>JAWNOM010000501.1:6062500-6662500 GCA_035045965.1 Drosophila aldrichi | reverse complement strand
CGCAGTGTCAATGGGTTTTGCACCGCAAAAAGACAAACACACACCACAATATCGCATTCAGAATAGTAGCAGGACACAGTCGAAAAGGAATTGCCAAACTGGGACTTATCAAGGGATCCTAAAACCCCAGCCCCAAAACTTGCTGCAGCAACATTTGCGCGTTATCACCAATGCGATTTGATGCACACACACACACACGCACATAGATATATGTGGAGCAGCGCATCGCATTGCAGCTGCTTTTTTATAGCATACTTTCGAGTGCGCGCGTTATAGCAAACGATATACCAACAGCTATTCGCATCCATCGCCATCAGAGCAGAGCTGCCGCCTGCCCCATTTCCATATGGCTGCCTGCTATCCTTGCTGCTCCTGTTGTCAGTTTAACGCTGCGCTGGCTTAGCATCCAGGCAATTGCACAGCCCTGGCTTTGAGCTGCTTTCGCTGCTCGCTTAGCGCCCTCCCACACACACACACACATACACACTCTCATAGATCAGGCTGGGGGCTGCCATTGTGCCAACCATAAATCATGCACATTTTTCTGCCAGTGAGCCGCAGTCATATAATATGGGAGCAGCTCCATTGCGTCCTCTCCCCTGACTCCGAATTCGTATATTTTTCAACTCTGGTGGCGCTCGTCATTTCTCTTTTTATGTTTACTGTAGCTTTTGTTGTGTTTTTTCTTTCTATTTGGCTAAATTCTTTTTATGACTGGTTTACACTTTGAAGTGTGCGTGCATGTGCAGAGATTAGACGAGTTACTCCCGCACGCATATTAATCATCTGCACATTGCTGTTAAGCTAGAGTCTAAACTATATTTGAAGGAGTCAAAATGTAGCCGCTATTAGTGATGCAACCGACGAGCGAGTCAAGATTGACCAGGGTTAGTCATCCATTTGGACTTGGAATCTAATTTCAAAACTGTACAAGCTAGAGCTCATCCTCAATCAAAGACCTATATGGGATATATTTTCAATAGACTTACAGTAACCTTTACCAACATATTACCAAACATCCTGGTCTGAGCTGCTCTGCCGACCCAGTCAATCTTCACATGTTCTCATAATACCTCTAACAGCTCCTTTCAACGACTCTTTGGGGCTCATCAATTTCAGACTGGCAAAATTTTAGCAAACTTTACGTTTCAATTACGCATCAAGTAGCTATCAATACAAGCTGTTACCGCGCCGGAGACGGCGACAGCGACAGCGACAGATAATTTTTTGCTCTGCTTTGTTTCACTTGTGACTGCCGAGCGCCAGAAGTGCGAAACAATGAGCATAAGCACAACAACAGAAACAAAAGCAAAGGCAGAGAAAAAAAAAGAGAAAACATTTTCACACGATTTGACAACGTACTTGCCTTCATGCTTCATATGCGTCCTGCTGCTGCTTGTGCAGCAACACATGCTGCCAGCACGTAGGGGATCAGCTCTTCTTCTTTCACTTTCGGCTATGCAGTGGCAGTGGGGTAGTAAATCGATTTTATGGCTCACTAACAAGCATTATTTTGATTTGCTCTTGCAGAGGTTGGCCACATCAAATGCGAGAAGAACTACGAACTGTGCGAGGGCTGTGGGCAGAAGATCCATGATCGCTACTTGATGAACGTGGGTGATGCCAACTGGCATGAGCAGTGCCTCGCCTGCTGCTACTGCGGCATGCAGCTGCATCACACCTGCTACGTGCGCAACTCGAAGCTCTACTGTAAGCTGGACTACGATCGTCTCTTTGGGGTCAAGTGCGCCGGCTGCTGCCATGCCATACTGCCGCAGGAGCTGGTGATGCGGCCCATACCCAACTATGTATTCCATCTGCCCTGCTTCGTGTGCTACGCCTGCCGCCTGCCGCTCCAGAAGGGCGAGCAGTTCATGCTGCGGGATGGCCAGCTCTTCTGCTATCGCCACGATTTGGACAAGGAGATGTTTCTGGCGGCGGCAGCTGCCCAGCACTGTGGCTTCGTCGGCCTCGACGAGGAGGATCTGCTGCGGCCACGCGACGGCCGACGCGGCCCAAAGCGACCACGCACCATTTTAACCTCCCAGCAGCGCAAACAATTCAAGGCCTCGTTCGATCAGTCGCCCAAGCCGTGTCGCAAGGTGCGCGAGGCGCTGGCCAAGGACACGGGTCTGTCGGTACGTGTGGTGCAGGTGTGGTTCCAGAACCAGCGAGCCAAGATGAAGAAAATCCAGCGCAAGGCCAAGCAGAATGGCGGTGCCACTGGCGGCTCAGGCTCAGGCCGTGGCAATAGCAGCGCCGGCGCCTCCGACGACAAGGATGCCAGCGAGAAGGATGAAAAGTGCGTGAAGGAGCATGGCGTCGACAATGTTGGCTTTCTGGGCGGCATGGACAGCGCCTTCGCCAGCCAGCCGCTAAATCCCAACTTGCCCTTCTCACCGGATGGTAAGTTTGACTAATCCTCATTGTGCTCTAGTTAAGCTAATTATTGTCGTTCTCTGCAGATTATCCGGCCAATTCGAATGACAGCTTCTGCAGCTCCGACCTCTCGCTGGACGGCAGCAACTTCGACCAGCTGGACGATGACGCCGACTCGTTGTCTTTGAACAATCTGGAGCTGCAGTCGACCAGTTCGTCGGGCAATCACAACCAGCACTCGAATCCGCACGACATGCTGGCCAATCTGAATACGAGCCTTATCAACCCCATCGACAAGCTGTATCTCATGCAGAACTCGTACTTCAGCTCGGACCATTAGACAGAGACGGCAACCGAGCGAGAGCCAGAGACAGAGACAGAGAGTCGTAGTCATACGAATTTATTAGCGTTAGAGTTGCGAGCATGTGTTGGTAGGCATTGTAACTCCTTGGTTAACGGGCAACTAAGTCATTTCGCCAGTCGGCTTTTTTTTTTTTTTTGTGGTGGGATAGTTGAGATTTTAAATAAAAATGATCAAATGTGATTTTTAAGCTAAACGAAGTTTTAAGAAAATTGCATTACAGCGATGTAAACGAGACGTAATGCGAGAATTATTGTTAGTTCGACTTAAGTAAATAAGTAGAGAAACCGAAAGATAAAATCAATGTGAGCCTATGTTTGTAAATAGTTTTAGAACCAAAAAATTGTTATAAAAATGTAATTTAAATTAAAACGTAAACGTCAATAAAAAATATGTATTAGCAAGTGCAATTCAAACAGTTTGTTGTCAATATTCCTTGAATGTTAACCAATTTTCTAATGAGTTTTCATTTAATACTATTTTTGTCATTGCAATATTGATGAAGCTTAATATTTTTACACTCAGTGTAATATTTTTCTATATGCTGCTGGCGCTCTCTAGCGGTTGTGTATGTTCTCTTAAAAAAAACTGCTTTGTTTGGCACTGCTAGCGCTCTCTATTGGTGATGCCTGTTGAAGATATGTATTAGTGGTAGCGCTCTCTAGGAACAGTAAAGAATATGTTAGCTTCTCACAACATTTCAGTCAGCCGACAGTAAAGCAGTGCATTATGCTTCTCACCAATAGATGGCGATGTGTGCTGTTAACACTATTGTGGCGTCTGTTACTGCACACTGTAGAACTAGCAGCTGTTAAGTTTTTAGGGTGCCCACAAATTTGGCAGCGCCAGTGTTGGATAGGCAGCCGCTGTAGACGTAAGAAGAAGCAGATTTAATAAACAATATAAAATCTTATAATTTGCAATGGTAAGCAATAAATATATGTGAATAACACTATTTAACTAGTAAATTCATTCCGTATACAGCTGTTCTATTCGTTCTTCAAGTCGCTGGTGGGCAAAGAAGTTGTGGTCGAGCTGAAAAATGACCTAAGGTAAGAGTCGCTTTTGGCGCGTGTCAATCCATAAAAATGAAATTAAAGCCGGCAAATTTTTAGCATATGTGGTACACTGCACTCCGTGGACCAGTATCTCAATATAAAGCTGACAGACATCAGCGTCACAGATCCTGAAAAATACCCGCACATGCTGAGCGTCAAGAACTGCTTCATCCGCGGCTCCGTGGTCCGCTATGTCCAGCTGCCCGGCGACGAGGTAGACACGCAGCTCCTACAGGACGCAGCGCGCAAGGAGGCGGTGGTTAGCACGAGATAAAACATGCCTGAAAGTCTATGGTACGAATTATATATACATATATTAAGCTGAACTTCCAAGCGCAAGAAAATCCGCCATTACACGATGTACATGGAGTTGTCTCTGTTTCTGACTTACAACTAAGTGAAAAACTGTTAAGCAAAAGAAGAAAAAACAAAAAACGAAAAATAATGCAACAAATTTAATTGAAAATAGATTATTAACTAAAAAGCAAGGACCAACTATTATATATTTGTAAGACCCTTAGGCCAACGATATTCTATTTATAGAATATTTTAGAGGTCTTTGCAGTAATGAAGGCATATTCTTATTATACATATGTAATACTCATACATTTGGTTTATGTACGGGTCATAAATTTTTGATGAGTCACTTGGGGCTTTCCATGCAACCTTTATATGTGAATTTTTTATGTTTTTGTTTTGATGAGCTACGAAATCATTATTGGTCTACGCATGAATGGCATTAATCGCTGAGAATTGTATTATAAAAGGCTTTTTGTACCATGAAGCAGCAGGAGGAACAAAATGTTTTTAGGTCAAAGCAAAGCAAGGACGCATGTATTGGAATTAGTCTTCACATACATGTCTACTTGCGCTCCTTTAAAGCTAATGATTTATGAGGTTGACTTAATTCTCGACAAGAATTTTAAATTTCATTACTCTGATTGTTCTGCTTTGACTTAAAGTCCCACCTTGGGCTTTTTGTCCCTGCTCATGCCATTTAATTGTCGTTTAACCTGTGTGGGCAATCGAAATACTTGAAATATCCAATCCTATTTATCACTGTGGATGCAAATGCTATGTGACGCGTTCTAGCTGGAAGTTGTCAAGTAGAATTTGGAATTTGTTTTGCGAGTAGTGAACGTGTGGGCTAAAACAGAAAAGAGTCTCGCCTTTGGGGCGGTACACACTTTATAGCATTCGAATTTGAATTTACGAGCTCACAATTGTCAACGCGATGCCTAAATACCAAGCAGAGCCTATTTAGGGAATTATTTTGTGAGATATCGTGCCATCAAATGGTGGACGTGTCACTCTGCTTTGTCCTTTGCCTGCGGACGTTGAGAACGTAGATGTGAACGTGGCCACCACGGTGTGTCCAGCACACCTCCTGTGGAGTTTACAGCGCGCATACACAATAAACAAACTTCGGTCAACCATTAAACACCCTGCGTCAGCGTTAGCCCCCAGCTTTAGCTTCCGCCTGTGCCCCATCCCCAGCTATCCACATTTTCCATTATTTTGCTAAATTGGTTTCGACTTTCTTCTTCTTTTTTTTTATCAAACAGCAGCTAAACAAAAATTTCGTAGTAAATATTTGGGCGCAGTGAAGTTGATTCCTCTGGTCGCTTCCCAGCATTTTGTTTTGCATTTGGACACGAACTTTGCAGTTATAAAAAAATATGTAGCCCGCCAACTGTACGCCAGAGATTGAGTGAGTTGGAGCAGTTTGTCGTATTCAGCGACTGCGCCACTTTGGGTGTGGGTAGAAATAACGAGGGATTGGGTTTCCGACGAGCCACCCAACCACCCAACTGCCGAACTGTGCTGTGCATAAAAGTGTAATATGCCTGCCGATGGGTTGGAGTTTAGCTAGATTTACGAGCCCAGGCACAGGCATTGTCATAAGCATAGACATTTTAGGATTCCAGGCGCTAGTTCATCAACGTGTTGAATTGTGCGTGCTGCGTAAAAGTTGGCTCATAAAATGTTTTTGCAATGTTCTCATTCGGTTTTTATTAAAAAATAAACTATACAAATTTTACAGAGATTACCTAAATTGCACAAAGAAAAACACACATATAGACAGAGATGGAGCAAATGTACATACAAACAAACAGTTATATTATTGCCATTTTTATCACGGCGACGAGTTGAGTCGGTCATTCGTTACTGCAATAGAGTTGATATTACTTTATTAAGAAATTCCTGCTCGCCAATGACCAATTTATAATGCGTAAACTCAATTAACTTTAATATACACATAAATATTGTTCCCAAATGCATATGAGCCTCAATTGAAATCACTTAGAGATTGTTATACATACAATTGGGATTTGGGTCTTTATTTAAAATATATATCTCCTTGTCGACTAGTCCCGACTAGAACACGATTTCTTGTTAATAATGGATTTTTTGCTGTGTAAAATAAAAACTTAATTGAGACCTCCAAAAATCCTCAAGGCATTTATCAAGCTTCAACATGGAGAGCCTATGCATTAATTTTGGCAACACACACACACACACACCTATGTATATATAAATGTTTGTCTGTATGCACAAATGACGTAAACCTATATAAGTTAAGTACATACATCTAAAAGTATTATAGGGACTTAGTCGATGTAATTAACCTGTTTGGATTACAGCTGCCGCACTAATCCGGGTAGCTAAAATTCGCAATAACATTACAACTAATTTCAGTAGCTAGTGTGGTGTTCTGCTCTGTGTTCCTCGTCCGGCTTCTGCTAGTAACTACTCTGTCTATGCTCTGCATTTGATACTGCCTATATTCTATATCATTTATATATAGCGATGTCAGTAAGTAATTAAAATTGCATATACATAAATTGGCATCGCAAATAACGTGTTTTTTCCCCGCATTCGAAATGAATGCTCGCACAGCTGAGGCTTATGGCGATTAAAATATCATCAAATTTACATTTAGACTCCCCTTTTTACAAACAGAGAGACACACACACACACACACTCACTCACTCACTCACTCACTCACTCACTCACTCACTCTCACTCACACACAAATACATGTATAATATGCATATATATATATAGTTATGGACCGGCACGAATCTCTGGTCTCGCCATTAGTTAGTTGTCAGCCACACTCTTATGTCCTATACTCGCTATTCAAGTAAACCTACGGTTATGACTACGCACACGAACAGTGTTCAAAGACTTAACTCTCAGTTAGTTTAACTAATCAAATGTTGCACGGCTCGATGATCTGATCATCGACAACGTCATGCTCCGTTCCGCTCCACCCTGCTGGCAACGCAATCTTGAACAACCTCTCGAGTACTGGAAGAGTCGCGTATCACGCCAGGTGGTTGCGTTTTAACTGTACATTTCACAGCATCTTAGACTGGTTTATTGTGCGGGCGAGCCGGTTGACTCTAGGAGTTCCTGTTGGCGCCGCACTAGTTCCTGGCTCAGGCAACGGCAGCAGGAGCAGGCATCCTCCACCGCGCGCATTGTCGCACCCACCTCTGCCTCGACCGTCACCATCGCCGCTAGCTCTGCTCACACACTCGACACCCGTTCGTTGTTGTCCGTCAGGTGGCTGACACCCGTCAGCAGCTTGTGTCCATTGGCCACGCCCACGCCCACGCCGCCGCGCTGGCTATCGTAGTTGAGCACAAGCGTGGACGGCGTCGACTGCAGCAGCAGCTGTTCCTGTTCCCGCAGACAGCCCGAGTGCCGGCCAGCGATCGCCGAGCTGTGATTGGGATGTGGACTGCGCACGGTTGAGCTCTTCCTCATCATCTGAGGCGTGGCAGCGCACCCTGAGGAGCTGCCGACCTGCAGCAGGCCCACCTGCTCCTTGAATGGTCCACTGGTAGTGCCGTTGCTTGAACTGCGGTAGTAGCTCTGCTGGCGGAAGGTGCGCATATGCCTTCCGCTGCCACCTGCATCCACCTGGGTAACAGCCGTCAGCATTGAGGGAGTGCGCTGCGAGTCACCTCTGTAAGTATTAAAAAAAGGGGCATTAATCCTCGGTTGGCTCGAAAGAGAAACATCCGACCTGACCGGCTGTTTACCTGTTTAAGCTGTATGCATTGTTGTTTCCACCGCCCGTACCGGACTTGTTGCCCTTGCCGGGACAGAGATGAAAGGCGCCGTAGATGAGCGGGTTAACGAGGCTGTTGGACATGCCGAAGAAGAAGATGGCATCCTGCAATTCATCGCCCAGCTGCAAGCAAGCGAGTCAACACAGAAATTAATTACAAGTACTTGGACAGGATTCCAATATGTCAGTTATATATGTATATATATAAATATATTTTTTTAGTTTCTTATTGCTTGTGGTTTGCCAGCAGCTTGAGTCGTTGTTGGTTTTACCTTTTTCTGGTTTTTACGTCCTCGTAAGACCTTATGCTACAGGCTTTTACGGTTAACCGTAACCAAGTCAACATTCCGCCGGCCTCGGCCATATGCCCAGACCATTAATTAAAAATTGAGCATTAAAAATAATTCCGTAGTGCCTAGGCCCCCGTCTGGCAACAGTACAGAAAGAGCGACAAGAAATTACGGGAAAGCGTAGCTATAAAAAAGGATGTTGAAACAGCTGCTGACTGAATCAATTGTTTTGCAGCCGTGCAGTCCCTTGCTGTGCATATCCCAGCAAAATGCTCTTTTTTTCCCCTAGCTCACGCCATAACGTAAAGCACGTCAAACCAAGCATAAAACAACTCCTCGCTCAGCCCGCCCACAGCGGGGATCGACGGTTGATTGATGTGCCTTCAAAGTGCTGTGAAATGCCTTCGCAGAACTTCTGACGTACATTAGGCAAGGGTTACAGGGTATTCCTTTTAGCGTATGAAAGGAGCATTGCTGGCATTTAGACGAGGCTTGAGCGCCAACGGCGTAAAAAATACTTGGAAGAGCACCGTGATGGATACATGAAATATTTAAATTCCAATTAGCCTAGTGCACATAGGCAACACCTCCGCTAAGTTTAGAATTTTATTTTTGCTATTGTGTTATGGTTTGCGTAAAACAAAATATTTTTCTGTTTCCGCATTTTTCTGTTCTGCCTCCTAGGCACGAACTAAACAGGCTACTTTAAAGGGCAAATCTACTGAAAAACAACCCTTTTTAAATAGCCGGCGTCTTGGCACAGAAGTGACCCAAACTGGTGACTGCTATCGCATTGACATTGGCATTCGCATCCTCCTTTAGCTTTACCTTTTTATCTGGATTCCAGAACAAGAAGATAATCATCATTACGTAGTAGGGTGTCCAGCAAATGAGAAAGGCGATAATGATCACCACTGAGATTCGTAACGATTTCATTTTTGCCTTGTGTATTAGCCGTTGCCGGTTCGTCTGCGTGGGCAGCTGTTTCGTTGTCGAATAGTTGGCCAATTTGGAGCCCTGGAACATTTTTTCGCTGCCTGATAAGGTTGAAGAGAAAGAAGAAGGGAAATATAAATGCCAGCCGGCATTAACATAGTTTCTACTGGAAGACACGACATTCTGGCATGTTCATTTGGAAATCCACTTACTTGAGATGGTTCGAAAGGTTGACATGTAGGTGCCTGAAATATTGAAATTTGTTGCATTTCATTAGCATCCAGATGGACAGCTACATACATATATGTAGGTATGCCTACTTACCAAAGAGTATGCACAAGGGCAGCAGGAAAGTGAAGACGAGTGTGAAGGTAGCATACATCTGCTCCTGCCAGTCGGCCGTGTAGAAGCCGTGAGTCACACATTGATAGAACTCCTCGACGAAAGGACCTCGTGCCACATGGAAAATGAAGAACTGCGGGTGCCAAATGCCAAATGCCGAGTTTCCGAGTTTCCGAGTTGACGACGAAAAATTCCGACGCCGAATGCCGGGTGCCAGATTGTGGTTGACAGCAGAAGTGGTTGGAGAGCATTAAAAATGATGACACAAGCAGTTTGATTAAAATTCGCTCACACAAAAGTACAAATATTCGAGAGGTTTTTTTTATTTATTTGTTTATTTTTTTGATTGAATAATATTGGCTCTTCTGCTTCCATCAATCAAAATACAGACTGTATTTATTTTGAAATAATACGAATATTTATTTTCCTGATTACTTTAACAAAATCCCCAATCATATTTTAAATCGTATTTATATCGTTTTAACTATTATCAATTTGAGTGTGTTGGACAGCAGTTGATTGTCGACTGCTATGCTATGCTATGCTCAGCTTTGGCTATTCGAATTTCGAATTTGTATCTCCTAGAGGCATCTCACATGTCTATCGCATGCATAATTTTCATTTTGCAGCACATTTAGCTTGGCCAGCTCATCAATTATTCATTAGCTCCATTGGTGTAATGTGCCTGAATAATATTCACTGACTTTAAAGTAATTTGGTTTTAAATTCAACATGCAAAATCGACCAACTGTTAATTTTAATTACTTCACTTTCATGAAAAATATTTGCCCTAAAAGAAAGGCAATTTGCGCTGTTAGCATCGATTTCATTAGTCTTAGCACACATCTCGCCTATGCAATTTTCTTGTTGAACATCAATAAATCTAGCCAAAGTGCGTTCGTGGGATTGTAACAAATGCATTAAAAGTCTGTTTATGGCTTCCTGGAGCTCAGCTCGAAGCTCTGACCATTAGGAGTGTCAACAGCTGTCGCGAGTACAAGGATGACTAAACGTCGAAGTAGTAAAACTAAAACACTAAAAGCATGTGGGTGGGCATTAGCATCAGCATCAGCATCAGCATCGACATCGGCATCAGCATTAGAATCAACTTTGGCATCGGTATTAGGACTGATTTTTATTAATTTCGTACATTTATAACTTCCACGCAATTTAACGACACGATGTGCCAAAATGAAAAAGAATAATGATGACAGGCCCAACACAAATAAACAGATACTTTGCCATAGAATTAAGTATTCTGTTTAAGCTGCTGGAACAGACATAAATGCATACAATGCGAGGTCGACAGCTTCTTCTGTCTGCTGAACATGGATGCTCTATCAGTTAAAGTCCCCAATCGCACCTTTTCATGCCAGTCTGATAAGTGATGCATGGTATCTTCGTGTGTGTTGTTGATGTTTTTCGTTTGATGATGCAAAAAGTAAAAATAAGCCAATAAAACCGAATTCATATGAATTACATTTTGGGAATGCGAAAATGAAAAGCCCGCAGCTCTATAAAGTCAAAATACTGTAGCATAGTGTAATAAAAGATGGAAGACGTAAGCATAAACGAAAAACAAGAAGAAGAAGCACAAGAAAAAAAACACAAGAAAAGCAAGGACGCACACGCATGTGCACAGCTGCTGGAGCTGGGGATCAACATTTGTTATTTATTGCCAGTGAAAGTAAATTTTCATTTTGTTTTATTATTTGAGACGCGCGAATCGGAGAACAGAGAGGGAGAGGGAGAGGGAGAGCGAGAGTGAGAAAGTGAGCATCGACACAGCGGGAGTCATATATTGAATTTGAAACGTTGCTTATTGATTACCGAACTGAATGTTTGAGTTCCCTAATAACGGAAGAAACGTGGAAAGCTGCGAAAAGTTCTTCGCCGCGAACTTTTCAAATTATGCAATAGTAGTAGTAGCAAATGGCGCCGAGCTCAAGCAAAGATGCGGTGTCAAATATCACGTTTTAATATCGCATTACCTTTTATGTAACATATTCCATGGGGGGGAACTTTAATTGTGTTTGTATAAATGTAAGTGAGTCTGGCTGTGTTTGTGTGTGTGTCTGTCTGCGTTAGGTAGCTGAATTAAGCAAGTTTGAATTACGAGCACTTTACGTAAGCTGCTATTTGTCACGTTCTAGAAACAGTCGCATCGAGTGTGTTTATTTATTCAACTTATGCGTAATCTCTGAGCGGATTCTCTGCCCACGCCCGGAAGCCTTAAAGATATAAAAAAGGCAATTATTCCTAATGCATGGTATGGTATTTAAATATGGAAATGTGCGCCTGAGCACACTCCCAATCCCACTCGCTCACGCCATGCAAAGCGCCGACTAATTATATGCAAACATAATCGCGATTTCACTAATTAGATATCACATGGATGCTTATGTGGGTAGAGATAACGCTGACAGATACATAAATATACCACTGCTCACTTAAGTATTTAGTGAAATAGATAGCATACTTTTCAGCTGAATGTAGTCTCCCCTCTTACTTATTTCGCAAACTCGAAAGAGTTCTCTTCAAAACGCTATAAAAATGCAAGTGAAAAGCATAAGCATTCCTTGGAATAAGCTCTAGCTCCACAAGCCTCAGCATTCACATGTGTAAGCAGATAGCCCAACGGCACTTTGCCCCCCCAAAAAAATGAAAAGGTCACATTCTCTGTAATCACTTGTCAAGGGTCCTGTTACTGCATTGTTTCAAGACAAACATGAATGTCAGGCACCTCTTCAAGGCGTCCTGGAGACCAAAAGAGCCTACCTGAAAAGCAATTTGTATGAAGCGTATATAAAACAGTTTCCATATAACAGACAATTTGCAGCCAAGAGTTGGCTGCTGATTTGGCATTTAAATTAGGTATTACTTGAGTCTCATGCATGGTATTATCTTTGCGTTTATTCAAGTGCGTAGTTACCATTAGATAAGGGTTCGCTCCGCCCTCACAATGAAGCCAAATATCCATTGCAAAAACTGAGCACCCATTAATTTCTGGCATTGAAGAAATATTCAATGTTGTTATTTGCTATTCATAGCGTCTCATTTACTTTTCTTCGCCTGCATATTAAATAGTTGCAGGAATGTTAATGATAGCAACTGATTCATCTACAAAGGAATACTCGATGAAACAAAAATTTATGGCATCCTTTGTTTGCAACATGAATTCGCATCCAATTAGAAAGGAATATTTTTTATTAAAAGGAAAATACTAATTGATTTGAGCTTAAATTTACCACAATTAAAAGCGACTCTAATTACTCAACCTGCCAGCTCTTTGAAGAGGCAAACCCTGCTTATCGGCACAAAGGCCCGAAAATTGTCAGCCTGCTGTTGCCATGATAACAGCCTTGACTCACACACGACAACTACACACATACATATACATACACACATATTATTGGCTTTCAGATGGACTATTTATTATAAATATTTTGTTGAGTGGCCCAGTAATCCTTTTCGATATGGCATACAAGTGGATCGCATGACCGAAATGAATGCTTCACTAATCTGCAGATTGCGGTCTATCGTTCCCAGATCCAAAGGCTATTAAAATGCCAGTGGGCCATAAATCTGCCGGCCAACTCAATTAGATATGCAATCGAGCGACAAACAAAAGGCGAAGCACACCAAATAAATAATGCAATAAAAGTGTGAAAATAAAGAATTATAACAACAACAACAACAACACCAACAACAATGACAGCAACACCAATGGAACAACAGCAGCTAAAACAACAAACAAAAAGAAAATGGTCAAATGTGTTTTTTCTTATTTTTTTTATCCGCTTTCCTTTCTGTTGACTTTTTTTTGCCTCGCCCCGTTATGATTAAAGATGAGCAAAAGGAAATGGATTCAAGCAGATAAGCAGCTCCCAGCAAGGGGCTGCAATGGGAAGCAATCTACCGGAATGCTGGAAAGTATGCCGAGCAAATAAATTTTTCATTTCTGTTCTGTCAGCGCGTGAATGTTACAGTTAGTCTCAGTCTTAGGGGCTGCGCTTGCTGGCTAACCCTTTGCCCAAACAGTTGAATATACTCTATCGGAAAGGTCGCCTGGCTGGTGAGAGATATGTGGTGCCGTGCTCCACGTGTGGTGGGCGTGCCGATACCCAAAGCAACGTTTAGCTAACTGACATCCAAAAGGCAATCAGTTTTAATGCCTATCCACGCACCGACGCCCTCCTCGGACTATTTACGCGCTGCCACGGGGCGAATGCGTGCCATAAAGTAAACATATAACTCCAAGTTCGGAGGAGAAGGAGAGAGAGAGAGAGAGGGAGAGAGAGAGAGAGAGAGCAGCGGCCTGCGGCCCAACTGCTGCCTTGTGCTTGACTTAATGGCAGGCGACAAATTGCTGCATAAGTTGGCAATTGTTCAGTGGGTGGAATGTTATGAAAGCGTCGGATAAAGAGCAAACAGTATTAGGAATTCGCATGAAATCAATTTGAATTGATTTCTATTTGCTCTTTGGATTTGAAGTTGTATTTTGCTATTTAGAGCTGAGCGAGATAAGCCAAATGGGAATTTACCTGGGGCAGGCTGAGCACCAGCGAGAGGATGTATGTGCCGCCGAGCAGCCGATGACAGCGCTTGGCCATGTTGAGCGACTTCATCGGATACTTGACAGCTATCCAGCGATCGACGCCGATGAGTACCAGCACGTAGGTCGACAGGTAGAGGCTGAACATTTGAAACAGCTTCACCAGCTTGCAAGTGAGCTCATTTGCCAGCCACTGAACCGTGTAGCTCCAGGCAGCCTCGCCGATCAGACAGAAGCCGGTGACCAGGACATCAGCAATGGACAAGTGAAACATTAGCGAGTAGATGGCACTCCATGTGTGACGGGAGTTGCGTCGCGTGATTCGAGTCTTGTATATGTTCCATATGGTCAGAAGGTTGCCAAGCATTGAGAAAAGTGCCATCACAGCCAGCACATAAACCTTGAGCATGCCGGAGCGTGACAGCTGCGGTGCATGGTCCATTACATGCTCCGGCACCTGCTCCGCCAACGGCGATAACTCGTGCAGGCTGTTGATGTGGCCGAGCGTTGAGCTATTCAGGCGTGAATTGGTCATAATGGCATAAACCGCCTCCGAGTTTCCATTACTGCCAGCAGCCGCAGCTTCTGTGGTGGCGCTGGCTTCCAGTATATTGAGCGTGTAGTTGGCTATGTTGGGAGCCACTTCTGTGGCGGCTGCAACAAAAAGCCGTGTGAAATTCGCTGCCGTGGACCAATTGCTATCCGTTTCATTAAATGCTGCACTGTCCAGCAGATCGGGCGCTCCAGCAGCGGCGGATGAGTTGCCAACAGGTAGTCGAAGACGTGGAGAATCCTCAAAATCCATTATTTAATAGTTGTATATGTATTTGTAATACTTTGTATATTGCAGCAAGAGCTTATTAGTTGTTTCGGTGGTTTCGTAGTGCTCTTGTGTGGTTTGAGCTCTTGAGCTCTCTGCTTGGTTGCATATTAAAAACGAATTTAATTCCTTGAGGTTAAGCTCTAACTTCCGCTTGAGGAAACATGTGAGTGAGGTTAACCATTTTAGTTACAGCAATCGAGATGGGATGCAGCACACGTTCCTCTGTAAAGAAAATGATGAAAATTTAGTTTGTTATTGAATTAAATATACTTTCAACTTTACACAAATTCTGCAAACTGTAATATAGTTAGGTATACTGCTTTGCTAGTACTATCTGCAAACATATTAAACTAAATAAATTCATTAAGCAAGAAACTTTCCACTCAATGCAAATCTGGAAGGCATGCTGTTTTCCTAGTTTTTAACTGAACTCAGGGCCGTACCTAGAGCAATGAGCGCACTAAGAAAAAGTTTATTAATGAATATAGTCACGCCCCCAAATCATTGCACTCGGGCTGACCGCCCCTCTGCACCACTGTCTGCACTGCAAACATATTCAATTCTCTACTTCCTATTTCTGGTTTGAGCAACTAACGCAAATGCAAATACAAATAAAAATGACTCCCCTTTAGTAGCTAAGCATCAATTCACACAGCATTTATTGACCTATGTAAGTTTCCGAGCAATTTGATGCTGGCAATTTGAATATTCAGCGTTGCAGCATCGGACCAGCCGTTGACCTTTGCCACACAATTACCCGGCCGTAATTACAAAGCCATTCATTAAGTAAAAGTGGTTAGTGCCGCTTAGCTCGATTGCTGGCTGCGGCCTGCTTGTTAGCTGGTAGCTGCTGGTTTGCTTTTTTTCAGTCCAAAGCTCGCGTATTAGCTTTAATAGATACAATGCGGCGACAAGACTGCGCGGAAATGTGACCTAGCGTCGTGCTGCAGTGCAAGTTCCATGTAAAATTCCATAAAATTAAATTTTCTTATATAATTTATGAACATAAATTAAAGAGAGACAGTACCTTGTTATTTTACCTGCAACGCGGCAATGAAAAATAAACAAGCAATGTCAAGCCAAACATACAAAATATGTGAGAAAACTCTAGTCGAGAGTGCCCGACTAGGAGATTCCCTATACTTTGCATTGCTTTACCTCGACAGACGAACGGATAGAACGATAGACATGGCTATATCAATCAAGAATATATATCCATATACGCATCGATATCATATGAGGCACTGTCGCTGTCGAACGGATTCATAATCCGTTTCTCGACTACTCCAATTGGATTGTAATGGATGAACACAAGCAAGAAGAATCGCTAATTAGCAATTGAGTTACATGTAATTATTATAAAATTGATTGCAAAATAGCAGCGAGAAAAGTACTTTAGTTGAAAAATTAATACTTGACAAACGAGCTTGAGACTAGAGCTTTACTCTCTCAGTTCGTTCTAATTGCCTTTAATTACCAACTAATGCTCGTAAGCATTTGGCGGAATTGATATGTAGCTACGTTACTAAATTGCCTTTTAATGGTTTATAGTAAATACAAATATATTAATTTACGTATATAAAAGAAAAGTTGCCCCTATTGTCAATCAGTTTACGTTGGCCGCATGCTTGGATGGAAAAAGTTTAAAAGTCTTGTGGCGCTTAATCAACACGATTAATATACAAATGCGCATTTGATTGATCGAGCCAGCCGCCCAGTCAAAATGAAATACACATGAGCCCCGGGGTCAGCGTTTCAGAGCTTGGGCAGCACATGCACCAGAGTAATGCGATTTGCATATAATGTGTCAAAAATTGAAGGCCTCAGAGCAATAAATGAGGCGAAACTTCTTTCAGTCTTACGTCTAGACGACCCTCGGACCAGTCGGTGTTTGCATTTTAAGTCAGCTGTCAAGGCGCAGGACATGGCAAGGACTTAAGACATTAAAAGCCACACCGAAACAACAACTGGCTTAACAACTAAGAATGCGCCAATTACGGCTAATTGTATGAAATGAAAAATATTTTACGTATATACCCCCGTCAGACGGATGAATGCTGCGAAAGTTTGAATTGTTTTCCATGGACGTGATACAAATTTAAAATACGAGCAACGAGCATACGTCAGCAGACAGTTGTTATTGATGATAAATAATTAAAAATTATTTGCAATTATTAATAATCTACAAAGTAAAAGTCATTTAACTGTCCAATAACGCTAAGGTTCTCCTTTGTTGAAACTGACACACGCTGCGTATACGCAACATGCTGTCTGTCAATGCCCAGCAAATAATTAAAGAACGCCCGCAATTGTTGTGTCTCAACAAAGATAACTAGCTCGCTTCATAAATAACTATGCAAAAGTTTTCAGATTATGCTGTGCGTGCCACAAATTGGCACTGGCATTGTAAATAGATTAGTCGCTGGACAGTTTAACTGATGATTATGTGCGGTCTTCTGTAAGCAGAAAGTTGTTGGCCATGCTAAACAGTTTTGGCATTGTCTGCTATGCCAGCACTCCAGTTGAGAGCGCAAAGTTTTGTAAATCTGCATCCAGTTGATTGCATTAGGATCAGCAAAACCTCAAAAGCACGCTGTTCAGCGAAAGGTCAACAGGCACACAGACAACCCACTGCCCCACTCAGCACGTGTCACCTCTTGAAATTGATACCTCAGCTATTCTTCGTTTGAGCCACGGCTACAGCGTTGCGGGTGTCATGACCTTTGCGTAATACAGGTCCACTTCCATACCTTATAGTCAAGCTCTATAATATTCAACTTGAGGCATGATTTTCAATGGTTTGGATAATTAACTAATTAATTAGTCTGACGTGAAAATTGGATGAAATTATTAAAATTCAGCCCTGGTGCTGTCTGGCACCGCAGTACTAACAACTCAGGACTTTTAAAATAATTAATATTACGGGACAGGTAAGGGCAGGGCCTACTTACAATAAATGCGATTGTGTTGCTCTAAGTTTATATACAAGACTAAATATACAAGCAATTTGTGTAGAGCAACTTTGAATAGAATTGTCTTAGTCTGGCAAAAGTTTGGGCATTAGCTGAGATTGAATTAATTCGAAATTATTTCAGTTTTTGTTTTATTTTTTGTTTTGTTTCCTTTTGTTGTTATTAGGTTTCTGTTTTCCTATTGGAATACAAATTGAGAAAAGTTCATGCTGATGCAGCGCGTCAATTGTTTGTGCTACCGTGGCTCCGGCAAGTATTAACACACTTCGCAGCCAAGTACACTGAGAAAAAAAAACATAATGCTTATAGAATACACATTTGGTCTTTGGCAAACAGACGAGCTGACAAAAGCACATTAACTTCTTTAATTTTAACACACAAGCTGTGCGTTTATTTGCTCTTATTCTGGATGATATGTACTCTGACTTTTTGGCTTTGTCTAACTAAGTCGAAACTGCGGCTTGTTTGCACAGTTGTCCGCTTCGTCCGCACACACACTCGAACCGCACAAAGAACCACACACATATACACGCATCAAATTTCATATATGTATATATAATACATGCGAATGTGTATTTGAATGTGTTTTCGACATTAGATCGCATATAAGCCAAAAACAGCGTGTATTTTAAGTTCAAATATTAACATATCGTTCATTATATACATACATACATGTACATATGTAAGTGTGTGTGTGTGCATTTTTGCTTTGACTCCTTAAGCCAATTTCTATTTGCTAATCATTTTTGGCATTTGAGCTTAGAAACTTGGTATTTAATGTTTTCAATATTTGCACAATTTGTAGCATTTGTTCTGTCTGCGCAGTAAATACAAATTCAGTGAAAAACCACAGCCCCACAACCACACAACCACACACCCACACTTAGTTGTAGTTTATAAGCATTTCATGTACATATTTGGCAAACATATTAATTATTCAATTAAATTCTTGAACCACTTGCCTTAGAAAATATACGAGCTAATTTAATTTGAATTTTAATTTTAATATTATTGCATATATATTACTTTTAGTTTCAATTAAGCTAAGTCGAATTAGTTAATTTATTCTCGGTAATTTATAAGTAATGCACAATCATAACTTTCACAACTTGATATTTCTGGTAATTTTTTACATATATATTTAATAAATTGTAGGAATTTGTACACTTGATCAAACAAAATAGAAACTCCTTAAACTTGACTTAACACACAATCATTTCACTTCTTATTTATTGGCACTCGTCGAACTCTTCAACTCTTCTTATCTTATCACTGTCTTCGCTGATGTTACCAACTTCAATATGCTATGAAGCTGGCGCGTTCACTGCTGCATATCACTGACAACCGACCGACACGACTACCGTTGCGCCACATCGAGTACTGGCAGCTGGCGACTAACGTTCCGTTTCGTTCCGTTCAGTTCAGTTGTTCGGTGCGAACTGTTCTTCGGGCTACGCACGAGACTCGGTCGGTCAGCATTTCGCCCATCGAACTTGTTTGCCGTGCTCAAGTCGCAAGCTCTTTCATTCATAAAATCTCAGTCACAGGCAGCCAGCAGCGGCAGGAATCGTCGTCCAACATGCAACATGTTCGCGTTATTTCCATTTACTTCTACGAAGGGCAATGCTCGACACACATAACTCATACGCACTGTGTTCACGGTGTCTCCGTATTGCCAAGTCTCAATGTCAAGCTTCCTGCTACACAAAAATAACTGTTGGCTCACTCATACGTGGCTCTACAGCTCTGATTTTTATTTTTACATATCTATATTAGGCGAGTAGGTGAAAAAGTTTACTTTTTCCCCTTTATGATTGCAAAGTTGAGCAGCAAACAAATTATTAAATGGTCCAGTCCTACAACTGCTGATGGTTTCATTCCGACATACGTAATATACAGGCATGTATGCTTCATCTAATTAAAGCGCTGCGCAAACAATTTACTGTCTGGCGCACACGCGCATTTAAATTAATTAACCAAACTGAATTATCCTGCCCACATGCTAAATAGTAAGAGCGTTTCGTTGTTGGTTTTGTGGAGGGCACTGCATAAGTGAGTGGCAGACATTTTGTACACTAAACCAGAATAAAGCAGAGCCAAGCGTGCCTAATTACATGTTTTACCCTCAAAAGTGTGTCGAAATAAAAGCGTGTGTGGGCTGATTACAGTCACACATATAGTTAACAGGGAAATAACATTATTTGGAATGAACTTTTAATCATCATTAAAATAAATACAGTCTAAGTGTTTTTATAAGCGTTTGTTGAACAATACTGTTTTAATATGCCAGCATTTGATATTTGTTTTTAATAGGATTACGCCTGATACACCTGTCAAGACGCGGCTGTTCATCAAAATACGTGTTCTAGCAGGCGGCAGGCAATGTTGACAAATGATGCTTCTGGGAAGCTGCGCGAGCAAGCAAGCTAACGTCCCGGACCTTTGTGTAAGCAACCGCTATCATTATCGCTAAAAGCTGTTCCCGCTTGGTTAGAGTTGTGTCAACCGCAACAGCGGCTGTTTGATAGTGAGCTGACAGCCGTCGTATAAGTTGCCCCACTAATCCTTTATATGTATTCCTTTACTGTCATCTTAGGTTTCTTTCTCCGTTTTTCTTTCTCCTTCTCTCTCTAAATATTATGTGTACGGTTACATGAATATTTACCCATTGCCAATCCCGTTCCCTGGGTTACGTATAACAAAACTATTTTGTGGTCAAGGCTAAATTTAAATTGCATGACATACATATTTAAAATTATAAGCGCGATAAAGGTCCCCAGGCGCAAACTTATCCGCATCCTTATTCACATCCGCAGCTGCCGCCTCCTTCGCATTCTTTTTTGAATATCCAAGTTTAAAGCACAAAAGGGCCTGTCATGTGTGTGCGTCTGGGTCGCGGACAAATGCATAATTTGGCATACGGAATTATGGGCGGGAATGGAGACTCTTCTAGGCAGCATTCAATTTCCCGGGTGATTTATTTCTTTTTGGCCAAAGTTGACACAGCTCTTGACTTGGACTTGGCCCCGGATTATTGCTTTGTGCCTAAGCAGGAAAAGAGCCTCAGGAGATGGGCGAATGCTGAATGAATGAGTAGGAAAAAAGTTGACAGTCTTACGTAATCTATAGTGTGTTCATGCAAAGCAGGTTTTCGCTTATGTATTTATGTATATATTTATGTGATGACAAATATGACCAGCCCACACCGGGTCGACCGATTGTGTGTGTGTGTGTGTGTGTGTGTGTGTGTGTGTGTCTGCTGCTGAATCTACATTGGACTTAAAGTATTTATGCCAAAGTTTTGCTGATTGCTCTTGAACAGTGGATGGCACACTAAAGCCCTACCCCAAGAGCCTCTTCTGATAATGCTATTGCCACGTGCTGCACTTGACTAACGCGCTGTCAAGAAGAGACTCTTATAAATAATACAGATCATGACCAGTCGCAAAAAGCCAAATTGGCCCACGCTGTAAACACGCGCCCAAATGCCAAACCTCAAACCCCGCATTCAAAAACCCCAAACATCATTTACGCCCTACAAATTGATTTTACCATGCCGCACGCTCAGCGCTCGCCCGTAAGTTAGTTAGCCTGTAACCGTCGGTATCGCAGGCACTTATTAGGGACTCGGGTCTGGCAGCCACAGCTTCATGCATTGAGTAAGCAATGGCTTTCACTTGCGTTTTCGCCTTTATCATGATTTTTTCTTGTTTTCCGCCTTCGCTTTTCGTTTCAAATGGCTCCTCTGCTCTGCTTCTGTCTGTTTCCATTTACTCACATTCCGGCACAAGCGCTGCTCATTTTCTTAAGTATTTCAACATATTTTTATTCTACCCAGGCGAGGCTTTACTTTGTTTTCATTTCTTGGTTCCGTATGGGTTGCTTTGTATTCTTTTATTTTTCAAGATGCCAACTACTTTATTTGGATAACAGTTTGTTTGAAGTGCCGGCCAGCTTTAAGAGCCATGCTTAACATAAGCTGAGAATATAGTCTATATAAACACGTTTACCCTTGCCCAATTTGCCAACGCTGGCTTAAGTATTTACTTACGTGTTTTATTTTCTTCTTCTTTCTACACAGCGTGCTTGGCAAAAAGTCAAATTAAGTTCACGCATGGCCTACAAATTATTAAAAACTTCAATTACCCGCAGAGACCTTATACATGGGCGTTGTTGTGGATACCTACATCGTACATTACATTATTTCACACGTGTAAACACGTTCCGTGCGTCAATATAACGCGATATTAATCGAAAGCTCCCATTGAAGTCTGTAGCCTATACATGTACTAAATTTCTTGAATTTATTTGATGCACTTCTAAATCAGTTCAGTTCCAAGAAAAGAGAAACATTCCAACTGCATGAAAAGAAAAACTCTGCTCTCTCTCTCTCTCCCTCCCTCAGTCACTCAATCACTCTCCTTTATTGATTTTATGCTTTAACTTAAGTGAAGGCAAGGGATGAATTAAATGCAGCCGCAACAATTGACGACTCAGTCACTCTGAGGAAATTACTATAAGAAGATGACTTGTAAAGTATATCAGAATATACTGTGTGTCATTTATATTTTGTGTACTCTAAAGTGCTATGGTAAATTTAATTACATTTTCTCACATCCTTATGTGTTAACTGCAAGAATACCTTCTGCATAAAGTTAAAAAATGTGTCACAAACATAACGAATTGCTTGATGTCAGCTCAACCCGTCTTTTTAACACAATTAAAGCTTTAATGGCTTAACAACACTCACATAATTAAAACGGGGAGCTCAACTGTCACGCACGCTTCTTCTTTGTATACCGATCTAAAGTCTGAAGGAATTTTATATAAGGTTGGACGATAATTATATGTTTATTAAAAACAAAATCTAGAAATATTTTATTCTTTTTCGGGAATACATATATTCTAGTCATTTCAATATTGCAATTTTTTTTCTTTACGGCTTCACAGTTTATTAAATGACGCGTGTGGTAATAAAAATATTTGGGCAACCGACTGTCAAGTGCTAATTAAACATTTTTGAGGCCCGTCAAATGAAGTCGTCATAAATGCCGGCTAATAACATTTCTGAGTCATTCACAGAGCACATGGAGTGCGTGCTTGGATTGCAAGTGCCTTGCTTATGTCGCAACCGAAAGTGAACTTTAAATTATGCCTCAATATAGACGTAAACAACGTGAACGGCATTTCCTTTTATGGGTCTTGGACTGCGTCAGTCGGCCAATCAACCCTCTAAATATGTCAAACTTACCCAAATCAGTGAATGAACGGCAAATGCGACGGCACGTCGACAAAATTGACAATTCGCATTCATAATTTTGCGTCTGTGCCTCGGATGTGACCCGTTGACCTTTTCCGAAAACAAAAGGGTTCTATCCGCCCCATCTACGCAGGCGTAATCAAATTTATCATGTAAACCCATTTCAAGGACATTCTGTTTGAGCGGAGTTGTCGGAATTGATTTTGATACCTTGTGGATTTGTGGATCAAGCTGTCCATGGTGTAACGTAATCAAATCCAGCTGCCAAATCAATTTTAACTAACGCACATAGTTGCAAATTAACACGTTTCCATAACAACGACAACGACAACAACAGCAGCAGCAGCAACAACTACAACAACAACTGCGATGACAGCACAGTGGATTGTCGTTATTCACTTTGCTCATTAATCATACGCCCCGTGTTTAAACTGTGATCAAGCATATTGAATTTATATTGAATGGAGTACAAACAGCCAAAACCAAAGCCCAAATGCGCAGCTTTTAATGCAGAGCACATGCCACCCATTTGCGTGCCGTGCCGTTTGAGTTAAGAGCTTTCTCACCTGCCACGCACAGCACCTGGCATGGTAGCGCTGTGAAATGAACTTCAGCTCTGAATCAGGCCTGTGTTTTGCTTTCTTTAGCGTCGCATGGTCGTTTCCATTCATTGTCCTCGCTGTCAAAGTCTCAATCGAATACAAAAGAAAATAACAAATACTTTAGCACACGCCGAAAAGGTGGCCAAGCTCTTAACATACAGACGACAAAATGTCAGCCTGCTGCTTCAGGCCAAAAGTCTACAAATGAACAATATTGTCGTATCCCTAGTATGTTTCCCTTTTTCTCAAACCATTCTGGGAATTGCGGAAACTTGTTGAGGCATTAAAAGATAACAGATCTAAAGTGAATGTTGACGCAGGCCATATTCAAGCTCCTGGAACCGAAAATGACCCAGATTCTCAGATTACCTGTGCGTAATTAGGGGCCACTTGTCCGTCAAGCGGCAACTAAATTCGGCACACTTAGCGTCGCCACGAACTTAAGCAGTTTATGGCTCAATAATAAATAACAATTATTTAACGCGCCCTAATGATGGTCTTGTCTTCTGCCCCCGCCCTCAGCGACACAGTTCGTCAATTAGGGAACATTAATAGTCAGCCGCCGGGCCATATGTATTAATTAAGGCAAAAACGTGAATGGCTGTCGCAGTCGCACAAATTTTGGTGGCATGTGGCACTCGACATTATTTTTGTTTGGGTGTGGCCCAAGCCATGGTCATTGTGTTGCACACGCGGGGCGTGGCAGGGCAGCCGAGGAGGGGGGAGGGCATACATAATTGAATGCGTGCAATAGTTACACAAAGCTAAGAGTTTGAGCTAAGCATGGTTACCTAAAATAATTCCACTTTCACTCTCACTTTCACTTTCAGTTTCAGCTCCTGCGTTACTCTCCGAGGGAGCATTCAATGAAAGGCCAAATGAATAAGGAATTGGCTGCGACAGTAGTAAACCATTTGCGAAACTACAATCCCCCAGCCTGGGCAGGCTTTGTTGCTCCACTTCCCGGTTAGGCATTTATTTGCTCAATTATTGAGCAGCTATCTGGGCTTGCTTTATCGCTAACGCCACGTTGGGTGCGTATTGATTTTCTGCCCAAATGGAATCCTTCTCGCCGTTGTTTTGTTTTCTATTTCCATTTCCATTTCTTTGAGGTTTTTGGCCAACTAACGCAACAATTTCGAGCAACTTAAGCGGCGGTAGACGGCGTCGTGCATATGCCACGGCCTCTATTGTGGCAAGCTATCGAGGCTAGAATATGATGCGGCACGCATCACGTGCTGCCCAATGTGGCGCAAATCGTGCGACAATGGGCGAGTCAGGCCTAAATCGGGTGTGGCAGCCAAATACAAATAAGAAAAGCAACAGCTGACGAGTGAAAAGTTTTAGTGAAAACAACGGGAAGGCAGCACTAGCAAGTGAATATTAAATTTTATCGGCTCACAGGCAAAACTAATATCAAGCACGAATCTCTAGCTACAGGATGCTAGGGACTACATACATATAAGCTGTCGCTTATCCCGGCTCAGTGAAGCTCAGGAAGTAGGTAGAGATTTAAATTTTTAATATGTTTGAAGTTAGGTAATAATATGGCATGCAATAATATAAATAAACATATATAGACGTCACACATGCCAGGGATTATGTACATATTTAGGTTTCGGGAAATAATAGCTACCCTCCGTGACTGCGAATCCCACGCATTTAATATTCTTATTCTCCACAAATACGATTTTCCCCTAAGAAGCAGCGGGCAATGCTACAAACGCTTCTAATGCGCTTAAAGTCAGTTCAGTTCTATAGAGTTGAATGAAAAGATTAAATTAGCAACAACAAAAGGCTTGCGGAGTCATCAGATTCGGAGGCAAGTAGCTGAGATCTCAAAAGGCTTGCCCAACTGAAAGTGGGTCCTAGTCAACGCTGCTCTGCAGGTGAGCTCAAGTATCAGGTCAAGAATGAAACAGGAACATGTGATAACTAGATGATGCCACACGACATGAATGTGCAAGTGTAAGCGGCTTTTGAAAGACAACAAGTTGAAGGACAACTGGTTTTCAATAAGCCATTGCTTTTGGGCTTAGGTCCGGCCGAAGTTTCCCATTTAACCAAACGCGTCAACATAAATGTTTACAGTTCGCATGCCTCCAAGTGGATAAGACTGAGCTGATAAACTTTTACAGCGACCTGAACCCAAATACTTGAGCTGGCTGAACTGCCGGTACGTTAAGATTTAAAGCCGTGATTTAGAAGGGCCACTGCCCGCAGCATCTGACAGAAGAGCAAATAAATCAATTGAAAACCACTTAAATTTCGCTTTGCCGAATCAAATCAAACGGATATCAAAGAAATGGCTGAGAAAAGAAAATAAATTAATGACGTTTTTTTTTTCAAATAAATCCTGCAGCGAAATAAGCTCGAGTGTTCCTTTGTATCAATTTCAGAGCCACCACCAAGGGATGGTAACGACTGCACCTACGCTTGGAAAATGAAACACGCAACGAAACTGGCCAAAAGAAATAGAAGACATCAGTGAATTGAATGCTCGCATACTATGTAAATCGTGCCCAAAAACCCTGGGCTCTGGTCAGCCACACGCCACTCCGCATATGCCATTCAAATCAGGATAATCGAGATCTCAACACTTTCTATACCCTGAACCCATTGAAAATGGGAAATCAGGGTATAATGGTTTTGTTGAAATGTATGTAACAGGGAGAAGGAGGCGTGGCAGACCCCACAAAGTATATATATTCTTCATCAGGGTGTCGAGTTGAGTCGATTTAGTATTATTCATATGTCTATTTCTTCTGAGTATTCCCTCTACGTATTTACTTTACCTATTTCTTATACGTAGTCCCTCTACGTAGTCCCTCCTCGTCTTTAATGCTTAGCTGATCGATCACACACTCTGCTTCACGTTGTTGCGCTGACCCACCAGGCCTGGACGAAGACTGAAGACTGACTGCAGAAATGCTGCAGCTGCTGCCCTTTATATAGCGACACTTTTACTCAAGCACTGTCTCTCTCAAATGTTAGAGCTCGCTGCAGTCGAGCTTCAAGTGAGCAATGGGAACGCTCTCTGCTGCTGTGAGCATTCTAGCTTCGTTTTACTTAAATACAAATACCAAATGAGAGCTGCTGCATACACATAGACAACTTTAGTGATCTTCTGCAGCTCTTCTCTTTGCTTGCTTTTACTTTTACTCAAGTACTGTATGCGTGCGTGCCTATGTGTGTCTATGTATGTATGTATGTATGTGTATGTGTGTGTGTGTGTGTGTGTGTGTGTGTGTGTGTGTGTGTTTGTGTGTGTTTGT
This sequence comes from Drosophila aldrichi, assembly GCA_035045965.1. Taxonomy (NCBI): domain Eukaryota; kingdom Metazoa; phylum Arthropoda; class Insecta; order Diptera; family Drosophilidae; genus Drosophila; species Drosophila aldrichi. Next base: position 6,635,563 of record JAWNOM010000501.1, on the reverse strand, counting down.
GTGTGTGTGTGTGTGTGTGTGTGTGTATGTGTGTGTGTGTGTCAGAAAAACGCGAAGAATTATTGAAATATCAGTTCTCCGAAGGGTTCAGGGGATTTCCTAGTCGAGCAGTCTCGACTAGAGCTTTCTTACTTGTTTCTCTTTTTGTTTTGGGCCTCTGATCGTTGGTCCCGTTAATGAGCTTGTTTACGTGCTAGCTACTGCATGGAAATTGGAAATAACGATAACTGAACAAAGGCAAAGCCGAGGAGCGGCAACCCATACGGGCACATAGCACTTTAGCACCTGCAAAGGTGTTAAATCAAAACACGCTGCCAGCCAAGAAAATAAACACACTAATAAAACACTTTTCGGTCAGCTAAGCTAAAGCGACGCAGCTCGGCCCAGGGCAGCCATTAAATCCAACGAATAACAGCGCATACTTAATGCGCTCGTATGGGTGGAGGCTTATGTCTATATTTGTGTGAGTGTTTACGTGCGTCGGTAAATAGTGAGCATTGATTGCAATGGAGGCTCCATTATTTGTGTACCATCCGACAGCGGAAAAGCACACTAGACAAAGGACTCGCATTCTGGGAGCAGCCTAACAATCAAATTGACTCGAGTAGCTGGCGCGAAACAAAGCTATTGAAATATATGTAGGATTATCAGGAATGTGTATATCGTATGTAGAAATCAATTTTGTCTGCATGCTCAGCAAATGGCCAAATTCCTAGCTGTGACAAGGTGTGTGAGTGAGATTTCTTTAACAGCTGGTCGGCGCCTTGAACTGCAGACCAGTTCAAGGAACCTGAGTTCAAATTCAAGAACACAAAAAAAATAAACAAGTAAGAAGGCTCTAGTCGAGACTGCTCGACTAGGAAATACCCTGATATTCTAGGCAGTAAGCAGCGACTGCACTTAGGCTGCGCTGCAGTGTGGGCAATATTATTAGAATTTATTTGTTGAATAATTTCTTTTGTAGACATACAATCTTAATGAAATTTGTAGAAAATTTCAGCTGTCTAGCTCTTATAACGGACAGGGCTATATCGACTCAGCTCGTCGCCCTGATCAAAAATATATATACATTATGGGGTCTGCCACGCCTCCTTCTGCCTGTTACATACTTTTCACAAAACTATTATACCCTGATTTCCCATTTTCAATGGGTTCAGGGTATAAAAAACAGCTAGTCAGAGTCAGTCGACCTGCAGATATTGCCAATGTGGTATCAAGGAGTTAAAGTCATTTTATACTAGATGGCCGTTCTTTTTATACCCTGAACCCATTGAAAATGGGAAATCAGGGTATAATGGTTTTGTGAAAAGTATGTAACAGGCAGAAGGAATCATCGCAGACCCCATAAAGTATATATATTCTTGATCAGGGCGATGAGCTGAGTCGATATAGCCCTGTCCGTCTGTCCGTCCGTCCGTCCGTCCGTCCGTCCGTCCGTCCGTCCGTCTGTCCGTCCGTCCGTATGAGTGCGTCGATCTCAGAAGCTACAAGAGCTAGAGAGCTGAAATTTTGTATGTAGACTCGTGTATACCATACGCAGTACGAGTTTATCATATTTTTTCGATAACTCATTCGATACCTTTTTTATCGAGGATAATCGATAAATTATTATTGTTTTTTCAGCCTAATTTGAACACTTTTAAACATAGAGTGTTCAGATTTGTTGTATATATACATTCGATGGATACACACATTTTGTCATTTACAGATTTTGGATACCACGCCCCCTTCGCCCCCAATCCGTAAAAAACGTATTTCAAATACTAGAGACTTGTGCTTCGGAATCTACACACATTTATACATTATGAATACATTCTGAAAGTTTCATTAAGATCATACGTCTACAAACGAAATTATTCAACAAATAAAATCTCATAGTATTGCCCACACTGCAGCGCAGCCCAAGCGCAGTCGCTGCTTACTGCGCAGCTAGCAGAGCGCGAGCTTATGCGGGCATGTGGAGGCATGTGTATGTATGTGTGCATAAAAGAAGTGCAGAATGATTAGAATATCAGTTTGGAGGGTTTAGGGTATCTCCTAGTCGAGCAGTCTCGACTAGAGCACTCTTACTTGTTATACCCTGAACCCATTGAAAATGGGAAATCAGGGTATAATGGTTTTGTGAAAGGTATGTAACGGACAAAAGGAATCATCATACTTGCCACATCATCATACCCTATTCTACTATTAGCCCAATGGGATTAGGATATTAGGAAAACTATGAGATATTTATTTATGTATTCAAATGTGTGAATGTAATTCGAGATATTATTATATATTATGGGCTATTATGCAAATAGCGTAGGCATTAGATATTATATTCAAGTGGCAGCAACAAGCGGATTTAGGGGTTGCCTGCTTTAATCTTCTGGTCGAAGTAATTTCGTTTTACTCCAACTATTATTTGAATAACACATAGTTAAACAAACCCATTAGGACAGATTTCAGACACGCCATCGCGCGCTGCAAAGTATGCTACACAAACAAATATTTGTCAGCCATTTGGGATGGTTGGCATTAATAACAGAAGTTGTCAGGACCATGAAAAGACATTCGTCAGCTGACAAAACAACAACAAACCGCAGAGAGCTCCACCCGTGACTGGTTAGGATTTAAGGTAAACAGGTGCGCGGAACAAAGCCAAGTAAAACATGTTGTTTATGCTGTTGCTCTGCTGTTATTTATGTTGTTCATCGGCGGGCTCTTGATGTTGCTGTTGAACTTGTGGACTTGCTTAAACAATTTGTTGTTTGAATTTGTGTTTCTTGTGCGGCGGCGGCTAGAGGCGGAGCAAAAGAAGAAGACAAACACCGTGGTGGTTGGCGGTTTGTCAAAAGGGTCGAATACCCCGTTCGCACATGCGAATCTGATTATTCAACGAAGACTGTGGGTAGGACATGGTGAGTTCTTTGGAATGCTCATTCAAGTCCAGACAGCTGTTGGCACTTCTTTGCCAACAAATATATATATATATGTATGTGCTTTTGCAGCAGATGATATATGGGTTTATACCAAGGGCCGAACGGTCGCCGCAAGCCATTTTGATTAGCACCTCAAAGCCAATTAGGCAAACACATAAATAAGCCAACAAATGTGCACGAATGTAAAATGCCAGAAATACGGGAACAACAAAACCAGCAAGATAATATAATATTTAGTGCTGTGATTTAATTAATGGAATGCGGACTCTGGCATTGGTGGCGCTGTCCCTTCGGTTAAGCCCCTTATTTATGGCAATTGCTTAATTATTAAGAAGTTATGCAGAATTTAAACATTTATTGCAAATAAAACGGCGACAACGTGACGCATACTAAGTAACAATAGCAACAGTAGCAGCAGCAGCAAAAGAATCAGCAGCAGCCTGACCACGCTTGACCACGCCCTCTTTTCAGTTTACCCATCGGACTTTGGGATTGGGCTTTTACGAGCTTGGCGAGTGTTTCGGTATTTGGTCAAGTGTGGCGCCTCCGACATCGGCATTTTATTAGCTTGGCCGCTCATAAATATTTTATGCGTTATAAAAATGTAGGCAATACGTAGGCAAGTTAGTTGGTTAAAGCCACTTCTGGTAATTAGTGGCATTCAGTTAAAAAGCTAATAAATACATTGTGGCCGCCTGCAAGCGTTGTGTGCGTGATTAATGCCCCGGCCACTCATTTAATGTCAAAGACAATGCTAATTGCTAATTAAATAAACCAAACCACAATAATTAATAACATTTATTAATTGTGCCAGCTGAAATGGAAAAACACTGCGCCTGCAGCGCCTTTAAGTGTAGCCAGGACGACTTAAGTAAAAGCCCTGTACGACGCAACTTTTTATTTATATGCTTATTTATAAAAGACAGGAAGCCCGAATGTGAAATTAAAATAAATAAAATGCCTTGCAGAAACTTTCCAGGGCCACGTGACTCGCATGTAAATATTTTCCGCATCTGCATGCGACTTTTTAAGTTTGCTCTCGACCCCATGCCCCCATACGCAAATTTGTTTGTAATGAAATTTTTTAAAAATAATTCTGTTACTTGTCTTAAAGTACAACAATTTAATATTGAATATTTTTTGGGTAAATTTAAGATTATTTTATTATGAGCACATTAGCAGAAAAAATTATGGTTATTATTATGGCTTGCGGGATAGCAAAAGCATGTTGAACTAGCCCATACAAGCAGATTCTGGACATTTTCTACTAACGACAATTATTTTACATTATTTTTATAGCAAATTACTCAAGGGAACCTTATCCAGAAGCTACTGACATGGAACAGTTGCATACACGTCGTGTACGTAATATCCGTATTGCGATACCCCGACGATGGCCTGCGGCTTTTTCTATACGCCTTAAGTGCCACTTGGAGGCATCTTCATTTATGGCACACAATTAAATTAAATTAAACGAAACAACCACATTGCCTTTGTTCCGGCAGGCTTTTGCTCTGCTCTTCTATGCGGAATTTAATGTGGCCACAAATATTTGGTAAAGCTCGAGGTTCGCGTGACATTGGGTGATTAGTTAGGTTGCAAAACTACAGCCAGCCGTCAGCAACTAATCCCAATTCATTGTTGGCCTAAGCTTGAGCAAAGGTGTGAGCCATACCCAAAAATTTGTTTCATATTTTCTCAGGCAGAAATCTTTGAGCACATTTCCAGCTAGCCCGTTGAAATCGCTGCCTGAGCACATTCAGTTACCCTTGGCACATTAAAAGATTATTAGCCAGCACAATTGGCCTGTTATTATTAAGGTCTGTAAGTGTTGCAAATTCTGCAAAAGTCACAATTTCATAGTTAAGCTGCTTGACATTTCCTAAAGGAATAGAAAATGTAAATGTCAGTATAACAAACTTATATACAACACGAGAAAGTCCTGCTTGGCTTCTTGCCAAATTGCCAAAAATTATTCCAAAATTTAATATTTATGCAGAAAAGTAAGCAAAAAGACTTTAAGAATTAACACATTTTTTTTTTTTTTTTTTTTTTTTGTCAACAGCTGCTTTTGTTCATTAACTATACATTCCGAGCTCGGTGTAAATGGGAAGTAATTGAGTTTTACGGTAGTAAATTAAATAAGAGTGTTCATTTGTCCCCGCTCTAGGCTCCACTGCGCAGTAGCTGCTTCCGCTTTAAATCGTTAAAGCCGCGCCAAATGAATGAGAGATAGGTGACTGTCGTAGGCTTAGCAGTTGAGGCGTAGCCATAACTCTCGTCGCCGTATAGGCAACCACATACATACATACGGCAAATACGAGAACTGAGTCTTCTCTTCGTCTTGCTAATTTGCCATAACTTTTAGCTAATGTCAGTTCCGCTTCAGCCATTCCACCATCCTGCCAAGAGCACTTGGCTTCAACTTTTTCATTTCCACGTCCCATGCGAGCTGTGCAAATTGCTGCTTTGAAAAGTAAACTCTACAATTTCCATGCGTACATTTGCCACGCCCCGCCGCCTGAGCGCTCGGGCGACGACGTTTTATTGTGTACACGTGACACACCATTTTGCAATTGTCGCTGTCTTTGGAAATTGTTCGATGCGATAGTCCCCGAAGGCGCGAAGTCTTGTTGTCCACAGCGGCGGCCGAACGTTAACTTTCGATTTTCGAGCTTCATTAAAAATGTTTAGTGCTTTATTTTCGTCAGCAGCTGCGGACCCTTAACCACGACTACGACCACGACCACGCCCATGTGGCGGCCATAGCGCCCCATGCTGCCTATTGCCGCAGCAGCAAGATGTAACTGCTTAGTTAATAATTTAGGCTGCCTTGTTGCGGCGATGCTTAAAGCTTAGCAAACAAACTACGTTGCTTTATGAGGCAGCAAATGACGATGCGTCGCGAGTGCTTGCTATCGACCCATTCGGCAGCAGGACATAGGTCCTGTCCTGTCCTGCCCTGTCCTGTCTTGTTGTGTTCTGCTGTATCCGAGATACAAAAGGTTAGAGAGCGACGCTTCGATGATGGTGGCAGTAAATAAAGGCACGTTTATAGACAGCCACTCGAGCGGACAGGGTAAGCTGGCCAAAAATACGCATGTAGTACATACAAGTGCACATCTATATACTCCCCCCCCCCCTCTCTCTCTCTCTCTCGCTCTCTATATATAATGTATTATAAATGTATATATGTATGTGTTCATATAGGGCTAGATACACGCGCGGTATTTATGCGATAAACGCGTGTCAAATATAATTTTAGAAACATAATGCTACGCCTAGGAGTATAAAATACTGCACGCGGCATCGCGGCAATGTCGGCCAGCATCAGAATAGCTGCTAAGGAAAGTTTTCCACCCTGTCAGCCATCGTTGAGAGAGTCTGGCAGCTGTTTTAAGGCATTCCAGAGATTTTGAGCATAAGAATACCCCTACTGCGTTTGGGGTAGGCAAATTGTGGGCTCACTGAGGAATGTTTATTTATTTTGTTTAAAGCGCTTTCTTGTTACGGCCCACTTTAACACGACGCGCAAATTATGCAAAATCACTTGGATGGCAATACGTCAAGTCAGCGCCACCCAATTAATTGCGGCTCAAAGTATTTAAAAGTTCATTTGGAGGCTTTAATTTTTCATAAGTCATTGGCCAACTTTGCCTTTAACACTTGGACGATACGCATACGCCGTGTTGTCCCGCATGCAATAGGCGAACAGAGTCCCACGCCGGCGGTATCCCTTCTACAGTGTTGCGTGATAACTCGACGCGATTTCGGTCACATTAAGGTTTCCGCAGTGCGTTTGATTTAGGACTACAATGTGTGGTCTGGAATTTGTAATTATGGCTGCGAACGCGTCGTGCTGACAGCTCAATGCGGCGAATAGCCTTTACGAGCTGCACACGGTTTTTGGCGTAACGAGTTTGATTTATGTACTGGGGGCTCGGCCTGAAAGTGCGTTGTACATGCGTGCCTTCAATTTTTAATTACCATGCCAGCCACAAAACTGAGTTATTGATGTAGGTTAGAGGACATGCAAGAGCTGGACTCAACTCAAATCGAGCAACTTTAACTTATCAGGCACTCGTGCGGAACGCCCAGGAGAGACTGAAACTTAATTCGAACTATGGTGAAATATAGTTCCTTGGATTCGCTGATGGTTAGAGTCCTTAAGCCAAATATTTCTAGATAACGCCAGAAAATCAGAGGGCCCCATGAGTATTCGAGTGGAGTTCAGCTCTTCCACCGAAGTACTTAGCCTTGCTTGCTCCAAATAGCAATAATAACTGCCTAATAGGATTAGTTTTGTATCGATTTGGTCCCTCATATCGCCAGTCCCCAGATGGAAGTTAACGCCCTGATCCAGCGCTAAGACTAAACAAGTAATAGAAAGGCTTATGGTATTCGTTTTGTTCAACGACAACAATCAAATGTTCGAGTGCTCATGAGTGTGGAGCGTTTGAAATTCTGATGCGTAGAAAATTTGTCGTTTTATCGTTAACAAGTCCTCGAAAGCGGCTTACAAAACAATTTCGTGACAATAAAAAGATTAAAATGCTGTTTAAAAAAAACACCAAGGGCAAACAATTATTATAGGAGTGTGAGCTAAGCGGCTTTGCATGCTAAATACTTATACTTCGACGATAGGCAAATCATGAAGAGAAAACAAATATAGCCAGCAGATGAGAAAGAGCAATTAGTCAGCCTATAGCGATCATTTGGACTAAAGTATTTTCGCAATGGCTGCGAGAAAAGTTTTTGCATATAATTTAAACGTTAAGCCTCAATTGTTACGGACGCATATGTTTCGTTCGTAAAAGCCATAAAGCCAAAGTACTCGCTGCCACACAACAAGCCATACAGAGTCATGTAGTCATTCAGCCATAGACATGTGTATTACACGTTTAAATTAAGCAGCAGCAATTCGAAGCGATTTATGAAGGAGGCGCCAGACACACATGCGGAAAATGCGATAGGGCAACAGTTGTCTGAGCATGAAGAGCAACAAAGTATATATATATATATATATACAATATATAAGTATGCCATTGTAGTGCTGAAAGTTGTCACGAGTGACAGCCTGAGGACTCAGCTCAGCTGCGCACAATAATGAGAGTAAAGTTATTTGCGAATGAAAGGATTGTGATTGTGATTGTGATGCGAGCGTTAACAAAACTCTTCACTTAACCGCTTATTAGTTTCAAAAACTTGCTGCCATTGTTAATCAAGTTTCAATAGATGCGAACACTTTGCGTTGTTAAAAGCAGGTTTATCTGGATCAAGTAGCAGCAGCAGCTAAGCGTTAGAAATCAAATAAGAAAATTGCGTTAGCTTTAACATTTTGCGACAAATACATGACGTCTACTGCCTAAGCGGCTGTCCAAATTGATGAACGAGAGGCTCCAGACGCACTCAACAAACACTTTGGCACGCACGAATTCACCGTGGACCCTGGCAAAACTTAATTGATTTAAACGACGGTAGCTCGCATGTGAAACTTAGCTCATTAAACGGCGAAACACACAGACGCACATGCTCAAACATGTTGTAATAAAGTTGCTGAGTGTTGGGCGCTGGGCGTGGCCAAATTTATTACATGCTGCATACTTTGAGGCATTTATTTACCGCCGAATACAAGTATCATGCTGTATGGGTACACACTCAGGATTGTAGGTATTCCAACATAGCGGCAGTTAATTACCTCTTGAGGTGCCAAGATATGGTGGTAATTACTCAGCGTCACTTGCACCAGAAGCTATGTGTTAAGTATACGTGGCGTGGGCTCGCCAAAAGTGAGATAAAATACCTATATACTTGTATTCTAGTTTTATGCTGACACAAATTAAACCTGTGTGCGTTCGTTATAGAAAAACTAGTGGCTGAACATGTGCTAGACAAATAAATACTTCACACACACACACACACAACAGTGATTGTGTTTCAGCCATGGACAAAGCCTGCAAAGCCTGCAGATTGAAGTGCCTGTAAGCCACTCACAAAGTTTGAATAAATTCACAAGCGACTGAGTGCAATCGTTGACAAATTTAAATATTTATCAGTGATGCATTCAAAGTAAAAATCGGAATATATGAAATACAATATAGAAATGCAATTTATATCAATTGAATGTGAGTGCAGGTTCCATACGGAAAAAGTTTATTCATTTACAGAAATTATTGGAAAATTGCAATGTAAACAACGAAATAAAAATAAAAATAAAAAACATACACGTAATTTCCATAACTGGATGCAAATACCATAAAGTGCACGAATAACGATACGATATGATCATAATTAAATTAATTCACTGTGCATAGAGGCGACATCCATGGCGGCTGCACTTAAAGAGCCAACCAGCAAAATTACTTCCAAGTGAATAATCTCCCTAGCAAGCGTGACCAAACGAATTGTTATGAAAGAATAGGCAATGACATGAGCAAAATGTAATTAACAGATAGATTGATTGCTGAATGACATGTCGGGTCAAGAACTGTATCAAAATGAACATGATGAACAAAAGACATTCCTGAATTGACTCAATTTACATTAAAGCTTATACATAAATTAAATGAATACATTCCGAGAAAAATATTTAAGTCGATGCTGAATATGAGCTGAAAAAAAAAATAATCAAGCAGCGTTATTTAAATAGTAAATTAAATAAACACAAATCTTTATAGAAGAGTTTCTCTGCAAGCTTTATGAAAAAATATAAAATGAAAACAAAACTTTATGAGAAATTTCACTGTAAATGCTGAATAAAAGCTGATGAATATTGCCTGGAAAAAATATTTACTTAAAGCTGCGTTGATTTCATGTTCACTGCCCAGCTCTCGAATATAGTATTCCAGCAGTGACATTCACATTTAAAATTAAAACAAAGTTACACTGTAATAAATTGAATTGCGAGTTTACGAGTCGTAACCAAACTGCTCTTTTGGGGTCGACCGCTGTGGCTGTCATGCCCATTGAATCGCAATGGCATGCCGAATTCGCTGTATCGGGTCAAGGCACAGTCGCCACAGTTAAATGCAAAATGAAGAAATTAATATGCCGAGTGGCAAGCCAAAGAAAGGCCTTAAGCATTGCTCGGCCAAGCAGGACATAAGCGCGAATTGAGGTAGACATTATTTCAATTATACGCCAATGCAATTGAGAGTCAAACGTGAGCTGCGTGAAAGTTCACGTATTTAGGGACTAGCAGATAAGCCGACAATGTTTAATAGCCACAAAGCACACGCACGTAACCGGCCGAAACAAAAGGGAAAAGGAAAAACACGAAAATATTGGATTGGAAATTCTTCACAAATATAATACAAAAAGAGGAATGTATACAAGTCGGCATAAAATTTAATCGTTTGTTTGTGTGCGTCATGGAGCTGGGATTGGAGGTTGCGCGAATACGTTTAGATCTATATAAATATAAATACAATTATGGTACAACTAGAATAACATCAAATTCTTGTACTTGTACAACTAAGAAGAGTGTGTTTTCGTTTATAAGCAAAAATACATAGGGGGGGCGCACTCTGCGCCTACGAATAGAAGGTGAGTACGCTCGTCTGATTGCCTCGCACAAACAGAAAGGGGGGCATGTCCCGGCTGAGGCTCTCCAGCCAGGCCATGTAGAGGGGTGCCGAGACGATGTTCTTGCGTGGCATCGGCAGCGTCATTACCACGAGATCCGACTTGGTTGACTGCTCGCGCAGGTACTCACGCAGCCTCAGGTAGCGATTCGTCTTGTCCACCACGGCCAGCAAATCATCCTCACTAATGAGAGCTGGAGCAATACGAATATAAATAGCCTGTTTAATACAGCTCGCAGAAATTGATCAAAGAGCCTTACCTTCCTCCTCATTCAGCGTCGCCTTGCTGCTGTGGCCGTTCTCCTTGTCGCCCACAACAAAGTCCTTAATCAGTTCATTGAAGAACTGCGTGGATGTTTCCTGCGGCTTCTTGGTGATGTCGGGTATTAATGTTAGATCAGAGTAATCAATGCGAAACTTGGACAGCAAACTGGCCATAGAACGTTGCTCAAACTCCAGCTCCGAATTCTTGTTCGCCAATGCATAAACCCTGATGATACAAAATATAATATAATAACATTAATGCATTCTCTGTTTGTGAAAGCGCAATGCAAATATTTTCCGAAAAACTTGCATCAACAAAAACCCATTCACGCAGAAAGCCAAAAATAAAACACGGAAATGCAATGTAGCTTAAAAATACAACGAGCCGGGCCTCTGATGAACTCCAATAGTTGTGAAAACATCTGAGTATATTCGTTTGTATTCGCTAGTGCTATACACTCAGTAGCCACTGTAGAGCAGAGTATCAGCTGTACAAAACGAGAAGTCAAATCATTCGCTACGCTTGACATGGCAAATGTTATACTTAACGCCTCACTGACTCAGACCAGTTGCGCTTTGGTTCTCCAAATCTCGTTGCGCCAGTCTCTGTTTGCTAGTTGGTTGTGTATATTTGGAAAGAAAGCAACAGCAGTGGAGCAGTGGAGCTATCTGGATGACCTATTTGGCAGGCATCTGCTCACAAGCAATCATTGCCTCTGTCAGTCAGTCAGTCGAACTGAGACCCGCCTTAGGCATGCTTACTACACCCTGGAGTCGGCTGGAGCTACTTATTATGCCTGCCCGGTTTTTCATTTCAACGAGCAACGCGCAACGGCCAACTCCCATGGAACTCAACTGAAAAGTATCCTGTCATGAGCGAAAAGGTCCTGCCCCGTGCTGGCATATTTGAATAAAATTCAATTCATGCCAAATAAATCCGCACTCGCATATCCGCAGGCTCCAAAACCGCCTTGGGAGGTAAACAATTCGGCTTTCTGCTGGAAACGGTTGGTGTGACCTCACTTGCAGCTTACCTCAATTTACATGATTGCCAGGTGCGCCGTGTGCTTATGATGTAAGGCAGCAGCAAGGTGAGCCCTCCGTCGTCGTACAGCCACCAGACATCGATGACGGCGTGGCTGCGTTTTCGCGTAAATTGCGTCAAGTCAGCCAGCACATCCTTGGGTAGCTCCACACCGCCTGGTCCTCTATAGAGTGAGACGGGATCGTCGTGTTTTGCTTTCGATTTCCTCAGTGTATTGGGCTATGTGTGAGCAAATTGAGCACAATTTATCTCCAAATGATCTGTACCACTTACCAGCTCATTTGTGGTCTTGGCATCCAGGGGATCCGGCAATCCGGAGACCTCCTTCACCTGGCTGCCAGCTATGAATGATAAGTCACTCGTACTCGATGCTGTGGGAATAAGGAATAATAAATGTTTCAATATATTTAACGCCATAAGCTTAGGTATTTTGAGTGCAGTACAAAAGCCATGCAGAGTCAATTAGAACTAGCAGGAATTATTTTTGGGGCCAGGCGGCATTGCCATTGTTTCAGTAAGTACCATAAACAAAGCAGTTTTATGCTATTCTTTGTTGGCCATTCTCATATTTACACAATTTATTTTCAAATTGGGAAATGTTATGCAAAACAATGCCTAAAACATGCACGTGCTGTGCCGCCCCCAAACGCCACTGTTCCCCGCCGTCTCCTGGCGCCATTTGTCGGTCTGCGGCCTTGTAACGACTCCACATATAGTCCGCACAGTTTTTGGGTTCGTGCTTTTAGGGGACATTGTATAAATTTATATTCAAATTTACGGGCATTCCTTAATTTGAGCGCAACAAATTGCCGAAAGGGTTTTCTGTCACAGCTGGCGCTGACTGCGACTGCGACTGCGGCTGCGGCTGCGACTGCGACTGCGAGTGCGTTTATGGCACCGACTACGTTGATGCCTCCTCGTGGCTGAGTCAGTGGTTGCTGGGTAAATCATTACATTAAGTAGTTCAGTTCAGTTAGTTATGAATTTGTTGCATGCGACAATAGCAATTAATATGGCCATAAAAGGCGACAGAGCGGGCAGAAGCTCAGCCATAATGCATGCAGGACATGCACAGTGCGAGGTGTGGAATTGCTGTGGCATTGAGTCAGCTCATACATATGTATATATTTACCTACTGGCAGCAACCCTACAATAACATCACTTCACATTCCAATCAATTACCTTAAAACACGTAAAATAGATCTTACACTCAACACCACCTGCCCAAGAGCGTATTCTACATAGGCTTTGCTTGAACCGTACTACGGAATAGAAACATAATCAGAAATAGAAACAGAGAACAGGGAGTGGAAATGGAAATGGAAGTGGAATTTGAATTGGAATTTGAATTGAAAACAGAGATTGGTATAGGAAAGGGTAAGGCACACACACACACACACACAAACGGAACGCAGCATCAAATACTTATGGAAATAATGAACATCGAGTTTGACATTCTCGCTCCCATAGCTAATACTTACTTTTGACAAATTTCAGGCCATTGACAGCGGGAGCCAACTTGTTGGCGGCATCTAAGAGTTTGTGGTTACAGTTGCAGTTGCAGTTGCAGTTGGGTTGGGTTTGGTGGTGCATTGATAAATTGTGGTTGTAAATTATAATTAATTGTGCACAGGTGCGCATTTGGTTTTGTTTGAAAGTCCATGCAAAAGTAATTAAAAAGTTCAGCATTAATGAGTGGCCGACGTTGAGCCAGGTCCAACTTACCCTGAGATACGTTGCGACTCAAGGAGTCCACGCTGCCACTGAGAGCATGGCGTGCCTCGCTGGCCTGCAAATCGTTGGAGCTCTCATTGGGCTGCAGGGTTCGTGGCACTTCCAGGCTACAGTTGGCTGTCGTCCAATTGCTGTCGGGAGAGCCCAGCAGCTGCGAGCAGTCTAGTCCCTTGGGCACGCGCAATATGGCCACCGAGAGGTACATGTCCAAAGCCTGTGGGTGAAATCAGAGCAGCATTTTATTCGAGCAGCCTCCAACTTGACAATCCATGCAGCTGCCACTCACTTTGTGCATAACATTGAAATACTGCACCAGCTCCTTGCGCTCGCACGTCTGCCAGTCGGCTTTGTAGCCCAGGAGTATGATGTTGGGCTTCAGCTTGCCGATGCCCGTCGCCTGCATGAGGGCGCGGGTGCCGGCCTCAAAGTCCTCGCCATCGATCAGGGCATAGAAGCCCTTGACGCGGTGCTTCTGGAACCAGTTGGAGGCGCGCTCCTTCAGGTAGTTACGGTACTTCTGTGAGCCAGAGCCGCGCAGCACATGTCCACAGACCAGCAGGGATAGATTCTTCGTCAGCATATAGGCAAAGTCCACGAGAACCGGCCGGGTGTTGGGTAGGCCGGAGAGAACAAGTATCTGGGGGCGATAGTTCTTCACATGATCCTCCACATTGTTCAGCTGCTGCACGGACATCAGGGCGTTCTTGTACGTCTGCGCCTGAGTGGTGGAGCCCCAGTTGACGTCCGGCTTGCGGTAGGCAACAATTAAGTACAGCGCCAGCACCGCACAGAAGGTTATGAGTGCAGTGGCCCACGAAATTAAAAACATGACCGCTACGCACAGTATGGAACCCAAAAGGCTCAGCCACATGTTATAATACTAACATGGAAAGTGAAAGGTGAAAGGAATTCATAGACTGGGCAATCACAAGCTCTCACCTTGAATGTTGGCCGCCAACCAACGGGCTTGGCCAGACTGGCATGGAATGTGCTGAAGTTGATTAGCATATATGCAGCCAGAAAGAAGTTGGAGATGAGCGGTGCAATCGAGTTAAGGTCCCCAACCAGTATGAAGCTGCAAGATAAGAGCAGTTTCCCTTAAACACACTTTGGCCTCTCTCGTACGTTAATCAAAGCACTTACATCATGGCTATAAGGAATGTTAGGACATAGCCACGCACCGGCTCGTTATTTTTGCCGTAACCCTTTGCGAACCAAACTATTTTTGGATACAGCTCGTCTTTGCACAAAGCCTGCCAGTAGATGCACGTTGTTATTAAGGCTATTGGAGAGGCCTAGCCAAGGACAACAAACACTTACCTGGAAAACCTTCGGAGCGGAAACCAAACTGGCCAAAGCTGATGACAATGTGGCAGCAAAACAACCGGCATAGATGAGAGGCCCAAAGCCAGACACTAACTCAATTACCTGAAACGAGTTCTGCAATCCATAGAGGCAAGTACCTGTGGACGCTGTGCAAAATTTAATTAGAGTGCTTCGCTAGGCGAACCGGAGGCACAATGTAGCCTACTTGAGGAGCAGTTCAGAAATGCAAAGGAACCGTTCAGAGCATCCACCACATAGCCGGTGGCGTCGCGAGCCACAGTGCCTCCGCAGATCAAAACCATCAGCATGTAGGTGGCTGTTGTGATAGCGATGGCCAGAATAGTGCCTTTGGGTATAGATTTTTGGGGGTCCTGGAATACAAAGAAGCTGAAAATAGCTTAAAAAATTGCTTAAGACGAGTCTGGGACGCACCTTCAAGTCGCCCGAAATGTTGGCGCCCGCCAAAATGCCCGTGGCGGCTGGGAAGAAGATGGCAAATACCGAGAAGAAATCGTGACTGACATATCCCTCCGTGCGGTAGTCCGGAAACAGATTTGTGTGGAACAGCGTTGCTACATTAGATTTGATTAAAAGCTTGTTCACTGGCGACACGTTGGCTGTTGCTCACCATTGTAGCCGATGAAGCCCTTGGCCCGCTCCCCCTCGTTCTTGGGCCCAATTAGGCTGCCAATGATGAAGTCAGCAATAGCAGCCAGCAAAATTATAAGCAGACCGATTTGTGCCTAACGAATATAGGGAAGGATGTTGAGCGGGTGCAATTGAGGCGCAACTGAGCGGAATTCATTAGGCGGCAAAAATTAATCATACGCACCTTAGCCTCCCACTCCATGCCAACCACAACGATTATCAGCAGCAGCAAAATGGTGGTGCTGCCTACGATGCGCACGTCCGTGACGCCACCATCAACGATAGACACATCCAAGCTCTGCATCATGGCCTGCAGAGACTCACAGAAGCCCACCACGTACATGGCGCAGGCGACGACGTTTGCCAGCGAGAAAATGAGACCAATGGAGCCGCCAAACTCGGGGCCCAGGGAGCGGGATATCATGTAATAGGTGCCACCTACGCAGCCATATTAAAAATCATTTAAAACAACAACTAAGCAGGAGCAGCTGACAATGAGACAGGGCTTACCGCCTTTGATGACGCCGTTCGTGCTTATCGCCGACATTGACAGCGCTGTTATGGTCGTGACAGCGGTCGTAGTCAGTATTAGAATGAACCCCTCGATGATGCCCGCCTGGCCCACGACCCAGCTGAGGCGCAGAAAGAGCATTACGCCCCATATATTTAGCAGGCATCGTATGAGTACACCTTTGATCCAGCCAAATTTGAGCAGCCCGTTCGTGTTATCCGCCTCCGGATCCCGGTTGCGTTGTAGGCTGTGCGTGTTCTGCGAAAGAGAAGAGAAAAGCCAAAGTCATATTCAATAAAGCTGCCTAGCGGTGATAGATGATGCCTCGTGGGCTGCAACTGTGGGGTTGCCACCTCCCGAAGCGTTGCCTGTCAACTTAACAGCAGGTCAACTGCCTCATAGCACTTGACGTTTGCAGCCATTCATCAAATTAATCATACGCCACCGCAACCGCAGACGCATGTGGCGCCCAATACAACTTTCTGGCTCGCTCTGCGTAAATCCCGAGAACATGTTTTGATAACTTTTAAGACAATTTAATCAAGGTTCATGACTTCGAAAACAATTGCACACACTTTGAACTTCTTAAACAATCGATTCTTACGTTTCTTTCTTTTTTTCATTTCAATTTCAATTGACGCCCACTAAATGCGAGTTCTCAGAACAAATTATTCGAAAGTGCAAAACCAATTAGTGGTAATTGATTGCATTACAAATTGAACAAAAAAATATTGTAAATACATATATATACTTGATGATGGCTACCCACACACATGTAAGCTTACATATAGATGAGTCTACTACTATAGGTCTATACAAAAGGCAGTGTGAACTTTTCAGAAGGAAACATCTCAGAACTTCTTAACACTTGGTTGGCATTGACAAAGAAGGCTTTCAATTCAAAGTCGCGACACAGTCAGATAAAGACGTCAGAAAAAAGTCGCTTTTAGAATAACAAGCAGTGACACATTGTAATGCTTTTTGTCTTACACCCGAACCGCACGTGTGAACTCAAAAGCCAAACGCGAGAGTCAATTGAAAAGTCAGCGGCCCCAAGAGTGGGTGCAAAGTGTCGGAAAAATCGCGCTCAAGCGCCATACAGAAAAAATGGCAATCAATGTTGTATTTGCTTTGCATATAATTAGATCTTAAAAAAAAACTGCATTTCAGTCTAGCTGATTGCAGTGGTTTCAGTGGCTGCAGTGGTTCCTCACAAACAGCAGCTTTCGCCTGTTTACCGAGGACGCGTCAAGGCAGAACGTTCCTCGAACCCACGCACTATGCTAATGACCCCAACTGTTGACTGTTCTGCTGCCAATTTAAAATGTTTCACTGAGCGATGGGAGCGGTGGGAGGGGTGGAAAGGAAAGCGAGCTCATTGCCACAGGCTACTTGACACTTCTCGTGGCAGCAACAATTTGCAGTGTCAAGCACAGGAGTAGGTTAAAATGCTCTGGCAACGGCTGTGACTTTTCCTGGGTGTTAAATGTTCTCGAATTGGTTTAAATTTAAATTTGCCCCTAGCGCTTGATATGGGACAATAAATGTACGTTATATGAATATAAAACAAGTATGAAAGCTCAAGTCGAGTCCGCTCGACTAGCAAATCCCCTGAACAAATTATTGAAGCAGCAGAGAGCGTTCCCATTGGTCACTTGAAGTTCGACTGTAAAAAGAGACAGTACTTGAGTAAAAGTAAAAGCAAGGAGAGAATAAGTACAGAAGATCATTAAAGTTGTCTATATGTATGCAGCAGTTCTCATTTAATATTTATATTCAAGTGAAACGAAGCTAGAATGCTCACAGCAGCAGAGAGTGTTCCCATTGCTCACTTGAAGCTCGACTGCAGTGCTTAGGTAAAAGTGGCCCTATATAAAGGGCAGCAGCTGCAGCATTTCTTCAGTCAGTCTTCAGTCGTCCAGGCCTGGTGGGGGTCAGCGCAATACAGTGAAGTCGAGCGTGTGAATTATAAGCATTCAAGACGTAGAGGAACTACGTAGAGGAATTACGTAATGGAATAACGTAGAGGAATTACGTAAAGGAAAACGTAGAGGAAATAAGTCGATGAATTACTTAGAAGAAAGAGGAAATACTTTGCGGAAATACTTTGAGAAAATGTTTAGAAGAAATGCTTCGAAATACGTAGAGGGAATACTTACTCATCAAGAATATATGTATATACTTTGTGGGGTCTGCTACACCTCATTTTGCCCGTTACATACATTTCAACAAAACCATTATACCCTGATTTCCCATTTTCAATGGGTTCAGGGTATAATGAGATAGCCATAGCAGCACCAAAGGATACTCCAAAGGATACTCACCTTCCCCACCAGCGTTGCATTGTGCAGCTCGTCGAGCGTTGGACGGTAGGCGGCCTGTATGGACATCATGTTGCGATAATTATCCAGACGTGGCAGAGCCTCGCGCGTAAAATGCCTGGATGGACATTCAATTCAATTAGCACGAATAATGAATTCAATATAATTTTATGAACTTACCGAAAACTTTTGCCATATTTTGTATCGTATTCATTGTCCAGCAGCTCACGCTCCTCCTGCGAATCATTCGAACCATCAGATTCTTCATTCTGTGGCTCCACTTGAAAGCGCGTCGTTGTCTGCAAATCCTTAAAGCGCGAGGGCTTATCCTTATCGCGAAAACTACTCTTGATGGATTGCCTGCACAACAAAACAAAAGCAAAGTTCGCTTTAAAACAGATTAAAAAGGTCTCTGCTCATTGCGGCATGACAAATGTACATTTAACATCCAAGTGCCAAGTCCTTGAGCATTAAAAATAATAAAGTTGGCCAAAACAGAAATGCTGCCCCGGGCGAAATGCTATTATAAAAAGTTTTCTCTTAACTATACACAATTGTATCCATATCATTTGAAAACTGGCTGCTGATTTTTTTATTTTTCTCTTTTTATTATTATTTCCTTTACAGCTCAACTTTGAAATTTAAGTAAAACAAATTTCATTACGCGCCATTTGAACTCGTTGAACAAAAGACCAATTTCAGCTGTGTTGCTCTTTTTAGCCAAGGTGTACTGGCCATGTGGGTCGCTCATAGCCGCAGGACACAGCCAGTCGAGCAGACAGAAGCTGAAACCGGCGACGGGCTTATATGATTATTATGCTGGTTGCTATTGCTATTGTTATTGTTGTTGTTGTTGTTGCTGTTGATGATGCGATGCATGAGTGACTGACTAAATCCCTACTGATTTCTGTTTAATGTGCACTCACGTGGTTTTAGCAATTGGCTTTAACGCCGGCCTGGAGCTACGAGAGGTTACTTTGAAAATTCCAACTAAATATTATGTTATGCTCTGTCATACGTTGGCGTAAGAGAGATTCTTAGCATTTAATTAAATCAGTTTAGCTTGTTCAGATGAAGCAAAAGCGAAGAAAGCGATGAAGTAACCTTATGATGTCCTTCCGTTCTACCTCACATATTAACTCCAGTTATGCATTAGAGCCTGGCAGCCATTTTATTAACGAATGAAGGAGGCAAACATAACGGATGCAAACAGAGTAGGAGCAACACGCCTGCCCCTCACGCTGCCCTCTTTATGTCTATTATAAAATGCCAAAGGCAACCGATATGAACTCGTGTAAATATGTACATTTTCAATATGGAGCAGTGCTGAATCAATTTCCAGGGGCTTATCGAAGTAATTTACGAAATTGTATCAATTTGAAAGGCATTATAGGAAAAGCTAAGGCTAAGCTCAATTAATTATAGAATCGCTCTAAAAATTTTCTATTGAATCTTCATGAATATTTAACTACCTTGGCATTTAATGCTGTCGCAGGATAAAGGCAGCCAATTATTAAATTCTCAATTGGCAATTAGAGAAATAATGTGAACTCTTAAAAGTCCCATTCATTCCGCATATAAATTTCGAAATGAATAATACAGATGGCTGCTATTTTATGGCTTCTGCTTATATTTGGTAATTTATTGCCCTAACAGCCGAGCAGACCAATAAACTGTGAGAAGTCGCCCTACTTGACAATCCTGCCCGCCTCTGATTAACAGTCATGACCTTTAGTAAAGGACCAACTCAGAACAACTCATTTTCAATCCGCCGCTGGGAATGCAAATGGACACCAAGTTGTTCCTTCTGCCAGCTGCATTCATCGGATGCCAATATATACAAATTGCTCTTCTCTGTTTTATTTTCTTTCTTTTTCTCTCTGCTGTGATTGGTTTCATTGTTGGCTGCTGCAACGCCGCCCATTTCAATTAGGGCTCCCGTGTCTCTTTCTCCCGAGGGGCTGCTGCTCGAAGCGTTAAGACAAGGCCTGTTTATTGAACCTGCCAAGCAAAGGCCACACTGAGCCAGGTCGACAAACTTTCAAATCAGAGATAGCAAATGCAACAAGTTCCAATCGAAGCCAATGGCCAGGCAGACAATTTTACAATGCTTGCCTATCCAATTACATGGCCAAAAAAGAAAGTCGAATAATAATTTGCAATATTATTCTTATCGAAATCAATTTCAATTGAGTCAACATGGCTGTAACGAGAGAGTGGAGTGAACTGTGCGCCGTATCAACTAGACAATGGCAAATATTTACAGGGTATACGATACCCTTTCGCGTACATATTCATAAGAAAATGCGATAAAAATAAGGCCATTTATGAAATCTGAACATAATGAAAACAAGAAAGTAACTGACAAAGTAAACGACAAAACTTTTCGTAGAAATTTGACAATTTCTTAAAAGTTTCAATGTTCACAAGTGAGTGAGTGATGAGAAGGGATGAGAGAGAGCTCACCTCTGCTGCCTGGGCTGCTGTTTGTTCAACAATTGTGTCGCATCGAAAGTGTCATCCTCGAGGAGTTCGCCATCGATGTTGGTCAGCCTGCGGTAGACCTCGTCGGCTGGCGGTGCGTGTGATTTGCGGTCCTCATTGTTGTCATTGTTGTTCTTGTGATGGTTAACAGGATTCACTTGGAAACGGTTTGGCCGGTCGACCGAGGCCATTTCAAACGATGTTGTATCCGACATGTCGCTCTGTGTGTGTGCGTGTTCGGGTCGATCCTTGTCTTAAAATACCGTTTTGAGTGGTTTGCTTTGGGTTTCTGTGGCTAGCTAATGCCCACAACTTTTTGTTGTGTATTTTCTCTTCTTTTTTTGGCTGTCTCAGCACAAGCACTTCACTTCAGCTATATTAGTTCCGTTGTCTATTTATATCAAGGACCAACTTTGGGCCTTCGTTGTCTCTGTCCAGCCAATGAATATTTCCCAGCGCTGCCTCAAATTCTCTTCTGCAAATAAAGTACAAATGATTTAAAAATGATTTCAATAAACACAATGCGAATGTGAAATGTCGCCGATAAGACGGCCCGCACTTCAAATACATTGGCATATAGATTTCTCATTAACTGATTTCAGCTTAATATTCAAATTTTATTTATTTTCCATGGCAAACTATTCGACTGCAGCGTACTGAATCACTCGTGGCATACCAAATTATTTACCCTTGTCGACAGTGAAAGCATTTTCAAGTAATGTGGTTTTGTGCGCTCTTTCAAATTTTAAGCCGCAAATACTCTGCGTCGCTGTTCGGGTACAAATTGGCTCTCTAAATATAGCACAGCACAAATTGATGCAAATTAATCATGATTAACAGTGTTATCCTAAGGGAAAGCGGTTGCCATGTGAACCAGCTCACCCGGCCACACCTGGCGTATGCGCGATGCGCCCTGCATGCACAGGCACAAGGATGCGAAGTGGCGGCTCGTAGCCCGTGTGGGAATTACGGCACTTGATTGCATAGCGTCGGCAATTTCTCACGTGGTCTTCCGGCGCGGCAGCATCAGTTTAGCATTAGTGGGTCAATGCAGGAGATAAACAACCCGAGCAATTAGAAAACCAAATGTTAGAGGCATGCGAACTGAGGCAGAGCGAACGACACACAAGAGACCTAAATAAGAGCGCTAGATAATTACGCCAATTATGCAATTTTATACTCTTTTTTTTATTTTGTGAAATATGTGGGAACTTTGCACTTGAGCTACGTAAAATTTGCTCAAATTTATTGAAGCAATTAAGCGCTTAATTCAATAAGCACACGCCGCAACAGAGCGGCAAGGGGGCTGTGAGCTGTGGACTGCCGGCTGTGGTCTGTGTCCAGGGACAAACGACAGCTGCTGGCAGGCAGTCAGATATACACGCCGTGCGTTGAACAAGCAACACGGCCTACGGGACTTGGCCTTAGGACTAACAAATTTGTGAACGCTTATCGGCTTGCGACAGAAGGCAAGGCTTGCCTTGACCTACGGCCTTCAACAGATCCAGGTGAAAATTTGATAAGTACTAAATGCGAAGGAGTTAAGGATTTTGGCAGCAGCAGCAGCTGGCGGGCTGACGTGGGGGGCAGAGTATTCTTTGTAATGAAAACATTTTCTAATGATGACATTAAATGGAGATTTTTGATTTATGATTTGACTTAGTTTTGATGAATTGCGCCATAAACAAATTCATTTGCATTCTGTCAACGCTACGAAAATAATGTGGGTGGGGCCATTAATTTTTTTCATCTTCTTTCTTTTGTCTTAGCTGACGCCGGTCATTCGACTCCCCCACACGATATCACTTGACAGCTGCTAAAAGGCATCGCATAAACAACAAGAAAAAGCTGTAAAAAACTTATCTGAATAATTGTTGCCATTGTCCGAGCCACGCAAACGGCTGAGACCCACCAGGCGGGCCCCTTTTAATGGCCCTACAATGGGCCAATTGCTTCCGTTGGTGATTTCGCGCTGCCTTTATACATGTATTTCTTTTTCTGTTGTTCTCAAGCTTTTAACTTGCTTGTACTTTTTTTTCTTTTTTTTTTTTTTTTGTTTTTTTTCGCTGTGATTGGACTATGCCTATGCGTATTTAAGCGTTGCTACGCTTTCTTTTCATGGCTCAATTCAACGCCCATTCGCATTTCAATTGCCACAATAAAATAAGATTTTTACTACTTTGGTGGTCTGTGCGCCCCAAGGGATGGATATACCATATAAAGCCGGTTCTACGCCCTCTGCTATATGACCGAATTAAATGTACGCCGGGAGCTGCCTGCTTAATGGCCATGAGATAAATTTAACTTTGTAACGCAGTCGTAAAGAGTTGCAATTTTTTTCAAGGGAACGAAATTAGAATAGCTCTGTCAAAGGATATGGCCATAAAGTCAAAAATTGTCTCTTCTATATCATCCGTAAGCAGAACACTCAGGGCATTCACACCATCAAAAATGTGAATACAGGCTATTAAATTGCTAGTACACGCTTCTACCTTGACCATGGGCAGCCACACAAATAAAGAATATATTGTACATATATAAAACCTCAATTATAAGACGATACAAAAAAGAACAACCATCAAATATGGTGAGGCTGATGTTAAAGACCTGCCAATGCTGCTGAGGCAGCAGCTCCTAATGACAAAACATCAACACAATGGGAAAACATAGAGCATGGCCCATGGATAATCGTGTATTGTGATGACCGTTTGAACGTGCCTTCCGTGTCGCACTGAGCCCCAAAGTTTATGCCCTAATATTGATATCAATCGTTTTTCTACTAGATGAGAAGCGATACATGTCCGAATGGTAATCAGTAAGACGGCACGCACAAAAAGAAAACTTTCCGACAGCCATCGGTTGTTTTGGGACAACTTCTACAATATGTAGCACACACACACACACACACACACACACACACACACACACACACACACCGCCACCCACGTGGCTAAATGTTCCTTGTGGTGCTGTGGCCACATAAGCCACGTTCAATGTGTGTGTGTGTGCGGGTATGGATGGGCAGGACTATCCGTGATGCACATCAAAGCTGATTAACAGTCAGGCTCCTGTGTACTGACTGACATAGAGAACAACAAGCTGGAAGTGGGGGAAAAAAACAAAACAAAAAAAAAAGTGTCAAAAACATACAACAAAAGTCAAACAAGTCAAGCGTGTGCTGATTTGGACAGTATTAGAGAGGCATGGGGCGTGGCTCGATAAACTTAATACCAGCCAACTTTAATATTAAATACAGCTCCACCGAATACTAGCGAAAACATTCTAATCCATAAATCCTGTTATATTTGCCAGCAAAGCCAGTCAAACTTCAGAGACGAGCTTAAGTGAAATCCTTTGACATTTCGGCCAATTAACATCGGAACATCGGAAAATCCGAACACAAGCGGCCTAATTGTCATACGAGTACGCAGCGAAAGTTTCCTCATGTCTAAAATTGAAACTTCACAGAAGCGAGAAATGCCCTGCTGAAAGAGCGCTCAAGTTTCTTTCTTGAATAACCGGCAACAAAATTCTATTGAGTGTATTGAGAAATTGCTTCAATATGTTTCGAGTCAAACATGTTCCAAGAAACTGAATAAAGATGAGCTTCTTGTTTTTTTTTTTCGGATCACAGCGAAATATGAAATCATTAAACTGGTTTTGCTCAGAGCATGAGCCGCAGACAAAATTTAATTGCGTCGCATTGGCGTTAAGCTCAACTTCGATTCAGAAGCCACATCATAAAACGAATTCCCAAGCACTTCAAATTATTGTACATTAATCATAGATTTTATTGAGTTTGTTCACATTTTACAATAACAAAAGTTGCCTTTTAAATGCCAATGAATAAAGGTTAGTGCTTAAATTTTCTTTGAAATATGTTGAATATCTTAAAAACTTCTCACTTCAACCCCTTGAAATGTGAATGTCAACCATTCCTGTCAGGCGCAGCTGTCTGTCAGAGAAATTTAAATATGTCAAATTGTGCCAGCCCGAGAAGTCATCTGATATGTAGCATTAGTTTTTGAGCTCTTTCAATAACCGCAGGGGCGTAAGAGCTGCCAACATCGGAAGCCAGTCGGAAGTTGGCAAAGTTTTGTTGTTTTTTTATGCGAGGCATTTGGTTATGTAAGTACAAGTATTTCATATTATTTCTGGGCTGTAAATTTGCATTGAAAAGTGCCATAAATATTATTTCGCGAGTCTTTATGTCAAGGGTACGCCGTCTGTCTGTATGTATGTATACTTTGTTGGTCTTCTGGGAGAGCAGGATTCCAATAAGCGATGTATTCCTTTTATGATTTAAAGCCGTAAAATTGCGGCAGCATATATTTACGACTCAGAAATGGAATGCCATTGAGTAAGTACCCAAGAGCCGGCTGTCCCCGGATGCGGGCCATTCGACTGCTCAACTGCTCAACTGCTCAGCAGCTCAGCTGTGTGTGGGTGTTTGCTGTGACTGCAGATTTTATTTGCTTCATTTGCGGCGACATAAATTAAGTGCAAAATTCTACAAAAAACAAATATATATGTACTTCACATATCAAGGACGAAACAATGCTGCCGGCATTGAAATTCCAATAAAAAAGAAGAAAGTATTACGAGCATAAGGAAAATTGATTTGGTGAAATCAATGCGAATGTGATTTGAAGTCGCTTTTATGTTCACTTTCAACGCTTCGCAGTTAAGAAAGTTAGCTTGGCAAAAAGACAAATATAATTCTAACGAAATTCACAGCAACTCATAAAATGCCAACGATTAGGCGGGCGCCCAGTGAATTCGATACAAGTTTTCCATAACTTAAGAAACTGAAATGGTTTCTAATAAAACTTAATACAAAATCAATTAAGTATTCGCCTGCTACCCAAGTATGACGCGTTTCAATCAAATCATTTCATATTCGTGCCGAAGCGAGATTCTTTTTTTTGCAACTGCAGTAAATATTTTGACGACATTTTTACGACAGTTTTGTGCAACTAACAATAAAAAACAATAATATATAAGCTCAACCGATTAGTAGTTAAAAAATCATTTCAAGTCCAGAAGCGCCTCTAAAAATGTCGAATGCAAAATTGAATTTATTAATTCTCAGATTGTTTCAAGTGTCTTTAAATACCCAAGGGCGCACGTAAGCCAATATATGCATATATGCATTTTTTCATGTATAATAAGACAAAACAAAACATAGTGCATAAAAAATAACCCAAATTGATTTTATTCATGCCAAAAGTGAATTGAAGCATGCACACGAGCTCTGTCCAAAGACTGAGGTTCGTATGTATGTAAGTCGTAAACTAAACTACGTATATATGTACATATATATATATTCTTTTTGTATGTATGTATATCTACAATTAAGTCATGCGCCGGGGCTCACTATGAATTCGTTTTGAACTTTCATAACTTAATTAGTATTAAGCATTATATACTAATTACTTGCTAAATACTTTGGCCATCATTTCGCCCAGCAGTGGAGAGTGGAAACTGCATTGGGGCACGCAACAAACATAATTTCAAGCATGCAACAGTTAGAAAGTTACTCATAATCATGCTCAGCCAATGTTAATTGGGTCATTTGCACGAGCTGGCCAATTCCATGTTAGCTAATTCGAGGCTTAGTCTAGGCATAGCTAATCAGCAAGTTGAACTTCAACTAGTTAATAGTGGCTTCATAATCTTAACCTTTCACATTTGCATTTGCTCTGCGGCTCAACAGATAAAACCCAGACGTAATTCGTTATGGTATCTTTGACAGCTATCCTCTTTTAATTATGGCATTATATTTGGGTCCAACTCACATCATCTTATCATTTTTCAGTTCAGCACACAATTCGGTATATTTAGGGGAATCGTAGGCATTCGCCCAATGGCTGGGTCCACTGCACAAAGCTCTTCATTAATTTTAAATGCGACCGCTCGGACTACATTCTTATATGCGCTCAAAACAAGACAAGCTCGTTTGCGAATTTCGCTAGAGTTAAAGTGTATTTTTATTAAAATTATTGCGAACGGCAGACCTTCTGTTAAAAATACAGCACAGAGAAACAACAGAGAAAGAGAGAAAAAGAGAGAAAAAGAGAGAGAGGGAGAGGAAAAAATAAATAAAAAGAATTTCGCCCCTTCAATCAGACGCAAATTGAGCCCCCACAACACACATCAAAGCACCAAATTCTAATCTTCAAGTGGTCTGGGCAATCGTTGAGGTCAGGTTCCTTGATTCTTCGTGAATTACGCGTATTTTAATTAAAGTCGTATTCAATTAATAGCCGCTACCAGTACCAGAAGATTTGGTTTTTGTGCACCGCTTTGTTTAACGAAACACGAGCTTTGCACCGCTGCCTGGTGACCACCTAACCCCAAGCATCATCAGTTCTGGGCTCTGTCTGTTCACTCAATTGCCATAAATCTTGATTAAAAGCGGAAAATGTGGCGAAAAGGTGAAAATTGTTCGCGTTTCAGCGAGCGCTGGCGATTGCTATTTTCGTAGCTTGAAGGCTTTTGTATAATTTCCAAGTCGCTTTCTGAGCATTTCCGTTGTAGCTAGAGCCCGTCTCCTGCCCTCTCCGTCCATCCGGCTACACACCCACCTCACTTATCTTCGATTGCAGTCTGTTTGTTCGTGTTTATTTTCTTCGCTTCTCTTCTCTTCTCTTCTCTTCTCTTCTCTTCTATTTTTTTCTTGTTGCGCCCCGACTGGGTTATTCTCTGTATTCTCGGTTTGTCAAGGTTCGCAAGGTCAATGATTTAATACTTTAGTAGTCGGCTTTGCATTGTCTCCAAGAGCCCAACATTCCTATGACTTTTCTTTGTGTTCGCAATGTCATATTTTCATTATTTATTGTCTGCTACTGACATGAAAAGCCACGACACTAGCGCCACTTGTTCGCCTTTTCCCAGCTTTATTTCTCTCTGGCTGTCCCCAGTCAGTTTATTGAGAAGTCAAAAGTCAGAAACTATTAGACCATCAGTCGCCTTTGGTTTATTTTGTCGATAGGTCGGTCAACAAATGCACATCGAATTGGCTGCGGACTAGATTTCTCTCTTATATATTCCATATTCATATTCCAGTTTGGCTTCTAGTTAGATTGTCTGACCTCGCTCTGCACAGTGGGGCACATTGCACTCATTGCTCACAAATGTTTTCGACAACAGTCATTAGACATTTACCACTGTGCATTTGTTTGGCTGGGCACAAATGTTCTCATGCATGTGCAGGGTGCGGTGCAGCCCTTAAGTGCAAACCCTTAAAAAGGTTCGTCATGTTCCATGACAACTGGGGTTGATTGGGTAAACAGCGCTTGCGCAGCTCCTTTGACAGCAGACAGCAGATGCCGTCAAAGCAGGAAAGCTGATATCTTGAAACTGAACCGCTTGTTTTTTTTTATATATATAGCAGGTGTACTCATGGCGCTATATTCTTGAAATGATATACACTGAAAAATAAGTCGGTGACTCTTTAAACTATTACGAATATGAATATCAGAAACACTATGCAATTCGAGCAAATGAGTTATCGAATGCTCGTATCAATTTGGTATCAATACAACAATTTTATCTATAGAAAACTTGTTATCACTTCTATGTTTCATTGATCATAACTGGAAATAGTACAACCCCAAATCGATTGTAATGTTCAAAGTTAACATACAGCGACATACGAGCTATACCTGACGCATATATGAAATATTTATACAATTAGATATGACGCTACTTTTTCGGATAGTGTCCAAATGTAACTGGACACGCGACCGCAGCTTGCACTGCATTGCAAAGTGCATAGAAAACGAGGTAACCCGAGACTAGATTATACTAGAAATATGTATATACATACATATGTATATAATAAGCGTACATATATATGTATATGCATATGCCTCTCCTGCAACAAGTGACTGTAAACTGTGCCTGCCTCGTCTTATTCCACACATTAGAAGCACTTAAGATCAGTCCGATTAGCAAATACTCTGAGACGTAAAAAGAGTACCATGGCCATATATTTTCAGTGATTTATGCCAGACATTGACTGCAGCAAAGAGCTAGTCTAACGAAGCGAAGAGACATTCAGCAGGGAGAACCTGAGCAGAGCGCCAAAATGCGAGCATTACACAGTTATATTATGGCTTTCAAGTTCAAGTGCGTTTAAACTAAGAGACACTTAAAGCAGAATACAAATGCACACTTCCACTACATATATGTAGGTATGTATGTATATAGAAATGCATTCATTCGCATCAGCTAACTTGTATATGCATAAGTAGGCATAATTTTCGTAAGCAGACTTTCTTTTAATCGCAATGTTTTCCCACTAAATATTGTTTTTGGTGATAACAATGCTGAGCTAAGCGAACTTTATCGGGTCGTGGTCATATGCCACAATGAAAACCCCCAAATAAAAATATATTTTCTGTTTTAAGCACTCGCTTCCAAAATGAAAAGATAAACATTCTTTCGCATACACCGGACGGAATGCCACTTGACCATAGTCTAAAACAACTAAGCAAATTATACCTAAATGCCAATTTATGCCTTTAAGAGTCTTATTTGCTTATTTTAAGTCTTAAGTTACTTACCAAGAGTTGTTAAAGGCGCCTAAAAAATCCAATTCAGAACTAACCGGTTTTTTTGTGCACTTATTTGAAGACGGTTACTTGTGGCTCTCCGTGAAGTTCGTGTAATATTTGTGTATAAACTGATATGGTAAATAAACTATTCAGCTGAGGGTAAACACAAATAATTATGCAAACAGTTGTATTATCTGCACGCCGGAGACATAAATATTTACAGATTGTCCGAATGAAACACAAATTCAATACCGAGAAAAACTTTTTATCTGCAGCAGGCAATAAATAGCCAAGTGGAGTATAATTATAATAAGCACAATTATTTATGTAATTCTAGATGTGTGTTCAAGTAAAATGTTTTATTTTAATTGATTTATTTTTAACGCGATTTTTTTCAAATACAAAACTGTAAAAAGAAACGCGGTCGCACTTAAATATTTTACTCATGCGTTAAATATGTATAGCTGGTTGGTAAATGCATTTTCCACTAATTAAGCATGCTTTCAAGATAGCACTTGGAAAACTTAGAAAACACAAAACCCGCCCACCGCCGACTGTGGGGCTCGATTCAAAAATAAATAGCCAGGTATACATATGTGTGCATGGACCGCTAGAGCTCATGCACAAGTGTACATAAGTAGCTATTCTTTAAGCAGCAACCCAAAATAAAACGTTTTTATTTATATGATTTCTTATTCACTGGAAGAAATTGAAATGTACTTCAAGCACAAACAATACAGCCAGCGTGGCCAGAAAAAAATAAAACTCAAAACGTTGGCAAAGGCGACACCAAGCCGGAGGCACCGCACGTGCAGAGAGCCAAAGAGCAACTGAAACGAAACGTTCGCGCGATCAGCAAAAGCAACTGTATATAGCGGACCGTCCCATCGGCACAAACGAGCCGACGAACCCAAATACATTAAAAACCAACAACAACAACAACAAAAAAACTCAGAAAAAAAAAAAACAAAAAAACAACTGAGCTGTAGCAGGCAATTGTTCGCCGGCAAAGCTGTGACGTGATCGATGACAAATCGCTGAAACGTGCAACACCACTGAAACTTCCACTCAAAGTGGTTGAAGTTATGAGTGAAAAGTGTGTCTCCACACAGCTGTACATATGTATCTATGCCCCTGTACATACATACATATATGCATAAAACTACTCTATCGACAGCACCACTTTGATTCATAAATGTATTCCAGCTACCCATTAGGGTGGTTAGTTTAATTTTACCCTTGGACATTTCTATACATGTGGCGTCATTTATGCACTGAAAGCTAAACGCTTGAGTCCTGCTCAAGTACTCTAACAATTGGCACATCCATCGGTCGTAAGGCGAAAATTAATTTATTAACTAATATTGTGTGATATTTTATTGTTCGCCTCAATGCAAATAAATATGCAATAGAATATGAAGTGCTTCCCCTGCGATATGCGAAGTTGTTTATACAAATTGTTTGCTTTCGATATACTTTGCCAATTTATTGAGCCGATAATGCCATGGAGGAAACTTTTAATTAAAATATATGTACATTAGTATATTAATTTCGAGATCAGGGTCACTTCCTCTTGCCAACCACAGGGTGTTCTTTAAACAAGACATTACGAAAATGAATATGCAATGGTAATAAATCAAACTCAAAATGTTTACACATATTACACACACACACACACACAAACACATACATCTCATGTTTATTAATACAAGAGCCAACTGGTGTAGGCGCCTCGGTACATATCAAATCTGACAGATATGCCCTAACATCCATCACATGTACTCAAAATGAAGGAACTCTTCGGCATGAATGGGCGTTAGTCGGTGCAGCCAAAAACAAAATCAGCTATGCTCTTATAAATTTTAGGTAATTCTTAAAACTCCTGAGGTTATTTCGCGATTCATGTTGGCAAATAAGTGGGGGCCCAAAGCACATATGTGCACAAACATACATCATATAAATGGGCATAGAGTGCGTGGGTGCGTGTGTGTGTGTGCAAAGAAGCACAATTTTGGCATGTCTTAGAGGACTTCCTTTGCGAAAATACTAATTAAATGTTAATGACCTATTTGGCATTTGAAAATCTTAAATATATTAACAACGCCTGTTTTAACTTTTAAGTCTACCGAGAAATTCCTAATACGATGATTATTGGGTGTAGAAATCATGTTATACGTATATTACAAGTGCGCTGCATGCGACACGAAGACCTTACGACTTGACATTTGACTGTAGTTCTGTTACGGTTACGTTTGTATACACACACTCGTATTCGGCGCACTCATACCAACGTACGGCCTATAATTTAATTAGCTGTGGCCTTTCAATTGCGTTCATTATAATTACATATATTTTTATCAGCAGTCGTGGGTAACTGTAGACGACAGTCGCTACGACCAAGTCGGAACCCATGTGCGGCATTTGTCAGTTGTCAATAAGTCAAGTGATGTTAATTAATTGTGGGTGATAGTGGAGCTCTCTCTATGTGCCGTCGTCCACAGTTAACCTGCTAGAAACAGTTAATATTTAACGCGCATACAATTAAGAACGACATATATCTTAATCTACACATATATCTGTCGATGTACATATGTACGCTCTTACGTAATACTGCACTCAAGCATATAATTGAATTACAATCCGGGACGCAAGCAAAGCTCAAGAAAAACACAAAATACCAATATTAATTGTTTTCATAATCTATGTGTGTGTGCATTGTGCGGCATTCCAGCCATACAAAAACATAATAGTTTATGATTTAATTATACATATACATAATGATTTAAATAAATTAGAATCTATATCACGGCAACTAACTAGCCCAAGGAAACGTTTCTAATATTCATAATATTATTCGGCGTGTATCTGATCAGAATAACTTCGATTTCCGTATCGCTTGTGAATTGTTGAAATGATGTTTGGCAATTGTGTGGG
This sequence comes from Drosophila aldrichi, assembly GCA_035045965.1. NCBI lineage: Eukaryota > Metazoa > Arthropoda > Insecta > Diptera > Drosophilidae > Drosophila > Drosophila aldrichi. The sequence continues at coordinate 6,603,231 of JAWNOM010000501.1, read as the reverse complement.
CTATGCTACCTGGACGCACCAGCTGACGCTGCAGTGCGTCGCCATAGAGTTTTACAAGTGAAGGCTCCTCTTCTATGGGCTCTAGATAAGCATTCAGTCCGCCGATCAACTGGAAAATGGAACAGTATTAAATGATATTTAAATACAAGATATTTCCAGCACATACCAAACTCTCATCACAATTTAGAAAGCGCATCGCCTGCACATGTTCGGACCAGATGCGTCTACGCCACTTGTTATCATACTTTTGAGCCAGCGGGAGCAGCACTAACGAGCTAAATAGCTCATCGCCATAGCTTGCCGCTTCGAAGTGGTTTACAAACAGATAGTATAGTGGTTCGAAATTGGCCTTGTCCTCAAATGTAGCATCAAAGTCAAAATGGTGCGTTTTATTCCTCATGTAGAAATCGAGCAATTGCGTCTGTAGTAGCTTATGCAGCTCTGGCTCCAGAAACTGACTATCGGGACCCATAAAGGCTATCATCAGATACATTAACTTTTCAAGTGGGCTGACAATTTGCAAACCCTGCTGTTCCAGCTGCTGGACAAAGCTGAAGGTCATGCGTACCACCTGATTTTCTGTGGGAGGCATTCAATTAAGGCAAAGTAAATAGAAATTGAATATTGACTCACCTGAGTATATAACCGCAGGAACCTGTTGTACATTTTGCAAATAATTATTAAGCAGCAGACGTAATTGGAAATAAGGCCAGTCAGGCATCAACACAGGTGCCTGAGTATAGCAGAGTGTCAGCGTGGGATCCCTGTTTTCCTGCATAAGAACAACATTCAATGAAGCACTAACAGAAATAAAACAATATCAACTCACGGCTATAAAATGCGAGTAGACAACTTCCATGCAAGTTTGTTGTAGCAGTTGCAAAGACTTTTCATCCAACTCCACATACTTCCCATTAAAGATGTACCGTTCGAATATGCTCTTCATTGGCTTGGCCTGTGCAGCGCTCAAAGAGCACAGATAGTTATAAACGACCTGAAGCAGTTGAGTGCGTGACAAATACGTTTCAAACCCATCGGTGCTCAGTAGCTGATAGACAAACTTCAGTTCGCTGCGGGCATAAAAGTTGCTGGCCAGAAACCGATTCAGACGTGTGCTCAACTGCTTTAAATAGTCCGCCAAGGGCTCCAGCACAGCAGGTTGAAGCAGCGCTTCAAATAGCGGCTTCATGCCATCCTCCAGGGGCGGCTCAAGTAGAGCCCAAATATTACTCAGCAGCTGCACTGGATACGTGTCGCTCACAATCAGCTGCGGCCCATAGTCGTTCATCAACACCGCCCCCACATTCGGCAATGGGGCGTGTACATTGCGCCGATCACTGAAGCTGCGTAAAATTATAGAGCTGCGTCTATGTTTGATTGAGAGGTAGTTATTACAATTGATTAACTAATCAAGAGATCGCCTGTCAAGTCTACTCACGACAACTGCTGCACACATGCAACAAACCCAGCTGAGCAAACAAACTCAGGCAGAATTTTGCGCAGAAACTGTGGAAAGGACGCGGTACCCAGATAACCATGACGAGAGAACCAGCGAACAGCATACAGCAAAGCACTCAAGAGCGTCAGCTGTGTGTACTAAAATATACAAAAAATATAAATTGAGAATGGTACTTGATGGGATCTTCAACACTTCACTCACATCCTTTAGACCTTCGCTGCGCGTCGCCTTGTGCAGCCAGCTACAGCAGCAGTTGTGCAATGGCTCCAAGAAAATTTGCTGCGCCTCAATGTCGCAGACACCGCACTCACCGCTCGCCACAATCGCCACGACCACGGCAGCTGCGTGCTGTCGTATAAGCGCCGAACCGCCCACCTCGAATACACAATGATTAAAGTGCCAGTCAAGTATCTGACGGAGCGCAGGCAGGAATTGTCTGTGGAATAATAGGTATTATAATTCTGACATTTAGCAACGTCAAGATCATTAGCTATATAAGTAGACATATTTCCCAGCAAGCCTTAGTTTGGGATTGACGGGCAATATCAACTTGTTTGAGAGTTTGATCCGGACTAATTGAGCAGTAGTAAGACTTTGGAGATTTTCGCAATGTACTCCAAAACGTTAAGCGTTACGTTGGCATTGCTTGTTTTGTGCTGCGAGATAACGCCACATCAAGCCGTAAGTTCCTATTGATTGAGAGTTTGTCGTACGAATTTTTTTTATAAACAAAACCACCACACAGTGGGACATACCTGAAGTGGTCAAAAAACATGTGAAAAAATTGCATAAGCGCTGCATGGCCAAAACGGGCGTCAGTGAAGGTAAGCAAAAGGTGAAAACCCAACTTGACAGTTCGCTTATGAGGACTTATTCACTTGCAGAGGTACTGGATCAAGCCCATAAGGGAGATCTTCCCAACGATCAGACCTTTAAATGTTTTTTGCACTGCATGTTTGATATGTTCGGATTGGTATGTAAAACATGCACAAGACTCTACAATAGATTATATTTAACTAACTATATTTCTAATAGATCGATAGTGATAATGTGATGCATTTGGAAGTTTTGGTTGAAGTATTGCCGGAGGAAATACATAGCAAGATAATGGCTTTGGTAGATGCATGTGGCACGAAAAGTATATAATCGTAGCTTTTTTTCCAAGCGCATTGGTTATTTTAAAGCCAACTTTTTTGTTTTATCTACTCAACTACAGAGGGAGTTGACGGCTGCGATACCGCCTATCAGTCGGTTGAATGTTACATCGCTACGGATGCACCTTTCATTAAATCTAGCATCACGGAGATGCTTGGCTAGCTGAAAACTTACTTGAATGATTCCCGATCTATAATGCCCAGCAGCAGCAGACAACGTAATATGCGGAGTGCCTCGATTTGAACACGTATTAATTTTCCCTACATTGAATGAAATTTGAATATTACCAAAAATGAATTCATAATTATAGAATATGCAGAGCCCTCTTACCTTTACGTTATCGCGATTGAATAAAAACTCCTTTAATCTCTGAATTAATGTTTCATTCGCCAATTGCTTAGCTATATCCAAATGCTGGCAGATCAGTACGCGCAAAAGCTTTAGGCAAAGATACTGAGGATAGCCGTAGAATGAAGACTCTGTTGTGCCGGTAGCAGCTGTTAATGAACAAATACATTTATAGATTCAATATTGAAGGAAAACGACTAAGAGCCAATAATATTGGTAAAAATCTTACGTGCTTTAGGCAAGAAGTTGACCAAAATTACATTCAGCATTTCTTTTTCCTGTGCCAACTGCTTGGCCGTAGGCAAGTTTGTTCGAGCAATACGTATGAGTATCTTCAGGCATGACTCAACAGTGCTGTTCTCTGGACGCACTGAGTTGAATATAAATCTTTAAGCAGAAAATTGTTTTAATTCAAATATAATAATATGGAGATAATGCATACCGAATGCGCTGTAGAATATTCGTTCGTAGCAAACAGCTAATTAGATCAGTTTCGGCCAGCTGGAAGTCATCCATGGACATACGGCTATCTCGATCTGACTGATCTTCATCAACATCTGCACTTACTGCTTTCGAGTTGGAGCGCAACAGCGCCATGTAGCGTTGCAGAAAGGCCACAGAGTTGGGATCACTTGAGTCTTCCCCATCTGTCAGCACTTGCAGCGTTGGCTGCCAATGGCAATAAGCGTTCTCATAGATATGATCGAGCAAAACTTCATCCGTTTCATTGTAGCACAGGCGAGCCAAGGCCCTGCTGACCACTTCCAATTGTGCTGGCGTATTGTCGTCTAGGCCAAAGCGCAGCAGAAAGAATATTTTGGAAATGGGCAATGTGAGCACTTGATCGTAGAAGCCTTGATTGTAAATGCTGAATATACCAGCAATCGCACCAAAAGCCGAAACACGTTGCTGCAACACTGTCGAACTGAAACAGAATAATTTCTTTATAATAGCTATAGATTGTATATGCAAAGCAAACGAACCGTGCCAGACGGAAGATTTCCTGCAACGTATAGCCTGGTCGCTCAGGCTCTTCACCATGCAAATACAAATCCCGATCATCAGTATTCTGTGGCAATTCATCCAGTGAGTGGGGCAACAGAACGCCCTTCCAATCGAAACGTGCATTGAATTGTTGACCAGGCTTAAGCTGTGCTATTCTCGCGGGAATATCACGCATCCACGCCAGCTTATGTTCCTCAACTAGATTGAAATTCAACCAATTCCCTTCATCACTTTGCTGCAGTAATTCGTGTGCTGGATTCGAGTCGCTTAAGGCATCGATTACTGGGGAATCCAGATGATTGTTAGATTGTGGCTTTGGCTTTGCCTTTGTGGCATTAGCCGCTTGGCTGGCGCGTTTTTTCGTCAGCAGTTCAATTAAAGCGGGATCTGATGATGTAAAATCAAATTTAATCCTTATAAACATATAACATTGTTCTCTTTCTAACCCAAAGAGCTTAGCAACTTCTGTCGCTCCGCAAGGATTTCCTCTTCGCGCATTTGAGATAGTATATTCTGATTTTCTTCATGAATTTCCTTTGAAAGTTCGGCATCTTGGATTATAGAACTAGTTTCCATCTGTACTTTATTATGTTGTGAGTCTGAGTGACTGCTGTTAGCTTTTAACTTTTCATTTGAATTGAATTTTTGTGCAAAAATACTCTTCGACTTGTTGCTGTTTTGCTTTAAGGGAGACAAATGTTTAAAATTGTGCGGGACACAAGTTTATTTCAATACATACCTGGTTTAGCCGATGTTCTCTCATGACTTGCCGCGGCGCTCCTTCACGTCTTTCTACAATTTCACCCACAACATTATTTATAAGCTCAAAGTCTACCTTTGTCCCACGAACGTCTCCCAAAATATTTTCGTGAATTTCGTCGAGCAGAATTTGTTTATTTTTTGCATCTTCAACATTATGACTTGAGTTCGGCGTAATACTTGGAGAATTTATGGCACTTCCTTCACTGTTGAGCTTAGCTAGTTCTCGTTTTTGCGCAAACAAAGATTTCCCGACAGCTATAAAAATATTAAATTTACGTTATGTTTATATTTTGGACATAGCATCGACAGACTCACGTTTGTCCACGCGCACAACAGTTGCAGCTGGTTGAAAATTTTGATTTTTCTTACGCTCCGCATTAAATTCAGCTGCCATACGAAGAATATCATCTTCGCTTTCTCCAGGTTTAAGTTTCTTAAACATTTTGCATTTGTTATTAAAACAAAAAATCAAAAGCCGCATGCGAACGCTAAATCAGCTGGCTGCAATAGAGATGAGCGGCAACAGTATTGCAGAAATTAATTTATCGATACACGAAATGCATGCGATATTCCACCTATCAGCAGTATTTTCAGAGAACGACATGTTAAAGGCTATTTTCCAACACTTATCACTTTTGCACTTTATTTAAATGCATCCGATATGCCCATAAAAAATGAATCATTTACCGTAAAAAGAATGTCTACAAACTTGTGAAAATAATAAATTTATCTATAATCTTTCATATAAAACTTACTTATTGCCACTTAGGGCAGATTTGCAACACAAAAATAGGAAAATGTAATTTTAACGTATTACTTTTTGAACGTGGTACCCGTGTTGGCATTGCACTTGAGCAGAGCCTGCTGTGCAATCAAAGTGTCTTTGTGTGGGAGTGCCGCTACTTGAAAGAATGCATCAATTCCCTCCTTGAACAGCTCAATTGCTTCATTAGTCTTCTGAGCCTGCATGGCTTCTGCAGCTTCTCGGTAAAGTTCCTCTATTTTAATAAGCTTGGCAACACTTTCCTTCAGCGAAACATTTTTGCGGCAACGAGGACAGCGAACATCCTTAGCCAGATCCTTGGGAAACTTGAGCAAGTTCACGCAATTTGCCGAGGTGCACCTATAATAAGTAAAAATCTTACAAGTACTTATGTAGATAATGTATAATTATACAACATACCAAAATCTGACTTGTTTATCGATCTTCTGCAGCAGAGGCCAATTTTCCTGGCAGGTCATACAATTGCAATTAAATGCGTATCGTCCGCGCAACGATCTCTGGCGCTCTTTCAAATTCATCTTGGTAAATATGGGTCCATAATTTACGGCGACTATCTCGTTAGGCCGATGTGGCTTGGTGGCAGACATGACCAACTTTTTACCCACAAAATAGCCCGCTACGCTGGGCCAGCATTCGTGATTGAAGTACGAGCCAGTGCCATATAATCCTGCACCCACATAGACGACCTTGCAGCCCTCGAAGCAGTGCTCATCGGTCACCATGGTGTGATAGATCTCGTGAGCATTATATTGCAGGAGCTGCAGTAATCCCAGCAGGGCAGTGGCCACCTGCAGCTCCACAGCAGTGGGATTAACGCCTTCGGTCTTGCGCCGACCAAAGTACTGAGCCTTCTGCAAAACGCGCATTAGAAATCCCGCCATGAGCGAACGCTGCAGATGATCATCCGCCTCGCGTACATCCTGATGGGAGCACAGGTGCTCAAATAGTAAATTTGCCGTTGCCAGGCCATCCTCCAAACTAGGGGCTTGCGTAAAGATTCTCAATGCTATAAAGCAGAGTATGGACATGCCGGAGCCAATGAACAAGTCCATAAATTGGCATTCGAAGCGGTGATAGGTCTCGCAAGCCTCGCCCATGCATTGAGCACTGCAGAAGGCAATGCCCGAGCAGTGCAAACAGGGCACAGGCGTATGAAGGCTAAAGATTTGATTACGTTTAATCAAATACAATATTGTCAGCTCAGATTTTACTCACCGCTTGAAGCAATGATGGCAATTGGTGCCGAAGAAGTTGGGCAGGAGACACGCAGCCACGGGATCCTCAGCGAGCACCACGTCTCCAGTCTTCAAGCCCTGATCTGCCACTACAAATCTGCCTTTGTCCTTTGTCTCCACCAGCTTCACCACTTTGGCTGCACCGCTGAGCTCCGGATTCTCGCCATGCGTCAATTCAGGAATCACCTCGGTTAGTCGCTCTCGCTTTGCTGGCTTGATCAGCGCAATCTCCTTTCGAGTTATGGTTATAATGCCAGTATTAGCTCCTGCCAGCTTCTCTGCGATCTTCAAAGAGATTTCAGCGCGTGCACCCTCAGCCATAGCTACAGGATTTATTAGTTGATGCCAAGCCCAGTTCAGAGATTTCGAAATACTTGCCTGCATAAGCCTTAGCCATTTTGCAGTAGTAGTCCACGTTCTGCTTGGACTCTACTCCGAAATTGGCAGCCAGCTTGAGATCACTCAGAGCAGCTTCGCCCTCGCCCTGGCTGATTAAAATGTTCGCACGCGTTAAATAGGCCATGGCCAGAGTCAGACCATGATCGACGCTCGTGTCCAAATTTGGAGCAGGTGCTCGCATTACAGCCAGATTAGCATGCATCAGTGCCTGCTGGAGCAGTTCCTTGCGATCCTCCTCAACCTCCGCATTACTGCTCATCAAATAAAACTTATCTGCTTGTGCACGGCGCTGAGAGGAGAGCAGTACGTCTTTCTGCTTGAAAACTGGCTGCACATGCTCCAAGACGCCCAGCACTGGATCACAGATCTCTCGATCACTGAATATAGACAAAATGCGTGCCGCATTCGATTTGAGCTTCCCGAAATAGTTTTGCAGCCACTTGTCACCACATGCATCTTTCACATTCAAATAAAATTCGTTGAAGAAACCCTTCTTATCGGACTGCACGGTCCGTGTCGAGCAGATCTTGTGATAGTCCGGATCGTACTCCATGTTCCTTCGACAACTTTCTTACACTTGAATTATATAAAAATGCAATATGATTTCTCGTTGCAATGGCAGCAACAAGATTTTCAGAGACGTCTCGCTTTTCCGCTGTTGCTGAGTATTGGAAACAGCTGGCGGGCGGATGCCCTCCAAAAATAGCACCGAACTTTTGGTTCGCCGCGTTAAAAATAATTGTTTAGGATTCGTATTCGAACCGGTAGTAGTTCATTTACGTTTTGTTTGAATACGGTCTTCTGCTCCACAGTTGCGCCAGTTCGCCGCTAGAGATCGCCAAAGTGCTGAAAGGTTGCGCATACGCCACGTAGTTCGTACGTATGTATGCCAGAAATGAATACGTATATTCGAATTTGCTTTGCATTTATTATATGTCGTTTTTATTTGTAACTTGAGTAGGGCATACAAATCACATTAAATAATGTTTTTAAAAATTAGCTAAACGTACAAAAATATAACAATATACAATATATATATATGTATATATATAAATATATAATATATATGTATGCATGTACCATATATGCCATTATATTCGTATATTAAATAGTTAATGTTGAATTCAATTCAGTAATTTAGTGGAATATCAATATCAATTATATTCATAGATTGTTATATCCATATACATATATGCTAGATAAATATTAAACATACATAGATTCATATTTCTATTCGTATAATCTGCAACTATATATTTGGAAAGAGACTTTTCATATTTGTAAGAATAATTATTTTGGAATCACGACTAATATATATTTGCTATCTAACGAAATAAAATAAAAAATCCTATTGAGCATAACTCGGATTATATATACTGTTTACTTTAAGATAACTGATACTTTGTGTGGAATTTTTCATTCCATGACTAGAACTATGTATATTCCATATTAAGCCAATATGCAAATTGAACGATAAACAATAAGGATATTTGTAGTTTAAAGTTTGTATTTATTTGTTTGTTTTAAATAATGCATATGAACTTGTCTGTGATTTGAAAAGGTGAGTGTTAATTAAATAGGTGAAATGGTTGGGTGTTCTTTTTGTTTCCTGAATATGATGTCCAGTATACAGTTTACAAAAATGCGTAAGTAATTAATAAAGAGAATTCACAATATGAAGTACTATTTTCACTAAAAATGTACATACAAAATTCAATTGACTAATTAAACATAAGGTACAAAAAAAATAGATTTTAGAAATATTTTAACTTATTGTTGGTTTGCTTTTTACATTTTTTCAAGGATAAACTATTTTCCGCTCTTTGTGATACATATATTGATCATTGATATATGTATTTAAAATAAATATGATTTTGTTTGTTAATTTTAGTCACAATTAATCTCGTTGGCTTCGCTCGCATCTCTCACAAATACAATCTAAGAAAAAATGTCACTAAACTTAACAAATAAAATGCTACAAAATTTCAGCCTCGCCGTCGAACAAAAAACTGCGACTATTTTTTAGGAGCGCATAGGTCTGTCCTTGCATTATATGTATGTATGTTTAGGTATATATATGCATGTATATTATAAACTATTATCATCACATTTCAAACGTTAAGTATTAATTGTTATTTCTGTAATTTTATGCTAAACAAATGTCTTTTGTGTACAAGCTTAAAACGCTCCTAAGTATTCATTCGTTTGATTCTTCACACACTTTGGATGTGTTTTTGTTTTAATTTTTTTTTTTTTTTTTTTTTACTTTTATTGTTTTGCATTCATTTGTTACGCCTGCCCCAGCTTAAGCACTTGGACGCGGTAAAAACCTTGTAGCCTATAATAGTTGTCTAGACACGGTACAGATTATACAGTTAACGGAGATGAAATGCATACAAAAACCTTTTGTTGCGATTCGGTTTGTTTCGTAGCCATCTCTCGCAACTGCACTTGCTCGATTTGCTTTTTTTTTTGTTTTGTTTTTGGTATTATAAAGCATTGCAATCGCATGACTTATCCGAAACTGCTCTCTGGCGTCATCTACCTGTTTTCTTCACTTTTAAATAAATTAGCACTTAAAGTTACAACGGCTTGAGCCTACTGTTGATAAATTAAGAAACTTCTGGGGGGTTCATTTCGTGCCCTGTTCCACGATCTTAATTTTCACATCTTCCATATTTATAAATAAATTAGCCATAGTATCACTTATTTTGTATTTTTAGAAAGTAATCAAAACTAATTTAACTATAAATTATCAGAAATATATACCAAGAGCATGGAAGAGGCTTTTTCTACACTTAATGAAAGCATCTAATCATTTAACTTATAGAGAAGTCTGGCATAGCAGCAGAGAGCGTATCTTCTCACCTACCACTACTATACAAAGTAGAGCACAGCACTAGAGTCAACTCCACACGCATTTGCACTCGCACTTCGCATTTCGCACATAATAACGGCATCCGCACTGCAGACGACCACGCAGACGAAAGTGAGTGTGAGGGGGTAAACAAATCACGACATCTTGATGCCCAGTGCTCGACTTGAATATTCATAGACAACATAACTAATGGAAACGGCGGGCAGCACCTTCAGGAAGTTTGGCGTTATGCCTCGATACAGTCCCGCAATCCCCTCTTGCCGCACAATCTTGCGGAACAGTCCGGTCATTGTCTCTTCGTTGCTCCCCGCATCGCAGCTTTTCAATGGAATTTGTGTTTTGCGTATCTGGCTGGCTACCGTTAGGGCGGCTAAACAACAAGAAAAAACATTTTAATTAGAATCACAAATTATAGAGGAGTAGGTGAAAACAAACCTTGTGCCTGTAGCCGCGTTCGTACCAAAGCCAGTGGGTAGGAGCACAGTTGGCCAAGCGCGCTCGATGTACTGCCACATGCTAACAGCACCAGGAAACTTGGCTGTTCGTTGTTGTCGTGGCTCGCTATGTAGCGCCGCTTGAGCGTTTCATAGACAGCCAAATCAATGCCTGCATAAGGTAGGATGCCAAGAATGTTGGGTACATATCCACGGTAGAAGCTGCGGCCGCCCTCCTTCTTGTAGATCTTAGTCGCCGCATCGGCTATGCCCGCGTATTGACCAGTCGTGCGTAGCGCTAGACGTGTCTTTAATACTTCCATTGGATATATAATGGTCTGCGAGATACCTCCAGCGGCCGCGCCCGCATAAAAGCGTTCAACAATGGTCATTTGCCGTGTCGAGTCGTTGCCACGTATTAGTCGCTTCATTTGCTCGTAGGCAGCAAATTTAAGCGCTGTTTCTGGTGCAATTTTGAGAACGTTTATGCCGTTGCCTCGCCACATACTGCTCACGCCGCCTTCTTTAAGCAACATTTTCATACCATCTGAGATTCCAATTTTACATGATTGCACCTGTAAGCAGATGGAAGAGGATTTCATCAGTATTGAGCGACACTTGTTGTATTTTCACTTCGCATTTTACCTGCAGAAACACTTTGACTCTGTCCAGCGGAGCTGTGCATGTGCGTGAGACTGCGCCAGCGAAGCCACCGGCAACGAGGTGTCGCCACCAGAGACCAGTTTGCATTTCCTTTTGCGTAAAGTCATCAGGTACGTTCATATCCTCGCCAATGTCGAGGTACTGTAACAGATGAAAGTTGTAAACGATTAATGAGATGAATGCTGGGATAATGCTTAGTCTAAGCTTTAATAACTATTTAGAAAGGGGCATGGATTATGAGAGAAGATACTGAATTTGAATCGTGCTACGGGCATACAAATTAAACAAACTAAGATTCATGTCAGACCAATTCCGTATCCGGGAGCTTTACATATTTGCCCAATAGCAACATCACCGACATCAGCCATCCTTGCACGCCCGCCTGTAAGTATTCCATTAGTTTTCGTTCATGTTTTGCAATTATTCCAAAGCAACGGCAACAACTAGGCAACGTAAGACATCTTGCTGCCACAAGATAGTCCAAATAAGCTGTTACTCTTGTGTCCTCCTCCGTTCGCCCTCTACGCAACAGCAAAACAAAACAGAAGCCAAAGCCAAATAAACAAATTAAAACGCAATGCGGAAGACCATTTCAATACGAACACGCAACTAATTCTAAATTAAGAAAATTTTGCAAAAAGCAGCGACAGCAAACACTCGTGCCAGCAAATCCTCGATTCCCGTTGCCCACTAGCCCCCATGCGTTTTATTTTGCCAACTGTGCATACATATTGTGTGTGAGAGAGAGTATATAATTCTATTATCTATATATGTTTTTGTGTCTATATATATATATACATATAAATGTGTCTGTGCAATAGTATGTAATACCAATTTGCGAGATTTCTGTTGTCTAGCTTCTGTTCTGGTTTGCCAATGAGACGTGCCCCCTACTCGCTTACGACTGCGTTACGTAATTAGCTAATATAATGTGTTCGGCGCATGTCGGGTAATTCAATTTCGGCTTATTTTACGCTCAATATTCGCTTAGGCCTCATTGCTTTCATTGTGCCTGTGCGGCGCTGATAACAAGTGCCTGATAAGCCATCAAAGTTGAACGAAATGTCAGCAAAACCGTCTGAAGGTGATAATCAGTTGCCAAGTCTTGTGATTTTCAAAAGCTTTTTCATCAACAAAAGATTTTTTGGAAACCAAATATTCCCAATGAAAGTCAACAAAATATTTTAGCTTTGTCTACAGCTGTAATACAATTATCCATTAAACATGAGCAGATAGCCGCAGTTCAAGGATAAAACAATTGAAATCGTTTTGTTTTCAAAGTTCATTTGCCTCCGAGCTCAAGTGACAAACAAAATGACTTCAATGACACATTCTGAATGCGATCTATCCGCGAGTGCAAACATCACAGAAGGTCAGATTGGCCAAAAAAAAAAGCTAACAGTCTGCTATACTCAAACTATATATGTATTATATATGTGCGTGTGTATATAACAGACTAAAGTCTGTACAGAAGTATGGTATGCGAATAAATTTTCGTTTTGCATGTACATTCACTTATTATGTATGTGCGAATGAATGACAACTCAAAGGAGGATGTACAAAATATTAAAAACAAAATTTCATTTGTCATGTTTAGCATCTTCTCACCCCAGTTGGAATATTTTCAAAAAATTTTGTGATTTGCTTTTGTAAATTGACGGAACAATGCGAATGTTTGAATTTATTTATTTGCATTCATATTCAATTTGATTATTATTTTATGAATAAGTTCCTTGATCTACTTCGTTAAGAGATCATGTGAAGAATGTATATATAGTATGGAATTTTCGCGAATTTTCCATTTAGAAAATTGTCAATTTAAGCATTTAATTTTTTTTTTATTATTATTTTTTTTCACTTTTGAACGGAAGCAAATATATTTATAAACGAGGCACATGACAGTGAAAAGCTTTCTATAAATTAAGTCTATTTATACCATTGCTAACATTCTTATCGCTAGCCATTGTGGAATGTCTGAATGAAGTGAATATATAGGTATAAATGAGCAGTGAATAGAAGAAGTAATCAATGTTGGTTTATTCATAAAACTTGATGGCCCTGCGGGCTTTACCAGTTTACACGGCTCAATACAACAATGGGGCAGCAATTAAATAGCAGAGAAAAACCCCAAACGAAGGCCCACTAACAAATTCAGGGCATGAAGGCAAACTAGACCAGACAATACGAGTGCCATGGAGAGGCAGCTTAAACAACGTAGAGGAGATCATGAAGGTGCAGCTTGAAACCGGATAAGCTAAAATAAGGTAGTTGACTCACGAGTGTGCTTTTAGCTGGAATGCAATCCATTGGTAATACAATCAGCCTGACCAATGACGCAAACAGCAAATGTCAGACGGAGTGCCTGCCACGCAATTAGAGATCAACAAGTTTACAAACATTTGACGTCACAGCGTTTAATAAACACCCCCACACGTGCACAGACAGCCGTGACTCAATGAACATAACTGGCTAAAGTTGGCCAAGAGCAAATCATAATGACGTCGCGGAGCGCTTGGTAACAGCCGCTGCCGCCGCGAAGCGAAACCCCTCAAGGCGCCGAGCGAAACAAATCAGCATGAAGTGCGTGTGTCCGTCCCTGTCCATGCAAGTGTGAGAGAGAAACTGTGATTGTATTTGTGGTTAAGTATGTCGTAGACACGTTTTTACGATCGACACACGAAGGCGAAGACGAAGACGAAGACACAGACGCTGACGAGCTCATGGGCAATGGTGTCGCGAGGGTAAGGCAAGTAATGGGGAGTCAACCGGTTCCATATCAGCGCTTTGCTCAACAACGTCGCATTTGTGGATTCGTTTTCGACACGCTGTTGCCATGCGCTCAACTTGCCTCGTAACGGAAAGCGAGTCGCGTCGAATTGTCGAGAGTTGAATTTAGATGCCACAAGACAAGTGCAGCCGACAATTGCAGCATTCAGCAGCAGTCAGCGAGCGACAGCAAGGCGAAGTACAGCATGTGCTGGCGATTTCTTATTTTGAACAAAGATTAACAAGCAATAGATTGAGGGTAACTTGAGAACACAATTCACTGGAACTGATAAGATATTTCGCAAAAATTTTAGACGCGTATGAGTCAGCAGTAAATTCTAGAAATGGCAAAACCATAAAAAATTATGTACATACATATACATACATATATGCATGTATCGCGGGGGAATATACATTTCACTCTAATCAGTTATTGCTAATTGTATTAGTTAATTTGCTATACTAAGTATCATATATCGACCTACCCGTCCCATCATGTCGCGGAATACGACAACGAAATCCTCCATCATGTCACCAGCGACTGCCATCTGATGTATGTTGTGGTAATCGACTGGCAAATTGTATTGGTAGGTATTGTTTCGAAACATTTTGACCAAGTTTTCTTTGATTTTATGGTAACACTCTGCTCATCAATGACACCCACTGCGGGTGTGTGCGTGAGGATTAAGTCACAGTTATGTATAAATCTCGTTACAATGTTTCCGTTGGCCAATTTCCGTTTTATAATTGCGGTTCGCGAGTGTGGCTTTCACAAATTTGTTGCAGACTGTTTCAAACAGCTGCAAACTTTCACTGGTAACTCGCGTTAGCGGTTACAAATTTCTTATTTAATTAATATTTGGTGTGAGTATAACGGAATTCAGACTTTGCTTGATTCGTACACAGAAAACACGACGCTTGATCAAAATTCGCGTTTGCCGTTGCAACGAAAGAACGCAGAGCAGTTAATCCGCTTCAGTAAAGTTATATAATAATCGCTGAGAAGAGCGAATGGAATAATAATGCGCGCACAACCTACGCGTGAGCCAGCTGACACAAGACTGAGAGCTTTTGCGCTCAACACACCGATCGTAGCACAAGGCGTCGCTGCCAGCGTCGCACAAAGTGCAAGTCGTCGCGACGCGTTGCTCGTGCTCGGTATCGTTTCAATCGAACAGCTGTGGCGCGTGGCTCTCTCTCTCTCCCGGCTCTTCAGTCTGCTGCAGTTAAGCTGTGCACGAATGCTAAAGCCCCTTAACGTCAGTCACCCATTCTCTCCTCTCTCTTTCAGCATACCTAATGTCTATTTCACGCCCACAAGCGCAACTAAACAGAGAAACACAATGGAAGAGAGCTAAATGAACTAAACTATATTGTTCCACCGACTTATTGAATTGTTTACTGGTTTCTTTTCATTTTGATGCCCGGTATATTCGCACATTTAGCCAGTTCCCGCCGATTTCACACTTAATCAAGGGCGCACACGAAAGATTTGATGGCAGACGCCTTTGCTGATAGCCACATGACGAGCGTATGACGCTCTGTCAACCTGGACTATTGCGTATCAGCGGACCAATGTGTTTACAGCGCGTTTTCAGCACGATTGCGATTTATCTACTGCAATGGAAACTTTACAGATTACAATTCTACGTCACAGATGCTCAGGGGGTCTAATGGGGAAAATGTTTGCACTAAAATTAATAAACAGTTGCAAAGTGCTCCAACTGAAACCAAACTCCAAAAATAGCTTGCGATTTATCTTCTGCTATGGAAACCTTACAGATGCAATTCTACATCACAGATGCTCAGGGGGTCTAATGGGGAAAATGTTTGCTTTAAAATTAATAAAAAGTTGCAAAGTGCTGCAACAAAACTAAACTCTAAAAATAGCTTCGCCATGGCGTAGTTAACAACAGACGGGACATGTATTCTATTTTTAACTATTTCGATCTATAAAGACTTTTTTCTTTTAGTTACAAATGACATGTACTTTGTTTGTAGGATAATTACAAAAAAAATGGGTTGCTTCAATTACTTTTAATATTTTTTGCTCCACAGCATTAAATAGAATTAGATATATTTCAAATAAAGACATTTAAAACTTAAAACAAAAAGGAAAATTTAGATAGAAGGCCAAAACCAGATTAAAACAAAATTTTATTAGAGTTAATTTCGCAACGAACTGCAAAAGAACTAAACACTTTACAACAAATTTCGAAGATTACAATTAATTTTCAATTAAAAAATTTCTTATTTTTTGTGACTGTCTTTGCACAGTCAACTTTGAATTGATCTGCAATAGCTCTCAATTAATTTACACAGTAGAAATGTAAGCAATTGTATTGTTTATCTCTTGTTAGATGAAACAGATACAGATCTATGGCATATGGCTTAGAGACCAAGAACAATTGCAATTGACTGCTGAGGAAATGAATTAATTGCAACAGCTCATAAATTTTGTAATAATAGATTGTACTCTAAATATAGAGAACACCTCATAAGGCAGATTAAGCACCTTGAAAAACATATGAACTTAAGAATATATATTTTTTATTTTTGCAACTGCCAGACACGCGACGTTTTTTAAAGCCATAGACCTTAATCAACAACGGAACTATTTATAATACATATACAATTATAGCGTAAATATTTTGCTCAAAAGCCAAACGACATAGTAAATACCCTTATCAGAAATACGCTCAATACTCTTCGATTGCTGTGGAATTTTTTATAAGTATGTATATATGAGTTTCCACAGCAATTATATTAATTAACTTTCTAGGGTATTCGGGCTGTACGCTTTAGATTTTGCTAAATGCAAATGTCAAGATAAGCTCAATTCTGGCTGCTCATTAAGTAAAAAAAAAAATAAGCGACTGCGTAGCAACTAAGAACCGGACTGTGCGGATCCAGCTCCTATCTATCTCCTCCTATGGCGCAGTCTCTGTTGCCAGACAGGTACAAATACCACAATACAATGGCCTGTTTAAACTGGTTGACCTTAAGAGTCAAACAAAGCGGGCAATAAACTGCAGCAGACAGACAAACGAAAATTAAAACAGTATTGGGGGAGTTTATCTTCCAATATTACATATGTAAAAGTTTTAGACTAACACAATGAAGGCAGCTTAGCAAATGGAAAATCATAACCGCTTGATTTCAATTATTTATATATTATAGGAAGTAGAAATAAAATACTCGACTGCCAATGCAAACAAAATCAACAAAATACATGTAAACAAAATGATTACGCAGAAAGCAAAGTCATTTAAATGGATTACCCTCGCTCGACTCATAAACAAACGCAAGAGCAGCCAGCTCATCATATAAGAGTGAAACTGACTGATAAGCGCATGATAAAAGATCATTTGACGACGAATCCAGACGCGATCATTAAAAGCTAGTGAAAAGCTTTAACTAAATGATGAAATGTGCCCCCTTCTTACGTCAGCCAATTGGAAAAAGAGCGAGAGAGAAAAAGAGCGTGCGTAAATGTCAAAGAGAATGCAGAGCTTTTACCAGAGCTTTTTACTCTTTTTTGCTCTGACCTCCAAAGACACAAGTGCGCATTGGGTCAACAGGGAACTGCCATGACTGAGTTTTGAATGTCAATAGCTGCTGATAACGAACGAGTGAGGGAGGAGCATACGAGGTGAAAAGAGGAGGAAATGCTGATATGTTTGTGTGTGTATGAATATGAAAGAGATGTTTGTGCCCTTTAGCGACTACTTATTTATGTACGACTATTAGGAATAATTTTATGTTTAATTGTAATTAGATAACTTTGACGATATGTACCTTCAAGTCTTCCTCAGTTAGTCAGGAGTGATGTGTATGCAGGAACTACATTTTAAAGCAATATAGTACACAGATATGTTTGGTATATAGGAATGTTTTTTTTTTTTTTTTTTTTGTGTATAGACGCATATTAACGAAACGAGGAGGGTAAAAAGGTTTAACGATTAGTTTCAAATGCAATACGATAAGATAAACAGCTAAATAAATGTGTCTAAGTGTCTAGACAACGGAGCACAGCAAAGTACAAATTGGCATTGGCTGTAAATGGAAATTGAGCCAAGTTTGCACTGGATCAGCTTACAATATAAACACTGCCAGCTGCCTGTGCATACGTTTTCGCCGCTTTCCGTTTACAAAGCCAACCCAAATCCATATAAAGCGATAAATGCTTACACTATTCAATTACTAGCAGCTACAGTACAAACTAAATGAGACGGACGAGCCCCTTCACTTACAGTAGAGTGCCGCCAAAATTTTATCAGATCATGAATGTCCGTCGAAGGCGCCAGTAGCATAAAGTCGCGCCACTCGTTAAAGCTTATGTTTAGGCTACCATCCTTGTCCATTCTGTGGGAAGAATTGTCATGAATAATCATCAATGTAAGTTACGAACGAGAGTTCCAACCTGCCAAGCAGTTTTGTAGCCTCGTCAACATCAATGTCCAGGCCAAGGTCTTTGAACGCAGATATCAGCTCCTCCAAGTCCACTTTGCCTGTGAAACAAAATTTAATATTATGTGTATAATATAGATAGATTGTAAAGTCAAGTTACCATCCCGATTTTTGTCCAAGTGCGAGAACTGCAGACATAAGTTCTTCTCATGCTCTCGCACATAATGAAGAAATTCAGCGAAACCCACATTCCCGCTTTGGTCCTTGTCCGATTGTTGCAGGAATTTCTATACGAAATCAAACAATAAAGCCTATTAATAACTTAGCAATAACTCAAAGCAAAACAAACAATTGCCAAATTATACACGCGTGACCCAGTTAGTTGGCATCTGCACTGCTTAACCTTGGCCTCCGACAATTGTCGAAAAAGATGAAAAACAACTGCAGCCCATTTGCCAAAATCAATAGAATCAAACAATACGCGGATCTGCTGAGACGTTATGCATATTTCTTCTGGTTGAAGCCATAAAAATATGCCACCCAGAGGCCAATTATGCAAAATTTCATTACATGTTTATGCACATCAGATATGGCGCTCTTGAGACAGAGACAAACAGACGGACAATGAGGTGTGCAAAGATCAGAATGTTGTTGGCAGACAACAGAAGATTTACAAAATATTTACAAAGTATTTGTTAATGAATAATTAATGCAAACACAGTGTTTGATGATGCTAAGCAGCTGCAAGGGATAATTCGCAGTTGGAATAATTATTGATGGCAACCCACCAGATGATTACGCCATCATCTCTCACTCACCACCGCGTAGACACTGGAGAGTCCAAACTCGTGCAGGGCCGCCGACAGGTCTTGTATGTCGATTTTGCCATCGCCGTCGCGATCCAGTTGGTTGAAGATCCGCTCGAGGCGCTCCTCGTCCTCAGCAGGTATCTCATTGGGCATGATGGAGAGTGGCACGCCCGACACGGCCAATGCCACCGTATTCTGTGGTGGAACAGTGTCGAGATTGTAGGGCGTCGTTGGGGCAAGATGCGCATGTTGCAGGTGCAGCTTGTGCAAACTCTCATAGTTTGGACTGTTCGATGAGTTTATTGGCGCATAGGTGGCAGTTGCCTGGCGAGCAAAGTTGAAATCGTTTTTTGGCTCCTCCGGTGTCAAATCGATATCAATGCGTTGCGTTTGCTCAGCTTGATGATGATGATGATGATGATTTTGATGTTGCTGTTGATGCTGCTGCTGGTGCTTCTTCTCCGGCTGCTGCTCAGACTGCTGACTTAATACTAAGGACGCGTTGTTTTCTAAACCGACTTGCTTTTTAACCATTCTCCAGACTCGTCTTAACGTTTGTTCAAGTATTTGTACTTGCTTTTGCAGACGCTGTCCTCAAATGCAGAAAGAGTACTTCTTATCTTTTGCTTTCGTTTTTGTTGTCAGGTCCCTAGGAATGCCCGACAAATGTTTCACTTTAGATATATATATAGATATTCGAACGGGCGTCTATTCCTATGGCTGAAACATTTTGATTCTGGGCTCTCGGTAACGTTTTCTAGATAAAACACAACTGAACTGAAAACTGATGGGCTGTTGTGTAGCGGGGCGTGGCGTCGCACTTTCTATAATGTCTATAAATAAAGAAATTTAAATTTTTTGCTTATTCACATAATATAGATTAAACAGAATATACATATATAAAAGTACATATGTATATATGTGCGCTTGAACGTTTATTGAAAGGCATTTATTCTAAAGTAAACAAAATAAAAACAAAAATGAATCCCAGTCAAGCATAAATTCTATTACAAATGTTTTCATTTCCCCCCCGAGCAGCGAATCAGCTGCGAACCTCGCACCGAAATCGGTGCCATGAAAATGAAGTCATTCGTGGGCCCACTTTCACTAAATTTAAACAGAATCGAGGCGGCTGCTGCTGCTTATTGCCAGCTGGGCAGTCGCGACTGCTAGTGAATCATTAATTTTATGAATTTTTATTTCTATCGCAGTTAAACGGCCAAATCGGAAGTTCAGTAGGTGAAGCCTTGAAAATTGACAACTCCCAATGCAACCAGCAGAGCGGGTGGGGGAGGGACGATGCTGGAACTTTCTTTCTATGTGTGTGTGTGTGTAAACGCTTCTGTTACTGCTGCTGATACAACTACAGCTACACTCATTTAAAATGATTGGCCTTCAGTTCTTTGTTGTACAGCACGAGTCTCAAATTTCATGTTAAGTTTTTTTCTTCTATTTGCCAAATTGGCAAAATTAAATTTCTGCGTACGCGTTTCTATGCACACACACTTAGTCACACACTCACACTCATACATACACACGCATAAGCAAGCACGCTGAAATGCGCGACTTTCTTGCGGGCCTGCAGCGGTTGGCGACTTTTTACCTAAATTGTTAATTTTATAAAATTAATGTATATTTATGAAAAACTGTAAAATTTAATGATTGAATTCACTTTGGCTCCTAATTAACCGAATAAACTGCGCGCACTGCTCGTATGTCGTGACACACGATAAAACGATAAAAACGCGTCCACACAGTCTGTTCAAACGAAAAAGAATGAAAGAAAAGAGAAATCATTACAGAAAGTTTCGTGTATTGTATCGATATATCGATATGTGCATAATGATATCTAGTTTCCACCATACGTACTATATCGATATCGTTATTTGTAATTTCAATTCTAATTCAAATTTCCCATCTTAATAACAACAAAAATAAATGTTAGATTTGCATTCACATATATATATATATTTTGCATATTAATTCGCTTTGTATTATTTCTATTCAAAATTGGTCTAACCTGTAAAAATAATGGAAATTATAACTTCTCTTCGTTGGAAATCGGTAAAAATAGGTTGGAACATAATATTCGTAAAATTACATTAAATGCGCCCACGAATAAGCTAAAGTTTCTTTAACAAAAAGATGACAACAATCAAAAATAATACAAAACAAATCAAGTTATCTGACAATACACTTCAATAATGGTTTACTTCTATTTGCTAATTCATTAACAAATTCCATGCATCATCCTCGGCGCTCGCTTTGCCACTCGACGATGCAGCTGTCTTGGTTTTCACATTCTTCACATCCAGATTATCGAAGCCTTCGCTCAATTTCTGCGAAGTCTCCTGTAGCTTCATATTTCGGCGAACGGGCTGACCGCCAGACGGTGTATTTTGATACGAAGTCTCGGAATTTTGATAATTTGTGGAATTGAAACCAGCCCAATCGTCGTCTTGGGTGAGGCCGCCAGTGGATGTACCGCCGGCATTGCTGCTAAGCTGATTCTGATATGAGCTGGAGCTAGTTAGATGCGTTTTATTATTGGCATTCTCCTGCCAACCGCCCCAGTCGCTATCGCCAACACCACTCTGTTGTCCTAGACCGCCGGCCAAGTTACCGCCCACCGAATTGGAACGCTGATAGCCATTGTCATCCAGACTGGGATCGTTGTAGCCGCCCTGAGACGCTGAGCTGTTGCCGCCCGCCAAGTTGTTCCAGCCACGTTTGCTTATGTCAGTAACCTTTTGGGTTATAATAAGAATCAGTCAGCGTATAGTTATTTATAGAAGTGTAATAAAAGCAAGGCACAGCCTTGTCTGGTATCTACCGACCTTGTAGGCCACATCTGTAACCCCACTCTGAACCGATTCAAGCAGAGTGCCCTCTTTAATCTACAGCCAAAAATAAAAATAAAAAACCATAAACTCATACAAAATTAAACAAATAAACAAAAAACAACCAAACAAAGCACAGCTGTTATTTTTGCTTAACGAACCTTGGTCGAAGCCAAATTGACTGTGGTTACGGCCTTTTCCTTAGCAGTGTTTGCCAATTTGGACGCATTTGTGGAGAACAAGTTCCAGCCGGATGCCAAAGTGGTCAGCGTGGAGTCGATCAGCTCCTGAGATTGTGTTTTAGGTGGCGGATCGCGTGTGAAACCAAATCCAGCATATTTACCGCCCTGATTTGGTGGCAAGTTTCTGTATGAATAATCAAATTGTTAGCTCTTTAGAAATAAACAGTAAACAAGATCCTACTCTGGCCGAGATGCATTCTCCATTTGACGACGGTTGAAGAACTCTTCCTTCTGATCTTTGAACTCTTGTGTTTGGAACTGCTGATAGCCACCAGCCTCGTTGTAAGCGCCTCCACCATTCTGATAGCCTCCGCCGCTGCCATTGCCACTGTAACCTGTTGCATTAGTGCGGCCCTGTGAGCTGCTGTTGGAGCCGCTGCCACTGTAGCTGTTAGAGCTATACGAAGAATTACTGCTGCTCAAGCGCGCCTCGGCATCCTTTTGATTCCAACTCTTGCCCTGAGCCAGAGTTGAAATCTTATCTCGATACAGAGCAGCTGCCTTTGAATTGTATCGTTGTGTTATGGGCGCGCGTTCGTTCCAATCTTCCTGATCCTCTAGAAATTCACGTGCATTGCGATTACCGCCCACCTTCATCTTCTCCAGCTCAATGTCCTTCCATTTGTCCATGGTTACGGAGCGCACAAATGAGAGATGAACGCCCAAGCTGCGATGCTTGCCCGAACACTCCAGACATATCCAAATGCCATAAGTAACCGACACCCATTGGGGATTGTGAGTGCCGCACTCGAAGCATTTCTGCAAAACCATATAAATTCAATTTGAGACACGTCAAAACCTGTTCAATATGTAATTTTCTTTCGAAATGTGTATCTGGGTTAACCTTACCGAATTCTCGTCTTGGGGCTTCAGCTCTTGCAGCACTCGTCGCGTTCGTGGGCTAGCCATGATTGTGGATTAAGTAGCGTCTTTAAACTGATTTTTTGCACTGCGTCGCCTTCACAGTTGATATCAAAGATTTTTGCTGACGTTGACGTTGGTTGCATTCGTTAGATTGCGATTGTGCCACATTCATGCAAGTTGGGACTACGGGGAGCTAACGCTGATTAGTTTCACTTAAATCAACACATCTAATCAATTTGTGCATTTGTTTCTTCCGCCTTTATTACAGTCATAAAAGGTAATTTCCAAAAAAAAAAAATTGTTAATACACAGTTCCACTTGGAATGCTCATTGTAAGTGTGGCTGACTAAGGAAACTGCAAAAATGCTCTAAAGGAATTGAAAAGTTGCGTTTTATTCCTTACCTGCTGTTGGTGTATTCAATTAATAATAACTGCAATTTTAATATGAAATTATTTTATATATTTATATTACATAATGCTAAAATTCGGCTTAGTTAAAATTGAGCTCGTTATGCTAAAAACTTAAAAATTTGTCTAGTAAAAATATAATAAAAAATACCAAAACTAATATCAAGCAAGAATACATAAAATACATGTGGTAACACTGTTTGAAAATTTAACGTGTTTCCACTACGAGTTATTTTGCTTCCAGCTGACAGAATGTTGCATTCTTGATAACATTAAATACCAAAAAATACTAACGTAAAAGTATAAAATGTTAATATAACGTAATGCACATAGCGTAAACGTAAGCAGCTTATTTGAATAGAAATTATTATTTCAAATTATCCAAGATAACGACAATGACAACATAAACATATATAAACACATTTATATATATATATGTTTAAGTATTTAGCTTGCATTTGAAATCAACTGTAAACTGAATTTGCCTTTGCATACCTTTTCGATCAGTACTCGAACAAATTTAATTAATTATTGTTGAATTTGGGTATACGTAAAGGTTGTGTTACTTTACAAATTATAACTAATCATGCTGATCTGATTTTCATATTAATTTCATTCATGTTCTTCCGACTCGACGCACAAATTCCGCCGCGTCATGCCGAAAGTTAATAAAAAACAGAGATTTATCACACTCCTAACAATAATCAATCCCACTGTCGGTAAACAAAAAACACTGAAATTACATGAGCGATTCCAATAACAAATGAGCCGTGTGTGGTCCCGTTGTTGGAAATCCAACCAGCAGCTATGGCGCCGGGAGCAGCAATTTCCTTCGCTATTAGACACAGATGCTTACCGTTGGAATGAATGAGAGAGGAACAACGGAGAAAGGGAATTAACAAAGCAGTAAATCAATGTGAATGTGAATATGAATGTGCATATAATTATGCACAATATCTTTGCCATTCATTGAAGTCTTTAGGAGTCCATTAAAACCGCGCAATGGCAATCGGTGTAAATCGTTAATTTCATTGCAATTTATTTTTAATTTTAGTTAAAAATTGCAATTACATGAGTGATACGAATATGTAAACGGAGCGTGTGTGGTCACATTTCCTGGAAAGCCACCAGCCGTGGCGCCGGCAGCAGTAATTTCCAATGGAATTAGGTACAGATGCTTAAAGCTTAAAGAGAGAGAGATAGATAGAGAAGGGGAGAGGTCGGACAATAGGTGCATGCAGACAGCCATAATTCAATGGAAGCATTAGCATATAATTATGCACAATATTTTTGCCATTCAGCCAGTGAGATGGGAATCTGGAAAGTCAGTGGAGCCGCGCCCAGGCAATCGATGGATGCACTGCCCACCGTTAATTCCTTTTCAATTTTAAAACCTGCGCATTTATTTAAGTCAGCGCATTGCTATAATTTGCGTCACCATCTCGCACGCCCCCTTGCGCAAACGATGGGCGCTGTTGTAGGCGTGGCAGTGGCTCTGTAGTATAATTGGGCAGGCGAGCAAAGGATGTGTTGAATTGAAATGCCTGCCGGGTAATCCGATCGACCACTGACCGCAGCCTAAGTTATGACGCATGCCCGCTAAGTGAGCGCAAGTCGGGCCTTTGGCTCCACACCACTGGTCATCCGACGCTTTCAACAACTACTGCGGAGCCAGAGTCTCGGTGGCCCCTGGTTGCTGGTGGTCTTATCAGAAGCCGTTGCTTGCAGCCCGATCTGCCAGAAATGGCATTGCTGCGCATCCATTATACGCGGCTCTGTCACTGCCCGGCCGGGACCTGGTGTGGGGCACGCCTCGTGGTCGTTGCCACTGGGCATTTTGCACCAGCTTCGGCCAGACTCTGAGTTATAGTGTGGATATGATCAAATTATAGGCTTAGCCATTGCATTAAATTCGCATAGACGTCGATGCCAAATGGTCAATGTGGACCTGGAGCTTGGCTAAGCATGTGCGTCCCATCTTCCATTCCCTGCATCCGGTCCAATTGTGCGACTCATACTTCATTTGCAGCGCAGCATTCACTAATCAGCAGCTGTCTCCAATGTGCCATGCGAACGCGATCTATATAAATAGAGTGGTAGAAGGAGAGGGAAGGCAAGAGAGTGAAAGAGAGAGAGGCAAACGAGAAGGTATGTAAATGAGTTTCAGCTCAGTTCGCACGCCGCTGCCATAAAGTCTGCTCAGACACACAGATGTCTCTACCTTCTCTCTCTCTCGCTCACTCCTCTCTCTCTTGTCCTTAAATAAAAACACATGCAAATAAAATAAAATCGTTGAAAATTGCACCAATTAAGTGGGCAATGTGTTGGCGAATCCTTGTGGCATTTATCAGCGATATTAAAGCGTTAAGTGAATTACTTATTCTCCCTCACTCTCAGCGACAGCAAGGCGAAGCCAAGTCAGGCAGCGCAATGCGTTACCTTTCATGTCTACCTGTCCTACCTGGCCAATTCCGTGTTCTTTCGCATCGTGCTAAAGTATAAATGTGTGCGATAGCCGCGATGTTGCATGCGACAATTATATCCACTGAGGCGACGCCAGTTTGGCTCCCGCTCCCATACGCCATGCACCATACAAGAGTTGGGGGCATTTGAAGCTGCCGCAAGAGCAAGACTCAAGGATGATATTTACACTTACAGCAGAGTCACACTCACCGTTGGAATGGGAATTCGAATTGGAGTTGGAATTGGAGTTGGGGTTGAGGTCGGAGACAGCAGCTACTGCTGCCGGTTGGCCGGTTGGCCGGTTGACCAGTTCCCATTTCCATTTCCATTGCCGCCTTTGCCGATCGTTTGCTGATCGATTTTCAATCGATCGGCAGCATCATGCAACCGCGCACAGCCCCAACCTCGGCCACAGGTCTGTGCAAAGCAGACAACAACAACAACAACAACAACGAAGACAACGACAACAACGACGACGATTCAGCGTCAGCTCCTTAGTTCAACAAATCGTGCCAAATAACACAACATAATGACAACAAAGCCGACGACAGGAGCGACGACGTCCTCCACTTGTCTGGTTAGCTCTGGACTAAGGCTAAGGTAGTCGGTGATTGCCATTTCAAGATTTTGCCATACACCCATACACACACATGCACACACTCACTGTGAGGATCGCAAAAATTAAGAGATATTTATAATAAGCACGAAAACCACTTAATACTAACGCCTTTGGCAATTAAGAGCCACAGCTATGGCAAGGATGCAGTCAGAGACATTCCAATGCGCGAATAGCCCAGTTCTTGTACTTTCCATAACATATATGTATATATATACATATCTGCATATATATGTATATAAACATGTCAGCTGAAAATCATTTCTGGTTTCTGCAGATGATCATTGGAAACGTACTTTTATTTATTTATTTATTTTCTTTTGCTCTGAGTTGAATTAGATCATATAAACCTTATTGACCCAACATGCCTTGTCTTTAGTTATCCTCAATAAAAATACTTAAAATGCCCTAGGATAAATGTATGCTTATAGCTGAAGAGTTCTAGTTCCCTTCCTGAGAAAGATGCACTTGCACTAACTTGCTGAGAGTCTGATAATTAAGGATACTGCGAGACGACAATGGTAACTAAATAGTTAGACGTTTATAAACTTTAAAGAAAATTCGAAATTCGAACTGTCGAAATTCAGTTAAGACTAGACTAGACGACATTGTGCAACGACTACAAATAATATTTGCAATGTAAAAAAGACAATTGATTAAACTGTTTTTCCTCTACAGTCTTATAGGTATATATATAGCACCAGCCAACCAAGTAGGCCACATCGGACAGCCACTGTAGTCGCACGCTTTATAGTTCAGCGTGCTCCAAACACAATATATAGGTACACAAACACACACACACGCATATATATAGATTCATGAATCTGTGCAGCGCACAATGCTTTTCAGCGACTCATCAAAAGCCGCAGGTATGTAAATTTCATGGATTTAATTGTTTTCAGTCTCTGGATGGTGCAAGAGGTCTCTTTCATTTCATTTGAATTTCGTTTCTTTCTTCGGCTCTGGCTGGATTCGCGTCGAGCTGGTGAAGTTGACGCCTTCGGTGGCTCATTACAATCAATAATAGCAGCTGGCGCTGTGGCTTCAATTGATTCTTTCTTTCAATAGGAACACGGTCGGACAGTAAATGGAATGAAGTGAAATGAATAACTGTTAGCGAGTCGGGCAAGTTGATTTTTTTCTCCCCCCCGTTTTTTTTTTGGGAGCCAGAAGCGAAGCTTGAGGCTGTGGCTCGCTTAAGCGAACGATTATACAAGTGGTTTTCTGATTTGACAGGCGTTAAATTAAAATTTAATTCGGCCATCTATATAATTATAGTGATCCATCCGAGCATACACATTGACGGCGACAACGAGGCCGGTGACGTCGACGACTTCTCAGCGCATGTAATTAAAGCCACATTAATCATCCAGGCCCAGAGCCGGGTCCGCGAGCCCAGAGCCAGAGCCAGAGCCAGACCCTGGCCCAAACACCAAACACATTCGCAGCCACTTGAGCCTCCGACTCTGAGCCTCTGTATTTGTATTTATATTTGTAGCCGTAGCCGTAGCAGTTGGCTGAAGCTGTTGCTGTTGACTCCGTCTTGGTAGCCACAAAATTGTCAGATTTGTCCACTTGAGTTATTTTTGAATGCGCGTCGAGCTCCCTCACTCGCGCGCTCGTTCCCTCCCTCTCTCTCTCTCTCTCTCACTCACTCTCTCGCACGTCAATGGGTGTCAACTGCTGAATTCCCGACCAATTATACGAAACCCGTGAGAATTTCACAAATTCTATATATGTGCATACATGTAGAAATAAAATGTTATATATATACGAGCTATATGGATTTATTAATAGATCAATATATTTTAGCAGGAGTCGAGCGAACTGCGGAGTTGCTCGCATCTGCTTATCATCTTTCTTATTCGCTCCATCTCCCTCACTCCTGTTCTCTCAATCGATTAGACTTTCTTGCTTCCTCTCTCTCACAACCTCTCTGTTTTTTGCCTCTCTCTCTCTCTCTCTCTCTCTCTCTTCTTCTTCCTTACTTTCTGTCTCTTCCAGCTCCATACACATAAAACGAAATATTTTCACTTCACTTCCCTCTCTCCCTCTCTATCAATCTCTCCCACCTGTAGACATCCCAACCAATTATACGATCAACTCTTATTGTCTTATACATATACGAGATATAACGATATATCGTATATATCGATTCCGTCTTTATTTGTACTCAGCACGTGTTTTGGAATGCAAATTTGAATAAATTAAGTTAAAAATTGCACTAAATTGTCGTCTTAAAGCGATAGGAAACTGACAAATTCAAATCCAAATCCAAATCCAAGTTCATAGACATGCATGATTCATTGATTGATTGGGATTACATATAGGCATTTACATATACATGTGCATATACATATGTACATATATGCAGGTATGTATGTATCTAGTTCTGGAATAACAACATGTTGATTGCACTCTTTAATTAGCCTCCGATTCCGCTTCTGTCTCTGCATCCACATTGATTTCCTCGTCCAGTTCCGATTGCGGCTCCTTGGGCGGTACTCCTCCCATTTGTCGCCAGATGTACTGGCGGGCAAAGTTGAGCGCAAATGCAGCTGCCGACGCCGACGCCGAGGCGGAGGCGGAGACCGATGCCGAGGCAGAGGGCAGGGCCGCTCGAAAGGCGCTATGCTTACCGCCCATTAATAATGGAACTGATGCTGTGATTGAGGCAGGCGGCGGCGCTGTTGCTGTCAGTGGGTCGGGGCCGTGGCCCGTAGGGCTTCTGCTGGTGTAGGTGGTGGTGGTGCTGGTGGTGATGGCTGGCACGCTGTGGGTGGTGGTGCTGCTGCTGTTGTTGTTGCCCTCGGTGTGGTAAGCACTGGAACGGGTAGCATATTGTAGGCTGGGCTCCTGCTGCGTTGGAGCTGGTATAGGCGATGTCGACGTTGAGCCGCGCTGTTTCAGCAAATTGACCCGCTGATGACGCCGCCATTTCGCTCGTCTGTTGGAAAACCAAACCTAATTGATCAATCAACGGAGAGACAATTTGTTAGTTGATAAAAAAAGGAGCGAGCGCGTCTGTGTGTCCATGTCAATGTCGATGTATGTGCGCGTGTGTGTGTGTGTGTGTGTGGTTAGTAGGGCAACAAAACAATAGAATAATCGGGCACAGTCCACTGTAGACGGAACTCACCTGCACACGCGCCTCACTCAGTCCCGTGCGTGCCGCCAGCTTCTCGCGTGTGCCCACGCAGGGGTAGTGCGACTTCTCGAACTCCTTCTCCAGCTCGTCCAGCTGCTCGGCGCTGAACGTTGTGCGATTGCGCCGAAACTTCGGCTGATCACTGTCCTCCGAGTCGCTGTCCTCGCCCTCAATGTCTGCGAAGGCAGAGAAGATCATTCAAGAGATCAGCCAGATTCAGAGAGAATCGTAAACTCACCTATCAAGCGATTGGCATCCACGTCGGGTGAACGACTGTCCCGGCTGCCCGACTCCGGCGACAGCGCTGGCAACGACAAGCGTCCACTGCCCGCGCTGCTGCCGCCTCCTGCGCTGATGCTGTTGTTGTTGGTATTCGGATTGGAGCTGCCGTCGCTGTTGTAGCTGTTGCTGCCGGGCAAGGCGCCGCTGGCGGCCAACGGCACCGCGCCCCACAGCGGATGATGGCCCGGCAACGTGGCCGGCCAGGTGGGAAAGCTCGTGTACGGATGCGAGTGCGGATGCGTGGGATGCAGTGCATAGCCGTAGCTAGCAGCTCGAGCGAACTCCGCGGCGGCGCGCTCGGCGGCCCGATTGCGCAGGATGCGATTGATGCTGCTCACCGAAGGCGCAGTGGCATTCGTGCAAACACCTGAAAGAGAGAGAGAGAGAGAGAGAGAATGAGAGGGGGGAACTATTATACGGCGCCGGATGCAGCACTGCAGTGCGTCGTGACCTGCTCATGAACCCAAATACCGGCTGACGCAAATTAGATTGACTGTAATGAGCAGACCAGTTGCGATCCGCGATTGCGATCTACATTTCGAGCAGCCAGTAGCCAGTAGTCAGTAGTCAGTAGTTGGTCGCGGCCAGAGTGGTCTTTGTGTGTGTTCGAACGTCTCATGTGAGCGATGGCAATCGGACGATTCATCGCACAGAGAGCGAGCGATTGACAGACGGAGCACCGAGAGTCGAGACTCGAGAGGCGAGCCGAATCTGGTGCGGCGGGTAGCTGCGGTGTATTCAACGTTGAGTGACACAAATGTGAGCACATTTACATATCAATTGACTCTGGCCAGGAGCGGATGTTCATAAATTAGCCAATCGATAAATCTCCCTCTCCCACAGAGACCCAGCACACACACACACGCACACACATACATATCGCGTTCGCTTACAACATTAAATGAGGCTGCAACCACAAAACTCTCAAGGAACGCAGCTCTTTTGTTGGCTAATTCGCATTACGAGCTCGAGTACTGACAGCCGCACCATAAACACATCAAGCTGATGCTGTCAGCTGCTCCAGGAGCTGTAGATGGCACTGGGTTCAGCGTGGAGCTGGAGCTGCGCGTAACCCTATGCCCGCCCAGACGCACTCGGACCAGTCATTCATTGATGCTGCAGCTTGTCAATGCCTGCTGCAATTTCGCTTTTGGGGGGGCTGCCATCAGTTCATTTTAATTAGCTCAACTGACTGTGTGTGGACTGTTACCTGATCTCGGCTACCTGGCCAATTGCCCATCTGTGTGCTGGCATTGCCAATGCATTGTTCCCCGCCTTTTGGGTACTCACCTTCGCTAATCAGTCTCTCGCGTATTTCCCACGCGAATATCGTTGGGTTCTCGCGTTTGTACTGCTCGATCTTGGAGACAACTGTCGGCGTGGCCACCTTTGGCTTCGAGCCACCAATCAGTCCAGGCGGACGCAATGTGCCTGCAATATACAAGAAGAGGAAGAACAAGAACATTAACTAAACCTCTAAGCCGAAACTTTGTTTTTATGCTAAATTATACTATCACATGTTGAGCTCTGCCTTGGGGCTACTGGCATAATTTTCACATTATCAAGCTAGGGGCTCGTGTGGGCGTATGAATCGGTCAAAAAGCCCGCCGGCTGCCAACACAATGCGAACTACCTGCTGCCAGCTGCCGTCGACTGACTACGAACTAACTAGACAATTGAAGGCGCGTTCCCCCATTCAATGGCGCGCTAATTTGAATATTTGGCTATGACACAATTGTACAACTCGCACAACAACAACCACAGCAGCAACAACAACAACAATGGCAGCAGCATCAGCGCAGCTTCTCGTTGATAATTTGTCGGAAGCGAGTGACAGGCGCACGCTGTTTATCTTGTGAATTAGGCGTTAGGAAATAAGGGGTCACACCTAGCGAAAAAATCTATCACGATTTCATATAAAATATAATAAGTAAAAAAATTAATTTATATATATTTTATATATTTTACTTCTACTATTTGTTGCTAATGAAACTTAACGTTTCAGAAAACTTTCAAATAATACCTTTGAAAAGAGAAGGAATGAGAAAGATATGTAGAGAAGATCCCAAATAAGTAGGGATAAATAGCGATACATAATTATTATATGTATATATATAAGGGAGATACAGGCAGACAGAGAGAGATAGAGACGGAGAGGAAGAGAGAGAGAGAGAGAGACAGAGAAAGAGAGATGGGGAATCAGACAACATTGAGAGATAGTAAAGTAGAGGGCATATGAGATAAGAGATAAATGGAGAATATTAACTTTCAGATCTGCATGTACTAAGGCGACTTGCTGAAAATATATATGTCAATAAAATGTACCCAAATAATAATTTTTGCTGAGGATGTAAAATAATAGTCAACATACATATAAAATATAGTCTACATAAATATACACAACCAATACGATATACATTTTAATAATTGCAAATTCAATCATTTCCAAGTCACTAACTAACTTACAATTGAGTCGATGAGCTTCTATTTCCATTACCATACATTTGCATTTCATTTCTCTCAGTGTAGCTAACAATAGTATGTATACCACACACATTGATTGAGTACACATTGTCCGAGTGGCAAAAGGTACTCATACTCAATGCAGTTGCGCTTATGTATGTAAATTTCAGTTTGCAAAATAGAGACTAGTAAAACGGAAATTATTTACACATTTACACAGTTTAAATTAACTAGCGACAAAACCCCTGACACCGCCCTTTGTCTATTTAACAACTGTGAATGAATTATTGCCCCGGCGACTGCACACAGATCAGATAATTTGTGAGTGTGATTCAAAGACAGCTCAATGAATGGCTGCGGTGAGTGAATTGTGCAGCGCATTCATTAGCTCGTATGGAGATCAAGGCAGAGACATAGTCACAATATTCTCCAAAGATTTATGGTAATTAGCCTAGTCAAGTGGGAGGATGATCATGTTAACAAAGGAAATTGGCTTGAGCTGAACGAATTGAAGCTAACTGAAATGGGGTATTGCAGTTCTGGCTAGCAACAACACCTGGCCTTTGTCACACAGCCTTAATCTATCGAAAGTTACAGCTAACCTCCCTCGGTCGAGTGCCCCCTTGGAATTTCGGTCTAGCTGACGCCAGGCGCGCAGAATTGCAATTTGGAGCGCAAAGAGCTAAGAGTTGTGTGTGTAATTGGCAACAGGTGTGCGACGGCTCGCTGCTGAGCATTGGCTATTGGTGGCCAGGTGTCGCGGCATTGGGCATGGTAAGGTGCAATCGATTTGTCGTGTATACGTGGCCGGCCGGCCAACTTGTCTCGCCGGGAGTTACAGTAGTTGACCAAATCGATTACAGACGCTTGAGCCCCTAATTCAGCGGGACACATGGCAATTGGATTTGGAGCGCGTGTTTTGTGGTTCCGCTCAATGCTGGCGCTGCTGTCGCTGATTGCATTGGTCAGGCCCTTACGAAAGCCCACCAAACCAACGAACCACCCACTCACCCACCTACCCTTCGACGACCCCAACTACTCACCCAGCAGCTTGGATACAGCGCCCTGTTGCGACAGCATATGTTGTGCCAAATCGTAGCCCCTCAGGCCGAACCGCGACAGTTCCAGTAGCCGATGCTGGGAGGCCAAAGCGCTGAGATTTGTGCCCGGAGGTGAGCTGCCCGCGTTGCCGAAGAGGCCCAACGTGGGAGCCGCTGGCACCGCTGTAGACGGGCAGTGGTTGTGCGTCAGAGCTGCAAGAAGAGAAGAGAAGAGAAGAGTGTGAGTGAGAGAGCATGTGTGAGTGTGAGTGAGAGGTGTGATCAAAATCATTAAATGTCAATTGGAATTTAAACGAAGCTGCTGCCAGAATTCCGCGCATGGCAGCCAAACACCAAGAAATTTGTAGTGCTCAAGTGGACCGCACTGGACGGGGGATGGGAGGGACTGACTGGCAGTAACAATGATTGGACAAATTTCGGTCTGTTTTTGATCGAACACGTCAAAGACTGAGGCGAAGACACAGCGCACTGAGGACGACGAGTGCTGGACGTTTTGCTGGCGGAAGTGTCAACGTTTATGGTCATAATGGCGTGTCAAGTGGACGTGGTGTGGTCCATTACCGTCCCGTCCATGAATCAGTTTGGCACGGCCAACTGCCGACTGCGGACTGCCAACAGCTAATTTGAGCTGGAATTTATGAAATTCCTGATGTCTCCGCTGGCAATTTGTTGGGATCGAGCATGGACTGCTTCTTCGGGTAGCTGTACCGATTAGCAATTCCTCAGATGTAGAAGCTTTTATGTTCATTTTGACATTTTATCTGATCGCGAGAACTGCACACATTTTAACACCTCTGTTTTTTTTTTATATATATTATTTTTGGCATGCCAGCACCGCTGCACCGCTGCACCACTACGTGTGTGGCAATGGCATTTAGCCAGTTGCAGATGCGTTGGTATGACCAACAGACTCAGAGACTCGTAGACTGCGACCCTCGACTAGGCCGCTAGCTGTGCTAATTAAAGCCGTGTTGCTGATCTGCTCGGGGGCAAGTTCTGTAATTTGTTGCACAGCCACATGTTGCACCAATTGTTGTGGTCGCTGGGCTATGGCTATGCCTGATTTATGCTGCGCTCCAAACAATTGACGACCAGCCCAATCAGCAGGCCTGCGCTTATGCCACGGATGTCAACAGTGGCTGTGGCACTCGCAACTTGCAACTTGCAACTTGGCTGCAGCAAATGATTTACTACCGATCTTAGCGAGCAATGCGACAGCTACGGCTGCCTCGACGCACCTCAGTCAATTGCAAAATCGGCTTAAAATCGCACGACTTGGCGCTGCTTGTAACAAGAAGCGACGCGCCGCAACAGAGCGAGAGAAAAGGAATGACAGATAGAGAGTGAGTGAGAAAGTGTGAGAGACAGAGAGAGAGAGAGAGAGCACAAGTGATGATCGCCTCGGAATTCAATTGATAGTTTGATTTATTGCTACCGGTAAAGTTTTTGCCGCAGCGGCTGCCAGCACTGCATATAAATTAAACTTGCCCGCTTTTTGTGCAGCCCTCACTAAGCGCTTTGCCCCACCACCAGATCCTCCTCTCTGTCGCTCCCTCTCTGTCTGTCTCAGTCTGTCTCTCTCTACAGTTGCTGCTCGCTGATCTTGTTTGTCGCGCGCAGCACATTACTCGTTGGGGCTTCTGGTTTTTAATGCGTAATATTGTGATCTTCACACGTTTAGCTCGGCTAGCGAGCTCATCGACTTGCAATGAGATTTACCAGCCAGCTGGATTAATTTGAGCTTAATTACCAATAGAATTTATAAGCATGTAAATTACTCATACGAGGTGTTATTGAACATCTCCAAATTTTATAAATCTAAATCAAATTTAAATTTGAATTGTCGAAGTAAAACATTTTCTTTTGGCACATTGTAAAGTTCGTTGTAAATTTATGTGTTTTCGTTGTGTTTACCTTTGGAGGGTATTTTTTTCGCACTTTATATCTTTGTTGATCTTAATTGTAATTGTCTTTAATCGCTCGATTTGGCATACTAATATTGACTTGCTATTTTTAAGCACAAAACACCTGCGAAATTCGTATTTTATATTTATTATTTGTATATCCTATAACCGTAAATAGCTCATAGAATGAACAAAATATTGCCAAAGTGTTGTTAAGCAGAGGCGGAATTATTCGATAATATACAGAAATAGTAAGCTCGTAATATGCATGTGATAAGTAAATTACGTGGATATAATGTCTTCTATAATTTATATCAACTTGAATTTAGAGAGTTGCTTAAGTAGATCTTTAATAATATTCAAATAAATTTGTATCCTACACGATCCTTCCTTCGAATTTCTTAAGTAGATCTCTTTCAGTTCAAGTCTAATTTTGGTCTTTCAATACTTCCTTTTCACCTTTTCGCCTCAGCTATAGCTATGACAACATATTGTTGAACAGATGTATCAAAATCTTGTATCTCTTTCGATACATCAATCGGATTGATGGCCATTGAGAGAGCCTCAAGGGTTGCTACAGCTAATTTCCGGTCAAGTGGCTTGGCGTAGTGCTTGCCACATACATAGCTCAAAGTCGGGTGACATAAATGGCATAAACATCATAACCAAGTGGATGGCACTCAACTGCGGCCCGTCATCATGAGCATCGGTTTAGCTGGGGCTATGTACACTTGAAAATCATTGTGCACACCTTTTATACGGTCGGCTTTCTAAGAATAATGCGAATACACGCATCAAGTAATTCGAAACCCTTAAGTATGGTTTCTGCCCAGTGCTTAAACATCAATGTATGCCATGTACCCATGCCCATGCCCAGGCCCAAGCCCAGGCCCAGGCCGGTCGCAGTTAGTGAGTGTGCGTGTGTGTGTGTGTGTTGAGTGTGTGTTGAGTGTGTGCCTTTGCTGGTTTTCCGTCTCTGTGCTCTTTTTATAATTATTTATTTATTGTGCAACTTCCAACACCTTTTAGAGACAAGTCAAAGCTTTGGCCTGCAACCACATTCGCTGCTCCCCCCGCCCACTGCACAGCCGCTACCCATCCAACCATCCAGCAGTTGGCTGTCGACGCCGCCAGTGGCAGTCGCATCTCGACGTGGCCACTCGATGGCCGCTTTGGCCGCCGACATGAACTAATTTTATTTGACAACCCATACTTGTGCAAAACAAATTGCCACTGATGTGCGAAAGACCAAAACAGTTGGCAGTCAACTTATTGTTGTTGTTGTTGTTGTTGTTGTAGTTGTTGCTGTTCTTGTTGTAGTTGTTACTGTTGTGAAATTTCCAAATCATTGCGCTTTTCCAATGGCCAAGTCTCAGACTCGGGCTCGGTCAGGAATTTTTAATTCGGGACTGTCGCCTGGACTTTCGTACATCCTTGACAATTCAGGGAATTGTTTAGACCAGCAAGGTGCTGAGCCGGGCAGAATTTGGCTAGGGTCAAGCCAAGTCCAATTGTTGAACTCACCTGTGGGCGTGGGCAGAACGGCCGTTAGACTGGGATTTGATGTTGCCGTCGGCTGCGCACCGCTGCCCGTTGTAATGCCTTTGTTGACCGTGCTCTCCAAGCAGCCGCCCAGCAGCGGCAGATGGGGCACAGCTGCCATGCCCACGGGCAAGCCAGCCGCGATGCCCACAGGAGGCATGACTACTGTGGCGGTGGTGCAAGTAGGCGTGACGGTTGAATAATCGACGGCTGGCGCTTGAGCTGCTGTTGTGCTTTTGCTGGAGGTCCTTGTGGGGGCTGCTGTTGCCCCCGTTGTAGCCATGCCCCACTTGCACAGCACTGACACCAAATAGCACAGTAAACGCTTTTAGTTATCAATAACTATTCTTAATCCTTAGGCAGCCAATTATAAGTTTACGATTATCTTGAATTATGAGCGTGTGCTTAGGTAACTGCAATATTATTATTATTATTATTATTTTTTTTTTTTTTTTGCTATAGTCAACTTTGACATGGGCTTCGCTTAACCGTCGGCCTTTTGAGCTCGTCTTGCGACACACTCACACATGCATGCATGCACACACAGTCAAACACGCTCGAGAGGAGCACAGAAAATTAAAACGAACGCGAACGGGCTACGTTCCCGTTCGACGCGCACTCACTCACGCTGTTGGCTGACGCCGACTGAGTCGACTGAGACTGAGACAGAAACTGACTCGGCGCGCTTGCTGCCTCTGCCTGCCTGCCTGCTTGCTTGCTTGCTTGCTTGCTCGCCTGCCTACCTGCCTGCCTGTCTCTCTGCCGCAGCTGATCGGGGTCTGCTCTGTTACAGTTCAAGCTCTTCTTCTTCTTCTTCTTGCTCGACTGTTGTTGCTTCGTCTTCTTCTTCCACTGTCGTTGTTGCTTTGCTTGTAGCTGTGGTTGCCATCGAGCGAGCATTGGGGCTCTGCTTGTTTTACTCGTTTTCGCACGTGTGTAAGTGACCGAGTGAGTGAGTGAATCACTGAGTGTGTGTGTGTGTTAGTGAGGGAGAGAGCGCACAATTGAGCGCTTCGGCGAGTTTCGGTTTTCAAACAGTAGTAAAAGTTCAATAATTAATTGACTACCTAAGCAGGCGCTGCTTTGTTTAGCGGCAGAGCTGCTGCTGCTGCTGAGCAGTTCAAAAACTTTTCGGCCAGTTTAATTGATGAGTGATTTTGTTTTGTAATATGGGGCGTATGTGTGACATGGTAAAAGTTTTTTATATTCCATTATTTTTTTTTTAATATATGTATATTTCTCTTTCTGTCAACTGCTTGCTTTAGCGTAGACATAACGAGGGAGCTGGTAGAGAAGTTGTGAAGCGAACGGAAGCCCGGGCTGCCGTTGCTGCTAATCGCACACTTTGATTATGATATATGAGGGCATTCATGGTTGCTGCTTGTCTGCCACTGCGGGCGGACCTCGTCGTCCGGCTGTCCGTTGGCTGTCTGCGGACTGGCTTTGCAATGGCTCAGCGTGGGCGCCCGCTGTGCAGGAGCCATCCAACTGCATGAAGGCCGGGCCAGGGTGAGCAAAAAACGCATTAAGGCAGACATCAATGGCAGGTCCAAGCAAAAAAGCCAAGAATTCGCGACTGGCTAGCCAGTAACAGTAACCGATTAAGCTCAAACCAACCCCACCGCAAAACACACACAATCAGTGCGAGAGGGATGCACTTAGCTTTCGTTGCTGGGTAGAGCGAGCGAGCAAAAATCATGGTGTTGCGTTCTACGCTCACCACCACCCTACCTCCTACTACCCAGTGGTGGTGGTGGTGTGAGCGAGCGAGACGCACTTACACAGACAGTGGCCGAAGCGACACGACACGACGCGCCTAATTGATTTATTTGCCCATTCCCGAGCTTATTCCCGTTGCCCATTCCACAAGTCCTCCACTCTCCAGTACATACATATGCATATGTACATATGTATGTATGTATGTAAGTGAAGCAACGACGCTGGTTGGCTTTCTTTGGATTGCCGTGCCCTTGCGGCCCATGGTTGCCTGATTGTATGTCTGCATGTCTGTAAGTCTGTAAGATTGTATGTTGAGTACGAGTATTTTTTTTCTTTCTTTCTTTTTTTTTTAATAATGGCTGTCGGACGAACTGCGGTAGCTCTTGTTTCTCGCTCTCGCCGTTGTGATTATGGCAAATGGAGCGGCGCTCATCGTGCGTGACTCTGTGTAGGCCTGTGCAGCTTTGAAGACGGCGCTTTTCTTGCCCCGCATTTGTACATACATAGATACATACGTATGTATACAGTTATGTAGCGGAAGCTCTGGTTTGTTTTGGCAACCAATTGTCCACTTTGAAGGCGTCGCAATGCAGCAAAAGTGTCGCACTGGCCGCACTTCCATAATGCCAACCACCGCAATCAACAACATGGCAATTTTTGGTATAAAACTATCTATTATATACATACATACATATAGAACATGGAGGCCCTCAGTGGGGCGTGATTACCAGCTCGACTGATTGCTAATTAGCCCTCTGTCAGATAATGAAAAATAATCAATTTTAATGGGCTGTAATTTGCCACCGCAAAAGCAACAATAATTCAAATTAAAAGGCAAACTTTAACCGGCAAAATGCCACCGCAGATACAACAAAAATCACAGACATATACATATACACACACGCACGCGCACAATCGACTACGAGTATTAATATTTGTTTATTTCCAAAGATAGAAGACTAAGCAAAAAAGTTGCGTTTCACTGAAAAATGTTTAATTTGACTGTGAGAGAGAAACACAAAATTTGCCTTTAGTTAAATGCTGTTATTGCTTTTTCTGCTCATTTTCACACTGTAGCTCAACTTACATAATCAAAATGCCCATGTCATAATTACGGGCTCAATTGAGTTTGAGTCGAACTCAATTTGAGTGAGAGCGCTGCATACGGCAGAGGCGTGCCAGTCACACCAATGCTACTACAGCTGCCCGCACAGCAGTCATCTCTCTCTGGCTAATGCATTCGCCGTATGCGCTCGACAGCCAATGAGCGATGTCGACTGGCGCTCACTGAACCCCCGCTAAACGGTTAAAGACGATTTGTACGTTCTCATTTGGAATGTAAACGCTTCCGAAAGAGCCGCGCACAGAATATGTATGTATGTGTGGGTGCGTGCGTGTGAGTCGGGTTGGTAATGCTATAGAAAATCATTATTGCTGGCTTATTTCTCACTGCAGTTGATTGCCGCAGATTGGATAATGGCGTTCGGTCGATTCAAGCCGCACCGCCTGCCACTCTCTGGCCCCTGGCTCTGATGATTGATTTTCATTTTGTTTTTGGCCAGCATGATTGATTACGTTAATTACGCGCCTAATTAAGCATTTATCACTGTATCTAATGGGCTCACAAAGAGTTCGCTCCTTGCGCCATTTGCATGGCAATTGTGTCGCTGCCGACGTCGCCAACAAATTATGCTCGCGCCTAATTGCGTTTCGTGCGCCTTTTTTTCGGGTATGGGGAATTAATTATGGCCGCCTAACAACCAGCCGCCACCGACGCCGCTGCCGTTGCCGTTGCCGTTGCCGTTGCTGCCGCCATTATTTTAACATTATTTCTGTAGCAGAGCTCCTAGTCAGATAGCGATCTAGTATCTACATGCAAGTGGCAGCCAATGCCCAATGCCCAAGCCCAAGCCCAAGCCCAAAACCCAAGATATAGCCGAAAGCCGTACCCAAGTCAAAGCCCTCCTGCGCAGACCCGCGCATATTTGTGGTAGCCACGCTTCCTGTTTTTGTTTGTTTGGCGGGCCCAGCTGTCCGGCTGTCCGGTTGTCTGTCCGTCTACAACATAGACAAGAAGTGCCCCGTTGTGGGCTTTTTTTGTGCCTTTGGTTAGCGGCGCGGTGATGTTTACCCATATGTAGGCATATGCATATGCTGATTGCGATTGCGGGTGTGTGTAATGGTCTACCCAAGGGGTTAGACGGCCATCCGCATCAGTATTCATATGTATGTATTCCCCCTGCCAGCGATACTCTTTGGGCAATAACACAATGGCCACAAACCTTTTGAACCGTAAAAATGAAATTTGCCGCCGCTGATGAATATATGTTTTTTCTTTCATGTTGTATTCTTTTTTTTCAGAGCTCTTTAAGAATTTTACACAACTGTAATTAGAAATATTTAACGCTGAAGACGGAATTTAGTCAGAGGTATTAACGGCCAATAGAAGATTTCACATCTCAGCTCATTTGGGGAATTGCAGTCGATGTTCTTCAGCGCTTTCGACCCACAGTCAGCGGAAATGAGCTCGAGCTTCTCGTTTTTGTTGTCGCCGCTCGCCGCTCGCCGCTCGGCAATGGCCGCCATCTGAGGAAGTGCTTAGCGCCTGCTCAGAATTATAAAGTTCCGCTCTTTGTCTGGCCCCAGCCCAAAAGCCAAAGCTGGCCAAAAGCTTCTAGTTTGAATACTAACTAATCGATTGTTTTTA
Organism: Drosophila aldrichi; assembly: GCA_035045965.1. NCBI lineage: Eukaryota > Metazoa > Arthropoda > Insecta > Diptera > Drosophilidae > Drosophila > Drosophila aldrichi. Next base: position 6,561,864 of record JAWNOM010000501.1, on the reverse strand, counting down.
TTGCGGCCTTCTTTTTAACGCGGACACAAATGGAGTTTTACAAGTCTATAAAAAAAAAACCACATAAATATGTATTTTTTGCTACCGAATTTTACGAATTTTGTGATAAACAAATGTTATATCAATATGCAACCGAAATTCGATATTAGAGCTTTTTAGAAACAAATAAACTGAATAACCTATAAAAAAAAAGAGTTGTATAAAAAGCTTTTAGAGATATTCATCTCTGAAAGAGAACCGTAAAATGTTTGCTCACATAAATATTTATTACATATGTCATATTATTATGAATCTTAATGTCAGATGTTATATGATAGAAACCCATAGTCGAATCCCAGCTCGTCTCTCGTCACGCACACACACACACACACACACACACACACACACACACACACACACACACACACACACACACACAGATGAGATGACCTCCACTAGCTGTAATGTAATGATTAACTCTTCGCCGTCGCTAAATTAAGTGAGTTTTTACTTAACTGCGAATCGTGAGAGGGGGGACGGGTAGAGCGGAGTGCATAGGGTAGCCTTTGGGGCAGCCACGCGGGGCAAGTTCTTAATGCAGTGCTCCTGCGACAAGCTAATTCAGCTGCCGCGTCTGCTTCTGCTTCTGCTGCTGTTGCCAGGCATTGCGTGTCTGGGGCAGAAATGATTTCCACATACCACAGCAGTTAAAGCCCTTAAGTCAGGGAGAAAATCCAATTAAATTCGGTAGCGAAAGAAATAAGTCTGAACTGTCGGTAAAATGATTCTACATACACGTATTTGCGTCAACATTGATTTTGCAGAAACAACAACTGACGATGACGCGGACGAAGCGAAGGGCGAAGCAGCTGAAGACCGAAAAGGAGACTAAGACGTAGAGGAGGAGGAGACGGACTAAAGTAGTTCATGTGCATGGCGTGATTGAGGACGAAGCTGGAGCTGAGGACAGCAGCAACAGCAACGGACACATTCAACATCAACATCAACAGCAGCAGCAGCAGCAGCAGCAGCAACAGCAGCAGTTTTCTGAGGCGTGATCCGAGTTTAAGAGCTGGGATTGGACTTGCATTCTGTAGATATTCTTTGGCAGTCGCAGCCGCAAAACCGTCGAAAAGTTGCGTGCCCATAGGTCTTCTGTGTAATTGCGCAACAATTGTCAGGTTCCAGTCTTAGGCCCAGCCTCATATCCAGTCTAAGCCGCTGCCGCAGTCGCTGCCGCTGGTTTTAAGGGCGCATTGCATCAACCGCAATCAAGACACGGACACGTCATGAACAAGAAAACAAAACAACAAAAAAACAAAACAAAATAAAGCAAAACTCCTGCAGCTATGGCTACCTTCGTGTTTGCGTCAAACTTGCGGAAATCTGATTTTAAAATTATTAACAACATGCAATGGCTAAATAGTTTTGCATTCGATAACAAAAGGCGCTCCTGCACCCGGTCCCCATTGAGCTGGACTCAAAAACATGTTGACTTGGCTGGCGATGGCGATGGCGATGGCAGAGCGGACAGGTGGGGCAGTTGGCAGGTTGCAACAGGAGCGCCGCACGTCACGAACCAATTTCCGATTGCTCAAAGTAAAACTCGAGTTTCGCTGATGATTGTGCTGATGACCCGATCAGCTTCAGCTCCAACTCCAGCGCCAGCGTCCCAATTTGCTATGTACATATGCACTAGATGGCAGCATTTGCATTCACATTCAAATCGAGGCTGTCCAGTGACCGCAACGTATAATTCACAAATTCAAATTCAAACGATCGAAAGGCACTTTTAGTTAGCGAACCGTTATAAGGTTAATTAAATGCAACACAGCAGGGCCTGCTCCACACCCTGCCCCTGCCCAGCCAGGGGCTCCGTTCCCACTTCACGGAAAAGTAGCTACAACTACGCTTTCATTTCCATCCAGGCAGCCAGCCAGCTAGCGTTAGTTTCTCCAATGCGGCTGCAATTAGAAGTTGCACAAAAAGCGCAATAAGAGAAAAAACAAAGCGAACATGAAAAACAAAATGGCGATAAATACCGCAATTTGCATATAAATGAACGTAGCAACGTCTTTAGTCACCCGAATCTTGAGCAAACCATAAGACCGATTAACATTGTTGTCGACTGCCTGACGAGCTGCCGGCGTGGGAGGGCAAAGGAGTAGGCCAACTGCTGTTGGGGGGCAATGGAGGCGGTGCAGACGGTAGAGGCGTTAGGGGGGTGTGTGGAAAGCGTACCAAATACAAACAGCTACAACAACGACTTGTTACATTGTTACGAGCTACGAGTTACGAGCTACCAGCTACGTGCCACGAGTAGCGAAGCGCAGTTGCCCACACTGAGGAGCGTCGAGTGTTGGGCAGGGCAGGAGGTGGGCGGCGCGGTCGACGGTCACGGAAAACGCAGCAAAATGGCGGCCGAGAGCCGTCAGAGCGTGGCAACAACACCAGAACCAGACACAGACGGAGACGGTGGTGTCGGAGTTAGAGGTGCTGCTGGTGGTGCTAGTGGTGGTGCCATCAAGCGTGTTGGGCAGCGCACCGGGAGATGTTGGTGTTGGAGCTGGCGTTGCCCGATGGCAGAGCTCTATGCACGTAATTGCAATGCTTTTTGTTTCGGCTTCTGTCCGAGCTGTAGAAACGCGGCCAGGCCAAGTCTGACTGGCGGGTTGGCTGCCACCCGCCGTCGTTGCCGCCGTTGCCGCCGTAGGATGGTCGCCCTAGTGATTGCTACTATTATGCAAATGCCATTCACAGGTAATTACCACGCTGCACCGTTATAATTGCGCTCGAAGCCCAGCTACGAATCACGATTGCAGCCCCAGCTCCAACTACAGCTCCAGTCTAGCGATTGCCTTCTTCTCTTTTTCTTGCCACTGTGGCAAGTAAATCGAAACTGCCAACAAGAGCAACCAGGTGGCAACGAAGATGGCCCCATCATCCAACTTCCCATTGTGGAGCCGCAGCGTAACACAAAATGATTTCATCGCAGGGAAATAAGTCTCTAAACTCTCATATACTTAAGGCAAGCTATTTATGGTGCAGAGAGCACTGAATGCTGTGAATGAACTAGTTACGTTATTAGCAATTTAATATTATTAGCAATTCTAATATTATATATAAGAATGGGAATATTACGGATATTATTTACTGTACCTAGACATAAAACCATACTTCACTTTTTCATTACTTGTTTTTAAACAAATCAATTCATTTTTACTCCTGCTAACAATAATCCGCATCCGCAGCTCATGTGAGGAGATGGCTGCCATTTGCTGAAGACGGACGGAAAGATTTGCAATGTCGATGACACCTTTTGGCTGCATGGGAATTGGCTGGAGGACAGGCGCTGGCAAATTAGAACAACTTAAGAACGCGGCGGCATGCATTAGCGCATTTACCTGCCCCAGTACAGCTTCATATATACATATATATATACTCACATATATATGTATATGTGGTATCGGCATCCGCATCGGTGCAGTTGTGAATCCTTTTTTTCGCCAGTCTGCTCTGGAGCGCTATCAAAAAGTAATAAATCTGCGGCTGATCTGTCGTAAATCTTTGCGTTCCCTTCATGATTTACCCACATAAATCAAAATTATCGAAGCGTCGCGCCGCGTTGCGCTCCATCCGAATCGTTCTGTGTCCCAAAGCAATGGTCAAAGCTGAACTTGTTAACCGCTGCGAAGTGTTAAATGCATTCAACTGCTGATTTGTCCGGCTGTCTGTCTGTCCTGAATGTCCTGTTCGACCGGCATTCACATGTGACAACTGCCCAACCAAATTGAAGTCGATGAGCAGAACAAAGAAAATCTTCAAAATGTTCTTTTTTTGTTGGCTTGCATTTCGGTCATTGCGTTTAGCACTGCAATTATCGCCTGCAAGGAAAATGCATTCCAGCTGTCCGCATTTGACCCAATCAAATGGTTCACCCACCAGTAACCAGTAACCAGGGACCCGGTACCCGAGTCACGCAGCCAGACAAGAGAGAAGAGAGTCCGCTTCAAATTCGTCACATGCAAAGTGAAATTACCTGGTCGGCTAATTTCATTTAATTTTTGGGCCAAAAAAGAAGCGACCGCCACAATTATAGCATATTTTCCCCAATTAATAATTAATAATTTGTTTGGGTCACGAAACGCTATCGTCTCGTCTCGTTTCGTTTCGTTTCGTTTGGCCTGACTTGGCCTGGTGTGTGAACTCCAAAGCTACTCATGGATGCCTAGATATTTACAACACGCACAGCACAACTTGAAGGTGTATACCATTTGGTTTTTGGGTTTTTGTATTTCTTGGCCGGGTGAAAGGCAAATCCAGGTTGAGCGAGACGTTTAATTGCTGTCACAAAGTCGTCTGTGTTGAGGTCGACTTCGAGCTCGAGTCCGTCAATTGGAAATCTTTTGTACGCAGCTACGCGTAATAACATTAAGAGGCTCGCTTGGCATACGAAACACGCAAGTTCAGCCGGAGGTGCAGAGCCTATTTTGTTGTGCAAGTGCCGTTTCCTTCCTGTCTGGCTGTCAGACAGCTGTCTGATGCTTGCGCATCTGCTGAGATGAGTTTCCATCATTGAGGTGCTCTGATTTCGGGCTTGCCATGTGGTTGCATCTAGCATCGCCTGATGTCCTTCGGCAACAATTTGTGCGCGTAGTGCAGCGATAAATTAATGCAGCCACATTAAACTACACACACAAGCACACTCACACAAGCACACACACACTGAGAGCGACATTGTTGCTCAATTGATAACCATCGGCAGGCTCCTTCGGCTGCCCCGCCAGCTCCACCTTCTCAATTCCTCAATTTGCTGCTGGCCGTGACGCAAATTGCGCTGAGCTTCTCTTATTTTAGTCAATGCGCCAATAGAGACATCAAGCAAACCAGGCCAGACCCTAAACCCAGACCCAGCAGACCCAGACCGAGTACTTACCAGCCCCAGTCTCAACCCCAGCCGCAGCCCCACTTTCAACTTGAGTTATGTTTGTCGCTGGCTGTGAATGAAGCGATGTGCGACCAGGATTGGCTAATGTACGATCCCAATGCCAGGCCACAGTCGAGCTGTGACTGCCACTGCCCACTCATGTTCGCCTCCTTAGCTAAAGCCCGACAGCCAGCTCGGTATCATCAAAATTGTCGTTGGCTCGCAGTTAAATTAAGTCATAAATTCAGTATTTATCTGTTGAATGTAGTTTGTTGTCCGGTCATCACTTCTGCCGTTCTGCCGTTCTGCCTTTGTCGCTGCAGTCGGCCAGCCGGGCAGGCAGCTCCTCCTCCTGCCCACATACCACTCCGCACAGCTCCCAGCTCTTATCCATGTTGCTGTTGCTGCTTTTATGCCAGCAGATAGTGCGGGCAGCAGCCGCAGCCACAGCAGCAGCAGGGCGAGGCCTGGGGGCCCAGACGAGTTGCAGTTGCTCGCATGTGTCAACTGGCGCTCCCTTTGCAGCTCCGCGGATACAGAGAGCTCCACAGAGCTCTGGCTGCAGCTACATAGACTCAAAGTTAGTTTAGCCTCACTTAGCTGCAGCTCTCGAGTCGCTCGTAATTGGATTGGCTTGTCTCTTAGCACTTGGTCCGAAACAAGTCCATCGCGATGGTTTTCCAGCGAAATGTATGTTTCTGTGTGTGTGTGTGTGTGTGTGCGTGTTTTATTTGTTGTTGTATATTTGAAAAGTTTGTCAGATTTATTATTGCACATCAATTAGCTGCCAGCTGAGGGCATCAACCAGGCCCAAACCAACCAGCCAAGTTCCATTCACATCTGCAACACGTATTCGTACAAATTGTTGATAATTCAGATCAATACAGCAGTGCGTATTGCTCTCTGTCTCTCCGTTCGTCTGTCTGTCTGTCAATTAGTCACTCTGACACGCTGCTCACGAAATCTTTATCTTTATCAGTTGCTGCCGTTGACTGTTTACTATTTCGACATTGTCTTGCCGGCCATTTATTGAAACATAACGCATTGTGGGCATTTTTTAATGTCAACTCCGATGCTGACAGAAGTCAGGTGCTGTCAGGTGCTGCACTAGACGACTTAGAATTGCGTCAACCAGTCGACTGGGAGTCGCACAGTTGCAGGTAGCCGAGTGCCCTCCGATTGTCACACTCTCTCTCTCTCTCTCGCTCTCTCTCTCTCCGTCTCTGCCGTTGGGTCTTCAGCTCTTGTGTTGTTGAGCTGAGCAACGCCAACGCTGATGGGACGATGACATCGAGTACTGAGTACTGATTACTGATGTGTCCCATTGCCAGCAGCATCAGCAGCCATCAGTCGCATCAGTCGCAGTCACCCCAACTCTCGCTCACGTGCGACTCCCCCCAGCCTCTGCGACTGCGACGCTGCGGCTCAGCAAGCGTGAAATATTTTGACAAATCGCAGCCACTTAATCAAAAATCATCATCAAAAAGCGATCGATGTTTTGTGCTGAGGTAGCAAGCGGCTACAAAGGACAAGCCGGCATAACGCACATGTGTGTGTGTGTGTGTGTGTGTGTGTGTGTGTGGGTTAAGCAAGGTGTAGCTAGAGATTTCCGTCAGTGCTGATAAAAGAAAAACGTGGAGAAGGATAGGCAGCGGGGTGCCTGGAAAATGGAATTAGTCGCTTTAAAGTGTCTGCCGCACTTGTCGCCTAGTCGCCACCACACATGTATTGGTGTGCTTAAGAGTGTGAGAGAGACAGAGAGAGGGAGAGATGGTTAGTGTAATATAATGACAATTCATTTATGTTACCACGTGATTAGGTCTCATATTAATCTTCATAATGCCGGTGCTTATGAGCTACGTGACACACACACACATACACACACTTACACACATGCATTCTGTCATGCATATATGTTAACTAACCGATTGACGTTGATTATCGATGGGTCGCGCGACTCTGGCTACCTTTGCCGCTGCCATCAACCGTCTCAGGACCCCAACCCGATCGCCCATACACATAAATTGACAGACATTCATCATTTAGTAGGAGACGTGACGAATTAACAACATAAACAGGCTAATAAATGCACGCTAAATAAATACGTAGAACACATCAAATAGAATAGAGAACATAAGCAAAGGAAAACGTTCTCGACCTGAACCCGAGACCCCCTTAAGAGTATTAGTAGTTTAAAATATTTGAACAGCATGGAAGAATTTCTCATGAATTTACAATTGAATGTATATATATAAAAAAATATTTTAATTTTAAAACATTGTCTTAAAAATGTGCAATGAATGTTTCTTTCTTCTTCTAATTATACATTCTGTGACTACAGGGTATCGAAGCCTTTAACTTGAAGGAATTTTTACATAAAATATCATAAAAGACTGCACATCACATTATAATGTTACTATCTTGTATCTTCCTACATTTACAGGGTATTTTAAGCTAATCAAATTGAAGCAATTGTACAATTCCAAGTTGAAAACTCATCAGTCAGATGATTTTGCAGTTCATTGAATTCAATTTCGATGCGAAGCAACTGCTGCGTGCCCCAAACTCCGATTCTACTGAGAACCTACAGATGCTGCAATTACAAAGCGCCAGGCGAGGTGCAGAGCAACCCGTAATTAAAGTGTATCAGGAAACAAATGCTTAAATCACGCGACGCAAACAAACTCAAATATAATCTGCAGCAAGAGTCAGAGAAGCAAAGAGAGATGGAGAGAGAGAGAGAGAGAGAGAGACGGGTAGTCAGGCCACAAAGGTCGATTGCTTCATCCGACAGGCAGGTGATGAGACATCATGCAAGGCCGAGACGGGCTAGATAGGTTATTAGAGCAGTCGATTAGATGCGAAGCTAACGGCCACACCTTGCTGCAGTTGGCGGCTGCCCATGTCACACATTGGAGGCTGTTGGCCGCACGCGATTGCAGCCGCCTTGGCGGCCCGGGGGCCAAATGTTCATGGGCAGCGCACGCTGAACACGCGCAGGACCAGGATACGCATCTATCCACAGTGAGAATGCTTAGTTTTTTCTTGCTGAGTTTCAAGACTCACCTGTCTGTCGTGGCATTTCCGCCGGCCACAAAAATTAACCTCAAATGTTGCGTCATTATCAGAAACACAAGCTGATCGTCTCCTGCTTCACGTCTCATTTTTTTGTAGACGCGCATCCAAAATTTATGCCATATTGACCTTATGCACATTGCTCTAATTTTTTCCGCTGGTTATCGTCCTTTTTGTTTTAATCAACAGTCGAGCTGGCTCGCTATGCTCCTTCGCTTACCCCTTGCAGCGGGCGAGCTCGTGTTTTGATGAATTGATGATGGGGTCTGGATGTGGAGTGGAAACCCTTTGCGCTGCCTGACTGGCTGACTGGCTGTGTTTTTCTTAATTTGGAATTTATTTAAATCTACAAGAGTGCCACTAAGGGATGCCTGCTTCTGTAAGCCAGTGCCACTGCCAGTCACTCACTCACTCAAATATTCCGGCTGGCCATGAGATGGGGTTCGTCGCCTTCCTTTTTGGCAGGTGCAGCGAGTTGCTGCTAATGCATAAATAACGCATTCGGCTTCGGGCTCGCAGCTCTTTCATTTCTTGTTGCTCTGTTTTGAAGTTCGCTGTCCGAAATTGTAAAAGGCGTTTAGCTTGTTACCTTTTAATAATACCATTTAATTTGCCCCGCTCACTTTGGGCCTTTGCTGCGTAGGTGCGCAACCATCAATCAGCCCCTGGTCGGAGATAGCGCCGTCTTGTAGCTAACAAAACACATTTTAAACTGCAATTCATATTTCATTTCTCATCTCGTTTCGCGTTGGATCACGTTGTCTTCATTTTTTATGCCAGCACTAGACCATGGACAGTTGAAGATACCATCGCCTCAGGATCCGTACTTGCCCTGCAGATCTCCATACGGAGAGCGGCTTTCAGCACAAAGAGTGTTTTCTTTACCTACATAACCAATTATCGACTATAACACTTTCATTTTTACTTTATGCTCAAACTAGAAAGTCATATTCCCTTAGATTAATGGAAGTTGCTGTAAATGGGGCTTAGATTATGTTGAGAGAGATGATATGATATGATATGATATATGTATATGATACATTTATGTATTGTATAGAGTTGTAATACTTGAAGTAAACTATATCTCTCTTCTGAATCAGTTATGTCATTTATAATCTAATATAATATATAAAGAGTTCAAATGATATGCTTAGGAATCTCTTTAGGATCAATAAACTTTTAATCCATATTATAAGTCCTTTGCTTTATCTACCTTAGAGTAGAGCAATTTCTATGCTATTAAGCAGTCAAAAATGTTTTTATTTGTGGTACATACATATGTACATATATATTGCTTTATCTTTGACTTATGTTGAAGTATGAGTAATTGCATGTGGCTCCAGTTGGAGTGACCACTTAGGGTGGACCCGTGACAAAGCCAAATGGGCGAAACATGGCTGACGCATTCTAATGGCCGGTATCAGCACGCGCACCCGCATCCCCGAAATGAGGGTGTGTGTGTGTGGGCGCATTGTGTGGCTACTGTTGCCGTTCGTTGTTGTTGCTATTGCTGGCCAGTCAGACAGTCGCTGCCCCGAGGGGGGTAGGTATGTATGTGAGTGGGTCTGCTGAAGTTGGCCGCGCAGCCAGCTGGCCGACTCTACACTGACAAATAAATTATGGCACACACACACACACATACATACACACACTGAGGCACACAAACTTCCGCTGGCACAGCAACAATCCATTCAGTTCGAATTGGCAGTGAAAGGCGGCGTGTGAGCATCAAGCCTACTGGAAATTGAAGCCTGAACTAAGGCTAAGGAGGTTCATTGCAATTGGAATCTGCAGTCCGATCGCAGGGCTTGCAGGAAACCCACAAGCCACAAATTGCTGGGTAGCGCGCGCGGAAAACCAACTGGCGATAAGCGGCCAAAAAGACAGAGGCCGACAATTGGCCAACGATCGGCCAAACGAGCCAGGAGTTGCCGGCGCACGTTGCTGAGCTGTAGAGCTGTAGAGCTACAGAGCTGTCTGTGTGTTTATGAAGTTGTGGATTTTTCGACGGTTTCATTTTCAAGCTGACTGCAATTACATGCCGTAAATTTGTCAAGGCGCGATAAATGTGCAACAGCGGCTGCAAGCGAAGCAGCAGGAGGAGTGACGGAATGGCGGGAGGTTGCGTAGTGGCAGCCTAATGCATGTAATCTGCCACTCAACACCCTGTCAGATGGTCCAAGACGTCCGCCCCGTTAAGGTTAACCAATTTGGCACGGCCGGGCCAGGGGTTACACACAAATGCAGCTGAGCTGGATATGTGAGCACTCCAAATTGCTGCGCTCGGGTTGGCCAACATGGCCAAAAGCTTAGCATGTTTGGCCATAACCAGAACCGGCAGCAAACTAGCTGCGAGAGCGCGGCTCAGGGAGCCACAGAGACCCGATTTGGGGATTGGAGTTGAGCTTGAGTATTGGAATTGTGCGCGCCTGGCGAGGCCAATTCATGCTCACATTTTGGGCTGGTTAATTAAATACGGATTTCATTTTAATGGTCGATAAAACTTGATGAGATACTTTAATGGCCGCGTCTGCAGGATACGTACGGATCGGTTGGAGCCAAAGTGGAGGCGGCGGCAGCGACGTTGGCTTCTCTGGCGTGCTAAATCACCGTTAAAGCGATAAGATTAAGTTGGCCAAGTCGATGCTAGCCCGCCGCAGCTCTGGCAGCATCCACCACAGTCCAAACGCGGCGAGCATAATCTGCTTTTTACGAGCCAATTGGCAACACAATCTCCACCACCACGATACACGGCCAACTCCAATACATTGTTGCCGAGGCGCACAAAATTAATTGCTGATGAATGTCAATTTCGCAGACGCGGATACATTGCGGCCTATTGACGTCGCTGTCCACCGCTGATCCCGCCCCATGTCCCACCACCATTCCGCCTGCTGCCAACGGCAACTGAAGCATCGGTTCAAAGTCACTGGCAAAAACGATGTAAGCCTATTGGCAGCGACTGCAACGGCAACGCCGACGAAGACGAAGGCAGCGATATGCGACCGCGGCCGCATTTGTTGCACCCACCTACAGCCCCTGGCTGGCACCCTTCTGCCCCATTCGACTCGGCGGCGACCGCTTTCGTTAGCGGCTTACGAGTCGCCCCTTTGGCCGCTCGGGCAACCATAACCGTTCGCCATGCGGGGCATAAAATTAAAATGTTGCACTATAACGCACCGCACCGCACCGCACCGCCCCATCCGCCGCTGGCGGCCAACGAGCGCTGAGGTGCGCTCATTAAAAACGCCATAAATGCAATAAAACGTAGAGCAAACATCGATTAAACAATATTTATGGGGCTTCACTTGCACATTGTTCGTTGGCTCTGAGCCGAGCACGTCCGTGAATCCACGCCCGACCCAACCACAGTCGACCCTGCGTAACCCCACCACCCTCTTACCCCCACCCGCCGCTCATTCAGATATATTCGACCCGTCTCTTTGTACGTCTTTTTAGCGTTTTTGCTGCCATTTCTGTTGACTTTATATGAACAGTAGTTGGAACCATGTAAACCTATAGCATGTCGAAATGATGAGAATCGAATAGAAAGGCAGTGGTCCACAATGATAGAGAGAGAGAGAGAGTGAGCTAGAGAAAGAGATAGAGAAAGAGAGATATATAGAGAGACTGTGTGTGAGATAGAGTGAGATAGCGAGGGGGAGAGATACTGAGAGACAGATAGACTGAGAGACAGAGAGAGAGGTAGAGACTGAAAGACACTTCTTAGGATATGCTGGATTGGTTGAAGCAGTAGAGCCATAAAGACTGAGAGAGAATTTAGAAAAGAAAAGATTGACAGAGATTGAGATTGAGAAAACGTTATAGAGCAAGATATATATAGAGAGCTTTAAAACAAATAATTATTGTTTAGGAAATATGTATATATATATAATCTGTAGCTAGTCCAACATATTAAAATGAATTTCCTGTAATACTCAATAATTTCCATTAATTATACAAAATTATCTCCAGCCCTACTTATGGCTCTATATAGGCTCCCAGTTAATGTAAATAAAATTGAGAATTTAATCAATATTATCGCATCAGTTAGGGCAGAACATTTCAATTTGGTTTTGGCAATGCCCGAGATGCAGCAATTTGGCAGACGTTGCGGTTGAAGATATTAGCCAAAAAGGCAGCTGCTTAGGGTATGGGTACGGGTACGGTTCCGGCTCAAACTGCCGGCCAAGTGTTGAGACAATAGCAGAGCGCGGCGCTCAATGAATAACAATTACAGCTATTAATCTTGGTCCAAACTGGCGGTTTGGCTACGCTCGAACTGGGGTCGAGTTGTGGTTAGCTCTGCTCTGCACTGCTCCTGCTACGCTTTTTAGCCCGGCAATTTGCAGCCCATTTATTTATTTGTTAAGTGGCCGTAAAAACGGCAACAGCAACAGCAACGGCACTTGGCTGCGTCACTGTCACCTTTTTTTCCACAGTTTTATATATTTCTGTAAGAAGAAAAAAATATAAGAAACATTTTGAAATTTATACATATTGTATAAGTAATAATTGTGCGGAAAACGGAAACAATGGAGGTTGTGTAATGCGTCAGGGGAGGGGCCGCAGTTGCCAACCATCTGGCCATCTGGTGTTGGACAACCCAGCCAGTCAGCCTGTGGCTCTGGCTCGCTTGGAAAGGAGTGAAAATTGCACGTAATTACCTACACACACACACACACACACACACACGGACATGGTCATAGAAGCACATGCACCATTGGTAAATGGTAAATGGTAAATGTGGTCATTATATGCCGCATACGCGACCGCCAAGCGAACACGATTACGACCACTAACAGGCGCAAACGCCTTCGTGTCCAGGTGAGCTGCACCCAATGCGCCGACTGGGCCAAATCCGCCATTCTAACTGCCTGACTATGTGTGTGTGTGTGTGTGTGTGTGTGTGTGTGTGTGTGTGTGTGTGTGTGTAGACTATAATAGCCGCCACAGGAAGCACTCGCGATGGCGATCAGCGCACTTACGAGTGCGACTACAGCTTACGGCCATAACCAGGCACTGGCTGCAATTGCCACTGCAGTAGCCACAGCAAGTGCAATCATGCGCCAGTTATTTATGGCAGAGCTCCACAATTCAAAGTGCTTGGAACTGGATTGAGTGCCAGGTGATGCCAGCCAGCCAGCCAGCCAAGAGGTCAAGTAGCCAGCTAATTATTATTAAGTATTCCAGTGAAGCGCAACCACTTTTTGGTTGACGTTTGCGGCTCCTCGGTGAAAATTCGGTAGGTGTTACCATTGACTCGGCTGCTGACCGAAAGGGTTGACAGACTTTTGACCGAGTTCCTCACAGAGGCACGCAGCACAAGAAACAAAGAAACCCAAAGAACCGCCCCTCGAACCAGCACAGACCGAGCGTATAATTGAGGCGAGACCCAAATGCCATTTCCAAATGGAAATTCAACTTACCCCAGCGCGGTCTGGCTCCAGTTCCACTGCCATTTCCATTTCCATTACCATTACCCTCACCCTTACCCTTGCCCTTGCTCTTACCATTTCCATTTACAGCCGAAACTGAAATTTCGGTTGGCGTTTTGGTTGGCTTAATTTTCGACCCTGCTGCGGCAGAGCTTACCACAATTTAAATTTAATGATTATTTGCATTTGAAATTCAATAATTTGCATTTTGAAGAAAATCAAAAGTCCGAGAGCGACTGCACGTGAAGAACAGAAGTACGTGGATACGTGTTTTTAGGCACAAATTATATAGTAGAACACTTACTCAGATATGTATGCGTACATTCGCCTGGGATGTGGCCACAAATTGTGGGTTATTGAGTTCGGGGGACACACTCAAGTGGCTTTTCGTCTTGGCCTTCTATTTATTGTCTGTCTGTCCCACAGATATTTACACAACTCTGAAATATTGATGGCGACTTCTTGGAGCTAATTATATTGTAAGCCCGAGTCGATTCGAATGCGGCTAATGTGACTCAGTGGCCATCCATATGGTACCGGCGTGAGCGTATAAATGTTTTCCCATGGATATCATTATTACGCCGAAGTCAGACGTGAATCTCTTCATAGATTTCGACATCAGCGACGATCCGCTCAACTGAGCAAATGGGGCTCAAATGAGACACTTCTAAGTAAAACTCAAGATCGGGACGCACTGGAGCCCAACCGCTGCCGCCCAGTATCCAGCATCCAGCATCCAAATGACAAACATGATTCGCGTAACAGCAACAACAACAACAACAACAGCAGAAACTTAATGGAAAAGAGAAACTATAAATTTTGAATTTGATTTTGTTTTCGGTTTCATTGGATTCATTTAATCCAATTAGGCTAGGCTGCCTCATTGTGGATAAAGAGATCGAGCGACGGCATATTATGAGAGAGTTATGGGAACGCTTTTGCTGTTTGTTGCCTGAGCCGATTGCGATCTTCGAGAGCTTATCATCAGCTGCTAGTTGTCGCAGCCGCTGCACATATTTAATAAGCGTCAGAGTAAACATGAGCACTCATCATTCAGGTACGAGCTGGCCATTCATCACGAAAACGGCCACATGAAGACATCACAACGCAAGACGTTTACGTTGGGGTCAGCTGGGTCAGCTGTCTGGGGCTCGGTTAACTGGTTAACAATAACAACTGGCGGGCAGGCCATTTGAGGTATTGCAGCGCAGTACGCATTTAATTGAATTAAATTCCAATTCCTGTTGCTCGACTGCGGCTACGACTCTCCACATTCGCCTGCCTATCGCTTTGATCAGTCAATCCAATTATTTGCAAAATTTTGTCACATAAATAACTAGGCGAGGAGCTGGCCAGCCAGGCGGCGCCCCTAGAGTCGTCGCTGCTGCTGCTGCTGCCGTTCGAGCTGATGTTGAAGTTTCCTTTCATGTTTCCACCTGTCGAGGTGAGCTCGTCTTCCTGGTGGCCGCTACAGCGGACGTGGTATGGCATGGCGTGGCGTTGGCGTGCCGATTACCCCTGCTCCTCGTATTATTCTTGTTGTTGTTGTTATTGTTGTCGCCCGCTGCGCCGTTGCTCGGCTTTTTCGGTTTTGGCCATTGACCATTGGACAAGGGTGACGAAAGCAACGAGACCTGCGTGCCACCGCGCACAGCATTCCCATTCAAATCGAGCGTAGACATTTTATGTTTTATGCTAAGGTGTTAATTGAATTCGTTTTGCATAAGTGGCAGTGGAAGGAGCCACAACAGGAGCAGCAGCAACGAGACCACCTGCACACCAGGGGAAGCAGCAACAGCAGCAACAGTAACAGCAGCGACAGCGGCAACCCTTTAGCTTGGCCAGCATTGTGTGTTAATTGTTGCAACAATAAGAGCAACGGGGCCAAAACAAAGCGAACGACCAATTGTCAACATGACAGCAACAGACAACAGTTAGCAGCGATCGTTGTTGCTGCTGCTGCTGTTGCTACTGTCGCTTGCTGTTTATTGTTTGTACGGCGTGATCTTTATCGGCGCATAGTATTTGCATATTCCAGCAGTGCAGGCCAAGGGACAACGGGTCCGGGCATATACCATTGTGTGTGTCGTTGTCGTCTTTATTATGTCATTGCATCATCAGCGCCTCTTTATCGCCATCCGTCATGCACATTGTGTAGAAATTAGCACATAACCCAAATGTGTAAAATACACGCGTGTAAATTAATTGCCAACAATTAGTGCAGCTAGACAGTGAGAGAGAGAGAGAGAGAGAGAGAGACAGATAGAGAGAGGAAGTGCTTCATCTAGCCGCACTTGCTGCTGCTGCCTGCCAATCTCTGTGTGTGTGTGTGTGTTTGTTTGTCTGCTAATAGAGTCGGTTGGCCAACTTATTCGAGTCCAAAGTCACATCAGGCGAATCTCACAGGTGTCAAGCAGCTGGACAGCCGCGAGTGTGCAGCAAACCTGACAGCAGAATGCCCTTTAATGTCGCGTTCGCCGAGTGCTGCTGTTGTGCTGCTGTGGTGCTGCAGTGGTGCAACAAGCGATCCATGCAAATGTCGGTGTCGCGCGATTGTCACACAGCGCAAATAAAACATAAAACGGGCCGTCTCAGCTATAAATCATGAGGATTGCATTGCTACCAGCTACCAGCTACCAGCTACCAGCTGCAGCTACTCGCGCACTTGGCCATCGCTGCCCACTGTATTAACGCTTATTGTGGTGGCGTTGCTGAATCTGGATCGAATTCCGCCAAGCTTACAATAACAATCGACTGCCTTCATATGCCGCTGACCGATCGACGCATAAATTAACAATCTAATTACCACACCGATCCCGCCAAATCTTGCCGGAAAATCACGAAGCGCAACCGACACTGAGCACGAGCATTCACCATTTGTATGCAAATTACTTTGCCTCTGTCGACGTCGATGCCAGCGTTGCCAGCGTTTCGCAGAGACGCAATCATAATCGACGTCATAATATCGTTACGACGCCGTCGTTATCACCTGGCCAGCTAGAGTCTGGCCAAAGAGCCAAAGCTATCGGCTGCATTTAATAAATTTGCATATAAATTGCAGCAACTGCGCTGCCGCTGCCGCTGCCGCTGCCTCAGCCTCAGTCTGCGTCTGAGTCGCGATTTGCTCTTCCATTTAAATCGATGCGCACCGTAAGCAATTTTTGAATTTATGTAAGCATTTCGTTCGCAGATTTAATTGACACGATGCTGGCCCTCTGCCTGGCTCTTCCGCTGCTCCTCGTCGAGTAATCCAATTAGCCCCGTCGACGTTTCGTACAAGAAAAAGCACTTGTCGCCGATCAGTTCAGCCCAGCCCAGCCCAGTCCGAGACCAGGACAGAGAGATTCAAGCTCGGCCAGAGCTTCAGTTCCAATTCCTAATGAAGATGTTTTCGGCTCGGCATTGGCCCCGGGCATTGTGGCGGCTCCGCTCCACATTGACGTCACTCACGGCCAATCGGGCTATAAAATATAAATAAATTGCGACAGAGCATAAATAACAAAAGCTGCACTTGCCCATATAGTAGAACAACTATATATATAAATATGCTATATACATATTCAAAATGGAATTGGAATTGGATTTGCATTTGGATATATGTAGGTATGGGATGGGATGAGCTGCTAGTACCGTTGTTGCCCTTCCTCCTGCGCTGCGTTGCGGCTATTTTCAAATTCAATTTAATTCACTTTGTTCGATGAGCATTATCTGGCGATAGCAGATAAATTGGGATCACTTCACGCTCTTAATGGGAACTGAATGGGAACAACACTGAACCGACAAACACACACACACAGAGAGAGAAGAGAGAGAGACAGGGGACAGTGGCTAAAGTAGCCAAGCATTGACACGGCTACAGGTGACGGTGATGGTGACCAGGTTGCCAACGAATGAGTGGTCAAAAAGGTGAGCACAAACGACATCGCATGCGCACAATCAGTACAGCAGCCGCATGCGAGAGAGAGTGAGAGAGAGAGAGAGAGAGAGAGAGAGAGAGAGAGAGGCTGGCAAGGTGTCGAGAAAGGCAGCAAAAGACGACTCCAGGCCACGAGGAGCTTAGGCTCTGGTTGCGGCTGTGTTGATGCCCGTTTGCCCAAAGAGATATCACAATAAATTAGGAAACGAAATCTTTACTAAATAAAGACATAAATTACACACCGAATCGCACTATGCGTACGACGAGGACCGTTCCCCGTTGTCCGTCGCCTTCCCGAACTTCAAATAAAAAGGCAAGCAACTATGTTTGTGTCTCTTGACCGAACAGAACACAGAGACTGAAAACAGAATACGAATAAAATAAAAAATAAAACGTTGAGCCACAATGGCGACAACAGGAACGACATGACAGCAAAGTGGAAGGCTTATAAAAAGCGAGAGAAATACAAATAATCAAACGAAATGTATTTTATAGGGTGATAAGAATCAATGAAGCCACTGAAATCCTATAGAGACATATTGTATGCATTATGAGGCATCATCACCCCGACCCAGGCCAAAGCGGACGAAAAAACAGAAGAGAGAAGCGCCCGCCGTAGTCCCCCTGCTCTAAACTCCATTTAAATGGAGGTTTAGCCAACGGCAGCACAAATAACGATCGCCAAGTGTCCAGATTCAATCCAGAGCTGGAGCTGGAGCGGGAGTTGGAGCGTTGCTTTGTTGCTTATCAGTAGGCTGGTTGGCTTTTGGTTTCCGTGTCGCTGTCGCTGGGTCAATTAGTGGGCGAGTAAGGCGCATGAATACGTTGATCTTAACGTTAAGGCTAACGTTAATGTTGATGCTAATGCTAATGCTAATGCTAATGCTAAGGTGGCTGTAACTTGGGCTCGGTTAATGTTTGTTTTGTGGAGAAGGAGGAGGGGCAGGCAGTTTCATTTATGCGTGATTTGCTGCAACGTGATCTGCTGCATCTAAACTCGAACTGGCCTTTGTTTGGTTTGATTTGACCGCGGCAGCCAACAACAGGCCATATCAACAACGGTCTTCTGTGATTTTGGGACAGCCCATAAATCTTATGTCCAAGCAACCTAAAAATGCCATTTAACATTTTTTTCGTTTTTTTTTTTGTTTTTGTTTTTGTTATTGTGTTTTTTTGGTAGTAGTCGCGCTTTAAGACTGTCACCAGACTAGGCAAATGGAGAACAATAGGACGTAGTTTAGAGAGGCACGGGAATGCATTTTAATTACGCACAGCGACATAACTTTTGGTTAATTACGCCGCACTGTGACCGCGCCTCCGTTCGAGCCATTAGAATGCCGAGGTTTATGCGCGTACAAAGTGGTTCGAAGTGGCTCAGAGTGGCTCGAAGTGGCCCAAAGTGGAGCAGTGACAGGTGCCGCCTTAACTCATTGATTGGACATTGTTTGGCTCTGCATTAATCCCGCTAATAACTCATGTTATACAGCTTTGTTAACTCCCCTCACTCGCTCTCTCTCCCTCTCGCTCTACCTCTCAATCTCCCTTTCTACTCAGACATTCCCCAGATAACCTGCAAAATGAGTAGAGAGCAACAAAGCGCCTCCCAATAATAGTGCCCAAAATCAATTCATAATAATTGATCATAATTCGGTAGCCGACCGCTAATTGGACGCTTTACAATACAACAAAATTGAACACACTCCGAGCCCAGACAATAAACAAATTTAACAAAATATTAACACGAATTTATCAAATGCCAATCGACAAAAGGAGAAATTCCAGAATTCAAATTCAAAGACGAGTAAAACCAATAGACGCTTTAACGCTTGGCAAAGTGTTAGCTTTTATTTGTGCTTTAAGCCTTATTATTGATTTACAAATTGGGTTTTCCCCCAACTATGGACAGAGCGCAATATAAAGACTTATTGGATCAAAGTTAATTTGTGTGTGAAGAGTGCGAAGAGTACGGTCAATGTGTGCGTAGCTCTTCCAGAATCAGCATACATTGAAGTTGGCTAAAGGGATATATAATATAGAATTGAATTTCGAATATAAACAGATAGTACTGGACCTAGATATAGCTATTGAGAAGAGAATTGATCTGAGATTACACTTACAGATTATTACAGATTTATAGCAGTATATCGATATTAAATAATATATAAAGGTTCTACATAGATATATTGTATTTGGTTATGGATAAAGTCAAAACTCTTATATTCTTTCATATATAGTTCTAAATAGTCACATAATACTATTTATATAATAGAACATAGTATAAACAACTTCATCGACTTACTAAACCAAACCAAACTCAATGCTCAAGTCTAAATGAAAATCCAAGTCAAAGTCCGCGTCCGAGTCCGAGTGTTGCTGCTCATAAAGTTGTTGTTGTTAATGCTGTCGCTGCTATTCTTAATTAAGCCTACGGGAATGCATAGAATATCTTTGGCTTTGGGGCACTATCAACACCTCATTACTCTTTTGATCACACTCCTCGTTAATGAAGATGTCAGGCAGCTGCTGCTGCTGTTGCCGTTGCCGTTGATGTTGCTGTTGCTGTTGCTGCTGCGGCACAGTGAAACACAAGACGCACAAAACAAAACCAATTTGAATTCAAAATTCAAAATCAATGCTTAGCATTCCATTTTTGTGGTGGCTGTTTGTAGCGACCAAAGCGACAAAGATTAAATATATAACTCTTCTTTTGGTCGACCGCATAGACCTTTCGCGTCGGCCATGCCGCACTCTGGATACCCTACGCTCGCCTGCATTGGCCAACTGCTCCAGCGTGCTGAGTGGCCCAGCGGCGTGCAGCGCAGCTCGGCTCCGAAACCTGTATCTGCATAAAGTTATAAACAAAGAAAACAAATTTGTCTTATCGCCCGATTCCTAATGAGATGACAACGAGACAAAATCACTCGGTCGCAACGCGTTGAAAGCGCGAGCTCATTTAAGGAGCGGACAAATACAAATGCACACATTTTAATCACTTTGCTCATTAACAACGGCAGTTCAAGAAACCTACAGAGAGAGAGAGAGGGGGGAGTATCTATCGGTATGCCTGCCATTGTTGCAGTTACAAAGGTTTTGTCCACAACTATTTGAACTGCCCACGCCTTGGCTTCCGAACTAATGTAGAAAATATGCAGATGCGCCAAATTTACAAATCTCTAAATTTTCCAAATGCATTCAAATGCAATTTTTCATCACACACACACACACACACATGGAAATCTAAGCAAGCATTCTATGAGCTTCAAGTATTTCGCAAGGCAGACAGTCGAGGCAGGTGAGGCAAGGGCTTGGAATCGGCAACAATGTTGTCGTATTAGTTAACGTAACTAACTTTAGTTATTGCGCGTGTTGTGATTTCGTGCTTTTATGGTCCATTTAAGACTATGAGATGGAAATGTTGTGTCGGCGTTGCCAACAGATTTATCACCGGGTCCCTGACCGGGTGGTGCTGGCCGCAAGCCTCGGACCCAGGCCTCAAATCAAGCGCCACTGGGGCAGCGGAAAGGAGGGTGGGTGGGGGGCGACAGCAGTCGCACTAGAGCCTGGGTAAAGTTCATCGATTTCAGCCAACCCAAACGATAAAAACTGTGCGCAGTGATCAACAGAAGAATGGCAAAAAGATCTCGCAACATTGTTGCAAGCGCTGAGCAATTTTACTGTAAAAACACAGCAGACAACCGACAACACCACATCCTGAAATTTAGCCAAACTGTCCAGCAACAGCTCCAAGTCCAACTCCAGCTCCAGCTTCGGTGACTGTGACTGCGACGCCGATCGTAAAAATGTTTGACTGCGATTATATGGCGCTCATGAGAGCGCCACTTTGTCAGGGCCCGGAGCTCAGATGTTGATGGACTGGACTCGATCAGCCCAGGGGCGTGCTAGGACTGGGCTCTGGCCAAAAGGGGGTTGCCACAAAGCATGAAACGAGCCACGGCCCGGCAACAAATTGGAAAACAACAAGCGGACAACAGATTGTCTGGTGATATATACATACGTGTATGTACAGACACACATACACACACCCATGCAGCATAAATGCATGCACAAACTCACACACACACACAGGTGTGTGTATTATTTAGGTATAATTTATGGAGCGAGAGGTGAAAATATTTTCAATAGAAGGTGATTTAAATTTATTAAAGGAATGCTTACGAGCAGCCACACAGCACTAAATTAGAATAAGTCCGATTCGAAGGGGCCGCAAGGGGCGGGGCATGACTGGCTCATAAAAACTCAAGCAAATTGAATCAGTGAGTGTGTCTGTGAGTGTGAGTGTGTGTGTGTGTCTGTGTGTGACTGAGCACACGCTTGCACAGATCACAGATTGAGCGAGCATCTGAATTGGGTCCATCGAGAAGCCTCATCAGCATTTGCATCTAAGTATCGACAACGAGGCAAAGCGGCCTCTTATCAGATTGAGAAATGCGTATATACGAGTGCACAGCATACTCAGCGCGCGACTCCTCATTTAAATCTTGGCCAGAACGAGCCTAAAAAACTTAAGCAGCCGCAGTTGCTGCCTCTGCCTCTGCCTCTGCCGCAGTCGCAGTCGCAGTCGCATTGCTTGTGATCCGAACGCGCCGAGTTCGCCTTTTGTTAACACCATAATTTACATTGATTTATGTGCTTAGTTGACTCTGCATTTTTAATCGGTTAGCCCGGGCATCGTCACCGTTGCCATCACCAGCTCGCAGCTGCCCCAGCTCCTACCTCTTCATCTGCTCCAACTCTTTCGATTGCTGTGGCTCTCGTGTTGCCTATGTGTATGTGTGTGTGTGTTTGTGTTTGTGTATGCGGCTTCATTTGGTTATAATTAAAATGTCGATGTTATCAACCCGATTTGGACATATTGGCCATTACACTCGAAATTTAAGCGATTTCTATGCGCGTATTTTGATTTTGATTTCGATTTCATTTGCCGTCTCTTTCTCCAACTCGTGCGCTGTTCCATTCCACTTGGGTTTTCAGTTTCTGTTTCTATTTCTGTTTATGTCTCTATTTCATTCGCTCTGTCGGCAACACAATGAATATTGATTAAATTAATATTTAATAACGTTTTAAGAAGCTTTCGAGTGTTAAATGTTTATTTATGCTCATTGGCTGTGCTCTCTATAGCTGTCACATATGTATCTCTTACCCCGATTCCCTCGGCCCATGCGACGTGTCGCTGATTATTTTGGATTGTTTGGAATTGTGTGTGCCTAGAACAAAAAAAAACTTTTATGCATACATAGTTATCGATTTTCAGTTTTCCTTCTCCCTTATGCTCACGTGTTAAATATATGTATTTTAAGAATTACTTAAATAAATTATGAAATATTCAGCGGCTGATTGAGCAATGAAAACAAAAAACTTGTTTATTAACCCAAAGCGCTTACATATTTATGATCATGTATATTGCTTCTGATTCTGTAATAACTCAGGATAAAATATTATATCATTTATGATATTATACCAACTCATTTCTCATATGGAATATATATATATATAGATATCATCCAGCTCAATTTCGATAAAGAAAACAATTATATGTAATTTTGTTCAACAGTTTATTATTGCGTCTCTGCTGAGAGAGACATTATATATAATTAAATTGAGACATCGCACACATGTGACGACAACTTAGGCTAAGTTTACGCTATATCGGAGTGTATCAATATCAGTTCGAATGCAACCAAATACTAATACATAGCTGCCTATATACACTAGTAGCGCCTATATAGACATTGACAGTCACGCGCCACGCACACACACATACATATGTACATACATATATGTATAACTATATATGTATCTATAGTTATCTGAGCATACATGGCTAAGCTTAAGCCTAGGCTAGGGCTAAGTTACAGATAAATATTGCATACGCTATAGCCTTAAATGGTGATGAGGTAAGCCGGGCAGCAGCTACGGACGACCTACGGCCATATAAATAAAATTGTATTCGTCGTCGAGTGCCGTAATGGAGGGAGGTGGGGCAAAAGAGGTGAGTGAACAAAGTGGAGCAAGTAGTGCAAACTAGTAGTAAGTATTAGTTACAATTTGAGTTTAATTTTAGGCATGTCCACAAACACACACGCACACACACGCACACACACACACACACGAGTAATTGCAGCATGTTGCAATTACATGTTGCAGCTTGCCGCACAACTTAATACAGCTAGCTGCTGCAGCCCGATCCGCAACCAAGTGGGTGAGCAGCATTTTAACTTTGGTTTTCGATTTGTTTTGCCAGCGTCGCCGAGTCTCGTATTACAGAGCACAACACG
The DNA here is from genome assembly GCA_035045965.1 of Drosophila aldrichi. NCBI lineage: Eukaryota > Metazoa > Arthropoda > Insecta > Diptera > Drosophilidae > Drosophila > Drosophila aldrichi. The sequence continues at coordinate 6,538,233 of JAWNOM010000501.1, read as the reverse complement.
AATGTCACCGCCCCCGCTTGTTAGCTGAGCGGGCGGTGTGTGGAGAGTGGGGAGAGTGGGTTGCGGGGCAGGGATGTGGGTTGCTGGGGGGAGGCTGGCTGGCTGGCTGTCGCTGTCAATCACAAGCGCGCACACAACTCAAGTTTTCAATTAGAAGCTCTCTCGCTCTCTCTCTCTGTCTCTGTCTCCTACCGGTCATGCTTTAGGAGCTGCATCGTGGTGGGTGCATCAGAGGATGACAGTCGGCCCACCTTTGCCACTGGCGACTCAATTTCAGCATCGGAGTCGTCGTGCACATTGATTTCCTCATCAGAGTCTGACGACGAATTGTCCACGGTGACCGTCGCACCTGCACCTGCCGCCGTTGCGCACTCTCCGGCATAATGGAGGCGCGAGCGTTGCTCCTCCGCCACGGTCAGGGAGGCGGCAACGGCATACTGACGTGCCAGGCCCAGAGCAAAGGCCGCCGCCGAGGGCGAGCCCACCAGGCTGCGGAAGGCGCTGCGCTCGCCGCCCATGGACAGACTGGACGTTGGACTGCCGCAGACGCCGCCCGATGTGGGCGAATGTTGTTGTTGTTGTTGCTGCTGCTGTTGTTGTTGTTGTTGCTGCTGCTGCTGGTGATAGTGATTGAAGAGCTGCAGAGCCGCAGGATGCGCGGGCAGGTGATGATGGTGTCCCGGTGGTCCCGGCGGCAGCGCATGCAGCGGATGCATCATAACTGATGGCGGCGACTGCGCCGACGCCAGCGGCGAGTCCGCACACAGCACCGATGGATGGGCATGCGGGGTGGTCGGCGCTGAGGCGTTGCTGTGGCAGCTCGGCGTTGGAGAACTGTTCGCTGGCCCGTCGTTCGATTGCTGCGAGTGTATGGGATTGGCAGGACTGGAGCGCTGGCGCTTGAGCAGATTCATGCGCTGATGGCGACGCCATTTGGCACGACGATTCGAGAACCAAACCTGCAAGGAAAGGAAGCAAAAGAGAGGCGACGATGGTTACGCTTGCCTTTTGGGGGCACCTGCAATGCTTTCACTTACCTGCACACGCGCTTCGCTGAGGCTGGTGCGACTGGAGAGTCGCTCACGCGTGCTCACGCACGGATAGTGGCTCTTGTCGAACTCCTTCTCCAGCTCCTCCAACTGCTCGGGACTGAACGTGGTGCGATTGCGTCGAAACTTGGGCTCATCATCATCGTCCAGGTAATCGGAATCGATCTGTCGATTCTCATCCGCCGACTCCAAAGTTTCATGGCTGCCAGAGCCCGGGGAGATGGCGCGATTCAGAGGTGCGCCCGCACCGCCAGCTGCGCTGCCCATCAGATTCGCCGAGCTCAAACTGAGACTGCCAGCCGTGACGCTGCCCGCACTGGGCGGCAGATTGGCCAGCGTGGGCGCTGCCACGGACCAGAGGGCGGACGGTGGCGGCGGCACAGGTGAGCCGCCGGGCACATTGCCCGGATGCCAGGTGAAGCTGCCATACGGATGCGGCGGCGGCGGATACAGGCCATAGGCAGCCGTGCGAGCAAACTCGCTGGCCACACGCTCAGCGGCGCGATTGCGCAGGATGCGATTGATGCTGCTCACCGAGGGGGCCGTTGCGTTCGTGCAAACACCTGCAAGGCGAGAGGGCACAATTAGTGGACAACAGCAGCAGAGCAGAAGCGGATGTGCAGCTCAAAAGCTGCCGCCGCTGCAGCCGCTGCTGATCGATGATCACAGTGGATGCAGATTATCCGCGTGGGTCTGGATGGCTTGATTTGAGCAGCAGCAATTACCGCCGGCCGGACGACTTACCTTCAGAGATTAAGCGCTCGCGTATCTCCCAGGCGAAGATCGTTGGATTCTCGCGCTTGTATTGTTCGATTTTGGAGACGACTGTTGGCGTAGCCACTTTTGGCTTGGAGCCACCAATTAGGCCAGGTGGACGCAAGGAGCCTGTGTGGAAGAGAGACAATGAGAGAGTGTGTGTGTGAGAGAGAGAAGTCAAATGAGTTATGGATTATGTTTGGGGGTAATCGAGGATGCAACCCACAATCGTCAGTTCGCTTTCGTTTACGGTAGTTAGCGAGCTGCCCCGACTTATCGCGCTCATTTAATAGCTTTATCGGGGAACAACATCAGCGACGCTGCACCCCATACACAACACGATCCCGTTGCTCCCTTCTGCGCATCGATTAGGGCAGCATTTTTTGATTAATGAGCCGCGGCTCGAGTAGTTCGAGGCGTTTATGCAATTTTAAGTGCCCAAATTACGCATGCCACAGCAGGCAGCAGAAGCAGGAGAAGGCAGCAGGCAGAAGGCATAGCCAGACAGGGGCACCGGCCCAAGGATAATAACATTATAAATAATTGTGTTTATCAATAAAATTGGCAAACAAATCGAATACAAAATATTTCAACTGATTGTGAGAGTAGGAGGAGGAGGAGGAGGAGAGCGGACAGTGTAGTGGAATGTACTTACCCAACAGCTTGGAGACAGCGCCCTGTTGTGTGAGCATGTGCTGGGCAATGTCGTAGCCCCGCAGGCCGCCAAAGCGCGAGAACTCCAAGAGGCGATGCTGCGACATCAAAGCGCCGAGCGTGCTGCCAGTCGCTGCTGCTGCTGCGGCAGCGGCGGCTGCTGTTGCCGCCGTTGGCCCACCGCTGCTGCCAGCAACGAAACCAGGTGGTATTTGCACAGTTGTTGGGGCTGTTGTTGTCGTTGCGGCTGTTGGTGAAGCCGACGCCACTGCAATTGAACGAATTGAATGATAATTGGCCATTGTTATCATTATGCCTTTAGGAGTGGATGTTGTTGTTTTTGTTGTTGTTATGTTTTTTAGTTATTGCTGCTGCCGCTGCTGTTGCTGTTGTTGTTATGGTTTGCTGTTGCCACTGTCAGCCACAATGGTTAATTATGATAAATTAACGGTTAATTGTGTTGACGTTGACTAAACTGAGCCAAAGCCGCCGAGCAACTGCTGCTGACAACAGCAACAGCAATGGCGTTGCTCAATTGTCAATGGCGAAAGCAAATACTTGTTTATTTTTTTTTTTTAGAAAGAAACTAATATTTGAATGGAACACAACTTTAATAACACTCAACAGATTTAACTCTGTTTCTGGACATAATTTAACGCCATAAAAACCAAATTAAAATTAAAATTAAAATATTTAATCAGCTGCCGCAGAACCTGTGCAGCTTTTGTTGGATTTAGGGAACACATATTATAGTATAAGCGCTAATATTTATGGTTTTATTTCGTTTCGCATTTATTTCTAATGTCTCGCTCGTGCGCCGTGCAGAGCCCCTTAACTCCCGCTTAGCGCCAGCTTTTCGTATTTCGGTATTTCCCTCCAATTGTCAATTAGCGACAAGAAAACAAAATAAAAATTTCCATTTAAGCTGCGTTTGCTCATCGAAAACAATTCATTATAATGTCAAAATATTCTTACTTATTTATAACTGAAATATGTACTTAATAAGACTAACGTAATGAATGAATATTTGGAGGTCTATAAAAACAACTGACGGCTAAGATTTTAAATTCTAAATAAAAAGTTTAATCCTAAACTTATTCCTAACGAACCCTAAGTGAAGAAAGTGTCCTTCGGCCATTGGCTATTCATTTTCAGGAAATTTGTGAACCGCCGTCGGCATTTGTTGACTTTCGAATAGTGGCCAAATCTTACCACTGGATGGGTGCGGTGCCAGCGATGACAGTCGTTGGGGATGTGGCTCCATTTTCCAGTGTGCAGCCGCAATGCTAGAACCTGCAGCAGTTAGCGAGCCAAAGTCACGGTTCAAGCTCGGCTCTATCAACATGTCAGCAGCGTTTGGTCGCCTAGCTATAAATTCGATTCGTTTAGCTTGGATATACAGTTGGCTTTACAGTTTCGAGAGTTTTCACACAACACAGCACTAAGTGAGTGACACAGTTACGGTCACTGTGACAGTCACAGACGCGTCGCAATTATTGATTGTGGAGCAGTCACATACACGCAAATCTCTGGGCATGGAGACAGTCTCGGTGGCAAACGGAAACGCAATGCGGCCAATTAAATTCATAACGTGCTCCTCACTGCACCCGCGTACATCGCCCAGCCGAAATGAATGATGGGTTCAATATGAATTTGGTTATTGTTGTCGACGTTGTTCCGTTTCAACGTTGTTCACGTGAAAGCCGCTCTCAGCACACTGAGTGGCAGCCGCAAGTGGCTTGAATTTCACCTGGAACTGGCTGCCACTGCCGCTGCCGCTGCTGCTGCTCGCTGCTCGTTGCTCGTTGCCTCTCCACTCAGTTAGCGTTTCACTCAACCGCATTGAGTGAGTTTGGCATGCCAACCGGTTTTTCAACTTCGGCGCACATTCATAATGGCGGCCGTTGTCTGATGAGCCGCGAGCGTGCGAGCGAGACAACAGTATGGTGTGCAACTAGCGCACACAGTTCAAGCAATTACATGCCTCTCCCCCTCACACTCAATAACTGGACGAAACGGAGCGCGCCAAGTAGGCAGTGGCCAACGCGCTCATGACTGCGTCCAAGCGTATAAACAACCAGCCTCAGGAAAAGGAAGGCAACCCCCGTCCGTCCATGTGCAAGGGGAAGCGCAATTTATTTATGATAAGGCCTTGCTTATGTTCAAAGTGCAGTAAACTAGTGTCATGGAGTATCTGCAAGAACTAGTGCACATTTAACTACGTACTTATAAAGTTTTACCTCGACACTTTATTGATATTACAACTAATTCGATTTTCTATATATCTGTAGCTGACAATTATTTGAAAATAATAGATACCAATTGCTAAGACTTCATTTGATATGTAACAATTATTGTAGTTGATTATTGGTTACCTTTTACTTATAGAAAATATTATATTAATTTACATATATTATAAAATATTACTTATGTAAACGAAGAATTTTTGATTGTATAAAATAGACTTTCTAATAGGAGCAAATAAAACTGTACTAAATATTTTACTCTAAAATACGAATGTGAAGTAGTTGTCTTAGACAATAAATAATACTTATTTAATTTCATTGCCTAAAAAGAAGTTAAAACAGAAAACTAAAAGAATTCAATTTACATAAATAATATTTCAATAATTCAATCATCAACAGTAGTTTTTTTTAATATTAAATAATCAAAGCGATTCTATAACAATAATATAGGAATTTATTTAGATTCAAATACTTAAACAAAATGTGTATTTATAATTTCATAATCAATTTATTAAGAATTCATACATATATATTTTTTTATAGAGGCTGATTTAGCGAGAATTTATAGAATTTGTTCTGTAACGGAAATATGCATACTAAGAAATTGTCTAACTAAAAAAACTAAGAATTAAATCAATAGTACTTTGTGAAGAACTAAAAAAAATATATATCAATAGTACTTTGAAAGAATATTTAATTGCTTTTTTCAAGAATAATATAATCATTATACCCTAACTTCTCATTGATAATGAGTTTAGGGTATCAAAATAAATTCGATACTATAGATTTGCACCAGGAAAAGAAATAAATACAATGCAACAATATAACATATGAACAAAAAAAAAACTGAATTACCTTCCAATTTAATTTTCTTTTCTTTTTTTAGATATACGTCTGCAAAAGTTCAATAAACAAAGAGATAAATTTGTAAAGTTCTTTTACCTTATGTGAATTTGCGTGATTGAGAACTCATAAGCAACTTTGATGAGCTGACTCACACATACATACATCAACACGAACAAAGAGATAAGCAGACACATACAGGCATCAAAGTTGCACAGATTTGTGTGTTTCCTTGGCGTTTTGTGGTTTTTGGTGTGCGTGCTGAATGATTGATGCGCTGCCTGGGCAAGGCGACTCAAAGCTGCATTGGAACTGCAACTAAGCTACACTTGGCGTGATCTTCAAGCCACACAGAATGCCCGTTGGGGGCAATTGCAGTGGCAGTGGCAGTGGTAACAGTGGTGCCTACACAGAAGCCAAATTGCATCGATACCTGTGAATTGAGAATTGGCTAGCTGCCGGCGTAATTCGAAGTCGAGTCGAGCTAAAAAGCAATTACCAGTTGCCTACCTGTCTTCTGTAGAACATAAATCTGCACAGTTAAAGATCGGCAAATGCTTTAAATAATGTACCAAATGGCTAACAAGTTCTCTTGCTAACGGTTAACCAATAATACTATACACACTCTCTCATGCTTTTATATATACATATGTATGTGTATATCAATGTATTACGTACATACATACATCAAATTGTGAAAGGCAAATCATGAATGAACTGACGACGATGAAAGCTGACGATGACGCTCGAGTGCTTTTATGGCAGAGATCCAGAGCAAACGCAAACAATCGAACAGGAATAATTTACTATGTAAATAAGACGTGAGTCGAAGCTGGAGTTGGAGCTGGAATTGGAATTGGAGTTGGAGTCGAGGCTGGAGTCGGGGCTCGAGAGTAGCGTGCGCCCTCGCGCCATCGAGTGGCACTTCAACAATCAAGCATTCACACAAGCAGATGGTTCGCAGCCGCCAGCGACCACCTAAACGAAATTTCATTTACTTTTCGCCTGTCATCACGGCGCAATCGCAATCGCTGCTGTTGCTGCTGACTCGCCCGAATGTAGATATCTATATAGATAGTTACATATAATAAATACATGTCTCTCTATATATACATGTGTGTGTGTGTGTGTGCATATGCACAACGAACACTCGCTTTATGGAGTGTTTGTTTACCTAATTCGATTACCGATCGCGTCCGTTCGCCATAATCCACAAAACACTTGACCATTTGGGTGGCACATACATTCTGTCAAATAAGTACCCGGAAATTCTCATTTTAAATTTTTCCTTTGAGAATATTTCTAAACAATTTTTTTCCCAGGTTGGTACTACTGTCACCCACTATCCTGTAAATTTTGATTGCTATATGTCATTTAGTTTGGTTACAGCGTCATTTGGAACAAGTCAACCTTATGGTGCGTTGCGATTTTTAGTTTTGATGCTTCTATGCTCTCAAAACGGGCTCCACGAAGTGGTAATTTGACTTGTGGAAACGGAAAAGTCACACGGGACCATATCTGAAGGATACGGTGGCAGTTTGATGATATTTGTTGAATTTTTCTTCAAAAACGCATTCACAATGATCGCTTTGTGTGCTGGTGCATTATCGTGGTGCAAAACCAAACTGTTGTTCCGCCGCAAATCTGATCTTTTGCGACGAACATTCTCTCTCAAACGCCAAGATAATATTATTATTAGATAATATTAACTATAATGACAATTTTAGAGCAGCATTTCTTTTATTTTGTCAACGTTTTCTTCAGTTGAAGAGGTCGAAGGGCGTCCTGAACGTGGGAAATCACTTCACTTCTTCTCGCCCCTCTTTGAACGATTTATAGTGATCGTAAACTCGAGTTTTCGACATGGTTGGATCACCAAATGATTGTTTCAACATTTCCAACGTTTTGGCTTAAAAAATTTCGTTTTGAAACACAAAATTTCACACAAACTCTTTGTTCGATATTTTTATCCATAGTAAAAATCGCAACGCACACAAAAGGTTGACTTGTTCCAAATGACGCTGTAACCAAACTAAATGACATATAGCAATCAAAATTTACAGGATAGTGGGTGACAGTAGTGCCAACCTGAGAAAAAAAATTGTTTAGAAATATTCTCAAAGGAAAAATTTAAAATGAGAATTTCCGGGTACTTATTTGACAGAATGTATATGAAAACACACATTCATACAATATGCAGATCGTCGTGCTTCTCGAGCAAGCAATCATTGCCGAGTAATAAGGTTGCTGACTTAATTCAAGCGCTCGAAAGTGGATGCCTTCCACTGGAAGGGCGTGCATGGCATGCAGATGGAGAGATCCCTCTTGTATCTTAATGCAATTAAACGGAAAATTAAAACAGCTGTCCATCTCGGTATTTTTGTAAATTATTCATCAATACTCTTTTGTGCTACAAAAGCAACTTAAGGCGCAGTTCTCAATTTACGATTCAATTTGCATCAATTTCGCTCTTACTTTTCCTCATTGAAAGCAGCTTGAATCGTAAGATAATAATTGATCAAGTAAACTAAAACCTAAGCGAGGTTCATTTAATTCAATTATGTCTATAAGATAATAAAACATGTATATACAATATATTAAAAGCTATTAAAGTATATTTTAGTTTTTTACCTTTTTAAAATGTCTTTATTGGCAACTTTTAACTACTTGATACAATAGCACCTCTTTTAGCTCCCTTTTAATTTAAAGTTATTTCATTTCATTATACATTGCACCTGCTACAAAACACCTGTTTGAATATAATTAAGTCGGTTCATTTTCGTAATTTCAAATGGGCGCCAACTCACAATCACACTCACATCCCTAAAAGTGAACGAAACTATCGTTTAACGAAAACATCGATAGCTTTCCCTGACTTGACAATCACAAAATAATAATATCGATAGTCGAATATCATCAACATTAGAGTCAGCCCAGAACTGCTAAAAAATTTTGTATTGTTGGAAAAATTAAATATATATAATGCGCACAGTGCTTCTGAGCAAATCCGATGAGCTCTATCTGGAAAAGTGCGCTCAAGAGCACAGTTTCTCCTACGGAATTATCATTGGTCACGTAAGTACAAGAATGCGCCTGCTGCTCTGACCGTCGCCACGTAGGTTTATTTTGTTGACAGCATGCATTTATATACATATGTTTGTCTGACCGCTCCCTAATTTGCAGCAAGCAGATGTCAGCAAGAGCATTGTTGTTCATCTGGCCCGCAACAGCGAGGAAGATGCCGACCTGGAAGATTTGACCGATGTGCGATTAACCATACGCGACATCAACTCACAGGCCTTGGCGTCCCAATGGCTTAGCGCCAGTAAAATGTGTCCCGGATCCTTCGACGTCATAGGTGCGCAGTGGTGATATTATTTATAATAATATAATAATGGAATTTTATAAATTCTTAATTTCAGGTATATTCATCGCTTCTGTGCGTCCGGATGTGGCGAATGAGCGCAGCGAGGAGTTTAAAAATGCCAAAAAAGTGTTTTCTGATGTCTACGAGTGAGTGCCTGAACTAATTAAATAGAGGCCTAATTTAATGTGAATCTCTCTCTTCGTATCCCTTCAGCTTGATACTTAAGACCAACAACTCCTTTGGAGTCTACACCACAGACATGGCACAAACGGACTTTGTTTTCCTTGCCTACTCTCTAGCCGACAAAACTCTGCTCTGCAAAAACTATACCTATGGAAAGTAAGTGAGAATATTAATCCATATCTATGGATCTGTATGTATATATAGAGATCTAATCGGGTTAGGCTGTCACTGAACATCCACTGTTGACTTATGTATCTTTTCTTTATCAATTATCTTGTTGGCCACCCGCTTAACAATAGACATTGCAAAAAAACGTATTTTACGGCAAACATTAAATGCATTATATGGTAAATAACAAATGTTGAAACTCAAGTACTTACACAACTCATTTGAATGTTTTTTCGGCCATTTTGGCCTATATTTTTCGTATATATTAGTTAATTTTGGTAGCTGTACAACTTTTTTATGGATTGCATTTTACGTGTTTCGGTTTATCTCTAGATACATATGTATGTTATATATTTGTAGAGCTTTACGCATTGTGCCCTGAACTACTTATTAATATATGTAAATATTTCTGATCCCCCTCCAGCGGCGGCACATTTTCAAACATGGACTTTCGCTTTGTCGAGAAACCGTTCGAGTGGGTTCAGTTTGAGTGCAATTACGACTTGGATGATGTCATACCCATTGTGGATACCTCGAGGCGCATTAACATTGAAGAACAGTTTCAAAACATAATATCGACGATTCGCAAATATCTGATCGCCAGCGAGGTATTCCTGCAGAACGAACTGATCGACGACACAATAGACTTGCAGACCTTCATTAAAAAGAAAAAGCTGAAGGATGATAATCTTAAGACAAACTCGACCACTTCAGCAGGAGCTGCAGCCAACCCATCGGCATCTGCGGCTGCTTCTTCAATGCATTTACTGTCGCCCATTGAGAGTTCCAGTGGTGGCGTCATCAGAGCCAACATCATAATGCCCGTCAAGTGTCAGCTGGACGATCCAAAGGATATCAAAGTGCGAGAGTTTAGTGGGACTCTGCGCATGAGCGGCACGATCTTCTCACGAGTCTATTGCAACCCACGAAACAGCATAGCGGACGTGAAGCGTTACTTGCGCGACGATGTGCTGCGCTCGTTGATCACACGCATCCAGGTCTACTGCGATGGGCTGACCGATCCGCACGTCAGCAACGAGGCGGTCTACATAAGCGAGCCACCGAGACGCGTCTTCTTCGCCATACCCTCGGATGGCAGCAGTACGTCGGGCAATGTAGTGCAGTTCTCTGAATACTTGTTCCGCGGTGAAGCGCCCACGGTGGTCGTAGCTCAGGCCAAGCAGGTTCTTGACGTCGAGCTGGATCCGGAGACAATTTATCTGGACGCTGAGGGGCTGCCAGATGATGTGAATTTCAATTCGATGCAAACAGACACAGAAGCAGAGGACTCCTGCAGGCTGACCAGCACAATGCCAAAGCGGGAATTGTCTCGCAGTCTCTATATGGTGGGCATTGCAGTGGCTCTCCTGGTGCTGCTTGCCTCGGTGGCTCTCCATTACATAATGAACGGATAGTGCAAGCAGCTGAAAGCTGGCTATTGGTTGAATGTTCGACTAACCATTACACCACACAAAAACACACAGCCCAATCCATTTTGATATGGCGTAACATAAATCTTGTGATGGTTTTTTTTATTATTATTATTAAATTATAAACCAAGGTGTACTCTTACTTTTAGTAGAAGAAGTGTAAAAATGTCCCGTTATATAGTTATATTATTAAAGCCTGAACGGGCAGCATTTAATACTAATGTAATAAACTAAACTAATGCAGAACAAACCTTGTACAGGGTATTGCAATACGTGCAGCGTATCGATACGATTTAAGGTCTGTCAAAATTTGTTAATTTCATTCGAATCAATATATAGACGCAAGTTCCTATATCTGGCATGCCAGATTGCAGATTGTTTATATATATTCAATGTGAATCCCATAATAAACAGCAAAGATTTCGTTGCTGTAAACAAGCGCGTGCATTGCGTATGAAATATATTCTAAAAGAATTTCTCTGTTTACTAACAATCTAAACGGAATCACACAATCTGCATTCGGATATTAGGTTCAATTCGGTTGCTCATAGTTGACTCACATTAAGCTATGCTTTGTTTATAGTAGAGATAATAAATAAAATACGTTTAGTTAGAGAAAAGAAAACATTATTCAAACGATACTTAGAAGAGTGCCTATTTGTATTTACAGAATGAGTGGGCCCAGCTGTTGGGCTTAAAAGTAAACGAGTATCTCACAGCCTCTGAAACATAACGACTTACGGGCTAAATAAATATAACTACAATATGTTGGCAAGGATCAACGATTCTAATCTATCCTATCCCTCCAATCTAGTGCAATTTGCAGTTGCCATTGCAGTTGACCACCGACCAGACCCAATCCACGTAGTTGGGCACCTTGGCATAGATGCCGAATTTGTTGCGCTTGGCGCAGCCGTCGCCAAACGAAGTGATGCCAAAGATGGTCCAGGGATGATTCGCTTTGGTAGAGTCGCGACACAGCAGTGGACCGCCCGAGTCACCTGCACAGGTGTCTATCCGACCACGCCGATGACCGGCACAGAACATGTTCTAAAAAAAACTCCAAGTTGTAGTAGAACCAATAAAAGATCTCAATCTGCAAAGCTCACCTTTGTTATGGTATAGTCATGATAGACGCTGCGACAGTTCTCCATGGGTATGATGGGCACATCTGCTTGGTGCAGCACGCTGGTGCCCACCACATCGCGGTTACGTCTCTTGCCCCAGCCAATGACCGTGCAGTCCACGTTCTTGGGCAGCGGCTGATAAGGACGCGGCAGGCAGGAGTAGCCAATCCAGCTGGTGGCATTAACGGGCCTGGGCAGACTGCCAATGATTGAAATTAAATAAATAGATTTCTTTACAAATGTTTGAACTGCTTACCGCAACAGAGCCACATCGCTGTCCACGGTACGCTTGTCGAAGCTCGGATGCTTGTAGCTCTTGAGCACACGCAGCTGCACCTCGGTGCCATCCTCATAGTCCAGATTGTGCTCGCCGAAGCGCACGTAGAGCACTTTGCGCACACAGTGGGCAGCGGTCAGCACCCAGAGCGGTGCGATCAAGGTGCCGCCGCAAAAGGCCTCCTTGAACCGATTGAAGATGGCCACCTGCCAGGGCCACTCGCCCTTGCGGGCCGCCTTGCCGCCAATGATCTTTAGCAGGTTGTACATGTTGCGGTGGCCAGTGCGCACCAAGCCACATTGCAGCTTCATAGGAGTGTACTCCGGCCCCCGGTAGCCCTTGCCGCTCATGATGACATCGTTTCGACTCGGTGCACCGGAGCCCGGCTCCGTGTGCATGCGCCGCATGGCTGTCACTGGACCAGGTCGGGACTCATAGGCGGGCATCTTCTGGACTTGAGCCTGTAGCCACTGCTGGCAGAAGCTGTTCTCCGTGTAGCAGTAGGCGATCTCCCGCAGCACCTCGCGGCCGCACTGCTCGCTGATGCGGCATTTTCTGCAAAGGATTTCAGATTAGATGCAAATAAAAAGGAGGGATTGACAATACTCACTTATAGCGCCGCGTGGTGCACTTTGGCGAGCACTTGGTCCAGCGACTCCACTTGGAGTAGAGGCGTCTATGGCGTGGCATTAATCCTTCTGGCGTATTCCGCTCCTTTCCAGGCGGCAGCCAGCTAACGTTCCGCGCATCTGTAAACTCTTCCAAGTCTGGGTATTGAGCCTCCGGCTCGAAATCAAAATCCTCATACTGGAATATATCGCCGTCTAGTCCACCATTTTCAACGCTGCCCAAGGAACGCTGTCCCATATTTAACGATTTGCCCTCTAGATAATCCTCAAAGTCGTCATCAATGTCATCGAATCTTGGCTTTTGTCGATGCCATTGCCTGGAGTCGTCCTCAGTGTAGTCGACCCTGGGTCTTTGTCTATGCCTCTGCCTGGAGTAGTCATCAATGTACTCGAGTCGAGGCTTTTGCCTGTTCCTCTGCCTGGAATTGTGCTCCGAGCTGTGCCTTGGCTTCTGTCTGCGTCGGTGTCGCTTCAGCACAAAGAAGTCGCCCTCATCGTCTTGGAAAGGCGGCTGCTCTTCATCTTCCTCCTCCGGCTCTTCTGTGCTGGATTCGATTGATGGCCACTTTGGAGGCTTGCGATGCACTACCTCAACAGACTCCTCATCCGAAGTTGGGTAGGGATCGGGTAGGGGATGTCGAGGGGGATGTGGATGAGGTTGTGGCTGGGGGTGTGGCTCGTGATACGATGGGGGCTGTGGTTGCGGATGAGGTTCAGGCTGTGCTGGAGCGTATGTGGCAGTCGGATGCGGCTGATAGGATGAGCCACCCGCTGCAGCTGCTGCAGCATTTATAATAATTGGTGGCGGATTGGGATAGTGCGGTGGAAAATGGGGCTGCTGCAAATTGGGCTGCGGCACATTGCTTGTTGAATGCCATTTAACTGCCGGATGACAACTGCAAGACAACATAAGTACGAGCAATAAATTTCATTCACTTTTACTCTCCATCAGCCACAATTAGCACTCACTGCAAGCACTTGTGCTGCTCCACGTGCTTCGTGTGTCCACATTTTCGCTTGGCCTTGCAGAAGCGTTCGCGCCGCCTGATGCAATCCTCGTCGCACGTTGTCCACTGCGACCAGCGGCTGAAGGGATGATGATGATTGATCGAGCGCCGTCGGCCAGTCCATCTTTGATGGGCGTGTGGCATGCGCAGCCTGTGCACCCGATGCCCACTGTGCCAATGGCTGCCCTGGTAGCTGGGATGGCCCAAGACGTCGCGCAGCTCGGTGCGTAGGTGACGCTTCGCCTCCTGCACGTATCCACTCTGTCGAGAAACGAATGGACAAAGACAAATTAGCGAAAGCCGGCTCCAAAATCCAAATCATCGAAAAGAGTCGCCAACATATCAATTTGTCTGTCAACGCTCTCTGCCCCACACACACACACGCACATGCACTTTTATCAGAGCGTAAAAATACATACATGTGTGTGTGTGTGTGTGATGCAGGGGCTGCATTACGTTTGAGATGTCATTGCTCTCGTCTGCTCAGACTGTTGCAGTTATGCTTCCAGCTCGAAGTCATTCCCCACTGCCTCATCGCTAAAAATAACAGCAATTTCACTTTGCCAGCATCGGCTGGCATATCCCTTCTTCCTGTCTCGTTCCTATCCAAAATAGGTTTAGACGCCTCCACCACCACCGCCACCATGGAAATTGGCTCAGCCGTTACTGCTGCGGTAGATCGCTTCTGTGTAAAAATCTCCAACAAGAGAACTCGTTTAATTGGACATCTAGAGTGCTCTACAAGGCAAGGCTGCACCTGGAATTCCATTTGAGTGTCACCTATAAGTCAGCCCTAGTTAAGACACATTCAGTGCGATACGAATCCCATTCTGTGGCGCTTAAATAACTTTCTAACTGTAACACTAACAAAACCAATCAAGCGGAAATGCGAACTATTCGAAATATTATTCAAGGGCATATGTGTGTGTTTACCGTTACGTTTGTCGGGGTCATGTCAACTACTTAATATATCAATGACTGCGGAAAAAGGTCACAATGGCTTGGCTTTATTTGGCCATAGATAATTGTTGCTTAAACAGATTTGTTAATTATTCACAGTCGCAGTCAATCGACAAATTGTCGAGGGAATTGTTGTCGATTGACATCATTATGTGTGTGTGAGTGTGTGTCAAGTGGGATAGGCCAATCATTCATTTATATGTATGTATATATGTATATATCATTTATAAAATCAAACCCACCTGACAGAGAGCCAGCAGCTGCAGCAGCGCCAGCCATTTGATGAAGCTGCAAATTAAACGCATTCCCGCAGATTAATGGTATTCCAGCTGTGAATATAAGAGATAAATATTGAATTAGATAAAGGTTAAGTCATACTTAATTAACAATTTAAGCTAATTTCCCTGACTTAGGCAATAGACTATTTTCGCAATCAACTATTCGCAATCTATTTGTAGATCTAACGCAGTCAGATATGAAATTCGCCAATGCTTTTTAGAGGCAATTAACTCGTTTAATTTGGCTCAACTAATCGACTCATTTGCGCACAAAGTACATCAAGAGAAGTAGAGACAATCGTTGGCTCTACGCACAATGCAACAATTCCGAAATGGTTGATTTTATTTTCTTCGGATTTTTTCCCTATATATTATTTTGTTTTGTAGAGCAGATTGACGCAACTACAAAGCAAAAAGATTTGAACTTGCAAGAGACCTTAGGAAGCGGCAATCAAACGCGTGGGCAGCAGATGAAATGAAAATGAAATAAAAGTGAAATTAATTAACTACATGTTCATGTACATGTAATTACAAACAGACTGAAAACAAAAATTAAAAACACATACATATATATTCATTATTTATAAAAAAAAAAAAACATTCACGGACCTGAGCACAAAGTTCGCCATTAAAATCAACTTTGAGTTACACAGAGGAATTTAAAGTGGCAACAGAAGCACTTGGTAAATGCCAAAAAAAAAAAAGAAAAGAAAACAATGTATATTTGTTGTTTTTATATAAAAGCAAGTACAATCGATCTTGCGTCAATAGTGAATACTGAATACTGAATACTGAATACTGAATGCCGAATGTCGAGTGCTGACCAAATTCAGATTCAGATTCAGCTTCAGTTTCAGATGCCCCTGCTCAATCACATCTTGCCTGCACATGCACTCATATACTTGATCTCAATCTTGGCAACTCGCGTATATGGCAACGGGTCGCTTGGCCCTTTATGGGCGACACGTGCATCCAAATGGCACAAGGGACAGACAGACAGACAGACAACCAGCCTAGCCTGCCTGGCTAAAACAGTCGTGCTTTGCCGTTCTGGTTTTTGCCCCATTCCCATTCCCATATACAATCCCCATTCCCCACTATATAATGACCATAAAATCCATGAACGAGCCATTCATATGTCAATGTGCAATCGATAAATAGATGCGGGCAATATACACATTGTATATTTCAGTTCAACAATAGAAATGTGAGCGTATCGCTGTGGAAATTCCAAAGCTGGGCGTTAAGAGCTGCTGTATCATTTATCATATTCACCAAAAGTACCTGCTACCTCCAAGGCATATAGTATTTCCTGCTCTTTACGCTTGAATTCCATTTTAGCTTTAATAATAATGCAACTCTTGGAATCAATGACACTTTCAAGGATTTCAATCAAACTCTTTAATATCAAATTAGGGAAAATGGAGTGATTTCTGCTAATGGAAACAACTTTAATGTCACACTAGACTCTATGAATGTTTTAATAATATCGGATTGCTTCTAGTTCTTTAATTTCATTGGAGCCTGCTCTCCCAAAGAGAGAAAAACTTTATTATAACTCTTTCTTCATCTCTAAGTTCATGCCCTTTGAATCTCTATCCTCTTATTACTTGGCTTCTCTATAATAATCTGCCTTTTCTCTATCTATCTCTCTTGTTCCAGCTTTCCTTTTCTGATTCGCTTTACTAATTTTTCTTCTTCTTCAACTACTGTTTACTTATTCCTAAATTGTCTCATTGCCTTTCCATTTCTACCTTCCCTTGATCGTTTACCCATTCTTTAAAATTTCACTGCCCTTCTTTGCGATTTTCATACAATCAAATAATGCTGCTATAGAGTGAAAACGCTCGGGTCATAAATAACAGAATGTAGTTTACGGGTTTATTTTTTAATTGGCCGTCCAAACATGCTTCTGTATCTGTCAGCTCGTCCATCTCGTATGTGCAGCGATCTCATAATTTAAGGTTGAGTAACAGAACAGCACTTTATTATTTTATGCGTGACTGGGTGTATGTGTATGTGTGTGTGTTTGTGTTTGTGGGGAATATTCAGCATTATCAGAAAACAAACCACTAGAAAACTATTCTTAAACACCTGACGACATGCCTATCTGTATATATACTATATATATTATATATGTATGTATGTATGTATGTATGTATGTAGCTATGCACATAAAAAACGGCTCTTCTTAATTTAGAACGCAGCGCGACCGCAAATCACCCGCAACAGCAGCAGCAGCAGCAGCAACCGCTGTCGACGCAGACGCGGATGCGCAGCCGTCATGTAAACAAACCGTTCGTCATTTTATAGATATACGTTGTTGGCCCCCCACCTCTGAATACCCCACCCAGACTAAGTGGGATTAAAATGTTACAATTTTGCGAGATTAACAATGAAAAACATTTGCCAAATTCCTTGACATGTCGTCATTGGGCTTAAAACAACTAAATAGAGATTGTGGAAAAGTTGACACCACTTGTTATGACTTTAGTGGGTTTGTTTATGCCTTAAGGGTCGCATAGGGTAGCTACGACTATTGTGTATGAATTTATAAAAATATGATTTTGGACTTGATTTTAGACTTTTATGTAAAGTATGTTTCCTTATCATGTTCCATATCTCTATCTTAATTTCTCCTTTATTTCTCTAATCCCTGTTTCCTTATATATTTTTGTTTGTCTCACTCCTTCTAAAAGTCGATCTCTATCTTTTTCTCCCTATCCCTATCTTTTTCTGTCTCCCTCTCTCTCTCTCTTTCTCTCTCTTTGTTTGTCTGTCTCTTAAAATGTTTCTTTAAAAATCAATCATTTTTGTTCGCCCTTCTATGCAATTCTCATCCTGTCCCAACTATTTATATGAATATTATCACAATTATTCTCTAAGCCAATCACAAATAAGTAATTGCAAAATAAATAAGCGCATTTGATAGTCGCATAGAAACTCAAGCAGCTCACTCTTACTCGAATGAGCTTTTCATGAATGAAAATTTACGCTAAACCAAAAAAAATGAAAAAATGAACAAAAAATAAAAACAAGAGAGAAAAAAACAGTAGCCGCGCGTTAGTTAAATGCTCGATAGTCATCGGAATTGGCCGCACCACCTGCCACTAGAGGCAGCCGCCAAGTCTGGCACAGCCGCACAGTGGATGCACGAGCGGCAGCCGGGACTGCGGGGGGGCACAGCGGGGCGCCAGTTCAACGAAATGCAATTTTAATGACGCTTACGAAAAATCAAATAAAACACGAAAAAAATAGTCAGCCGAATCGCCGCTACTGTGGCTTTTTAGTATGTGGGGGTTTGTTGTTGTTTATGTCTCGAGTGGGCAGCGGCTGCTCTGCTCGTGGGCAGTTCTCGTCTTACTATAAGTGTGTGTGTGTGGACACACTCACACAGATACATACATGCTGCTGCTTATGTGCAGATGGGCAGCCACAACGGAAGTTGAGCAGTTGTCAAGTCGCTGACTTTAGTTTATTTATTAGTCGCGTGTTTATAGAAGGATGAAAGAAAAAACCTAAATTGAATTCGAATTCAATTTCATATTCTAATCCGAATTGGAAAACTGTTAGCAAACTAACGGAAGTTCAGTAGTTGCAATTTATTTACTTGTTGTATTCCAATTTATTTATATTCGAGTTCGAATTCTATTCGTTATTCGATTCCTTTCGTAAATATACACTAGACTCGGGTGACAAAACAATACTCAAATGTTTATGTATTTAAGTTATGCATACATACATATAAATGTGTATATGCATGTGTTAGTATATAAGGCGGATGTTGTTGGCCATAAATCATGATTCGGCGCCGCTGTCGCTGCAATCGCTAAGATGCCACATTAAATGCGTCGCCACCCCCTGGCATAAGCGCCCAGGCAACATATTTATAACACATGCGCTTAATGCACACATCTCCCATATATGCATGCATGCATGTGTACGCATGTGTGTGTATAATTTTGCATATTGTTTTTTATTATGAATGAAACTGTTGATGCACTCATAACTGGCGCTGCACTGGAAACAGGCTCACGCAAACACACACACACACATACACATATCTCTATGTTTATATAAATTTATAAATATATGCACATATGTCTGTATATATATCCGTCAACTCAATGAAATGGAATGACGACATCTATTTAAGGCCGCATCTTTATATATTGTCGCTGCGATTTTGATCGCTATTCAATTGAGCAATTCCGTTGGCTGGCGCGTACGTACATTTAATGATCTATTATTGTTATTATTTGCATGCTAATCGATCGATAGGCGCCTATCAATTAGAGGCTAAGGCTGCCTGCCGGTTACCTGGCCAATACCAATTGAAGAAACCACCAAAAACTGCCGCCAAAAATTTGCAAAGTTTTTTAAGTTGTTCACTTTTTTTTTTTGTATTTTCTATTTTTGCACTTTGTGTTGTTGTTTTTGGGGTTTTTAAATATATTTTTTGTTATATTTTTACATTGGATTTGGATTTTCATATATAGACCAACAACTCGCTACAGCTTCAGCCTCAGCCTCGCTGCCCAAATAAAGCACGCACGGACACACACACACACAGACAGACACACAGGCAACCAACCGATCGCGACGCTGTCTTCTCGAGAACTGAACGCCAACGCCGAGCGCTTCAAACGTTGCGTTCGATGCTGCCAGCGACTATTTTCCTCGCAACATACACACACACACACAGCAAGAGAGACAGACACACACACACACACACACACTGTCAGTTTTTAGCGCTCGCACAGTGGGCCGCAGACATTCGCCGTTGGTTTTTGGGAATACTGCGCAAAAAGTGTGAAAACCCGTGAGCATGAAATGGCTTAGAGCGTCGACCTGGTTCCGCAGCCAGTCCCTAAATATGGCCATGGTCATAAACCAGCGCCTAACGGAGAATCCAAATACTATTTCAATAACAATAAAAAACAAAAGTTGAGCATATAAATTTAATCATATATGAACTTAAACACAAACTGCGATTTGGAACTATTCTTAAAATTGGATAGCTTAGCTAGTGGTAACAGTGCCAGGTGGCCACGCGCTCATTGAGCGGTGAATCGCGCAGCAGACGCAGCTGCTCCATGCCCGACTCGGAGGCGTTGTCAGCGCCGCTGACTAGAACCGTGCCCAGCACCAGTTTCTTGGCCATTTTCAGCTTCGTCGCCAGCGTAATGCGTATCACAATGTTCTCCAGCTGATCCAGGCTGCGCAATGGCACACAAATGGTCGCCTCATCGCCGCCAGAGCCGTCCCATTTGGTGGATAGCGATGGGAAGAACACGGGCGACTTCCAGGCATCCACATAGATGCCGTGCTCGAACACGGTGGTCTTCACATAGACACCGCCGCCGGCTGTTGCCTCCAGCTCATCCTTGACCTTGTTGGAGCAGCGCATGCGCGAAGTCGTTACCCGCAGCATGAGTGGACCACCCGCCGCACCATTGGCCACATTGCTGATGCCCATCTTGCGCTTCACCTCGGCTGTCATGCGCTGCCAATTGTTGGCACCTGCCGCCACTGGAATGTCCTTCGTCTCCGTGGGCTGCGGACTGGCGACAGTTCCCTCGCTCTCGCTGAGATCGCGCACCTCCAGCGCCAACTCCACCACGCCCTTCGGAGCATTCGTGAGCTGTAGAAACAAACAAAAATAACAGTGAGTCAAGGGTCAGTCTCTGCTTTCGTTGGCTCTGTTTATGTTTGCCTTGTGTGTTACGCAGTCATCGCAATTTACTTTTGGCCAACTTTCCCTAGGCCACATTAAATGCACATAATAATTTCATTTTATGCTCGTCTAAGTTATGAAGTTATGCACTCGACACCCGGCTGTCATCCACAATATTTATAAACATATAAAGTCAAGTCAAGTCTTGGTCAAATCTGCTTGTCAACTTGTTTGTTTTGATAGCTTACGTTGTTGCTGCTGCTGCTGCTATTGTTGTTGTTGTTGCTGGGTGCTGTTTTTGAAACGGTTGTGGTTATATCTTTAATGGGCAGCCAGAGCTCCTCAGTCGAGTAACAGCCGGTGCGAGAATTGCGCTTAAACAGCTTCGGCTCCAGATAGCAAGTGACGCTGCCTAAAGCAAATCAAATTCAATATGGAAATATAAACAGGAATGTAAATATGTATATCAGTAAACCATAAGCAAAATTAGTCATATATACATACATACCTATATTTCTACGTGATTCACTTATTGTTAACGGTGGCATGGCATCCCTAGGATTTTCTGTTGTCTTCTTGTTCTTTCCATTCTTTTGCGTTGACCCATTTTCAGTCTGGACTTCGCCGGAGGAGAGCCGCTGCACGAAAGTGGAGCTCTTATCTTTTAGGGAGCGATAGGTCTTGTTGAATCGATTGAAACTCTAAAAAGGCATTATTTGTTTAACCTACATAGATACAAATTAGACGAAAAAGAACAACAGCAACTGTTGACTTACGGCGGCAGGCAGCTCCAGTAGAGCATATACAGTAAACACCACAAATTGGCCGGCGAAAAGTTCTTCAGGTGCGGAAATGTCGCCACTCGCGCGTCTCTGCACCTGGCGTCGGGAGGAGAAGGCGGAGCCATGCTTCAGGGATGGCCTGTGGGCAGAGAAGAGATCTTAGTAGTTGTTATTCGGAGGCCATCTCAAGATACCTACTTTATGTCTGGCACTAGAGGAAACTTGAAATTTTCATTGAACTTGGGCCATGTGTTGGTCTGAACGCTGCTATCCAAACGCTTTGTGCCGGGAAACAGTTTAACCTGCAAGCAAACGAAAATGCGATCAATTTTATGGAGTCTATCTATAAAAAATATTTATATAGTATTTCTTCAGACAGGTTTTCATTCGCACTCTAAATAAACAAATACAATCGAAGGCTAAAGACAAAAAGCTTTTAATTACCTTTATTAGATAGCCCTGAACGATCTTGAAGCCGAATAGGGAAGGCAGGTGTCGCGCCGCAATCAGGTGCACATTCAACTCGGGCACTCCCGCCGTACCGTTTGAGGCGGCAAAGCTCTGCTGACTGCCCTCCTTTGGGTCGTGCGTCTCAATGGTTATCTGGAAGCCAATCTCCGGTTCCAGGGCGACCGAATTGCGCGCTGTGTCTTTGGCATGCTGGCCCGGCAGCAGAGTTCGCAATTTGTTCATGTTGTTCCAGTTAACGTCGCCGCTCGACTGCACTGCACGGCTGCCTTCTGTGCTTTTCCATGTGAATGTGTGAAAGGAAGAGGTGATAATTAAATTTATATAAATGATTTCAGAGTTCTTATCTACGACTCGTTCTCCGTATTGATAAACGCTAAACACGAAACGCGAGCCGCCAACGCCACTTCGACCGCCCATGCTCAATTGCCACATACGCGCTCTCTGTCTCTCCCACACTCTCAATTGTAACTGAAGTAGTTGCATATGTATGTCTGTATGTGTGTGTGTGTGTGCTTCCAGTGCGCCTTCCACTTATCACATGCTCTGAGCGCAAGCCAGTTGAAAGCTACGTTTGGATAAGCTCACACTCAAACAGCTGTTCGCGGCAAAGCTTTCGCCTCGCTCCAAATGCTCACAGTCTGTTAGCGCCAGCGCTCTCTTGCAGTGCTGCTCAGAGAGCAGCTGCTCGTGCCATGCAAGTGCCCAGTAGCGAATTAGCTGCACTCATATAGCAGGCAGGTTGTTCAGCTTACAAGCAAGCACACATGTGTAACGAAAGCACACACATTTACATATGCAAGTGAATACAATATGCATGCGGGTATTATCTTTAGAATCTGAGCTGTTTATTAGCTGATGATGATTTTGGCCAAAAGTCTTTGACCCCATAAATTACAAGCACACAAACACACTCACGCACAGCTGATGACTAACATTATTAATATTGCGCATACACCCCGTACGCCGCCAGAACGTTCCGCACGTGGCGCTTGTCGCACTTACACTTTATCAATACAATTGTCAATGCTCAGTGTAGCAGCGAGAAAGTCAAAGACAGAGTTTAAAGAAGACCTCGTTTGTCCGACTATTTATATACATAGAATAACTGTGTCGGTCTATGTTCTGCAATTGCTCAACCACTGGCGGCGGCAGCTGATGTCGACATGCCTAAGCCCGGGCCACAAAGCGAAACATTTAGCACGGTCACAAAGCGCAACAATTAACAACTCGAGATGATCAACGATCAACGTTAGCCACTCCACGATCACTGCTCAATGCTCAGTGCTCGCGTTCTCTGTTCTCCGTTCTCCAGCTGATCCAACGCTCAACTGAAATGTAAACTTGGAAATTATTTCGTATGCGGTCATAATAATAAACCATACACAATCATAATGCCGACACACATTCTCGCCACTTTGTACACTCACACACATTCTCTCATATAAACATTGAGTACGAGCAAGCATACTTAAGCACACACATACACACACACACACACTGAACTTTACGCTTTCGTACCTCGAGCTTTGATTGTCGTTGCTTTCTTGCTCAAAAATGCAATAAGATTCTCTCACCGTCGTTGTCGTCGTCTGTGTCACCGTTATCGCATTGCAACAACAATTATGGGCACAACAAAAGTTCTCAGCGGCTGAGCTTGTGCGACTCTCTAATGCGCTACAATGAATTCAGCAAGTTCTGGGTCGTTGAGATCTCAACTCTCTCTTTAGACATTCAAGAACAATGGCTCTTATGCGATCTACATTAAATAGTTTAACAATTTATAACTTGGTCAAAACTCAAGCAGTTTGGATGAGACTTCTTTAGTTTACTTTAGATTGGCTTACTTTTCATAATTATGTTCAAGTTTCTATAATCTATAATCTTTTTTGTGGTACAGTAAATAAGAGCTAAAAGTATATGTGCATTTGTTCCTACATATTGTTGTAAAAAAAAACTCATTAATATATTGAATGATTCATATTTTTTATCTATATTGATTTTAAGCTTTTAGGAATTTTGTTTGCCAAAATGTTTGGCAAAAAAATCAACTATAAATATACCACTTCTATGAAAAATGCCACTCCACATATATCAGAATTCAATATCTGACTAATAGATATACATTTTGATTAGATTGACGTTTAATTGATTAGCTTTTTAAGTTGAGCAATAAAATATTTCTTTTTCTTTCGAAATTCTTGATAAAACTTTTAACTTCCAAAAAACTGACCTTAATTTGAAGTTGAGTTGGCTTATCATTACAATTAAATATTGAAAACGTTTGTATTTCTGCTTAAATAATAATGAATAAATTCTAAGCACATGTTATAGTTCTATAATCAATATGCTTCTAATGTTTCACACAACAAAAGTTGGTCAAAACTTTTGCAATTGCACTAAGAAATATCAAGTTGAGCTGGACTCACACTGCATATTAATTTGTCAAAAAGTCGTTTAAATTTCCTTCCATGTTAATGAATTTCTTGTCAGAATAATACAATAAAATTGCCAGTTGTAAATATTCTAGGAATATAAACGTCTGTTTACATACCTCTTGGAGCAACGTCTGAAATAAACATGAATTCTTCATGGCAAACAATAAAAATAACCAAGACAGTAATTTGAACAAGGTAAATAAGTATATTTAAATAGCATACATGCACACAATAGAGGTGTGCATGAATATGTATGTGTATTTGTGTATGTGTATGTGTATATAACTAGAAACAACTATTAACTACAACTTCAGATTCCGGTACCTGTCTATATCTGTGCCAAATTTGATGCTGCAGTCCCGGCCGTAAATAATTGTATATTTATAATTTAGGATTTATGCTGCCAAAAGGCGAATTAATTTTGATTGCCTATCGACTGTGTATGTGTGTGTGTGTGTTTGTGTTTGTGTGTTGTCAAATGTCTCAATGGTATTCTGACCTAGCCTAGCCTAATCTAAAGCCCAACTGGACATTAAAACTAGTCCACCTCCAGTTTCCTAAAGCTACCCACAACGCCGGCATCAATGTCGCCCACGTCGTTGCCCGCAAAGTTGGCCGCCTCCTTGGTGATCTCGATGTGCATGTCGTCCAAGGCGAGAATGGCAGCGCGGCGCTGCAGCAGCTTCGCCTTGAACTCGCGTATCATGTCGGCGATGGGAACAGTGCCGCCGTATTCCTTGGGCAAAATGGCGGGATCCATCTTCGTCTTCAATGCGTCCACGTTCTTGTGCACCTGTCGAAGAAGCAGCGGTTAATAGAGTTGATAAAAATATATACATTGATATGACATCAACTTGACTTACAATGATGCGTTTCTTCAGCTTGTCGCTGAGCATGGACACGCCCAGCTCAATGATGCGATTGGCATAGTGGGGTATATTGACAAAATGCGTCTCTTTGTGGCGCATGGGCGTCGAGTTCTGAATGCACTTCATAATGCTGCGCAGATCGGTGAGCGACCAGAGGCTCACGAAGCCCATGTTCATGCCGCTCTCGTCGTTCACATAGACATAGCCCGACACCTGAGAGTCCTCTTCGTCCAGCAGCGACTCACAGATCAGGCTGTGCACGCGCGCCATCTGCACCGATGTGAACTTGTAGGGATCGAACTTGCCGGCCACCGAGAAGATTACCTGACGCCCGGACGAGTCGCGCTGCGGCAGCGGCACCAAATACCCAGCATCGAAGATCTCATTGATGGCCGGGTCATTGATGTCCAGTTTCTGGAACCATTGCGGATACAGCTGGCGAATGGTCAGATAACGCTCGAGCATCTCGCAAGCGGCGGGCACTGAGAATTTCTTGGTGCGCAGGAAACGCAGCAGGAAGATTGCATCAGTGCGGCACTTCTTGATGTGCGGATGCTTGGCAATCCACTCGCGGAACTGAGCCAAGGCCTGTCGCCGTATATTCTCATCCTCGTGCAGCTCCTCCCAGGCCACCGCCTTCAAGTCAGCGCTCAGAGAGCAAACATACGGATCAAAGTCGTTGTCATTGGATGAGGATCCATTGAGCTTGGGTTGTTGCCGCACCTCAGTTTCCAGCACTGCAAGAATAGATACAATTATGTTTATTATACTCGCTGAAAGCCAATTAAAGTGTATACAGAAAGAAACTAAAAACGATTTATTACGTATACGCGGCGTAAACAGCAAATAGTACTAATTGTGCAGTTGGCCTTGGTCAGCCACAGAAGCCGTTGCTAAAATGTTAAAATTCATCGAACTTTGGGTATTAACTACCGTTTACTAACCTACATTAACCAGCATTCACACAGACACACAGACGTATATAGGTACACAGATACAATTAAGGCCCACCTGCATTCAAGTTTGTTTTCTCTTAAACTTGGGTCATTGGCTTTGACTATGAGTTTACGTTGGGTTTTATGGCAATCAATGTTGCGTGGGTTCAGCTGCCGCGAATTAGTTAGTGTCAAAACATCTATGTATATGCATAAGTTGATCAGCTGCAGAGTTGGCAAATTGAAATTGAAATAAAAAAAACCAAAGCATCGATTAAAAAGAGAGCTGCTGATTTCTATCTGGCCTGAAATTACCACAGCCACAGCCATAGATAGAGCCACATCCACTATTGGCTGCTTTTTGTCTAGCTACCGGTCCATTGACCATGACCCAAAATGAAGGGACAGTTCGTTTTGCATATGAACACCGATTCGAGCACAACATACGATCGCTTATTTGAATTTCTACATGCTCAAAAACCCATTTGGTTCGAAGGTCAGCGAAGAGATAAAGGCAGCAGCAGTAGCAGCAGCAGAAGATTATATCACCTGCAGCAGTTGTCAACTGCCTGCAGGCACTGTATCTGTCATTGGCCAGTGGCCAATTGAAGCTATTTACTTGAGATATATAAAGCATTGCCTCTACGCAGTAGTATTAATGGCCATATTAATTGGCTCGCCGCAGCACAGAAAGAAAGAAAACGAACCGTTTTTGGTCAACAAACTGTTTATGAGCAGACTCCCATAGCGATGGCCATAACAGTGGACGGCGTTAAATCAAGTTTTATTTGATGTTTTTTTTTTTTTTTCACTTTCATGGCCTTCACACAGATTTCAATGTGAGCTGAGAGGTAGAGTGCGGGGCTTTGACACTGCTCAAAAGAGCCAAAAGAAGAAAAATAAAAAAACAACAGAAATTCGTAACATGCCCTGCTTTGACTATGCCCAGTTTACATGCCTATGTACATATGGGCGTGTGTGTAAAGTTATACATATATGTGTGTGTAGTTATTGACGATTACGTTTTTGGGTCATATGGCCATATGCGCTGCAGGAGACAGCAGCAAGAGCAAAAGCAACAGAAAAAGGAGAGCGAACACTTCAAGCAGAGCTTTGCGACGTGCAATTTGTGTTTTCTTTTGTTTGCTCTTTCTCTGCATCCGCTCAGCCAATTAGCTTCGTGGTTACATCATAACATCAAATCTGACAAAACTCAAGTACAGCAACAAAGCGCCAGCAGCCAAAAAGATGAGTGAGAGCGCGAGTGAGAGAGAGGGAGAGCGAGAGTGCAAGAGCGGAAGACACTCGAAACGAGTTTTTGTGGCTGTGCCAAAGCTTTCAACTCCAGGTTTACAATTCACTCAAACTTTAGCTCGAATCGCATATGCCGGATATTGATGTAAGTTCACATTAAGCCTCCCACTTAAGAAATCTACTGCAGCTAAACTAATATTTAACACTTTGTCATTGAAGTGGAAAGAAACCTTTTAACATGAATACTAATTCTACAAGTGGATGTAAGGGGCGAGTACGTAATCTCTCGATCATTAGAATGCAACTGAATGAATCGCCATCATTAGAAAATACACAAATCATTAGCTGAAAGTGTTAATTGTCAAGTCTCAACACGTTCGACTGTACGAATTCATAACATTTATTGATTGGGAACTCTATATAAAAACCCTCAAGGCACATTGTATATGAAATGTCGAATGTTTGTCGACTCTTCTTTTGGGGGTCTGTATGCGAATGGTGTGCGCACAGCGAGGTCACAATAGTGTGACCGTTACTGCAGTTGCTAAACTGTGATCGCCGCTGAATATCAATGAATATGAGCTATGTCTATATACACGTACACACACACACACACACAATTGTATCTATATACATATGGGTATTCATAACTGAAAAGTCACATAGACGCTGATTGCATAGACTCTGTGTCCGTACGCTTTATTTACTTTTTTTAATGGCGCTGGCCTTGCCGCACGGGCCTTTGGCTTAACATTCAAAATGTTAACGTATCGCGTATTACCAACTAGCGCGTAATTTTAATTGACTTGTCGGTTGAGCAATCGCACCGCCGCTATTGGCCAATACCAGATCGCAGATATGCAGAAATACAAAATTACATAAGCGATTAATAAATACACTTGACGAAATTTCGTGTAACCAGACTGAAAGTGAGAGCCAAGAACAGGCCTAATAATTGCCCAGAACTTCTGTTTGATATTTGATCTGATCCGCACAGATGTCGCAGCATAGTAGTCGAAAAAAAATAAAAATAAAAATAAACTCGACTGAAGCTTGAGAAAAGCTCAAGCCATGTGGTGCTTCGGTGAAAGCGAAAGTTTTTCTTCGGCTTCAATTTAGCTTCGTATTTGCGTGTATGTGTAGGTGTGAGTTTTTTTTTTTTTGTTTCTTGTCCATATCCATATCCTTTCCCCTATTATGTAAGTGATGCAACATAAACTCACTTTTAGAAATCCGTTTCGAACTGATTGGCTTGCGCGTTTTTGGCTAAAACACTTTAATTTCACAACTTCGCCAAAAACTTATATAAATATGGTTTACTTGTGCGCCGCGGCGTTGCAATGGGCCAGGTTAAATAAATTAAAGTTGTTTTTTTTTTTTCTTTCTACTTGTTGGCCCAGCCGACGACGACGACGAACGTTGTGAACGTGGAGACGCTTTGAGCGAAACTGACGCTTTTTGGCTAACTGAAAACTTATTTAAGCCGCGCTCAACGCACTTCCACTCAATCGGCTTTTGAGCAGCTGGCGGCGCACACATTGAGTCGAGTGACATTTGGACGGCCGTCTGAGCAGCCGTAACGCACCGTGGGCCAAACGAGTGCGAGTGCTTTAAATATAGCTACTCCTGCTTCTATTCCTGGTCGATGATGACGTGCGCTCTATTGTTTTACGTTTTATATTTTTAACCAGGTTAGACATCAGAGGCCAAATTATCAATAAGCCCCCACTGAACACACTCGAGCGACGTACGTATGCATGCATTAACATAATTCGAGAAATAATAATAAGAACATAAATTCGTCGTCAGCTATAATTATACATAGACAGAGATACCGATGCCAACATTTATATTTAGTATATATACTTTTACGGTTTAAAGTTATTTCAGTTAGTATCCATTACAATTAGTACATTTTAGTTACACTTACAATGCTATACGTTGATTTCTTAATAGCCCATATCAGAGGGCATTTCCATTAACCCCTCTTGTAGCCTATAGCTCTGCCCAAAACTGTATTCTGTTCAGAGACTAAAGTCAGCCTAATATCCCGCAGTACGTCAGCCTCTTACGGCTTTATTACCGCACGTGCTATGCTGTGAAGAAGATTATTTAGATAAAGGTAGTTGACTCTTGTTCTTGACTAATAACGACTCTTTTTTTTTTTGGTTGGACTCTGCATTATTATTTAAAACATCTCAAATAATTGCAAAATAATTGTTCAAATCCGACCATTGATGTCATTGCCTCAATCAGCACAACAAATATTCTCATGCATCATTTCGCTTCACTTGGCGCAACTAAATGTGGCCAATGATAGATATATCTGATTTTTTTTAAGTAAACAAATATTACAATAATTTATGTAGATTGATGGCAGTAGATAAGTGGCAAAGCTATTCCCATTTGTTAGACTTGATTATGCTTTTGCTATCTATTTGAGATTTGTCTTTATGCAAAAAGTTTCAGAAGTCGACTGCATATCACATCATTTATATGTATATAGATCTTTTCTTTTCTATACAATTTTGCCTATAATTCATGTCAACAAACGAATATAGTCTTTAATCTATAAACAAATTCAGCAATATCTGTAACATCTCACAGCTGATCATTAACAATGAAACAGACTTTTCATTTACTTTGCGATCACATTTATTAAGTTTCGTATTTGAATATATTTTTTTTTCTCACAATTTTACATATTACACAATTCACTTATTTGTTTTCTTTTTATCAGTTTGTTTGCTTTGTCGTTTCATCACGATTAACACAAAAATCTCTTAAACGAATTTTCAATAATCATATATAGGCGAAATTCAAATAAGTATGGTACGACAACATATAATACGTTTCCAAAAAGTGAACAACTTAAAATTAACATAATGATTTAAATCAAGTTTTTATATGCACATGCAACGTTCTGTGTAGCATACATTTAGGAGTATACATATATATAGTAGATATATCGATATATACAACTTGTAGCGCCATGGTTTACATACATATATATATATATAAGACATTCGAAATATATATACATATATTTGTTGTATTGTTGCATATGCATAACTCTCATATGAATATCCACTGATTGTTTACAAAATTTGTAATTTATAACTAAATGAGTTAAGTTTTCGTAACTTTTTCTTTTTTTCTTTCTTCTTTATAAACAATTACAGCTTTAATAAATTAATTACGTTGACATTGCGTGGGCTGCTTTCAAAAACATTTCTCACAAACAATTTATTTTCTTACTTTTTAGCTGTATGAATTTTTTTATATATATATATATATGTATGTATGTGTGTATGGTGTGTGTGTGTGTGTGTATATATAATTTATATGTATATATGAAAAATATATATTTTTATATGTATGCAATATATGTATGTAGTTAAACTAATCTGTAACTAGGGGCTCATTTGATGAATATGTTTCTCAGTTTTATCGTAAAGAATTTTTGTTTTGTTTGAAATTAACCGTTATACAACATCTATAATCTATAATTAACTTTTCCTTTTCTTTTTGATGTTTATAATTTTCACTATTTTGTTTCTTGTATACATATATATAGAAATCAAATATAGGCTCCATTCATCAACTTCTTTATATATTATATATAATATTCAATTTGGAAGAGAGACAGAGGGTTTAAAAAAAAGAAAAGAAAAGAAAACAAACAATTTTCAACGATTTTTGAAACATGGTTTCCAACTTGCTCTTAAATGCCTTAACACACAAAATATAATAATCATAATAATTATAATAATATTAAATAGAACTTTTCTTTCTTGCTTTTTATATCAATTTTGTTGAATTTGCTTTGTTGATTTGTTTTTGTTTTACTTTCTTTTTTTTCTTTTTGTTATTCTTGATTGGAGTACATTTAAGTTAAGACATAATTTCATTTACTTAATTTACTAATTACTCTAATCAACGCTGCGTTCTCCTCCTTTAGGCGATCGTTGTCCGATTTGTAGGCATCGAGTTGCTGGATTTGGATGGATTGGTAGAAAGTGCAGCGAAAGTAAAAGAAAATTGAACAAAATTAGTGAAAACAATTATAAATAATACAAAAAATAAGGAGCTCAACAGCACATTGAAAGAATTGAATTGAGGGGGCATATGTATATATTAGATGGCTTCTCTATAAAAGAAAAAAGTATATATAAAATATATATCATGCGATTTAGTTGAAAGCAACTCAGCAACAACAAGAACAACAAACAAACATTAGTTAAACATAACTCCATTTAGATATAGATATATACATATTCGTATATGTATATCAATATCTACATCTATATATCTAGAACCTCATCTCTTTGGAACTGAACGCCCTAGGAAAACAGACAACAACATGCACAACGACCCAACCAAGAAACGAATCAGACTTAAGATTACAAACTTATAGATGCTCTATATGTGTGTGAGGCACATGTACGATATGGACACGCTAGCTTCCTGTTGCCGAATGTGACAGAGAAGGACAACAAACAATAAACAGCCTTTTGCAAGGAATTACAAATGGTCAAACTTTTATTTTCGTAACTCTGATATAACTGTTATATAGATATAGATAGATGAGATAAAAACACACACAGACACATGAGTATATAAAATTTGTTTGGCAAAAACATTTTAACAATATTAACAACAAGGGAACAATTTTGTCATAGAGTAAAGTAAGTATAGTTACACAATAGAGTAGGTATATATATAGGTATATGTATATACAGCCGAGTGTTTCAAAACTTTCAATTAATCCAATCTATATGTAAGACAATGGGAACAGAATTTTGAAAAAAAAACAACGTTTGAAACACTCCCCACATAAAACAATATTATAACTAGTTTGGCTTAGAAAATTTAGTTTAGCTATTTGTTTTCATATAGATATATATATTTTTTTTATTGGTATTATACAACAACAAAACAACAGCCAGCTCATATATATGATGCAGGTTTTTCTTCCCAGTGCAAGTGTGGATCAATTACCGTTAAGCGCATTGCATATAAGAAAATATACTAGATCTGTGCTGATGGTGCTGCGACCCTTTAATATTGTTGTTGTTGTTGCTGTTGTAGTAGAGTTGTTGTTGTTGTTGTTGGTCAGCCTTGGTTGAGCTTTTTGGCTATATTCCTTGAAGTTGCGATGATTTTGATTACGAGTATATGCGATATATTGTGTGAATATATGTATGTGCTATGATATCTATGTATGTATATGCTGTAGCGATATCTTTACTGAGTGGCTTCAATTAACAAATACATTGGCTAAATTGTGTTTGCGTTTTATATATTTATATATATGTAGTATTATATCGATTGAGCTTCAGGCTTTATAGAACAGTAGTGCCAGGCTATGCAAAAGTGCTCAGTTGCCCCTCGCAAAAGAAGTGTTGTTGTAAACTTAATTTTAAAACTAGAATACATTCAATTATTGTTACACGTTGCTCTCAATATAACAATGCAAATCGTTTCTTTAATAATAATATTTTTATTTAATAATAATAATAATAATAGTAGAATCTAATAAGTTTTTTATTTGATTAGTTGATCGCTAGCTAGCACATCAAATGGTGGTGTCCGAGTATCTTTTAGATAAATAATTTTAACTATTCTAGTGTATATTGATGTATGCATATATAGAAACGATAACGATGACGATTGAGATTGCGATTGCGATTACGATTACGATATTTGATTTAGCTGTTTTCTAATATTTATTTATTTAGTTATATGTATGTATGCATGTATTTGAATTTCTTTGCTGTGGTCTGGGCTAAGTAACTGTAAACTGTGAACTGTTAACTGTTGCCTATTTGCTTTTGGCCAGCTGACTTTGGGCCGATGTTGTCAACTTAGAGACGACACGCGTGAGGGCACGATTCTCGGCACGCAGTCGGTCGTTCTCAGTCTTTAGCTTCTGTAAGAGCTAAAACGACACAATAGCGAGTAGAAGAAGAAGAACAGAGAGTGATACACACAACAGTTGTGGTACGTTTGTTGTATAAATATATAAATATGATTTTTTTTAGTATTTGTTTTTGTTTTTTTCAATACATTTCGTTTCGTTTCGTTTCGATTCGATGGATGAGGCGCGCGTGGGAAGAGAGAAAAAAGAAAAACAAAATTTGAGTGAGCGTATTTTTTCTGAAATGAGCGCATTGCGTTAATATTAAAGAGAATGGCGTGCCAAAAAAAAATAAGAGCACGCCAAATGAGTAACGTAAAACGTAAACGTATAACGGTAAACGTATAACGCATGGATTGTGTGTGACCAAATCATAACAACAAATGGCTGACAATGTGACGACAAAGAGAGTGAGAGTGAATGAGAATGAGAATGAGACAGAGACAGAGACAATATGGACATATGAAACAATGAGACAGACAATGAGATATGGATGAATAGTTTTTTGTTCTGTTTCTACGAAAACAAAACACACAATGAGATGTTTTGATGATACATGTATGCAGATGATGATATTGTACAGATGATTGTTGTTTTGGATATCGGTTGGGTGGTTCAAGAAAAACAAATAATTAATCAAGGCAGCAGCTTATGTGCAGCTCTAACGCTAGTACAAATAATAAACAAAATTATAAACAATCGCAACGGTGCCGTCGTAATTGCAAAATTGGCCGAAATCATAAAGCGAGAGATAATGAAAATATATGTACATATGCGATCTGTAGAATCTGTACGATCGGGGTGCGAAACGAATGGTCGGGGGGGAATCGAAACGGAGTGCGGCTATAACAGAATTGCTTTAGAAATAGTGTTAAGGTTGTTGCAGTGGGAATTTAACAGTTAGGTGAGTATCAAATCAAAAATAAGCAAAGGATTTCAGAAGAGGGCCGCATTAGCCAACTCGTTCAACATGCGGCAGGTGTGAGGATAACAAAAAATGTAAATAAATAAAACTATAAAACTTTGTCGGCCAAATTATAAAACAAAAGCAGAAATCAGAAATCAAAACAGTTCCGGAATGGATGGCATCTAGCGAAACGGGTTGCGATGCCTGGGATACCATTAACAAAAGAACAAACGAAAACTGAAATCAAATCAAATTACAAACAGCATTCAGGCAGGAGACGTTGTTAACTGTTATCGGTGGGTGGGTGGGCGTTGGGGAATGTTTTGGATTTGGAACACATTTGTAATTACCTTGAGCTCTTCTTCCAATTCGGAAACCTTGCGTTCCATAGCTCTTCTCTCACGTTTCTCAATCTCAGAGAGCGAGTTTTTAGTGGTCTGCGAATGTGGAAATGGAACAAATTTTGGCGTTTGGTCTTGCATATCAATATACTAAAGCATGTGGGATAACGGTATCGTGTCATACTGTTACTGTTACTGTTGTTCAGTTGTAGTGTTGTTTAACATTTGCATAGAGAGACAGAGCGAGAGCGAAAGATACAGAGCGCGAGCGGCAAGCAGGCAAAAAATTTTGATCTGAGCCATGTCCTAAAGCAACTCAGTAATATTTTGCTGGGTTGATGGAAGAGGAGAGTATATAAGAAAAATTTCTTCGTGTGACTGTGTGTGACTCTGTGTATGTTTATGTGTGTGTGTGTGTGATAGCAAAAGAGCGAGAGAGAGATCACAGCTGGGCCCCAACAGACTTCCAGCATATAGAGTTAGACAGAAATTGAGCTGTGGTTTGTTTGTGCCTTGTTTTCTTTGTTACTGCTGAGAGTTTTTCTTTGTATTTTGATTGGTATTTGCTGTTTGCTGTTTTCACAAAATACGTATGCGTATTTCATTTATTGAGTAGTAGTTTTTGTTGTTGTAGTAGTGGGCGTGGCATGTTAGTGGGCATTTTACTTACGGCATTGGCAAAGCGCTCGAGCGTTGCACGCGTCTGCACCGCCTCTTCATCCTTTTGCTTGAGCAGTTGCTTGAGCTTGTCGTTCTCCAATCTAAAGGCAAGATAAGAGATAGAGAGATGAGTTATATGTATAAAGAGAGTGAAGAATGGAGTCACAGATTGCAAATTAACGAACAGCTAATGACAGCCTACATATAGATTACGACTTGAACTGATCAATCATTTCCCAAGCCCTACTCTCCACTAATCACTTTTAATAATATGCGACGCCTCTTCATATTGCTTGCTCTAGCTACTCCCCCTCGTAATACTCACTTGGCCGCTTCATAGAGCGCCTTATAATCGATGCCATCGCCGTTCTCCGCTTTGTCGCTGTTGCTGGAACTCTTTGAGTCGCTGCCGGTGCTCGCTGTCGCCGTGCTTCCAGTGCGAGAGCGTGAGGTGCGTTCGCTGCCGCTCTGCAAAGCAAAAATACAGAAATTAGTAAATTGAATCTTTGCTAAATAGACTTACATATAGTATTAACTAATAATAATCAATAGTTTTACCACCTGCAACAACATTCAAGAACATTTCACCTAAGTTGCTTACTTCATAGCCCTCGCTCTTCTCCGATGAGGCACTGATCGAACGCTGAGCCGCACTGCGGGATCGCGTGCGATTGCGGGACTTGCGCTCCTGCTCCCGCAGCGAATTGCTGCGCGTGGCT
This sequence comes from Drosophila aldrichi, assembly GCA_035045965.1. Classification (NCBI taxonomy): domain Eukaryota; kingdom Metazoa; phylum Arthropoda; class Insecta; order Diptera; family Drosophilidae; genus Drosophila; species Drosophila aldrichi. Next base: position 6,502,289 of record JAWNOM010000501.1, on the reverse strand, counting down.
GCAATGGCTGCCACCGTGGCACCCGCGCTGGTCGGTGTGCTGCTGCCCGTGTTGAGGCTGCTGTTGGATGTGGACAATGACTTGGTCTTCAGCAGCCTGGCACTGGCCGAGCCCTTGAACGAGTTGGAGGAGCTCAGGCCAGGTGACTTAAAGCTGAGCGAGGCGGTGGTCACGCCATTGTCATAGCTGCTAGAGTAGGGGCTGACATAACGATGATCGCTGCCATAGCTGGATGTCGAGGCGCTGGGATAGCCATAACGCGAACTCTCATAGCCACCGCCGCCGGCTGTGGCATTCGAGCAGCCAGTGGACGCGTTGGAGGTGGAGCAGGTGGAGTTGGAAAGAGCAGACGCTTTAGATTTGCCATAGCTATTGCCGTTATGCTTGCTAATTACGATGTGGTAGTGATTCTGGTTATTGGCTGAAGAAGCCTGCAACTGGTGCAGTTGGTAGTAGCTGCCGTTTCTATGATTGCTTTTAGTTGAGTTCGAGTTGGCGGTGGAGGCGCTGCCTCCGGATGAGCATGTAGAAGCGGATGAGCAGCTGCCTGACGGCGGCTGGTAAGCCTGATGATATTTGATGTAATCATAGCGATTGCTGCTCCCATTACCATTTGCATAGTAGCTGCCCGACGAGCCACGCCCAGACGCAACACTGCCTCCGCCACCTCCGTAAAGGCTTTCGCGGGAGCTATAGATGCTGGTGTAGGGGCTCTGGTAGCTGCCATTGCTGCCTGCCGTACTGCTGCTCGGATAGTAGCCGGTGCTCAGGGGTCGCGAATTGTAGCTGCTGCCATTGTAGTTGTAGCCGCCAGCCGAGGAGCTGCTGCCCCCCACACCCGAGGCTCCCATGCGGGAGCTGGAGGAGAGCGAGCGCCGTCGACTGGTCAGCGGCGCCTGAGTGCGCGATCTCGAGCGAAAGGACATGACGTGCACTATTAGCTCACTAATTCCCTCTCAATCTATGCACAGAGGCTGGCTATAAAGAAATCGGTCTTTAGTATATGCTTAATAGCCCACAGAGACTCATTTATCAATCGACACCGCTAGATTGCAATTACGCTTCACAAACAGCTTGCCACCAGAGCATAGAGCGCACCGAATCAACACAACTTTTGCAATTGAAAATTTTCCATTTAGAAATTTGTACAATTTCTGTATTAAGTAGCGTACGAAATGTTCGTGAATTTCGTTTTCTTTCTTCTTCTTTTGGCATAAACAAAAGTGGAAAAACAAACAAATTTTCGCTGTATAAAGTGAAACGATCTTTGAATTCGAAAAGGAAAACGCAATATTGACATGTGGAAAACCCAACCGCCAGCACTTCAATCCCCTCCCTCCCATTCTCCATCGATCAACAAAATGACGTCAAGACATAAATTTTGACATTCTGTTTTAAATTTGCCGCAATGCGGTAGAAAAATCATTTCCCCAAGGTGTGCGTATGTGTGTTTGGTTATGTTTAGGGAGGTCTGCTGTGTTTGTTCCTACATAAGTTCTATAATAATATTGAAAAGACATACAAAAGAAGGCATTAATCTATGGGCAGGAGACGCCTTGGCGTTTTCTGTTTATTTACTGTGCGGTGTTAATATCTTAAGTTGATGCTTCACCCACGCGGGAGTGAAGCAGACGTGAGAAACAGCAGGCTAACTAGCTGAAGAAGCAATCAGAAAGCATTATGCAACTGAGAAATACCCTGTAAAAAGATAGTAAATAAAAGTCTAATGCATGAATTTGATTTTTAGAATTCTTCTTTATCTAAGCCCTAGCACACACAGCATGCCCCATCCTATCTATTTATATCACAGGGTACAACAACGTTTCATTTAATCAAAATGTCGAGTGCATTTAATTTATGACTCGGCTGCTGTTTCCTCATATATATATCGAGAGATCTCAAGCTAATTTAGTTTCTGTCCATGAATGAAGCTTCGATGCCAGACACAAAATGATTTTACGACCTATTGCAACAATATGGAAAAGTTTGTGTTTTTACGACCAGACTTTTTACAATTTTGTAGTAATTCTACAATTTAACTTGGCTAATACATCAGATAAAAGATTCTTGAAATAAAAAAGAAGCAAATGGATGCCAAGATCATGGGGCAAGTTCTATGGGATTATGAAATGATTTATAAATAATAAAAATGTTTTCAAAAAAGCTTAAATGAAATATTGAAAGAAAATATTTGTATTGCTCAATTAACAGACTAATGAAGTCAATAAATAATATTAGAATTGAATAATTCTTGTGTTTATTTATTTATAAAAATCTTTTACTAGCAATAAATTTGTTAATGTTAAAAGTTGCTTCAATGCAATGATTTTTCAACTTTAACCTTTAACACGCGCACACGAACGCAATCAAATTAAAAACTGATCAAAATATTTGACCATATATAGAGAGAGCAAAACTCAAAAACTTGAAATGTCCAAAACAAAAATGAAAATAAAAAACGAAATTTGTGCGCAATACTCCAAATATGGAAAGAACAAGACGTTCGTTCAATTGAAGACCAACAACTGGCAACACACATACAACTTGCCCCCCCTTGTGGCGACTCTCAAGAGTCTCGAGTCTCGAGAGTCTCAGATGATCTCAGGTCTCTGGTAAACTGATAGCGAATATTGCAAATATCTTTTGACACATTTGACAGACGCTTGTGGTTAGGTTAAATCGAAGCACTCGTCCGTATTTAATTGTGATTTACTTTAAAATAATAAATTAATTTGAATTTGTGGTTGTTAAATTTGTTGCTGTTGCTGTTGCAGTGGCTATTGATCCGTTACGTTAGCCGTATAAAACTCAACTGTGCGAGCCAAGCAAAGTATTGAAATGTTTTATTCGAAAACCGAAAAAAAAACTTGGCGCACGATCAGAAATAGTAAAACGCAACAGAGAGCGAGAGAGAGAACGAACGTCACAAGTTAAGAGAAGTTTTCTTTAAGAGAAATCGACGGAACGCACAGACTGAACAAGACAAGCCGGAAAAACGCTGACAAAAGTGAAGAAAATGATTATTATATGCTCTATAGATATACGTAGGTGCGTCTATCAAATATGAAAACAAAGAGTTGCAGCTGTTGGGAGGAAAAAGCCTTGGCAGCAATGGACATTATTTGTTTCACTTGAATTGCGCACAACAGGTACATGAGTGTGTGTGTGTGTGTGTGTGTGTCTGTATGTGTCTCACCTGTGTTTGTGTTTTGGCAGCTAAATTTAGTAAATCGCACACTTATTTGGCCCAATGTCCGAGAAGCAAATGTTCTAAACTATGCTGGGGTCAGCCCCCAGGCAGCAACTGGGCCAAAAGGCGAAACAGTCAACGACACGTGACACATGTCAAAGAGAGGCAGCAACATCCTCCGCCAAGAGAGCCGCCCAGCCCAAGGGGAGAGTGAAGTGCAGTGCATGTAACTAAATTTAAATTTGAAAGTTGCATCGTTTCCCTACCCTAAAAGAACACAATCATAACTAGGCCAAAAAAAGTGGAAGAAACGAAAGCGTTCCGTCTAAATATAGTACATGACGGCTGCCCCTAGCGCATGCTGCTGCAAAGTGCAGCCGGCAGGGAATGAGGAAACAAATGCTTAAACGAGAGCTGCGAAATGCAAAAATTGCAAAATGTATAAATTTAGCGACAAATGCGGCGCAAATGTTGTACATTTCTTCAGCCTGGCCACAAGAAGGCAGAGCAGTGGAGCCGGCTGGGAAGAGGGGGCATGCCACGACGAAAAAAAACAAAGTTCAATGTACGTGTGAGCGATGCTCTTTTGGGGCGTGCGGCACTTCTAAGTGGGCAATTTGTTGTGTGAAAAGCGCATTGTGAAAGTGTTTAATAGTTTTTAGCAACAATTCATAGTTAATCGTCTCTATATATGTATATATTTTTATATATATGTCGAAAGAACACTTGACGTCGTCAATCAGCTTTAATGGTTGACACGATTAGACAGCGAATTTTGTCAAACACCAAGCAACCAGGGTTGCAATTTAATGAAATGCCTTCAGTACTGCCTGATTATAATCTAGGTGATTAAAGTCAAATGGAGATTACTGGATATTGCTAAGCGGCTCTAAAATACTATATAAAGTTAAGACTTTCATTGGAAGTAAGGAGTAAGAGTATTTATATATCATTTATTGTTATGAAAGTGACTAATAATTAAAGAAAATATACCGAAAATCGTTAATCTATTTATCAGCTTTAGACTTAAAACGTAAAAGAAACTAAAAAAAACTAAAATTTCATTACAAATATATTTAAATATACAATAAATGATCTAACAGAAGTCCAGTTTAAACAAAGCTCAAGAATTAAGAAACCAATCAAAGCTAGCAGAAAACTAAAAGCAAAATATATTAAATCAAAACAATTTTGAATATATCCCCCCCACATATACATATATTATACATCACGCAAACACAGTTTATGACGGACAGGCAGCTAGACAAACTGTCTGCCGACTAGGTGGACCCCAATGCATTTCGAATAGATGCATTTAGAAAATGTGACAGTTTTATTAATGGTCAACAACGGCATTTGGTCAAATGATTTGAATAAATTGTTAACAGGTTCGCTGAGCAGAAATGAAAATCAAATTCTCATATATTGTCACAAATTGGATGTGCACTAATAGTTTTGACCTCGGCCATGAAAGGATTTGCGTGCTGCACACTTATCATTCACAATTGGAGCAATGGCATTCACAATGCCACGTGCATAGCTTTTTATTCATGGCGCTTCTTCTAATGGAAATTCATAATTTCATTTATAATCATATACCCATTGAAAATGGGAAAACAGGGTATATTGGTTTTGTTGAAATGTATGTAACAGGCAGAAGGAGGCGTGGCAGACCCCACAAAATATATATATTCTTAATCAGGGAGACGAGTTGAGACAGAGGAATACCTCTGTCTATTTCTTCTAAGTTTTTCGAAGTATTGCTTCCAAGTATTTCCGCTAAGTATTTGCTTTCTTCTAAGTATTACCTCTACTTATTTCCTTTACGTAATTTCTCTACGTATAACCTTTGCGTAATTCCTCTACGTAGTTCCACTTCGTCTTTAATGGTTAGCTGATCGATCACACACTGTACTTCACTTTATTCCGCTGACTGACGACTGAAGAACTGCTGCAGCTGCTGCCCTTTATATAGGGCCACTTTTACTCAAGCAATGTCTCTCTCAAAGGTTGAGCCCGCCAGCACGTAGAGCTCGTTGCAGTCGAGCTTCAAATGGTGCTCTCTGCTGCTGCGAGCATTCTAGCTTCGTGTGTCTATGTATGTGTGTGAGTGTGTGTGTGTGTGTGTGTGTGTGTGTGTGTGTGTGTGTGTGTGTGTGTGTGTGTGTGTGTGTGTGTGTGTGTGTGTGTGTGTGTGTGTGTGTGTATGTGTGTGTATGTGTGTGTGTGTATGTGTGTGTGTGTATGTGTGTGTGTGTATGTGTGTGTGTGTATGTGTGTATGTATGTGTGTGTGTGTGTGTGCCGAGAAGAATTATTGAAATATCAGTTCTCCGATGAGTTCAGGGGATTTCCTAGTCGAGCAGTCTCTTATTTTTTCATTTTTGCATAAATAGGTCGCCGTCTAATTGAAACAGACAGAGCTCGGAGCAGAGCAGCAGCTACTTTGAAGGACGCACGGGACTGTCTAAAATTGTGACAAGGTGTGACGAATATATATAAGTGTGTGTATATGTATGTATGTGTGTGAGTATAAGTGTGCATGTGTCAGTTGCAGTATTGACTACGCATTTAGATAGAAGACAGGGCAGCGCTGCTGTGCACCCAATTTTTGCCAAGGTGCGAAAAAAATGATGTACTAAAATATATGTATGTTCCAATTGTTCTTGATGTTGTTGTTGTTGCTGCATAGGTGTATAGGTAAGAATATTTACAAATATATATAATTAGCCATGTTCCGAATTGCGATTTCGTTGAAAAGCGTCCGCAAACGAAAATGAAAAGCTTTAACGTATTCCGCGAATTGTTCAAATTGTTTAAGACTTTTGAATTTTCGACATATGTGAACTATTTTTAAATGGGTTTTCTTTGCAATTTCATTATTTTCAAAGAGCAATCAAGTGGAACTCACTTGATCTATCTTTAAATTAGTTCATATTTGAATCTGGCACAATTCAGAACAGGCTTACGAAATTCGTATATTATAATGCTCTAATTTATTTATAGCTATTTATTTTCAGTTATTTAATTTACCTCCTTCTCCTTATCCTCGTTGTCATTGTTAGCCGTTTCATGTTGTCGCTCTGGATCGATTTCCTGGCAAAAGATTTACGCACATTAGTTTGGCTAATTAGCATTTCATCTAAATATAGTTGACAGACGCGCATGGCTCATTTGATTTGACAAATGGCCTGGCAATTAGCAGACTGAGATGCCAAGAGATATAGAGAATGAGATTCACTTACATCCATATCGATATGCACCACGCCCGTGGATCTGCGCTTGGGCTTGCGACGTCGCTGTATAACAGTCTGTGTGCGATTATCATTCTCCTTGTCGTTATCTAAGGGAAGAGAGCGAAATTGGATTAGATGCACTGTGTCTTTTGGCTGGGTCTCTTATAGATTACCCTTATCTTCATGGCTGGTGGCCGTTGCATGATTGGCACTGGATGCAGGCGTTGCAGAGTTGTTGGCTGTCGTGGCAGTTGTTGTTGCTGTTGTTGCAGTCGCTGTTGTTGTGGCAGTTGCCGGCAGCGTAGACGTCTCATATCTGCGCACCGGTGGCGTTACATAGGCGCTATTATTAATGCTCTCGCTAGGCGCCGAAACAGGACGACCCACAGAGTTGAGCGACTGATTGGACGCATTAACTGTAAAGAGTTTGCACGTTAAATCTGAATTCATTACAATTTTATTTGCAGTCAACTTACGCGCATTGGGTCCACTGCTGATGCGACGCTGGCTGCCCGCGGTGCTGGCCAAATTGACCGCTGCCATGACCGCTGGGGCGCTGGGTATGATGGTGCTCTGATTGGGCGGGTAGGTGCCACCGCTGGTGATATCCTCCAGCTTGAACTGCACAGTTTATGAAAGTAAGCAAGTATTAAATATGTGTTCTCGAATGTATTCTAGATATGGTACAAATATCAAATATATATATTTATTCATTTGTTTTGTTGTTTGTGTGTATGTATTTCTTGTTTCTTGTTGTTTTTTATATTCTTTTTAAAGCTATGCTGGTAATGTTGTTTTATCTGTTGTTCATTAATCCATTGCTGATTGTTATCGATAATGTTGTTTTTAGTACAAATTTAGTAGTCAAGACGCCAGAAACCTTAAAATATTCCAAAACAGCTCTTACTATTAATACCAAAGCTTTAATCCTTCAATTACATAACATTTCCCATTATTAAATTTAGCAATTTTAACTTTTAACTTAAGATACCATGCAATTGACCCAGTTGGAACATTTTTGCTTTTTCAATATTATTAAATTCATTTTGCATCGAAACTTTTTTTTATTCTCCGACGAAAATAAGCATATAAGTTCTATATACTAAAAGCAATTTTAGTTCCCCGTCAATAAATATTAATAAAACATACTACATATATGTATATATAAATGCTTAATTAAACAAAACAAAAAATAAGCAAGCCATACATAGCAAAAAAGTTAATAAGCGTTAATTAATGAATAATATTCAATGAGACAGACGCATTTAGGCATATATGTATGTATATATAAATTTATATATATATAAAAATAATAATGTTCATTAACCGAATGTGCGATATCATGTTTCGGAGAGTAAATATAGTATATGGTATTATTGTTCATAGAGTGCTACAATTAAAAACAAATACATAAATACATACATATACATATTTATACATAGAATAGTTATTAACATTAAAAGGCAGATGCAGAGCAATTGACAGACAGGCGTTCATGATAAATCAAATAAAAATTTAAATTAAAAGAGAAATATATAACTTAAAAGACAAATAAAAAGTAAAACGATGTATAACAGCTACAATAAAAAAATACAAACAAAAAATTCATTTATTGCGAAGCCCTTGACTACAAAAAAAATCACAATATATTTTATATGCAGTTCTATAGATATGGAAATGATATTATGAATAATATTATGTATTCATAATAACAATTCAGTGGAATTTTTGTTTATCTTTTATACAGTTCCGTTAATCTACTATAATTGCATTCAGTATATGTGATTTCTTTTCTGTAAGGGCAAACGCAACTTCGGTGCACCGAAGTTAGATGAATTTGTTCCGATTTGAACATAGATTTCAACTGGAGCTCTTCACATTTCAATTTGGTTTTGCAGCCCTGGTTTAAAAATATAAAATATTCTACACTAAAAAAAAAAATAACATGCTACACTTAAAGCTTAACATATATCGCACACTGTTTGATTTTTATTTATTTATTTTATAAAGCCAGTCGAAATTGTTTTGTGGAGCGTACCAAAGGATAGTTGTTTAAGGTCAGTTCGATTAAAGGTCAGTTGTTGTTGCTGTTCTTGGTTGTTCTTGTTGTTGTTGTGGTTGTGTGCATACCTTTGAGCCCGCATCGAACTTGAGACGCCAAGACGGACGTCGCTCAGCTGCTGATATGGATGTGCTTGAAGAGGAAGACGTCGATGGCGCAACAACAGTAGCAGTTGCAGCAGCAGAAGTCGCCGCACCACCAGCACCACCTGCACCACTCTCCATAGTGCGACGCGCGTACAGACTGAGCAACGAGTCGCGCGCATTAAAATCTGCATGTGCAGCCACTGGCGAGGCCGTATCCGACTTGCCATCCGCATCCTGAGCAGATCCGCCAGCCGAGCTGCTGCTGCTACTCAGATTGCGCTTATCACGCAATCGCACCGGACTCTCTAGAGAGCCGGGCGTTGTTGCGGGCGTCGGCGTTGTCGCCGCTCTGCTCTCAGTTGGCGCTGCGGCGGCGAGCGGCAGCTCTGTGGGTCTTGCAGGAATCGGCGTCGACTCGCCGCTTGCTTCTGTGCCCGTCACGCGCGTCTGCTTGGCAACTACTGGGTCAGTCTTTAGTTGTTTGTGGCTGCTCGACTCTTGCGCCTCTTCTTTCTTCTTCTCCTGATCCGCCTCAGACTCGATGGGCTTCTCCCGCCTAGAGACTATCGTATAGCTGGCACTGACCGCCGTCTGCTGGTCATCCTCCTCGCCAGCCGCCTGTGTGTGTGCTGGCGGTGCCAGTGTGAAGCTAGCGGTGGTATCGGCGCTGCCAACCACAGTTTCAATTATTTCCGAATCATCTGCTGTGGTTGTTGTCCTGGGTATTATGGCTGGTGGCGGACTTGTGGGCGGTGGTGGGGGCTGCGCCTCTTGCTGGCTGCTGTCGTCAATATCGTTCTCACTGCTATTGTTGTCTGTTGCTGTTGCCGTTGTTGTTGTTGTTGCTGTTGCAGTTGTTGTGCTTGGAGTGGCTGGTGTTGCAGTGGTGGAGCTTGTTTCATTCTGTTAATAATATTAGTTGTGGAACAAATAAAAAACAGTTGACCTGCGCGTTGTCTCCAAAAACAAAAATCAAATGGCGTTTCTGGATGAGATTCTCTACGTTTTTAGAGGTAATAGGGTCTGCTAAGTAAGGGTCACGCTAACGATCATAAACAGTTTACGATAAACGATATAAGACATACATACGACATACGTAGAGTGCCCTGGCACTTTAATATACTTTAGAGGGGGAAAAAAAAACTCTAAACGCATGCAAATTGCATCATGCAAAAATACATAAGTATGATCTGTATATAATACACATACATATATGGTATATACAAAACTGTATAGTAAAAATAAAAATAGCTTAAAATACATACAATTAATTACACTATTCGCTTTGATGAAATCAGACTACTCTTATATCAAACGAAAAAGAACTGCACAGAAATGAAAATTTTGATTTCGATTTTGATTTTGATTTTCATTTTGATGAACCGTTGCAACCGTTGCGGCATTTTTATGGGCGGGCAGCGGGCGCTGGGCGTGGCGGGCGAAGGCGGCGTTTGCGAGGCATTTATTTACTTTCAATTCGATCAGCGGCGCAAGAATACAAATAAAAGAAAACGAACTCGATCTCAAACGCAAACGCAAACGCAGTATAAAACACAATTTGATTGGCGCTCGGTTTTGATTGTTAAATTTGTTGCAGCTGAACGCAGGCTAAATGAGTGCTGATTGATTGATCGGCTGACTGAGCAACTTTGATTCGATTTGATTGATTGATGAGAGTACGCGCTGTTTGACAATATGAGCAGCTAAACTACAGCAGTCTTGGATTGACTGTCATTTCCCCAGACACTATGCAAGCGGACCATATGCTTGAAGAGTGTCTCAAGTGTCGTTCGATTGCATGGTGCTTGAGAAAGCAGAATTGAATTTCACTAAGTACTACCATAAAGCTTAATTTCTTTAAAACTAGGCTGAACAAACATGCTCACACATACACGCACACGCACACACACACACACACACATTCGCACATCTATTGTGGGTGGGATATATGCAATTGACAAACACCATATTTGAAATGTGGGTAGTGAGAACACTAAACGACTGCAATGACATGATATAGGTATATGATGGCTGACAGAGAGTGGGAAAGGGAGTAAGTGAGGTGCACAGCTGCACACGCACTTGCTCACACACACATACACACACTTTCTATTTAGGGGAACGACAAAACACAACGAGTACATTAATGGGAACACCATAACCATAAGCAGTTGTTGTTGTTGTTGTTTGGTGTTGGTGTTGTATGACATCGTGTGTGTGTGTGTGTGTGTGTGTGTAAATGAAAACTCCTTTTCAACTACATAGAACATAAGAATATATTGTATTTACATCTATTTTATATATGCTGGATGATTACGTGTGTATGGCTCTCACTGATCTATGATATATTCTAACGATCTCTTGATTTCGATGTGTGTGGATTTGTTGGGTGAGATTTGTTTCTAAATTGTTTCTTCTTTTCTGTCTTGGGCCCACATAGTACTTACGCTGCTGCTGTTGTTGTTGTTATTGTTATTGTTGTTATTCATGCCCAAGTTCTTCTTCTTCACCAGCTCCTCGGCGCTCTTGATCTCCTCGAGCGTAACGCCCTGCGTGGACCGACGCGTCTCACGTACTCGCTTCGCATGAGCCTTGCGTTGAGTTTCGCTCTCCTCGTCACGCACAGGCGGCACAAAGGATCTACACAGAGAGAAAAGATAGATAGATTAGTTAAGTTAGGTTTCTAATAATCAAGTACACATCAACGAAAAGTGAGTTTCTCAGCTCGCGGCACATGCTACACCTGTGGGGCGGGGCAGAATTGAGAGTTAGCAGAGCTAGCACAGATTTAAACGGCTTTTCGGGTTAGCGCAATACAACAGTTGTTAACCAATTAACAGTTATGCTTCATGATCATTACTTGAAAAAGTTCTTGAATATATTGCCAGCCGATTGCTTGGGCTTCGGGGTCTCCACATCGCTTGCACTGGCGCTGGCCGTAGAGCTACCATTGTTGTTGTTGTTGATGTTATTATTATTATTATTGTTGTTGTTGTTGTTGTTGCTGGCCGGATTGCTGACGAATTTTTAGGTATATATATAATAAACCGATGATAAAATATACTTAAAATAATTGTACAAGAAAATTCTAGTTTTCAAATCAAGAAACTAATAATCCCTATTGAAACATACTCAGAGAATATAACTGAAACACTAATATATATGTCGTATCATTTCGATATTGCGCCGTTGTTGAGGTTGCAATTTGATTTCTCTATGCAGTAGTGTTGGGAAGGACTGACAGTCCATATTAATCGTTCGATTTAGTATTGCAATGGCAATTAAAGGATGTATCGTCTCTAGAAAGAGACAACTACAGCTGTTGCTGAACGTGGTCCCGGATGTCGCTGGATTAGAGAGAGACGCCTAGTTATGTCTTTTGCACAGGGTCGCATTGATTGATTATGCGACCAGGAGGGGTGCAGACAGACGGGCACTTGGTCAAAGAACGTTGAACAAGGAAGAGCAGAAAAAGAGTAAAGAGAAGCGACGCCGGGAACTCGTTGATTGGCACAGCTATAATGGAAGGTAACAACGAATATCGCAACGCCCCGACATATATACAAATAATACTCAGAATGATCGATAAGTCTCAATCGATAACAATAACAATATCGACATACACAACCTATATATTTCTTTCTTTTTTCTCGTTAAAAAGTTTTAACTACCACTTGAAATATATGTATAATGTATTTGATCCCTAACAACTTAGATCTCTAACTGTCAATTCACTCTATTTATTCACTCACCTGCGAATAGGTGGGGTGAGCACAGTTGATGCGGGTGAGCTGAGCGTCGTTGTTGTGGTTGTAGTCGTTGTTGTTGCTGCCGTAAGCATCGTAACTGGAGCAATTGGTTTCCTGTGAGAGCAGCAATACAAATTGAGCGAATGACAGATAGAGAGAGAGAGAGAGAGACAGAAAGGAAGAGATGAAAAAGAGAGATCAAATAATTAAAGAGAGTCACTAACTGGTGTTCAAGAGCACATCTAAGAGAGATAGACGACATAGTGCGCATTGCCTAGATAAATGTTAAGTAGACTTTGTTGTTGGTGCAATGAGAGTTTGTCGAGGATACATGTACATACATATATATAGGTATATAGACTATATATATATGCATATAGAAGCTAAGCAAAGCAATGATTATATATATATACACATATATAGAGTTTAGTTTACAGTTCTATGGTTGTTATATAAATTACTTGCTAGTTAATTACAATTAGTTAGGAGTTGTGATTAGAGGCGTTACCGAATTATTCTTTTTCGATTAGCACAAAACAAACCTGAAATATACTGAGTTATCTTTGAGGGATGCCGATCTTTGTACGCTATAAATTTGACTTGGATTGGCTGTGGTAGCTGCTGTTGCTGTTGTTGTTGTTGTGGTTGTGTTGTTGGTGTGTGTGTTGAATGTGGTTGTTGTAGTTGTAGTTGTGTTGTTGCTGCTGCTGCCACTGCTGCTGATGGTGGTTGTGCTCACAGTCTTTCCCAACAGCAGCGCGCTCTTATTGTTATTATTATTGTTGTTATTGTTATTATTGTTGTTATTGCTACTTTGGTTATTGTTGTTATTAGCATTATTGCCGGGCAGAGCATTCGCCGCCGTCGTCGCTGGCAGTATGGGACATGAGTTCGCCTTTATGCGTGCCCGCAGCTCATTGTACTTTTGATAGAATCTGCGCGGATCAGGTGGAACAGACGGGCGGGCAGACAGGCGGGCGGGCGGGCAGGGTTGGTTGGCAGGCGGGCGGGCGGGTTAGAATTGGATTTTTTTGATAAGCGTTTGATGAATTGGTGCGATGTGAATAATTGTTGTAGTTGTTGTTTGTTGTAGTAGTAGTTGTTGTAGTTGTTGCACATAAGGAAAAGAACACACATAAAACAAAAATAAATAGCAAAACAAATCAAGTTTCAAAAAATAGTATACAATTTTGTTCAAGTTCGTACAATTTTTTCTGTTGTTTATAGTTTGTGCTTCACAATTCGCCGCAGCGCTGCAGCAGAGACTCGAATGCTCTCTAGAGAATTTGAACACTAAACTCTGACCATTTATACAATAAATTAATTCTCGAAATTTTATAACTGATTCATGGGCTGTTCGAGCAACAGTTGAACAGTTGACAGTATGGCTAAATTTAAAAAGTTCGATAATGGTCAATACAAATAGAAGTAAGTGTAGTTGTGTCCGTGTGTAAGTGTGTATGTGTGTGTGTAAGCTGCGTGAGGTGTTTATTGATAAGCGGCTGGCAATCAGCAAAAAGTGAAACACAAACAGCAAAATTAACCGAAAGTGTTGTGCAAATTGTGACACATTAAATATAATTGTAAAATGCGGGTTAATTTGCAGTGTGCGTGTGTGTGTATGAATATGTAACAGTGTGAGTGTGTATGTGTATGTGTGTGTGGCACGCATTTATGTCTAGTTAGTCTAGGTGTGTGTGCGCTAAACTCACTTTTGATCATTCTCAAAGCTTTGCGTGCGTCGCAAGATGACATCGTTGGCGGTCTCATTGGCGCTCTTGCCGCTCAGCTCTTTGTCAGGAACTTCTGTAACGCCAGATAAATACACTATTATTAACTGGAAATAATTAGGAATGTATATGACGTACGATTCTTAGTGGGACTGTCGTTGGGCGTACGCAGCGTTTTGCGTCGCCAGGGCGCCTCCTCCTCGCCAGAATGCTCGGCGGCATGAATATGTTGATTGGGCTTCACATTTTCAGCTGTAAATGCAAATAAATAATCATTAGATATATGTATATTGTCAGAGATATCAATAGAAAACGGTTAATCTTTGCTTAATGCAGGCTTTAAGCACACTTTGGGTTGGGTAAGTAACTGAGACACTAAACAATTTAGCGACTACCTTCGCTCTCGGTTAAACTTGTGCTGTGTGAGCTCTCTGTGGAGTCGCTGAGCTCTGAGTCGGTATCATCTTCATTATCATCAACATCAACATCACCATCATCATTATGATCCTTGGCAGCAGTCTCAACTAAGGCAGCAACATCTTGGGGCGCCAATTGAGCGCTGGTATTAAGCGAGCCGCTCGCAGCTGCAGTGTGCGGTGTGGACAAAGACAAGACACAAATAGAGCAAAGACAGACAGCAGAATGAGAGCGGGCGGGCGGGCGGTTGGTCGGTGTATACAAACACAGAGAGAGAGTGAGAGAGAGGTAGCAAGCAGCGATTCACGGAGAAAGAGAGAGAGAGAGAGTATAAGAGAGAGCATTACACAAACTGTTGACTAGATGACGAGTTTGATGACATTGATGATCATAAAGATGAGACGCAAAACATATAAAGCAGGCAGCTGCAGCTGCAGCTGCAGATGAAATGAGATGAGATGAGACGTGGACATGGGCGTGGAGTTGGACAAAGGCAGTGACAAGTGTGTTTGTAATTAAATGCTTTTAACCGAAATATTAACGCGCATGAGAACCTAATTGAGCGACACAATTGAAAAACAAACAAAGACACGCACAAAATTTGGCATAGAAATTAAAGAAAACTTTTTATATAAAATATGCAAATCAATGGCTGCGCTTGGATTGAGTGGAAGGATCTCTGAAAGAATTTACTGCATTTCATTGTACGCACCATCCTTAGCGGTATCAGTTCTCACTTCAACGCGTACGAGTTTCGTTCGTGTTTTGTCCACATGATTTTCAATCGCATCTGAGATTCTGCTGTAAGAGAACGAATGATTTCTAATTGGTTTTAATTGATTTTATTGAATTATTCGAAACTCACCTGATTTGACTAGATGGACGCCGTTTGTTGCGCTTGTTGGCGCGCAGTTCTTCGAGGAATTTGACCATTTTGCGATCGGCCACATCGATGCAGGTCTGGCCAGCATAATTCGTGATATCCATATCGGCCAGTGACTCGACCAGCATTTCAGCCGCCTCCTTCTGGCCCCAGTGTGCGGCAGCATGCAATGGTGTCCAGCCATCGTTGTCCTGCCTATCCACGTTGCAGCCAGCGGCGAGCAGCAGACGTAGCACTTTCGCATAGCCCTTGGCAGCGGCCACATGCAACGCTGTTGCACCTGTTTTCGGATGCGGTCGATCCACTTCGGACAGGTCACCGCGCTTCGCATCCTTCAGCATGGCCTGCTCCTCGGCTCTGCGTGCCTGATCCACATCAATATTGAGCTCCTGCACCACCTTTTCCATATAGTTAATCATGGGCATATGCTGCACATCGATTGCCAAATCCAGTGCCAGATCCCCATCGCTATTCACGGCAGCCACATCCGCGTTGTGCTCCACCAGGTAGCAGGCTATGCTAACAAAGCTGTAAATGCGGCTCATTAGTGAAGTTGCTCGGTATTCTGTTGGATGGTTACTCACCCGCAGGAGGCAGTAGCATGCAGTGGCGTCCAACCCTCGTTGTCTTGCCGATTAATATCGGCTCCGTGCTCTATTAAAAACTCAACCATGTCGAGTTTGTCATCGATGCAGGCCTGTAAGAAATATTTTGATTAGCAAGTTTTATCAATTTTATAATGATGGATGTCTCACAGTGGGCTTGAAAGAGTATTAGTAATAATTGTATAAGAGTGTGGAAATTATAAGAGATTGCACCAACAGTATAAGAGTTGTGTTTATAAACAGCATTAGAAAGAGTATAAACCGTATAAGAGCTTGTATAAAAGGTATAAGAGTCTTATAAAACTCTACGACTCTTTCAATACGAAACGGACTTTGGTATTCCATATAAAATGTATATTAACGTAATTTAACTGAAATCAGTCTCATCATCTAGTTTAGTTTAGTTTTAATGATCCGCTAACTATGCTATATAAAACATATATGGAAAATTAAATTGTTTAACGATTTCGCTAAAGTTAACAAATTCAAATACTTTCAATTGATTTGGCCAATGAACCTCTCATGTTACATTCGGCAAATTCCGAGGCGCAGACAAAAGAAAATGAATAATTTAACAATTATCTGAAGCTGCTTTTTGATATAATTTGCATTTCTTCACAGTCGATCAATTTACATACATATGTATGCCCCTTGTTTACTGTTTGGCAATTGCTTATGCTAAGGCTTCGACTAAATACAATGAAATGTATCAATGTTATATTGTGCGAATTTATTTTTATCTTTGGGGATCCGACTTTGCGTCGTTTATCGACTCTTATACAGCTGAGGCATGTTTTCGTATAAGTAATTGTGCCATGTTTTAATAGCTCTGCTACATTTGTGTTTATCTTGCTAAAAACGCTAAAGTAAACACACTCACACACACATACACATACATATGCACGATCCAGTGTTACATATACATAGATAATTATATAGACTGGAGCTCTGGTACCGACTGTGGCACATGGGCAACGTTGTTTATGCGGATTTCCGTTGAAACGAAGACATCGCCAGTCTGCGTATGCAGAATGAAGACGACAACAACGACAACGACAACTACAACGACAACGACGACAGCCGATGATGGCGATGATATCATCGTGAGCAACTCCGTCGGCTTCTATATGCCGCTATCTAGCGACAAACCCGCCCAACAACAACAATAACATAGCCGACGACAACAATGCGACGCTTAGTGGGCAGTGAAATGCCGATAAGAATTCTTAACAATAAAATAGAAAAGAGAACACAACATGAACTTCAACAGGCTCCAATACCAATACGAATTCGAATACTCATTCGCTCAATTGTTGCCATTTGATAAGCGTGTGTGGGGTATTCAAAATCAAATTTTATTTTCTTTTTTTGCCTAATTCATTTCTTTTATAGTCCGCCACATATGTTAATTTAGCAGATTTTTTGGTTTTTATTTTTAAGGGGCAAAATGCAAAAGCAATTTCCATTTCGCAGTAAAACGCATAAAAGGCGGAACACAAAACGAAACCAAACTCAGGAGAACTAAATGTCGGGGGAGAGAGACAGAGAGAGAGACTGAGAGCAATTTGCAAATCTGGAACGCAGCCAATTAATTAATTATGAACAATTTTGATAAACTGACCAACTGACGACAGCGACAACTGACGACGACGACGACGACAACGATGGGCGGACCGCCCACGCGTGACCATCCCAGCAACAAAAACGACTTTGGCATGCAAAATTTGACATGAGCTATTTGCTAGGCAATTTGTGAGTTTTGATTTTTGGTCTGGTGTTAATGTCAGCTATAGCTGCAGCAGCATCAACGGCAGCCGCAACAGCACTAGCGAATTCTGTGCTATTTTCATTGCATTGAAAGCGAATTTCGTTTTCTTGGCCAGCGCGAAAATCGGTCTGCGAATTGCATGCTAAGTTTAGCCTTTTGTTTTTGGCACGCCATTGAGCAGCATTTTGTGTCTTACCTCTCACTCAGTCTATCTCACTCTCTATTGGTTTTTTTTTTTTTTTGTGAAATGTTATTCACCCCGCCGCATTACGTATACGCCGCATGCAACTGCAATCAGCAGCAACTTGTTGAGACGACTTTGCGCGGCAGCAACAAGCCGCTTAACTACTCATAAACCCAGCGCCCTCTTGCTACACTAAGCTGCATATCAACTAGAGCCAACATCCTTCCTTCTTCTTCTTCCTCATAAGTGCTGTTGAAGTTTTCATTACAATGCAGCTAGTTTATACTCTAGCCTAAGCCACACTAATTAACATAGTTTGCACAATGAACAATGGCTATAGAGGGGAAATAATCAAGGAAGGGGAAAGGAGAGTAAGAGCAAAGGTATGCAGAGATTCATTATTAGAGCAATCAGAAAACAATGATAGAGTAATAAGGGACAAAAAAACAAGTTAAAGAATATACAAAATATGGAGAGCAAACGAAAGATTCCTTAATGAAAGAGATAGAGATAAATGTGGAAATATATATATCAAGAGACTAATATAGGAAAATACCACATAGCAGCCCTATACGTGGTCTTATCTATGATACGTTAAAGTAGCCCCTGATGTACATTTAAGGTATGTATTTCGCTTTCAATTATTATACCAATAAATACACAAGTCAATCCATTTACCTAAATGTAATCATATGAATCGCTTTAGTCATTGCGATAATTGAAGATTCGCTGGTGAAGCAAACAGAACACTTCAAGAGATATTTTAAAATAATTTGAATTAGCAGCGGTTGCCTCAAGGCATTTGTCTAATATTCAATGCGACTCGACTATATAATGTATACAAAAGATTCGCATTTTGGATACACAATGGCGAGGCACATGGCTAAATGGTATGTATTATGGCTCATGGCAAGCCTTCATAATTTCAAATAATTTTAGTTTCTTTTTTTTCTCGATTTTTTTGAGCGAAAGTTCTTGCGCCGCTTGAATGCCTCGCCCTCGCCTAGCTGCCAAAAAAAATAATTCTACAAATCAGAAGCAATAGAAACAAGAAACGAGGCGACGTCTGTTGTTTCCACTCGACTCTACGAATTTTTGGTCAATTGGTCAGTTGGGTTATTTCACTTAGGTTTACCAACACTTTCGACTGGAGCAGAACCACCTGCTGGCAGATCCAATATATATACATATGCCATAATAAATGCTTGGACATGATTAAGAAAAGAATGTATACACAATAGACGGCATAAAGAAATTCCTTATAATTCTGAAGATCACAAATTGTGTGTATTGGGGCGAAAAAATAGCTCATAGAATTTGTTTATGATATTACGATTGCTCGGAATGTCCGTGTGGGCCACATTAATCAGCACAGTTTAATGGAGATGATTATTTATATATACATAACATATTCGACTAAAATATATATGTATAAACATAAGATATTAGACTGAACAGCACAAAATTAAATATTTTACTTGGATAATTAATAGAAGTGTGTTTCATATTTATAAATTATATACATATATTTTATGCGAATGTTTATAGATCTTTGCCGCAGTACATGTCCACTTCAAAAAAACACTTTCGTCTAACCACCCTTAATATACAGATCGTAGATATATATAATGATATATGATGAGCTATATTTGTGAACATTTCGTCATGGATATTGCAAAAATAAAAAAAAAAATTTCTTCTCTTCCTCGCCTTAAAAGCAATAGAAAATTTTCAAAATTAGTTCTTTTTTTCGAAAGATTTTCCTAGCTGTATGTCTGTATTTGTGTGTATCTGTGTGAGCAATAAAATGAGCTCAAATAATACAATTGGAAGCAGAATTGGGAGCTGGTTGGAAGACAGTTGTAAAATCTAACAAAATTTAATGGCTAAATGTACATTTGGCAGTTGTTGTTGTTGTTGTTGTTATTTTAGATTTTGCTCGAAATGGTATTATGCAATGCACTCTTCACACACACACACACACACACAGTTGCGATCGCAGCGCATAGAATGATTTTTCAGTTTTGCTCAATTCGCAAGATTTTCAGCATCGTTTGTTATTTTGGGTGTAAAACACCAAACGAGAAATAAATCAAATCAAATGTAGCCAGAGCCAGCAAACCATTTATATATGTATACAGATACAGTATACAGACATACATATATGTGTATTTATATGTATATATACATTTATCTATATGCAACACGCGCTGTGAATTCTTGAGGATGTTTTTGATTTGTATCTGTTTTGCTGTATATTGCGCGTATCTGTCTGTGCGTTTAGATGTCCGTCTGTTCGTTTGTCCGTCTGCCGTGTTGTTGTCAGAGAGACAGAGAGAGATAGCTAGAGAGATCGAAGAGTTAGAACCGGGCCAAGGTTACAAAACACGTCAATAAAGCGCGTTAACAATATCAACAACAACAACAAGAAAACAATATTGTATTATTATTGCTTTTGATTTTTCTTTTGGAAAACTCACGCACAAACCGAACAACAATTTCCGAGACAGGATTTCAGCATGAAAGAGAAGGAGAATTCAATACAGAGAGAGAGAGACAGCGATCACATTGAATATCAATTTGGGGTCATCTAACGATCACGTTCATGATTTGTTGCCATTATTATTATAATGCTTTATATATTCGCTTCGAGATATCGCTCAATTTGCAAGCTTGACAATATAATTAGCTAATTTATGCGACAATTTATTTAGCCAGACTCCACAGTCAGTCAATTGCGAATGGATCAAACTAATTGGCCAGCATTTACGATTAAATTATGATACATTATTTCAAGGCTTTTCTGCTACTCTCGCAATTGTTGTTGTTGTTGTAGACACATGTCACCGAAATCTAAAAGACATCTTAATTATAATGTGACCATAACGGTTCAAGTGTTGTGCAAACGCGTGTTTTTTATAATCCAACAAATAACAAAGTAGCGAAAAAAACTAGAAAGAATAAATATCTTAAGCACAACGAATACTCAATACCCTATTAGACATACATTGGATCTATTGCTGAGAAAAAGAAATGAAATTTGAATATCATTTCAAATAACTTGACTGACCGCGCTTATCGACTCGACTTTTAATGTTCAAATTCTCTTCTCTTTCTGATAATCTCATAATACTCTTTCTACAAGTCTTTAAAAACGTTTTCAGCGGAAGCCCAAACAAAACAAAACGATTGTATTCAGAGGATATGATTCAAACAACAAAAGGCAGCATTTAGACCAAAAACATCAATAGAAGTAATGCAAATTAAATAATGAGATTTATAATCTCACTCTCTCTCTCTTTCTCTTTCCCAACTGTATCATTCTTAGGCCGTGAACTTTGCCTTGTGCGCAGAGCTTATATATTTTATGGCCCAATTAAATAAGAGAAAAACACTTTAATTATAGCAATAATAAATACGTGCGGCCATGCGACAAATTGATATTTATAAAATTCGCATTATCCTTGAACTAAGAACACTGAAACTGTTGTGAAAAATATGTAAGGAAAATTCACAACATGTGTAAATAAACAAATCTTAATTTATTACGGTTTTCATAAAACATTTTGCTGCAACCTCAGTTTTTTTCTTCATCGAGTTGAATGTCAACGCATCGCCCCCAAGAGTTTGTCTCTCTGTCCGTCCGTCCGTCCGTCTGTCTATCGCATTGGCCGTCCGTCGTTTAGTTTGTCATCATCATCATTCATAGCCGAAGGTGGCAGCCGTTTTGGATTTTGCCATTGAAAATGGCAGCCAGGTGTTTTGGCTCTGTTTGTTATTGTTGTTGTTGTTGTTGTTGTGGCTGCTGTTGCTGGTTTGCTTGTTGCTTGTTTATGAATGAAAGCCGAAACAAACAATTTTCACTTGTAAAAGAAAGCATACATACAAACAGAGCCTTCGCTTTGACTTTGATCAACGAAATCAGCGATGAATTAATTAATTATAATACTTACAGCACATAATGAATGCAATAGAAATTCAGTTTTGCGGTTAAACAACAATAACAACAACAACAACAACAACAACAAGAACAACTATTACTACAAAAGTAGCAGCAGCAGCAACAACAACAGCCACAGGTAATTCAAGACTTTACACAGTTCCCATTGTTATTATTGCTGCAATTACAGTTACGCCCTCAGCCCCTCCTGACAGCCTACCCGATATCTGATTATGTAGATATTAACATCTGGTTAACAAGTGCGCCGCAACTAAACGGTGAAAATATCTCTTGACTCTTAGCGGGCGCAGCATAATTAAAATCAATTAACTGCAAACAAAAAAGACAGTTACCGCTAAAAGTATGTGCACACGCACACACGAACTGTGACTAGCGTATATTATAAATGTAGATTTGTTATAATTGTATGTGTTCTCTATATATTATAGTTGTATATACAATTTCAAATTGTTTTTGGCATTTAAATATGCGATATTTTGATTTTTCTGTACCATTTTTTTAGATACTGTTCGAAAGAGTTTCTTCAATAGCAAAATTTTCCAATACATCTGAGTAAATATTGCAATCTCATTTAAATTATAAATATTCTCTCGCCAAAATACATTGAACTGTCTCTTGTCTTTGTATTTACATTGAAAGGCGCCACATGAAATAACTTTCAACAAAGATTTCAATTTTATTTTCCGCTATAGCTTTTCATTTTTATTCTTTTTTCTTTCTCTTGTTTTTATGTATAAATTTTTCATGCGATGTGGCCCAAAGAACAAACGAACGAAATTGAAAGAAAAATGAAAATGATTTTGCGAAAATCTTTTCTATATACAACGCGCATTTGTCTATATCTATATATATGTATGTATATAGATATATATATGTATGTATATATGTGTGTATATTGTATATTTTTCTTGGCATTTAAAAATAGAAATTTTTTTTGTATTTTTCTTATTTAATGCTTGCGCCGTTTGCTGTTTGTTGCTATTGTTGTTGCTCTTTCTGCTGTTGTTGTTGTTTCGGGCATTCGACTTGTAAATCGTCGGCTTGCATTAGAAATGTATTTGTTAATGTTTTAGTGGTTTTTGCGGTGCTTTGGAAACCGCTGCGAGAGCACGAAATACGCCGTAACAAAAACCAACTAATTGAACGGATAGCAAATACCCTGCAAAGGAATCATATGATTGTAAACTGCCTGTTCTCGATATACCTTCTATGTGTTATATGTAAAACAGCAGCTATATCGCAATCAGACCTCTGGAATCTTGTATTTATCTTTTCCACACATGATATTTCCATACGACCGAAGAGGACTACCGTGTACTCTATATATACCTGTCTATACCAATTTGAATTTGCTTACTCTTGATTACTCTGGCTGACCACATTGATACATAACATGCTCAAAATTATAAATACCCCTTCTCTGTCAGCCAAGGGTATCAAAGATGTGTAGCATGCGCCGACGTTCACGTCAGCTGCGACGCTAGCAACGCTGCTCAGTTGGGCGGCGCAACAGTTTCGAAAGCAACGCAACACCCTGCCTCAACCCCCTTCCCGCTCTCACCCCCACCACTTTTGCTACTGCTACAATTCCTGCTGGGGTCGCGTGTTCGCAATCACTGACGTAATGTACTCCATTTATATATTTCACAGTTTATCATTGATACATACGCCAGAGTGAGACAGGTAGTTTATAGGTTTATATGTATGTAATACGCACCTGATGCAAAGCCGTGAGCCCATCAACATTGGCCGTGTTTATGTCGGCGCCCTGCTCGAGCAGCTGCACCACCTCCTCCTTGTCGCCCGATAGACAGGCGGCCAAAAAAACGCATCCCGAGCTGAATTTGATCCTGCGGCTGTGCTCGTGGCGTGGGGAGGGAGCGGCTCGATTGGTGTCCGACTCTTCCCAGCGCTTCAGCTGCTCGGCCCGCTTCATCATGGCCGAATTGTTGCGCATCTCTAGCGATGACATTTTGACGGCTTTTTGTTGAGGTGCTTGGTATTAAATAACGGCGCTTGAGGCGCCACACAAAGTTGCACTTAAAATTTAATTGCTTGTATCTTGTTTTTGTTGTTGATTTTGATAATTTTTATTGTTGTTGCAATTGCATTTGCAATCGCAGTTGTTCGCTGCACCGAGAATTTTGATTTGCACTATTTATAGAAAATCTTTTCACATTAATTTCGATATTATTTTTGATTTTTGCTTTTTTTATTAGCACTGATCACTTACAAATTGGCTATGTGTGAATGTTTGTGCTGCTTCTAGCTAATTATTAATTTTCTATTTTCACTCGTTTCGTGCCTACTGCTTTGTGTGTGTTGTTGGTGTACTTTTTTCTATACGCTTTATCAGCTAAAACGGGCGCAACTGCTTGGCGTGTTTTTTTTTTATCGTGTTTCTTTTGCACTTCACTGCACACAAACACACACACACGCACACTCAGAGACGCATACACTAACGCACACTCACTCACACGCTCCCGGGAGCAGAGGAGAGTCGCACAGCACAAGCACACAAACACACACACACACTGAGGCGCGCATGCAGGCTAGCGCGTTCTCACCAACGTTTTTCTTACACACGCTTGCAAAACAATTTTCGTGTTAGCATTTATCACACTTCTTTCTTGATTCTTAGTTTTCGCTTAACATTAAAAACAAACATTGTATCCATTTGCGCGATGCTGCGCTGCTGCTCCTGGCTGCAAAGAAAAAAAATTGAACCAAAAGTTGCGCGTAAATAAATTTGACATTAAACACAACACTGCCGACGCTCAACCGCTCTGCCGCTGACAACGTTGACGTTAGGGCGCTGCTGGCATTTTGATGTTGCAGTTGTAGTGCAGGGTTGTCGCACTTCGCATATATTTTAGCACAGAATACGCACAATGGTATAGTTTCAAATATTAATGGGAGCATATAATAGAAAATAAAGAACATTTGTTGCTGCTGCTCTTTACACTTTGTTTATCATTGCGCGTATGTTCGCGCTCTCTCAGCCTCGCTTGCTCTTCCACACATACACACACACTCTCTCTCGCGCTCACATACACACGCAATATGCAACACTGTGTGCGTGTGTGTGTATGTTACCAATTTGACATAAATTCAACAGCCGCGACGCTGACGTCGGTACGCGGGTAAATAGAACGAAGTACGCTACTAAGATGGAAACCGATATTTTCACTCAATCTATTCGTCTTTATTTTATATAATGGGATTTTGTAGTCCAATTATAATACTTAAATATACTGCGCGTAATTATGTAAAGGTATTTAACAGCGCCTCCATCCTCAGACACACACACGCACACATAACCAAACGTTGAGAAAAATGTATAAATTGCAGTAAAAACTTTTCACAGCACAACGGCATCGAAACCGATACGAGCACAGGGGCAAATGCACTTACTTTGCTATTCTGCACGCGCAAATTATGGGGCACTGTTTTAGTGCTCAGACGCGTAGACAGTGCAATGCACAATAATTCAATTTATTGTGCATATTTCGGATAAATTTGATAATTTAATTTCGTTCACCAATCCGTGCCATTCCGTGCGGCCACGACAAAGGTTAAAATGAAACTGATGAAAGAGAGAGACAGCGCCAAACAGAGAGAAGAGAGCGACCCTGTCAGTGTGACATGTTGCTGCCCACGGTGAATGCGCGTTGTTTGTGAGCGAAAAGTGTGACTGTCGCCACATGTTGCCTCAACATCTACTCATTATGGTCCACTACTGCACAGCAGTGTGTACATATGGCAAAAACTTAGTTGTTGGAGCAACACTCTTCCAGGGCTGCATTGGAGTGATAAAAATAAATATCGATTTGGCGCGCATTCGAGAGCTGTGTAACGATTTCTATCGAATTGAAGAACATTTTTCTACCCTTCTTATTTGAATTCTCGTTCTGCCTCTCTAACTACCCCCTTGGAGAGCGCAGTCTCCCCAAAAACCCACCACCCAAAAATTATTGCGCAGTTCTCTTCCGCAATTACAAAAACGTTTGCGTTCTCGTTCCAACCCGTTGCGTGCATAGAAAGCAAAACAAAACTATGCAATAGAAAAACAAAATAGGCTACGCCAGCCGTAAAATTTTCACTGGTAGTCGCACCGTGACACTCAGACCTAACAGTCGCAGTTGAGCACTTTTTGCCGGGCATAATTAACACATTGTACACTTATCTAGTGCCAACAAAAATATAATAATAATAAAAAAAAAGCAAACAAGCAAAACCTATTAAAGAAAAAAAGTAATAACGGAATTTTTTAAAGTCAAACCCATTTTGCAAACATTCGCTGATAAGATAATGATGTCAAAATGAATTTGGTGAGTGCAAAAGGCGTAGTATAAGTTGTATGTCTGTGCGTGTGTCTGTGTGTGTGTGTGAGAGAGTGGCTTTCAAAAGGATATTCGCTTTTGACTTCGCTTGCACTTCATTCATACGATACGAAGTCCTCCATATTCCATTTCCCAGTTCCATGCAATTCCATTTGCAAGCCTCTCTCTATCTCTCTTACTCTTCTCTGACTGTCTCTGTCTAGATTCGCCGCATCTATTTTCGCCTTACATCACGTAGTTTTGTGCGCATTGCTTAGCTCATTGCATTTCATTCATGCCGCCTCATCTCACCTCCCGCCCCTTAGGTTCAATAGACAACCCGTCCGCCCACTCGCCCATTTGCCCACATTGATGTGAATTGTAGTTTCGCGTTTCGTAGAATTTTCCCATTTGTAATTGCCGCCCAATGTCATATTGCTAATTGTTGTTGTTATTCCACATGTTCTTAATGACAACAGCTTTGTCTATTTGTTTTGCTATTTTAATCAGCTGTTACCTCATTACCTAAGTTGCAAGCGTGCTGACTATCTGGTTTTAAAGGCTTTCGAAACTATTATGGGCGGAATTCCTACACTGTTAGAAAAGTTTACCAACCTTTTATCATAAAAACTATATATAAAATTTTATAATATTTTCTGACATCATTCATATTTATATTCTATGTTTTTATTACCTATTTTTTTTTTCTTATCTAATGTTCATAAATTGATAAGGCTGACAGCTGCTTTTGAAAGAAATGTGTTTATTCAGTAAAGCATACTGGTATGACACTTAATTAATAATACGAAATCGAACTATAAATGTATACACAGTTTGCACAGTTGGTTTTCGTATTGCAACTGTATTACTGCAATCGTAGCCAAGCAGTACACAAGAAGTGCATTTGCAAGCAGTAAACTGCAGTATACAAAGCAGTAATAAAGACTTGCTGCTCAAAGATTTTATCTTTATACTATACATATGTATGTGTGTGTGCTGTTGCACATCAGCATGTCTGTATATATGTACATCATCAATTTCCCGCACGTCTCTTGTCCTACTTGTTGGCCTGCCGTCAATTGTTCGTGTTGCGTCTTTGAAGCATTAAGGATCCTGCAGCCTGTTC
Organism: Drosophila aldrichi; assembly: GCA_035045965.1. NCBI lineage: Eukaryota > Metazoa > Arthropoda > Insecta > Diptera > Drosophilidae > Drosophila > Drosophila aldrichi. The sequence goes on along the minus strand of JAWNOM010000501.1, from coordinate 6,474,971 downwards.
AGCCAGCTGGCAGCTGTTAGCTGGCAAACGTCTTGTGCCCCGTTCCTGGAACATGCACACAATAAGGATACAACAGGATCAGAGAACAGCTGCACGCACCTTTTTTGATCCCTTGCGGCGTTCAGCTGCCGGCACACGTCCTTCAATGTCCTGGGCTCTGATTGAGCCAACCACTGCCAGCCGCCGAAGGGAGAGGGAAACAGATGTTATACAGGCAAACTAATCAAGTCTTAGTTGCTGTTGTTGTTGTTGTTGCTGTTATGACACCTTTTGCAAGTAGCAAATGCGAAAAAAATCCAATAAGAAACCGGTTTTGCTGCATTTGACTGTCAATTAAAACAGAAACAAAATGTATAAATGTATTACTAAACACATAGCTGCGCAGGTGAGTTGCGTTTGTATTTGTTGCTGACTAACAACAGCAAAAACAACAACAAAAACAACAACTAGTAGTACAACAACAATCAGACGCGAGTGCAACAACTTTAAAAGGCCTTGCAAGGCCGTTTTTATAGCAACATTTACCACAAGATTCGAAGCTCGATTCTGATTGGGTTTTGCCTGATCTTTGAATCTGCAGAATTATGGAACGATTTTTGTATGTTCACAAAAATAGAAAAGATTTTTCTACTTGGCAAGCGTCTAGACATCGTTTACATTATTATTTGTTTCCTTTTTTTTTGGAAAATACGTCGCGACGTCTCGCATGTTAATTTTAGCCACGTTTTATTTATAAAAATAAAAGCAAACAGAAATAGCAGAAAATCAAAGTTCAAATTTTGAAACTGCAGCGCTTTGGTTGCTAAACATACGACTCGCACTGTGGTCTGCATTTTTGCTTTATTGCAACTTTTTATTTATTTATTTATATAATTTAATTCTAGTCAGCTGCTTATTGTGAGTGTGTGTGAAATGAAAGAAAATACGTGCTGGCATTTCCTTTCATTAAATTTTACATATATATGTATGTATATAAAAAAAACCCGCTTAGCAATAGTTATTATCGCACTAGCTGGAATGAAATATGAGAACAAAGGCTATTTTTTATTATTTTTTTTATGAGTTAATAATTCAAAGAATATACGCTATAGATCTATTATAGATTAATTGAAATGTCATTCTTAAACTTAAAAAAATGAACAAAATTCTTTTGTATACTATATATTTTCTTTAAGAGATCAAATTATAGATACATCGTTTTTACTTTGGTAAATTGAAAATTTGCAGTATATTACAACATTTAATCATAATTATTGCAATCTATTCCGGCATTTAGCGCTTCCGAGAATTATTTAAAATAAAATTTATCAACTAAGTTTCAATTATTTACAAACATTCCACTGTCTTACTTTCTGACTAATCGTCTATCAATTATAATGATCGTAGTTAATTGCACGTTTACATACAGAAAAGTTGCTCTCCAAGTATCTATATATAATACCTTATTCTATAGGTATCCTATATAAATTACTGGCTGCATATAGTATCGGTTACAATCATTGCACTTGATAAATTGACGTATTATATCCTCAGATAACAGCATTAGATGTATACATATACATATGTACATACATATATAGCATTTGTATATGTGTATACACATAGTACACATACATATGTACATAAGTATATAAGTGCATACTGCTATAGGTCCTCTTTATATATACCTGTCGCTTATCGCCTACGCTCGACTTGTTTATATAGAAATTAATAAACTATGGCCGTGTAACATTATCAGCTGGGTTGATTTCGTGGCTGTAACTTTTATCGCGTTATTGATATTATTTGCAGCTGCCAATGTCTAAAATAAAAAGGTATACAATATTTAAGCCGGGCCCAGGACAGGTAAGCGAGTGCAGTGGAGCATATGTATGTGCAGGCACTCACACTCACAGTCACACATAAATATATATGTACATACCACACGGTAAATATGTATGTACATACGTACATAAAATAAAAGCAGCTGCTGTCGACGTCGCTCTGCCGGCGTCGTCGTCCGTGTTAGCGTCTGCGTCTGAAAGGTGCGCGTCAATGATGGGCTGCAACGACGTGTCATGACGGTGCATTGACACGCGCCAAGAGTCAAAGACTGGACGAGGCCGATGGAATTGCCAGGCGCATGCTCCTGGGCCATGGCTAAAAAATCAATGATCCTAGACTGTTGCAGTTGCAGGCGAGCCATTTAACGCTGGTTGGAAAAGGATAACTGTATTGTAGCAGTCCTGTTGTGCGGTTGTACGGTACGCCATCTTGCGTACTAATACTTGCCGTAGTAGAAGTTGTACGGGTGTATTGGGGGCGTCATTGTGAAGCCAATGCAGCCAGCCATCCATCCAGCCAGATGAGAGCAAAGCGTAGCGGGCTGGCAGCCTCCTATTGTATATGTATGTATGTACATACATATGTATATGAAGATGTCCATATGTATGCAGACATACAAAACATACATACATACATATGTTTTTTATGCATTTCTTATGGCAAGTCAGCACAATAAGCAGCAATAGTTTTTACTGAAATATCACTTAAATGTTTTTGCTCCTTTACAAATTAACAAAATTGCAAAGTTCCAAGAAGTGCAGCCGAAAACATGTATGAAAAAATGTTCAACCAACATCTGTATGCTGCCTGTATTCATACACATACGTATGTATGTGTACACGTACATCTGTTTTTCTCTCTTTCAGTCGCTCAACATTTTCTGTTGTCGGGGTTGCTATCGACAATGCTTGTCGCTTGCCTTGCCTCGCTGCTTGTCGCGTCTGGTCTTTTCGTGTCGTTCTCTTTGGCTACAGCCGTTCGTACGTTTTCGGTTCATTTTCAGTTCAATTTCGAAGCTCGAATAGTAAAGAAGCTATGGATACGCAACAATTTTGATCACTTATTGCATTTAGAAATCTACTAAAAAAAGTAAAGAAGGAAAAAGTGTTTTGATTTTGGTATTGCGGTCTTCAATATAAATTGTGATATTGGTAGTATTTTAACAGCAACAAAAAGCAAAATAATATAAAAATACATACAGCAACGTCTGCGTCTCTGTACTTGTGTGTTTTTCCGTAAACGTCTTCGTCAATTCGTCTCTCGGAAAGAAACAAATCAATAATCGTAAAGCAAGACAAGCAGAAAGTACAAAATCGTCTGGAATCTCAGCAAAGACTATAAAACATATTAAAAATAACAAGAAGTGAGGGGAACTTGAGTTTTTCAATAAAAAGAGAAAAATTGTCAAGGTGAGTTAGAGTTGTATTTTTATAAGGCATTTAAGTTAACTTGAATTTAGATATAACCCCAAAAATGAAAACGTGACATCACAAAGCTAAAGCTGTTTTTTTCCTCTATGTATGTGCGTATATATATGTATGAATGTATATATGTTTGCCTGCACAATGTACATTAATTAAAGCTACAGCTTACAAATATACAAAACCACACACGCGCACACACACCATCAAACGACTGCTAGTGAGTATTTTGTTCGTGCACAAGACAAAACAAAAAGAATCAGTTTGCTTTAAAAATAAAAATAAATTATATAATTGGATTTGAGTCATCTAATACATAAATTCAGTTTTAGGGTATAAACCAGAATATATAATTAGTAAACTCGTAAAAACTTTAATCGACATAGCTTGAAGTATGTTCATATAGAGTAAAACGATTTTGACATTTTTGCCGGCTGTGCAATGTTGTTCCCGTTTTTGTTCTCTCGCTCTCGCACATTCGTTCACCACTCAAGAGGCAAGAGGTCGTTTGCGTAAAAAGATGGCGGCTGCAGAGTTGCTAAATGTTGTTTTTGATGATTTTATTCGAATTTGTTTACAAAATTACATTTTTTATTACTTGAAATTGTACCTTGTGAAATGTGTTTTCCATTAATATTAAGTAAAATATGACACACTGTTTGCGTTTGCATTTGTGACTCTTAAAGCAAATATTTTGAAAATGATGGCAACCCTTTCTCATTGTGAATGATATCAGCACTGCTGGCGCTTAAAAAAACATTCGCATTTATGTGAAAGAGAAGATTGTGTCAAAAGAGTGTGCGAGGAGGGGCTATCGTGTGAGTACCGACATATACACAATGCCAGACACTTATTTGTTTTCATTGGAATTTTTGACTACGCCATTTTTGGCGTTGTTGTCTATATACATATTTAACCGATGACTATAGTATGCAAAACAATGTTGCCCAATTAATATTTTCAGGCTAGAAGGTCAACCGCTATGACACACGATCAGCTATCGAACTTGTTCTAATTAGATTAATTATTCTGTTTACATTCTGGTCCTCCCTCTATTTATTATTTACGTAGTATTTATACTCTCTCGCATCATTCATCATAATAAACATAGTTTGTTGGCTGATGACGCGTCATTTCTGGCTCCACTTTTTACTACATCCGATGAGTGTGTACACTCACACACACATTCACATACTTCCTTTACACACTCACTTAATCCCCCAAGCCCAGCAAAGAAGTATTTAGAGTTTTTGTTTTTCTTTGCTTTGTTCCTCATTTCCGTTTGCAGCGGAAGTGGTTCGCTCATGCGTGCGTTGCGTTTCACTCTGCAGCGAACACATAAACCATGGCCAAAGAGACCAAGCCAAGCAGCCATCGCATTGCATTGTTGCCAATTTTCACAGTGGCTTGTGAAGTTTTTATGCTCCACTGCTTTGAACTTTTGCGCTCGATTCGCCGAAGAAAAAGAGAGATAGACAGAGAGAGAGAGAGAGAGAGAAAGAAGGCAGAAGAAAATAAATACAGCAACAAAGAGAAAGTATCAACTCAAGCTTTTTCAGCTCAAGCTGGGGCAACGCTTGATTGTTATTGTTATTGGAATAACAATAAAAACACCCGCACCAAGCCGACGCCTACGCGGAGTAGAGCCTCGGGGCCAACGCTGGTGGTCGATGTTATTACCCATACCCTACGCCTACGCTCACAATGCTGAACTGAACTGAACTGTTGACTAGATTTTCCACGCTTTTCACCAATAAAACGATAGATAACTCCGCTTAATAAACGATTCTCACGTATAGCTCGAAAACCAAGGAAATTCTGTAAAGTATTTTCGAGTCTTTTCCTTTTTTTTTCTAAAGATTTCATATTGTCTTTTGTGTTTGTCCCTTTGCTATCGCCAGCAGACGCGACGGCAATCAGCATGAATGGACCAGGGCGCGGCGGCCCTTGAAAGAGATATAAATGGGAAGGAGTAGGAGAGGTCGAAGAACAAATGCTGGCAGCAGAGCGCTGTAGAGATGTAGGAAAAATTACTTTGGAATTCCCGGAATTCTCTGGGCTGAATCATCTCGAATGCGAGACGACCTTTGAGTCTTGGCCGCGTGAAAAACGACCTTTCATCCATTCTACACACTAACAAGGCGCATTTAATGCGTGTGTCTGTCTGTGTATATGTATAAGAGTGTGTGTTTGTGTGTGTTTTTCATGAGAGCGTACCCACATTCCAAGTCTCATAGATGCTGCCAGTTAGATAGAGAGAACACAGCACGACTTGACTTTGGGTTTGAGATGAAGAACAAGACTATGGGCAACGGGTCTTTGAACTGAGCCGCCGTTAGGTTTTTGGGCAATCGATCAATGTTCAATATGCGAGAGAGTGAGACAGCAGTTGAGGCATAGAGAAAGAGAGAGAGAGAGAGGGAGAGCGCAGTAGGCCGCGCTTTAATGCATTCCTCAGCAGCTTGCAGCGGCTCAGTCGCATTTATTATGATTACGGATGATATTGCCCTTTGTTGGGTATTCTTTAAGTACATGGACAACCATCCAGCCAGCCAGCATCTTGTGTATTTTATTATTATTATCGACGTCGTCGTCGGCGGTCGTTTCGTTCTTGTTGTTGTTTTAGTTGTTGTTGTTATTGCTGGCTGCTGCATTTCTTGGAAGGACACACAACACAGCACAGCACATATACGCACATCATATTCTTTGTGCATGTGTGCGTGTGTGTGTGTTTGTGTATTCTTGTTGGCGTCGTTTGCTTCTTCTCCCCATGTCCTTCTCCACTCTGTACTTCAAGTTCTGCGTGACGACGACTCATGCTTGATTTTCGCTCCCTCTCCTTATATCCCTCTCGCTCGCTCTTTCGTTTCATGTTGCTCCACTCGTTCGTATCTGGTATCACCGCATTCCAATCTCAGTTTAGAAAACAACAACAACAGCCGAGAAAAAAGAATGGTAAAGTGTTTATAATAGTTTCCCACAGTCTGAGGTTACACACACACACACACACACACACATACTCTGAGAGATACGTTCACACACACACACAGTAGAGACCTTTGCTGGCTGCGGTTACCTTCACTTACAACACAGCATTGAAACTCCAATCCCCAAGCCCAGCTTTATAGCTATGCTTGGTTTCCAATCAGAAAACCAGCCAACTTCAGTTGGTGTTGTTTTGTTTGCATTTTGCGTGGCGCAGAGCAGAGTTTGTAGAAAAGTTGTTCAACTGCATTCCAATGCGCGCCTCGTTGGGTTCGTTTGGTTTGGTTTTGGTTTTGGTTTGGCTGTGTTGCACGGGGCGCACTCTGTTACTCTGTTTGTTGCCTTGCCTCCTGGGCTCTAGCTGTCTGTCTGGCCTTTGATTATGATTTTTCTTTGCTTTGCAGCACAGTCAGTCTCTCTCTCTCTCTCTATGTGTGTGTGTGTGTATGAGTGTGTGTCTTTCCACTTTGGTATTTTCCTAGGTTCTCATGTCATTCATGCGCCCGGGAGGCCCTTTTCGGTATAGACGCTTCTGCGCTGTCAGTTCACATTTGTTGCTGCACACAAGCGCATATGTTTATAAATTGTTGTTAAAAATTCAATTCTTTAAAATTCTGTGATATTGTGCTGAGCTAGCTGCCTTATCGATACATTTAACGCGAATATATAGCATATGCCACTGCAGCCCTGGTAAGTGATTGCATTCATGATAAATGCAAATATTTTTGACATATGGCAACACTATTTATCGACTGCTCACTGCATATTGAACTTTTGCTTGCATTTCCTGCTAAAAGCAATGCATTTTAAACAAAAACACAAAATGCCAAAGCGTTTACATTACAATTGTTAATGGGCATGCATTCCACAGCAATAAAAGCAACAGCAGCGAGCTGCTGTAATTGCAAGCTTCTGCACTTTGTACTTGGCAACAACCACAACAACAACAACAACAGCAGCAGCAGCGCAATTGAAGCAATGCAGCAGCAACAACAACAACAATAATAAGAAGAAGAACTGTAGCAACCATCCAGCAGCATCTCGAAGCTATCATCTTTGTCTGATTCTGTATTGCTGCCGCCACTGCTGCCGCTGCTGCTGCTGCTGTTGCTCCACTTCAAAAACAATGCGCAATCTCTAGGGTAGAGAGAGAGAGCTCCAACGTCTCGGCCATTTGTAATTTACAATTGCTTTTGTTTTATTTTATGCTTTTATTTGTTTTGCATTTGGTGTGTGCGCCCGTTTCTGTTCGCCTTCTTTTTTTTGCACTCTTTCTTTGCACCCAACCAGTGCAACTGTGTTAGGTCTGTATGTGTTTGTGTGTGTAAGCGAGTGTGTGTACGACTGTATACGTGCATAGTTGTTTTTCCATTGATGGTTTTGGGTGCCTATTGCTGTTGCAGTCGCACTCGCTGGCCGACAAGGCAGCGCAGTCATCGTTGCACTTATGCTGCACTGCTTTTTTATGCTGTGGGGCGCTGCTTGCGGCTGCTGCCGCCGCGAAGTCGTTTGACTGCATTCCATTAAAACTTTCTCACAGTCGGGCAAGCTGTGAGCCGCACGACGAGTGCTTGGCACTGCCCCAGCTCCAACCAACCACCCAGAGCCCCCTTGCCCGCTCTCTCTATCTCTCGCTCACTCGCTCGGTCGCCCTCTCTTTCTGTATTTCTGTCTCTCTGCCGCAGCAGCAGTCGTTGCCCCGTCGTGCTGCAATTGTTTGGCGTGTTTGGCTGGTTTGTGGCTTGGCTTGCTCTGCCCTGGCTTGGCTTTAAATTTGGACTTTGTACAATGTCCCGACACGGCGTTCGTGCTCGCTTCTGGGCCTGCCGCCTGCCGCCCATTCCGTGTGTCCACCCCGCCGCTTGTCGTGAAGTAAATGTCGAAACGGTTTACAATCTCTTTGGAAAGACCACCAAAACAGTTCAACGCCAACGGCATAGTTAAACTATCGTTCATATATGTATGTATGTCCATGCATTTATCTATCTCACTAAAACTGCACGCGACTCTTGACAACGCTGATAATAGTTAAGCTCTGATCGTAGGGAATGCCTTGTAATAGTACAAATTCTTGGAAACCAATAGTAATTCTTAAAAAAAACCCTTATCTTTAGAATGTACTTTTATTTGATTCTGTTATGTTATCTATCTATGATACTTCCATTTCCGGTTTTCCTATTTACGCCATTCCGCGTGTATTTCATTTAATTTATATGGAAAGTACGTTGAGTCAGACGTCAGACTGGAGCTTATCAGACCACCTAACAGGCGCCAGTTGTCCACTAATGTGGCGCACGTCATGGTGCATAGGCAAATGTTTTTATCTTCTGTTTTTCAATCGAGCAGCTGTGTGTGTTGACTGCTGCTGCGTGGCTTATTGTGGTGCAGGCTCGCATCGGCGCACTGCATCCACACGCAGTTGTAAGATAGCGTACACTACGCTACGTTTGCAGCATGTTGGATACAACCCCATTAGCGTCTGTAAAAAAAACTACCCCCGTTCATTAGATGTTGCTGGCGGGAGCGAGACAGCGCTTGCTAGACAGATTTTCCGTATATTTTAGGGGCTGCTTTAAAGTTCATTGTTGTGCAAAGCTTGCAAAATATATACACAAGCATAGGTAAATAAAGGAAAATATATAAATCTAGACATTATTTATTTATTTATAGAGCATGAGCTTATTGATTATTTATCATAAATTCTGGCTGCTTACGAATCGAGAATGGATCGATTTATAAATACCAAAAATGTCAATGATAAGATTCTGAATATTATTAATCGTTTTTGACATATGCGACAAATAGCAATTTAAGGCTATTTTCATTTGCGGTCAGAAATGATGAATTTTTAAGTGTTGACATTTCTTTTGTTTATATTTCTCGAGTATATTTTATGGTTAAATTAAATAAAGTAGAGCTCAGTCAGAGCTCAGCTGTGAGGCGGAGCATGCCGCTCTAGTGCCTTCGCGTAAATCCCACATATTTCGTGATTATTCTATGAATTGTTATCTAAGCGATAGCGCTATCATTTTATTGGTAAAAGCTATATTAACGTGACTGTATTTTGCTTTGTTTTTTAGTTGCAATTGGAAATTGAAAGGAACAACACAGCAACAAGCAGCGACAGTTCTTTATCATCAAGATGGCGAATATAGCAACGCAGCCAAGGTTCACACTTTATGCACCTGCAACCTCAACAACTCTGGATCAGGTGGACAACAGCACGAACAGCACAGCAACGCATTTGCTCAAGTCGTTCGTCAACAGAATGAATGATAAATACCATAGGGAGGACGAGCGCCTGAAGACGTTCGAGACCTGGCCCTTGCCCTGGCTGGATAAGAATGTGCTGGCGCAGACTGGCATGTTCTACACGAATGAGGATGACAAGTGCAAATGCTATTTCTGTGAGGTGGAGATCGGACGCTGGGTGCACGAAGACCATCCCGTGAATGAGCATCTACGTTGGTCGCCCAACTGCCCGCTTCTGCGCCGTCGCACCACCAACAACTTGCCTATAAATGCGGATGCCTTGGATCGCAACCTGCCACAAGCCAGCTTCGATGTGTGCGGATCAAATGATACATCCTCATTGGATATACGCGAGAATGCCTACTCTGAGGGCCTACCCTCTATACAGTCGACGGGCATGAACAGTTTCCAGCCCGCGCGAGCTGCCAGCCTTGGCTCGTCGACAACATCAGCGTCAACGAACAGCTCGAGTGGCGGCAATTATTTTCCCGAGTATCCAGAGTATGCCATCGAGTCGGCACGCCTGCGCAGCTTCGAGGACTGGCCGCGCAACATGAAGCAGAAGCCACAGCAGCTCGCCGAGGCGGGTTTCTTTTATACCGGGGTCGGCGATCGCGTACGCTGTTTCAGCTGCGGCGGCGGCCTCAAGGACTGGGACGACAACGACGAGCCCTGGGAGCAGCATGCTCTCTGGCTGGGACAGTGTCGCTTCGTCAAGCTGATCAAGGGTCAGCTCTATATCGACAGTGTAGTGGCAGCAGCAGCCGAGGCTGCCAAGCAGGATCAGGCGAAAGAGCAGGAACTGGCGCAAAGTCGAAACGTCGGCTCTACGCAAAGCTCAGCCAGCAGTACCGTCACTTCATCAGATATTGCTCCGGCTACCGCTGCTGCTGCAGATGTTGGTGCTGGTGCTCCACAACCAGAGGTTGCGGCCACCGAGGGCGATGTGCCGCCAACAGCTGCCACACGCATCTACAACAAAATCGTGGCAAATTCTGGTACCGACTCTATGGGCACGGGCACGGCGACGACAGCGCCTGGCGCTCCAGCTATCGTGCCCGAGGAGAAGCTGTGCAAGATCTGCTATGCGGCCGAGTACAACACCGCATTTTTGCCGTGCGGGCATGTTGTGGCATGCGCCAAGTGCGCCTCGTCCGTGACCAAATGCCCGCTCTGCCGGAAACCCTTCACCGATGTCATGCGTGTATATTTTTCTTAAATGGCATCGAGTCCACCATCCTAACCTATACTGGACGTCCGCAGGAGGCTAGCGCGGCCAATTGTCCTGGCCGTTATCTGAAACAAAGCACCAACCCCCGCTCGCCATCACAACAGCCAAAAACGCCGCCGCCTCGGGTGTAACGGCCAGCCGGACTCCTTCAGTTCAGCTGGCCGTTACACGACAAATGATGTGGACACATTAGTCTAGAATGTATAGTTGTACTAAAGTTGAAATAACATAATATTCGTAATAATAAATAACTTTCGGCAAACACTTGATGTTTAATATATATATTACATAAATGTACTACATAAATTTGCATGGGTTGCCCTAATAATCTTATTTTTTTCAAATAAACAATTAATTTATGTATATTAAAAAAACAGATAACAATATATAGAGAGCTCTATTATTCAAATCAAATGTTGTTGTTTACTTTACATACATATATGTATATAGATCCATCAAGTATGATAATCTGGGAATATCAAAGAGGCCCCGCCCTGGAAAAGGCTGTCATAAAATGATAGCAAAGTTATTTTACTCGTGCAATAGAATTTCTATATTGACTTTTGTACAAGGCTGAATGATATATAAAATATATATGGTCAGCATATTGCGTATGAGCAGGCTAAGGAAAGTGCGCTATAAGGTATTGGCTAAGAGGAAGATATGGCTGGGGCCTATAAGAGGACAGTATTTTACATGGATATTTGGAAAATCAGTAAAATGGGAAATTATCATTGCCTAGATCTGGGAGTATTACAGCAAGCTATTTTCCGATCTCTTCATTCTTGTCGATATCCATTCGAATTGAGACTTAACCTGAGTTGTTCAGCCACACATAATGTTTAAAAATATTTATGCTTGAAACAAAGCCAAGAAATGCTGCAATTGTTAACCACACAGCTTTAATAGTTTGACATAAATATATACCACACATATGTATATATGTATATCTATTTGTATAATTTATATATATGTATGGATATGTCATGTGATTGGCTTGGTGAAATAAATAATAAATAAATATTTTTTTCGCATGCTTTAAGATCGGATCGAATGAAGTGGAGCTGATTAGAAGTGCTGCAGATTATAGAGCCTTTGCCTCGCTGCTATATATAAGAATAATCGCTTATATCAATTTAACTTAGATTGAAAATAGTAGACCAGTGATATAGCCGTATTATATACATATTTACACGTAGGCTTTCTACAACTGTTGAATTACTCATGTATGTATGTATATCAAGAGTGCAATGAATTTGGTATCTTAATTGCTTATTATTAAGCAAGAAGTACAATGAGTAAAGCTTTAAAAACAAACAATTTCGCATTGCAGTCTTGTTGTACTTGTAGAGTCAACAAAGGCGCTGCGATTTCTTAATTAGCTCTCAACCTGGATCTCTGTTAATTGTTATCAGTGATATCAGTGTAAGCGTGCTGTTATCAGCCCGACGTTTGCACAGTTGACGACGACGACTAAAATAAAGTTCATTCAACTGCAACAGCAAATGCAACGAGCATTGCAGTCGGACCATATCATCAGGCGGCTAACTGCTTGGCCTGGCTAAAAGCGTTTGGCATTTCCAGTTTTCAAGTAACGTTTCCATTGGCAGCAATTCATATTTTTAGCTAGATCCGGTTGCTAGACGCCGTCACTAACAACGGCTGGGCATTTGAGCAATAAGCAGCCATTTATCATTCAGCGCGTTGCATCAGCTCCGATTGTGGCACATTCCATGCGGGTGGCAACTAAGACCGAGTGAATCAAGAGCCTTGACTCATCGCTGTCGCTGACTGTTCCTTGAATAGTTATTTGCGTGAATTCAATACACATATAGAGTATCAAATGATTCGGACATACCTTGAATCCATGCAAATCAATGAATGCTCCAGTTCGTTCACTATACGAAGATATTCAATACTGACCTTAGCTTACGTGTGGCTTTTAATTAGCCATTAAATGTAAAGCTATGCTAAACTGAAGGTCGAACTAGAACTTTTGATTGCAATCGGAATACATATATATGTATCTATGGATATAACGATAATTGTATAGAGCTCAGCTGAAACAAGTTTAAATTGCATGCAGCAAATAGTTGAAATTATTTCTATAGAAAAGATCACTATATACATATATAATATACATATATATTTAGAATTTCGTGATCAATTTTAAATGTCGTCTCCCACACACACACACTCTCTCTCTCTCTCTATCTGCCTTTCTGCATTATAAATTTGAGAATAGCTATATTTAGCAAGTTTTTAAATTGATACGCAAATGACATCCAAATATGATTCGTGTGACGAATTACGTATACGTACTATATATTTTGTATGAACAGCTGCAGCAGACCTTACACACATTTATATACATACATATGTACATAGGTATATATGTTTTATTGTATATACATTCTGTTGAAGTGATGCCATTTTAGCAACTTTTGAGCTGTTGTCCCATTTTCGAAGATATTTTTAGTGCCTTCAAGGTTTAATTGTAAAAAGAATCAATACAACTGTTCTTTGTGCAAAATGTTAATCACTATCCATTAAACAGCAATGCTATATAAAATTATTTAATTTTAAATAAATTTATTGATCAACTTTATAATATAAGGTAAAATTATAAAAAATTCTTTTTCAGTTTATTTCATTTTGATATAGACAAAGTTAAATCATCAAAGTTTGATGATCGAACCGAAACGAAAACTCACATCATACTTTGTCTGCATGCTTTTTATATGATATCATAGATACCAATTTAATTGATAAATGTCAGCGTTTGCTATTGCAATTAACTAAGTGTACCTTAATGGGATAGATCTGACTGCCAAATACTTTAAAAAATTGAAAGGTGGAAATATAAATCTCAACTGCTTCCAGTAAAAAATGATATGACCAAAGCCAATTTCTAGGCAGGCAATTAAATATATACTACCTTATACATTCTTATGCATCATATATAATTATGCGATATATGTGTGTATATATTTTTTTGTCAAACGTATTTTTACTACATTTTATTCTACTATACAAATTAATTTAGCATATTCACTGCTTTATTTGAGTAGATGTGATAAACTGCTTGTTGAACTGCTTGGTGGGTGCACTGACTAAATGCAACGCGTTGCCAACTACATGGAAACAGATTCGGCTTTGCCTATGCTCTGTTTCATTGAATTCAAAAGAAATCAAATTTCTAACGTCGACTCAATATTTCCAGATTTACAAATTTGTCATTGGCCGCAAGGAATGCTTTGTGCGCATTGGCATGTATGGCTACATCGATCAGATTAGTGTTGCTGAAGTAATCCATGGCAACGACATTCGCATTCAGACCCCAAGGCCCGTTTAGCCATTGATTTACTTTCGGATTAATGACAGCGGCTCGCTCCTTGGCCGTTTGCAATTTGTGGGAGTTGAGCGCCTGCTCAATGCTCATCACAGCATGGAATATCCAGCCATCGTCCTGAACAGGCGAGTCCGGCTTCCGGCTGAACAGCAGACGCATATAGTCCAGGGTCTGGGACATGTTCATATAGCTGGTGCTAAAGCGCTGCCAGGGCGGGCAGAGCAGCACGGATTCTGTAAGCAAAACTTGTTCAATGGCTAATGATGCTTTAAGGTATATATATTCGGTATATACCATTCTCTGGATGTGGCAGCTCCTCCGTGGGAAACAGCAGCAACACCTGCCGGCCGAGCACACGCAGATCATTGAAGCTGCGTTCGGCGCAGTGTTCATTGCTGCTCACGTTCCGCTCGTAGAGCACCTGGCCCAGCTCCTGCCGGATGAGATGGTAGAGGCTGCTGTAGACCTCCGGGTGCTTGTAGAAGCCAATGGGAAACGAGCTGAAGTCCAGCACGACTATCTCATTCGAGAGCTCAACAAAGCGGCGCACGTCGCGTAGCACATCTATTACCGGATTGATGAACATGTTCTCGTTGACCACCCAGAAGTTATCCGATTCGTTGGCGCTGTCCGCACTATAGCGATAGCTGTGAGAGGAGTCATTAGACTGTGACAATTTTATGGAGTTTCTGTAGCAGCTCACCCCACGCTCAGATCCAGATAGCGAATGCCGAAGACCAGCTGCGACCACACATCGAAGTGCTGAGCGACCAGGTAGTCCTTGATCAGCAGCGACTTGGTCTTGCTGTAGTTGGTGATGTAGGCGCCGGAGGCGTGTGTGCCGGGCAGAAAGAGCTGCTTGAGGGGCATACTGGCCGCGTCCTTGAGGTGGGCAAGCCAATTGGGCTGGATCTTCAGGCAATCGATAGTCAGCAGTTCGTTGCCATTGTAGCTGGCCACGTAGTAGGGCAAACACTTGCCCTTCGGGTACTTGGTGGCCGAGGTCTGTTCGGCCGTGGGCCGATTCCAGCCGCCTGGAAACTGCAGCTTGCCCAGCTTAATGGGCGTCAGTCGCTTGCCCGTGCGATTCCGTATGCCGTCGATGCGCAGCTCCGGCTGAAAGTTCGACACGGACGGATCCTGACGATAGATGCCCACCCACTCGGGCGGTGCATAGCAGTCGGGCCCCCAATTGATCTCCAGGCAGGCGTCGGTCAGCGATTTGCCAGACAGCGAAATGGTCAGGAAAACGGGACAACTAGCTGGAGCAGACATTAGCCATTATCCACTAGCCATTAGCCTGATTGTGCCACTCACCTGAGAGCGGTGCCACCAGCAGCTGCAAAAGCAGCGCAAATAAAATAATTTTCCACATTTTCTGCACTGCAACACAATTGACACTGAATTTTCTTTGCGTCTTGATTGCTCGAGTTCTGGCGATGAATTGAAAATGAGACGAACCACAAATTTGTTGCTTTTGTGGCTCAATTTGCACCACCGCGCACCACCACCGCCACTACACAATGCCGCAAACCTATGAAACTGAGCGAAATCTCGATTTTTTTTTTTTAAGCTTTCATTCAATTAAGTCTAATGAATGCTGAGCTGTGTAGGCGGCGTGTTAAGAGGAAGAGAGAGAGAGAGAGAGACAGATAGAGAAAGAGAGGTGGAACTTTGAGATACGAAAATATGTTCTCTGAACTTTGTAAAAATGTTTGGAAATTGATTTAACATGAGGCTGGACCAGGATATATATATGTATAAATAAAAGAAAAAAAGTGTTTTAATTTTATAAAAATTATTTTCTCATTTATTTCTGTTTTATTAATATTCATTTTTAATTTTTTTGTTGCTTTTTTTTTTTTAACTCATTTTTTTTCTTTCTATGTAAATGAAAATTGTAACAATTATTTTAGCTGTTTGTTCGACTCATATTTTTTTTTTTAGTTGCTGTTTTTAAAGTTCTAACTTAGCTTAATTTAAGCACAACAATTCTTAGTCTAAACTTTAACCGTTTCTGTACAGGCTAATTAAGATTGTTTATATGATATAGCTATATATCTAACTATATTTAAATACATATTACATCTAGTTTATGGTCTATACATATAAATAATAATATTCGAGTTGTTCGGTTTGCTTCATTGTTGCCAGTTAATTATTAGATTAAGTTAAGTTAAGTACAATTATTTTGAACGGAATGCGCGTAACTAAACAAGAAAATCATAATAATAAAAAATAAATGTTGCTAAAGTACATAAATAAATAATTATTAGTTAATTATTTGATTTAATTTGCACAGGTACAAATCGCAATGCTATTCAAGGCAGCTGGTTCTAATAATTTCTCATGGTTCTCGGTTCTCCTGAGGTAGGTAATTTGTAAGCATGATTTTTTTTTCATATTCATATATATTTTTATGTAAACTGCTCTATTAGTTCCTTTCTTTTCTATTATTTTGTTAACAAACTTGGCATCGGGCAATTGAAACAGTCTAGCTTCCTTCATACATACATACATACATACAGCTGCTGTCTTATTTATTATAAATAATTATAAATAAATACGATTTTAATTTTTAGTTAATTACAAAAAAAAAAAAAAAATATTAATATGTTTATGTATAGAAAACATAAAAAACAGTCTTGTGGTTGCATTTGTGTTAGTTTCTCGTTGCGCAGAAATAAATGCGAATGAATAAATATGAATTACGTATACGCATAGCAGTACATCTGTATGCGTATGCGTATGTGTGCGTGTGTGCGTGTGTGTGTGTTTGTTTATATATTTATACATATAAATAAATTCTGCTTAATAACTGGGTACTATGCGCATGTCTTTTGCTTGGTTTAGGAATTGGAATAGCTCCGATATATGCATATATACACAAATATATACATATATATGGCTATACAGTCTATGGCTATATCTATGTACAGGCCAACTATTTACAGGGTATCTATGTACTAAAACTTAATGGCGTCGCTCCTTCAGCTCACCTGCTGCGTGAGCAGATTCACCAGCTCCGTTCGCTCCATGTTGTTCAGCGTGTGCATATCGACGCCAAGTGCTGCGGCCACGGCCTCGATGTCCAGGCCGAAGGAGGTGAGCAGCTCGAGGAAGCGCATCTCCTCGCCGGTCAGCGGATTCGTGAGCGTGGGGCACGAGTGGTTGCACTGCGGCCAGCTGCAGCGCTCCAGCAGCCGCAGTCCACACTTCTCGGGCACGCGCGGCACACGCTGTCGCGGCTTCAGCTTCGTGGCGCTGTTGGAAGCTCGTCGCTTCTGTGGCTCGATTGGCTGCTCCTTCTGCTGCTTGCGTCGCTGCTGGCGCTGCTGCTTGCGCTGCAGCTGCTGCTCGGCTGTCAGCTGTGGACGGCGACGCTGCTTGTTGCTGTTTTTGTTGCTGCTGTTGCTGGCCGCTGCCTCGTTCTCGCGCTTGCGCTGCAGCTGCTGCTGGCGTCGTCGCTGCTTGCGTCGCTGTCGCTCTTGACGCCGACGCTTGCGCTCCTCGCGCTGCTCTTTGCTCAGGTGATTCCTCTTGCGCTGCGGCGCCGGCTGCGTCTGAGCCACATTGTTCAGCTTCTGTGCCCGCTGGCGATGGCGCTGATGTCTTTGGTTATTGGCATTGGGATGTGGCTGCCGCTCCTGCAGCGCCGTTGTCGTTGCCTCCGTGCTGCGCTTCAGCTTGTCGTGGCGCTTGCGTCGCGGCCGCGTCGAGTGCTCCCAGCAGCGCAGCGCCGAGGGCAGCGAAATGTCGTCGATCTTGATGTTGACCCAGTCCCGCTTCAGCAGCACCGCATGGCCAATGCAGCTGGGTGCGAACACGGCGCTCACATTGTCCAGCGAGGAGCGCAATGCGCCGCCCATTTCATGTATGTAGTTCCATTGCTGGGGCGTGACGGGCGCGCCCACATTGTCGGCGCGCATTTGCGCCTCATCGAAAAGCCACTGGAACACAAAGAGTGGAGCTGCAACAAGATGAAAAAGGTTAGGGATCGAGTCGAAAGCGAGATTCCTTTGAGTAACTCACTTTTCAGTGTGGGATGCAGGCGATAGCCGAAGTAGCAGCGCCAAGGCTCTGTGGGATGCATCTTAGTGCAGTCCTCGGGCAGCAGACCCTGCCACAGCTTCCAGCCCAGACGCACTGCCTCGCTGGAGGCCACTGCCGATGGCGTATATGGCTCACGATCCAGAAACCAACCCGAATCGCTGACGCCTCGCACCGTCACCTGCAGCTTGCGCTCGTTGACCAGAAAGTCGCGTACGCGATCCAGGTTGAGCATGACGCCGAGTCCACCTGCAGAGGAGCCCACCAGCAGCAGCTCGCCACCGGGCACACGGCCCAGACCCAAGGGTATCAGGTCGGCAATCACCTGGCGCAGTATCAGAGCGCCCATGAAGCGCCAGGTGTTATCGCGATCTCGTGTGTCCGGCTCGATGCGCGTGCCCGACCAGGAGTCGCTGCTGCAGTAGGGCACCAGCACATGGTTGGCATTGTGCCAGTAGGGATTCTCCTCGGCGTGCGGAGACAGAATGCCACCAGCTATAAGAGAGAGAGGAATGGATTAGCTTAGAGCACGGAGCACAGTTATTGCTTGCGGCTTCACTCACCATCTCGTGTCTCTGGCCACTGGGAGGATGTCATCAAATGACGCAGACGCAGCCAACGCGCACGGCACGAACGATTGTCGAAGCAGTGCCAGCCGCCCTCGAGAAACACGATCCATTTCTTGGAGTTGGGCTGCTTGCGCAGATAGAAGCCCGCGTGGGTGCCATCGTTGCAGGTGATGCTCGAGTTGGTTAACGAGGCACGCTTCAGCGACCGACTATGATCGACGCCAGCATCGCTGTGCGCCGACGCGGCGCCCGCTGGGTGCATGATCATGTAGTTGCGCTGTATCATGTTCAGCGAATTGCCATTGGCCTCCGCCTGCTCCAGTTCCAGTTCCAGTGGAGCTTTGCGCACGCCAAATGCTTCAATGTTGTCGTTGTTGTTTTTGTTTGCATTGCTGCTGCTGCTGGCGCTGCCGCCACTGTTAATGCTGTTGCTGTTGGCGTGCGGCAATGCGCTGAGTGCAATCAGCGGCAGCAACAGCGACAGCTGACAGCACAGTTGCGTCGTCGTCGTCGTCGTCGACTGCAAGAGAAAGAATTTCTATATTTAGAATAGCTGAAAAGTGCCGTTGAAATTACTCTCACGAGTCAATATTCAAATCAAGTTCAGCTCGAAGAGCAAACTGTGCTAAAGCTTTTGCGCTGCAGCAGCTTTGACGCGCAAGCTTTAAAGCTGCACTCGGCACGCGTTCGGCTGTTCTCTCTTTGCACCGTTCTCCCGCTCTCTATCTCACACTCTCTTCGAGTGTGCGTTAACTTAAAACTCATTCACAACTTTTTGTTGTTGTCGTCGTAATATCAGTTGTTCTCTGCCTTTGCGTATTGCTCTCTCGCTCAGTCATGCTGCGACCGCCTGTTGCTCTTGTGGTTTTCTGTTGATGTTGTTGTTGTTGTTGCCTTTGTATTTTGGCGGAAAAACTTGCTTTGATCAAAATGCGAGCAAGAAGCTTTGCGATAAGATCAAAGAAATTTTTGCCGCGTATTTCGTTACGTTTTTGTTGTTATTGTTTTACGTTGTGCACTGTTTGTTGTTGTTTGCCGTTCGCATTAGCACATGGTGAGAGAGACAGAGAGAGAGAGAGAGAATGAGAGCCAGTGTGAGGGCCAAGTATTTAGTTAAACATGGGCTAGAGAGCTGCTCTGTTATTACACACATCAATTGTATATTAATCATACGCCTCGTGGGTCCACACACACACACACATATGCACACATACAGCTGGATTTCACATTGTCATGGCCGTTGACGCGTGGTAATCAGCGTTGTCGATGTCTGTTTCTGTTTCAGTTTCAGTTTTGGTCTTATTGTTGTTGCTGTTCTTGGCTTTGAACTTAAGGTCGGTTGTGCACATCAATCAAATGAGCAGCGGCGATTTGTGGTTTTCGTTGTTGTTGTTGTTGTTGTCGTCGTTGTTTTGATTTTACGCTATTTTCCAGCAATTTGTAAATGATACAAAAACAACGAAACAACAACAAAACGCGTGCCGCCAACAACAGAACAACAACAGAACAACAACAAGTCAAAGGCAACGATTTTAGTGTCTCAGTGTGTCAGTCTGTCAATTGTGTCCGCCTGTCTGCGCCGCTGTCTCTGCATAAATAACCATTCAGAAATCGTAAAGAAATCTTCAATCAATGTTTATTTTGGCTTTGAAGTTGTGCCGCTGTCTCTGCCTCTAGCGACGACAATTTGCAGACAAAATGCAAATGACACGGACAATTTGAGACGAGGCCTACGAAAACAGCCAGAACAATTATGGATACACACACACACACACATCAAACTTGGTCAGTTGCTCAACAAGTTGAAGTAACGGTAGCGCATTAAGCTTTAAGCCGGTGGTTAAAGCTTTAAGCTGTCAGCCATCTAGCTTTAAGCCGTTGCTGTTGCTGCTGTTGCTGCTGCTACTGATGCTGCTGCTGCTCTTGTTGCACATACATATTGAACGACTTTTCTTCAATCAGTTTTCAGTTTTGCTATCGCTGCCGTTTTGATTGCCGTCTGTCTGTTGGTGGAGGCCTTCCCCCCATCGTGCTGCCACAACACAACTCAAGTAACCAAAAACGAAAAAAAAAATAAAACAAAACTCTCTGATGTTTGCCGCTTAACAAATTGACAAGAATTCTAACGCTTCGAGAGCTGCTCAATGAGTTGTGAGATTCGTTTCAGTTAAGAAATCTAAATAGAGGAAATCAAAGAGGTGAATTAGATTGCCCGAATGAAGGAAACTGAAATATATATATGTATATATGTATATGGATTCCAGATTAATATATCTGGCAATATAATTATACATAAAATGTCTTCTTCTATCTAATCTCCAGCTATTCCCAACTACTTAAGCTACCCTCGCATATTGACATGCTTGACAATTTATTTTTGTGGCTGCGCCTACGATCTTCTAATGTTAAACAAGACCCACAAAAATACAAAATAATATAACAAAAATTACGTGTGTGCGCGGATTTACGCTTGAGTAAACAAAACGCGTGCCCACATTGACAAACATACACACACACACACGCACACACACACACAGCCACAAGTGAAGATAGAGATACTTAGATTCGAGCGTACGTTGCACTTGTTGTTTACCTGTTAAGAGAAAAAACGGCAGCGCCGACAGCAACAGCAACAGCAACAGCAACAACATTGGCAGCTGCTCTGTCGCCGCTGCTGCCGCCGCCGTCGTCGTCGTCGTCGTCGTCGTCGTCGGCTCCGCCAAAGGAAAAAATGTTCACAAGCGCCGCTTAATTACCCTATATAGCGTCTTAAGTTGCGCTATTAATTGCGGGCACTGCTTATTAATATTTTGCTTTTGGCTTGTAGCAACTCCTCTCGCTCTCTCTCCCTCTCTCTTGCTCTATCATTGCTTCTCTCTCGTTCTTGCTCGCTCTTGGCCGATCTTTCTTTTCAGTCGGGCCAGTGTACCGATTTCTTGCGGCCAGCAATGCCGACAAAGGCGCCCGACCCACCCCAAGCTCCGTTCGCCCCGCTGCCCGATGCCGGGCAGAGTTTAGGCAGCTGCTCTGTCTGGGGGCTGGCTGGCAGCCAACTACTTGTCGCGACGATTAAATTGTCAGTTTTTATTAATTGCTGCAAATAGTCAAGTCGCTCTCCCTCTCTCTACCCGGTTCTTTTTCTCTCTCTCTCTCTTTTTTAGTGATTGGCGCTGGCGCTAAGCGCTTAGTTGTTGCTATTTATATATAGATATTTATTTATTTATTTTTTTTACTTTTTTAATAAATTAAGCATACGCCCTGTGGTGACTTGAATTAATTTGATACGATTGTGCACGGTGTGAGTGTGTGTGTGCCTGTGTGTGTTAATTGTAATGCAATTAGGCTCTTACAGGTTAGACTACTATTAAATGGCGGCCTAAGTGAATTAGTCTATTAAAAAATTGTGCAAATCTCTTTACAAATTGGCAACACGATTTATGGCCCATAATTATTTATAATCTTTGCACAGACCGATTGAAGGCAGTAGCAAAAATCAATATATTTTTAAATTTACCCATTAAAATGCTCTTAAGTTAATTGACGAAGTCCAAATTTTTGACAAATATATTGATGATTGCATATAAAAAATTTATTTATTCAAGTTGACTTTATTTTTATGTGATTTCATATTTAATATATTTATCAATAGCTCTAATCGAGCTATATTTTATTGAAATGCATTGTTTTGTTTATATTTTTAAACTACGTTGACTTTTCCTGCTCGCTTGTAATAACCTCAACACACACATATATATATTTCTTCACACACGCGCACTCAAATATGCAACATAATCAATAACGACCTTGTCAAATCAAAGGAGCCGAGCGACTGCACTGAGTGCGCTTGGCCAAAGCTTAGAGCTGAGGGTGTGTGGGGCAAGTGGCGTCGTGTGGTGCGGCTTGTTGTGGTTTTTGCTTTATATATAAATATGTTTTGCCTGTTTTCAGTTCTGTGGTGGCCACCCCAGCCCGTCTTGCATCAAGCTATTAGCCGCAGCACTTGCTGCTACAGCAGCAACAACTCGCTCGCTCGCTCTCTTTCTCGCCGTCTGTTTATCTTTGTCTCACGCGGCTTATCGCATACGCTTAAGCAAATAGCGGGCCAGGCATAAATAAACTTCCGTTGCCATTGTTTTTGTTGTTGTTGTTTATTGTTAGTCCCATTGTTGTTGCCAGTTTGTTTGATTTTCGTGCGGCGGCGGCGAAGACGAAATATGAAAAAAAAAAAACGCGCGCAAAATGCAAAAATCAAAGCGAAGCAACCGTTAAATTTAAACGGAAGCAGCGCGGGCGGAACTTTTGAACCTTTTGAGGCTGAGGATGCCCAAGTTCTATATTCTATGATATAAAAATCCTGGCTAATTATTTCAGATTTCTTACATACATAAATATAAATATACAATCGTTTTTTTAAGTCTACCTCCCATTTATCGTAATTTACATTTTCTGCTGAATTGACCTTAATATTTTTGTTGCACTTAGAGCTTGCAGCTTGAGCGTAAGACTAGGCAACATAATTGCAACTGCCAAGAGACGGGTCCGCTAGCCTGTCTGCCCTTGCCTGCCTGGCTCTGCTCCTAAAACAGAGCCAGCAACTGCCCGATGCGAGGCATTCATAAAATACACCTGTTTGCAGCAATTTAATACTTTTTATGGCATGGAAATAACGCAACGGCTGCTGAGGCGGCGGCTGCTGCTTGTGTTGCTGCGGCGACTGCAATGCCACGCAGGTAATTCGGAAGCAGCCTCAAATGAAGCCGCAAGCAGCGACAGCAGCAGCAGCAGCAACAACAAAAGGCCGAAGCCGCGGCCTAAAACATGTAGCCAAGTGCCAGGCATCGTTATTAGACCGGCCACAGCTCTCACTGCATGTGTGTGTGTGACTGTGTATCTTTGTATCTGTGGGATGTGCGCACGTCTGCCGAGCGGCTACGCTGATCGCTTTTTACTCTGAGCGCGCTAAACCCGTGCCGTTTTCAGCTTTGTACTTTGCCGCCCCGATGGCCCGATGGCCAATGCCGCTTTGCGGCATGCTGCAAAGCAGATCTCGCAGCCAGTCAGCCAGCCAGCCAGCCAGCCGGCCAACCAGTTCGGCCCAAGCGCACGAACGTACGAGCGTACCCAAAGGCAGTCGTCGCACTCATTGATCTTAACTTTGAAAACAGTAGCCAACTACTCTATACGCTATATGGCATGGAGGCTATACGAACTGGGACTCTTCAAGCTCTGGATGTGGTTGTGGCTTCAAGCGAAGTGGAGCGCACGAAAGCGGCCTGCACTTTGTTGTTGTTGTTGTTGGTGTTGTTGTTGCTGATGAGGGTTTTTGGTTAGCTATACTTAAATAAAAAAAAAAAAAAAAAGTCTCTTCGCTGCGTTCTGTCGGCCTTTTGGCTTTTGTTTTGTTTGAGTTTTATTTATTTCTATATATGTATGTATGTATGTTTTTTTTTTTTGGTAACTTTTTGTTGTTGCTGGGCTTTTGCGCACGCAGGCAAATTTAAGCTGATTTTTATGCCCTTGCAAAGGATTTTCAAATTGATTTCGATTTCTGCGATATGCTAATGTCGTAAATAAAGCTGTAGATGTTGCTGCTGTTGTTGTTGTTGTTGTTGTTGCTGCTGCTGCTGTAGTTTTTCGGTCAACTCGATTGGGGCTGCTTAAGTCGGAAGCTATTAATTTTAATTGACGTGCTACTGTTTTTTCGTGTTGTTTTTGGCCTGTTTTTTTTTCTTCTTCTCCAACTTCAGCGGCAACTTTTGATATTTGCGGCCCTCTTTAATAAGTTGCTGCTGTTGTTGCTGTTGTTGTTGCTGTGGCTACTGTATGGCTTAGCCAATAAATTCAGTGGTTAAACTCACCTGCTTGTGTGTGTGATTGTTGTTGTTGTTGTTGCTGTTGTATTTAATCCATTTATTTGTGGCGGCTGGCATATTTTGTATCTGAACAGCTGCCATGGCTCACATATGTGTATATATGTGTGTGTATATATATATTGAGATAATGATAAATGATTATGATTATAGCCTTTATTGAATTGCAGCGAACACTTGGCTGCCCTGCTCTCTTCAGTTATCGAGTTGTTAAGCACTGTTGGCTATCAATGCACAATTTTGAAGCACTGCATGTTTATTGTTGCACATTCTGCAAATATTTAACCTCGTTTTGCCATGCACACTTGGCAAACACTTTCATATGTATGTGATTTGTGATTATTATATATATTGATCTGGGAACACTTTTTGAACGCCCGTTGCACTGCACGACTGCGTGAGAGAGTTGAGACTGAGACTGAGACTGGGAAGACACTTGTTGGTACGTCCGCACACGTCGAATGCTCGAAACGGAATGAAATTTTTACCTTGCCTTGTGTCGCTCTTTGGCAGCATTGCCGTCGACGCTGGCGTCGAGATCGACGTCGCTGCCAGCGCCTCTGCCGGCTGCGGCTCACGTGCGCTCGTTCGCCGCTCTCTTGCGCTCTATCTGTTCAGTTCGCTCGCTCGCTCTCGCACTCCAACCACTTGGCGTGCTCGGCGTGGTCTTCGTTTTTGTTTAGAATACGCAAAATAATAACAAAACTAATAATAAACTGCAAGGCAATGCAATTTGAAAGAATTATGCGCTCTCATTCTCTCTCTCACTCGGTGGCTCACGCTCTGACCCGCTCTCAGTCCGCGTTGCGTCGGCGTCTGCGTCGGCGTCGATGTCGATGTTGGTTCCTTTTTTTTTTTTATTTAAGTTTTTATTTTTTTTTTTTTTTAATAATCGTCTTACGCTTTTATCAGCGCCTTTGATCTGCTTAATCGAAAGCCGAAATGGCTTCTGGTTTTCGTTTCGGTTTCATTTTTTTCGGATTTCGGATTTCGGTTTTCGTTTTGCTTTTGGTTTAATGCTGTTGTTTAATTCGCCATCTTTTGCGCTGGGCGAGTTCGTTGCCTAAGTCTTTTGTTTTATTGCTGCTCGTTTTTTTCGTCGCACTTTTTAATGGCATATTTAATGCTAATTTAGTGTAATTGCAAATTTCGAATGCAGTTGCGTTTTATGCTATGCTCAGAAGCAACCGCGACGACAGCTTCAATAATTTGCCCATCATCATATATGTATATGTATATACATATATAGGCATATATATATATATGTATATATGTATTTTTATGTTTTTAATGCGGCGCATTTTTGTGTTTTATGATCGCGCGGCATTTCTTGGAAAGAGCCCAAGCCACCGCGGCCCTGGGATATATATTTTGGAACATGTGGGACGGCGGCTTAAACACATAAAATCTCAATAAAGTAGTCAGTCGCGACTTTATCTAATTGTAAATCTACAAAAAATACGCTTAATTCCCATACGAAATTGCTGCCGAAATGCGAGAGAAATCATCTCGCATATATACATATATACATATGTATATATATATGTATGTATGTGTGTCTCTTCTCTTGGTCAACAGGGACTCCATCCATATGGCCCTTTGCCACGCATTTCCATTTCCATTTCTATACGAAATTCAATTAATGACCGATCATTAAATACAAAAATATCTGTGGCTTTGATATGCCGTTGCCGAAATCGAAATATTTCAATCTTTTACGATCTTTCAACGCCGCATACTTGTTTTTAACGGCCTCCATGGGCGCATTTGGTAGCCATAAAATTGTATTTTGCAAATGTATTTATTTCACGTCAGCTTCTTCTTTTACTATCACGGACTAAATTCATTTTTTTTTCCATCGGTCGTCGAGCGTCTGTTAAATAGTGAAATTTCTAGGCCTATGGACCAACAAAAATACAGCTACACATAAAACAAAAACTTGTCGGCGACTTGAAAGTGAGAATTGGAAAGGCGCTGCAATAATTTTGCATTAAGTACGAGACCGTGTACGCAATTATTATGCGGCGACATCTCTGGAGATTATTGGATGCTCGCATTGCTCATACGCACCGTGTGGCACTTGCTGTGGCTGCTGCAGTTGCTGCTCTTGCTGCTGCAGCATTGGGGGCAATTAAAACGCCGCCGAACAGCACGCGATGAATGCCCATAAACATTTAACGCGCAATCAGCAGGGAGCATGGCAGTGAGACAGAGATCGAGGCTGGACGGTGGGGGCATGACCATGGGCATGGGCTGTAACTCTTTTGCAACAATTACAAGACTCGCACACGACTTGCACACAATTTGAAAGCCGAGCATAATGATGTCTTCGGCTCGAGAGGATGATCATGATGAAGACGAGTGCTACTTTTGCCCAACGGCCGCAGCGGTGGCAGCAGCGGCAGCAACAGGAGAAACAGATGATCGTTGCCGTTGCCGTTGCCGTTGCGTTACGTTGCGTTGCGTTGGCCCCTCGCTGATGCGGGACATGGACATTCATTTCGCTTAAGCGCACTAACCGGTCGGTGTCTTTGATCCTGGCATTCTATTGTTCCGTTTCAAAGGCCACTATTATGTAAACAATCGGCAGCTTTGATCTTGGCCGCATCAAAGTGTTGCCGCCACCTTTCATCTTTTGCCGCACTGCCCAGCGACGCCAGCAGCAGCAGCAGCAGCAGCAGAAGCAGCAGCTGATGACGATCATGGTGATCATGCTGATGCTCATGATGTTGTTGAAGAAGCAGCCACTGCGTAGTTAAAGCTGCTGCTGCTGCCGTTGCTGCCACTGAGCCATATAATTTCGCATGCTAGGCCAGAACACCTGGAGCCGCGTAGTTGATGCCTCTGTCGCTGCTGCTGCCGCTGCTGCTGCTGCTGAGGCTGCTACCATCATAACTTTCGGCATAATCTTTAAAGTCCCAGTTGCCGCAGTCGCAGCGCTTGACATCAATCGTGCAACACGAAGGAATCTCAGCTACTATTTATCTCTCTCTCTCTCTCTCTCTCTCTCTCTCTCTCTCTCTCTCTGTCTATTTGGTCTTCTATCTCAGACTCTAACCTTTCAACAGATGTGCCCAGGTCGCGCTCGATAAGCAATTAAAATTTCAGTTAAGACGCACAACTTTATTAACGGATCATACAGCTCGGCCTCGACTGAGTTACGGTAACTGCCTTTGATCCTGTTGACTGTTGCAGCTGTCGATTTGCAAACTGCAACATTGTGTGGGAAAAGCAACAGGTGCTGCAACAGCCAGCCAGTCAGCCAGTCAGCTCTTCATCTTGCGCTCTCATTTAAGCAGATTATCATCATAATTGCAACTCTTTCGCATAAGTTTGAAGTTCTGTCACATGAAATCGAGCATAAACAAGTTTATTTATTTGCAGGGAAGTAAAAAAACTAGCTGAGTTTATTTAACAATAATCGTAGAAGAATTTGGTAAAAATTAAGATTTTAATTTGTTAATTGTTAAGCATAGTACGAGGTCTGGGGGAATTTGAAAGAATTGAAATCATTTTTATGTTGCCTTCACTGCAGAGCATTCAAGGTCAATCTATGATATTTCGGAGTAATTCAGTTTACTATGCTAAATTCACATTTGCCAGAGATTCGCAAACTAATGACATTTTAATCCACGACAAATTAACAAACTTCTCTATGAGAAATAACGGCAAACACTGCAGACTCTGATGTGTGTTGGTAGGAGCTGAGCCACTCTTGGGCACTTTGGGCATCTTTGGGAGTTGAGTTTAAGTTGACTTTGCTCTCCGTCGCAGTCTCTGTTCGTTTGTATCTCTTGTGTATGGTCTCCACGCTCCACGCTTGCTGCGGCTCACTTGGCGGCAAATTGCTGTTGCATGCCCGAAGACGACGACGACGACGACGACGTCGCTGGCGTCGGCAAAACAACAAAGCGGAATCTCTGCATTGGGCACACGCCATTCCCAACATCAAAGCGTGCCGACCGAGGCACAGATTTCTGAGGCTGCCGCCACCGTTGGGGCAGCAGCACTAACAACAACAACAACAACAACAACAACTGTTGCTGCTGCTCATTTGTGTTTTGAGGCGCATTGTGCGACGCGCGTGTTAAGTGGACTGTGAATATGAAAGGAAAGTTCGAAAAAAAAAAAACAACTTTTGCCGCCAAATAAATGCAGACGAGCAGACAAGGCAGCAGCTCCTGCAGCCTTCTACTTACTGTCCAGTCTGTCTGTGTGTGCGTGTGTGTGTGTGTAGGCCTCCTCTCTCGTCGTTGCGTCTCTGGGTTCTTAATCAAGAAACGCATCGGCGGCGTATCACAGTAGCACTTTAAACGTAAATTGCTTTTAACATGGTTATTACAATCTTAACGTTTGTCTGGCCACGAAGCACTTCAGGCAGCAGCAACCTGTTGTCGATGCTTGTTATTGTTGTTGTTGTTGTTGTTGCCGCTGCTGCTGCTGTTGCTGTGTGCAGTTGCTCCGACAACAGCAATAGAAGTCAATGCTGGCCAGATCTGTGGGTTTCGTTTGTGCCCGTTAGTTTGGCTGCTTGGCTGGTTGGCCACTCGCCAGCCGCTTCGATCATCATCGGTCTTTGTCTTGGCTGGACTGTCTGGGGGGATTGGTGTTTCGGGTTTGGGGTCTGGGTCTGCGTTTCATTTGGTAGATTGTTGTAATTATGATTGCGCGATTATGATTGGATTAGTTGTTGTCGGTAGCTTTTTGCTTTAAGTTCGCCTTAATCGAAATTGTTTTGTGGCGGAAATGAGGCAAATGCCAGTCCAGCTGCTAATTAGTTAACGCTCCGGCCAGTCGAACAGCAGCAGCAGCAGATCAAAAGGGCAGGCCGCAGGATTAAGTTAGCGATTCTTTTGTTGGCAACAGTTGCTGCCTGCTGCCTGTTGGCTGTTGCCTGTTGCCTGTTGGCTGTGTGGCGATAATCTTGCATTTAAATATTTCGCAGGAAAACACGCAAATCCGCTGACTTGTCACACCTTGTGGCCAGGTAAGTTCCCACAGCAACTGCAACTGCAACTGAAACCGAAACTGCGGCCTTGTCTGCATGTATGTACATCTGTGTGTGAGTGTGTGTGTGTGTGTCAGGTGATCAAAGTGCGTGCCGCTGATTAAAAAGGGGGAATTTGTCGCCCTTTTGTTGCCCTGTTAACATCAAATGTACAAATTGGGTATGTGCAGCTCAAAGGCAGACAAAGAATATCCTGATCTGAGATGCTGTGAGAAAAACTCATATATAAACACATTCTATATCTATATAAATCTGAATTATTATCTCTCCTCCTTTGCTCTCCCATTTCCAGGGTATCTGCGTGTGTGGCATTGCCTGGCTGAGCACTTTAGCTTCGCAGCGTAAGTATTTAATTTCAGGTAAATTTGTAAGATAAATAATTGTCGCTTACCTGACGCGCCGCGCTTCAAAGAACTTCATTGTGTTTTGCATATGCAGCGCAGCCAGCATTGTGTGAGTGTGTGCGTGTGTGTGTGAGCTCGGGAACTTTGGCCAAAAGGACCTTCAAAAGGACCGACTTTGTCAATGTGTGCGTGCGTAGATTATGGACAACTGCAACGGCGACAACGAGCGGCATTGTTGCCATCACTGGGCCTTTTGTAATGCCTCATGCTGGGAGCGGATCACAACAGCGGGACATGGACGATCAATAACGCTCAGCCGCACACTTTTGAAGTCGCCTGGGCTTGTGCTGCATCAAATTTAGGTGGAACTGGTGACTGTATATGTGTGTGTGTGTGTGTGTGTGCCATGCTGTCAAAACACTCAGAATGCGCCACACACGGCGTACATCAGAGTTCTTATATATGTATATATATGTATATATATTTCTTATAATATATTTCGGAGCAGATTGAAACTTCACTCGCCTCATGATGACGAATCGGAAATGGTCCCCGACGCGGCACCAGCATTGATAATCAATAAGCCGAGAAATGTAAGACCTCTTACACGAGCCGAAGACAGAGACGACGATGCAGACGATGCAGACGGAGACACAGACACAGACGATGCTGGAGACGCGTCTCCCACTGAGCGCTCATCAAATTGTGCCAAGATTTACGAGCCTCTTGATTGAGTTTTCTTATGCTTTGAATACGGCAAACATCAGACAGGACCACCGTACGAAACTTGGCAGCGCAGCGGGCCAGAGCTGCCAAAGATGCGACATGGTAGATGTGAGATTTCGGTTAACATTGTCTCAGCGCTGTGCAGCACCAGCCGCAGCAGCAGCGCAGTCACAGCCATGGCCATGGCCACGTTCGCTCTTCCTTATAGAATGACAAATTGTGTGGATATCGCAACATGTTGATTGAGTGCTGCAACATTGCCGCAGCCTCTGCAGAACCGTGGCACGGCAAACTCATGAATTTGTATTCTGTGTTAACGGCAGGCGCAATTCTCAGGCGTTTTGCGGCCAAAAAACTTGAAATTATTGGAATTTAACTATGGCAAAGAATTCGTGGCATAAGTTTTGACAATTATCAATGTGAAATGGTAAGCTGTAATAGAAGAGAATTTTTATTAGTATTATTAATGAGCTTCTGTTATGACTTTTGAGTAGAATGCATAGCTCTAGGGAGTCTGAACGTAACAAAAGCAGCAACGCTGACGTCAGCTGCAGCAGTGAAACTGAAGCAGAAACTAGGAGGAAACTCAAATAGTGTTTATGAAAATACCATATTAGCTGCTAAAGGTTTATATAAATGAAGTTCTTGAATAAAAATACGAATTTATACATATATCAGCTTTATTTTATTGAATCAGTTATATACCAAGAATATAATAAGCCGACCCCATGTAAAACATCTTTTATAAAGAATTCTTAAAGTGTTCATGAAACAAATAAACAAGGAAATGAAGTTTGGTGTAAATTGTTTATTTAACAAATATCGACATTGGATATGTAAGTTCACTGTGAACTTGACAATTTGTGTTTATTTTATCGAATCGGAAGTCACTGACTATATCCGCCGTTAGTAAACAGAAGAGAACAGCTGTTGAGTCAAGCTGCTCAGCTAACAAACATTTTGCTATATAAGTTGATTGGGTTATCAAGTAATATCGTTCGATTTTGACAATGCGGTCGACTTTCGTAGCACTTTTTGGATTCTTCTGCTGCTCCTTGCTGGTTCAGTTGGCTAGCAGCCAATATGAATATCATAATCCGGATTACAGCTACGACGATACTACTATCAGGGCTGGGGACACCACTGCCAGCGCCAACGTCAGCCCAAGCCCCAGCCCCAGTCTCAGTCCCAGCCTCAACCTCAGACCCATCAGAGTGTCAAGTGCCCGTAGACGACGCTTACAGCAGCTTAGACGGCTACGTATCAGGCTGGAGCGGCGACTACGACGTCAGCGGCGTCTGCTGCGCCTACAGCGACTACGGCGTCAACAAGGATATATTAATTAGGAGGAAGAAGAAATGTGACTGTGTAAAGCTGTAGTTAAACAATAAATGATTAATGAATAAACTGAAGAAAATAGTATGCATATTATATATGTATATGCATGAGAATATCAAATTGCAACAACTTGAATGATTATTCGTAACTGTTGCCTAAAGCGTACTCCTTTTATGGTAGCGCTACAATGTATTTGGTTGAGGTAGGTCTTCCCTTTGTTCGGCACGCATAAGTATAGTCTTTCTGCAACCGATTATTGCCTCGGCCGGCATATGATATAGGGGCAAGCATTTAGCCAGGTTGCATTGTTGTTTATGGGATGACAAATTGCGCTGATATCGCAACATGTTGATTGAACGCACACGCGGTAACATTGTAAACAAGCATAGGCCAAGCAGAGCAGGAGGCGGCAGGGCGGGGCGGGGAGTGTATGTAGCCATGCCCCTGGCCCATTCCCGTGCTGTGCGCGTGCTCAGCCGCTTTGGGGCTTGAGGCTGGAGCTTGGCTCGGGATTCGAGAGCCGCAACGGGCGCGCTTTATTTTCTTATTCTTTTTTTTTTTTTACACAATGCAGCGCAGCGGCCGCATGAAAACCCAAAGAAATAAAGAAATAAATAAAACAGGCAACAGCATAAAAAAGAATAAAAAACACAAAAACACAAAGAAGACTCGAGATGCCGACAAAGTAATAAACCAATTAGGACATCAAAGTGTTCAACCGACAGCGGCAGCAGCAGCGACTGAGACAGCGACAGCGACAGAGGCAGCGACAGCGACAGAGGTGGCAGCAGCGGCAGCGAAGGCAACAGATCCACATTCACAGAGATCACAGAGATTTGCGCTGATCCGACTTTGATTCTAAGCTACAAAACGCAACCTACATATGTCGCCAGCTCCCCTTTTGAACGGACCTCCATAGGTCGCTCAGCCATGTCCAAGCTCTCTTACCAACATCAGCTGTTGTTGTTGTTGCTGTTGCTGTTGTTAGTGCTAAGGGCATGCGGAAGTGAGCGAGTGGTTAAAAGGATTAACCGAAAGTGGAGGGCTTGATGGATATTGTGACATGACATTAGGCCAAGATTAGCCATTTAATAGAGTATGAAAAGAACTCACAATCTTAACATAGTATTTACATATGAGTTTCTTTGGAAAAGAGTTTGCTGAATTGCCATTGGGCTAATCCAGAGTCGGAATAGTTTCGTATATAATTATTTAGCTGCCTAATGGATCCATGAATGGGGCTAGTTTTTGCTCCGGTTTGTTTCGGTTGGGGCTTCCCTTCATAGAAACTTTCCGTAATGCCAAAATAGCGGCTCCTACTACATTATGCAGATCGTCTTCGTTATCATTTAAATCATTGTCGCATGCCTGAAGTCGCTGAAGAGCCGAACACCCCCGTCCTCGGTCGTCGGCAATCGCCAAATGGGGCATTCATTAAGAATTCAAAACGTACATAATTAAGGCACAACAAATGTGGCTTAGGCTCTATATAAATATATATTTATATATCTAGATATATACTAGTTACTCATAATAAAATCGAAGTAAACAACTGCGGAATGGATGCTTAATTAAATCATAAAATGCTGAGCACCTCATTAAAATCGTTTGAATTGCTACTCGGCTTGAGAGACCGAATATCAAAATGCATATTTATTAATAATAAACTCAGATATGCATATACATATCTCGATATATATATGTATGTATATGTGTGTGTGCATATATTTATAGATTGATAAACATTTTTGTTTATTAATTCAAATGGCGCTTTTTGTCGCTGATTTGATTGGATCATTGGATCAGTCGGCATATTTTGTAACTCCTGCTGCGACTGCTGACGCAAAAGCCCAGTCGGAAGCTCGTCTCAAACTCAATCTGAGCCGCAGTCTCTCAGTTTGAGTGGGGCTCGGCACGTGGTAAACGAGATGCACGCTTCAAAGGCGCCGGCCACGGCCCACCTAAAACTTTAAATTGAATACGAAAACAGCAACGGCAACAGCAATGGCAACAGCAGCGGCAGAGGCAGAGGCAGCGACAGAGGTAGAGGCAGCGGCAGAGGCAACGGCCTAAACTGGTTGCAAACGCACATAAACCATTTAAGCCGAAAAGAAATCGGTGCGCTGGCAACTCTAACGATACGAAGATATGGCCAGCAGCCCAGCCAAAAAAGCCCAATACTACTCTTAATGATATTTTAAATATCACATATGATATGATACCCTATAGCTATTAGAGCTAAGCTCGAGTATTTTAATAAGAGTTTGAACTATGCCTAGGAGTACAAATGTCATTGAGGAGAGTGGATATATTTATAACTATATTTATATTTACTGCTTAGGAGATTCGATTTACTTGTTTAATATTCTCCAGAGTTAGTTCAATATAATAAACATCTATAGATAAACTTATAGCTATTGTAGAAATCTCCTATTGCTAAGGTATCTTATAGTCATGATAGCTCTAGAGTTCTTCGTTATTTTTTTTCTTGATTCGGTCACCCACTGTTTTTTTTTTTTTTTTTTTTTCTGTTCAGTGGCGCTGCTGCAAGAGATCGATTTGAATTGGAATTTCAAAGAGGCCGCATTTCATTTCACAAAGTCAAAACAGTTAATTTATATCATGTCGCGACTACTGGTCTTACTGATTTTGCATTTTGTGCGGTTGCTCGACGGTTCGACTGTTTCGAAATTGAAATATGAAAATGAAATCTAATTTGGCTGAGAAGAAAACCTGATTAGCAGCAATCACAGTCGTCTATGCAGGCGGACTTGGTTCGTTCAGCTTTGTTTATTTGATTTGATTTGAATCTTTTTTTTTTGTTTTTTTACTTTTGATATGATTATCCTAAAATTAGTCAGATTATAAATGTACATACAGATGTGTGCGGTTATAAATTCTGCTTTTGAAGTTACGTTTTTGAATCGGTAACGAATTAACTCGAAACATGCAAATCAATGTGGGATGACTGAATGAAGACAAATCAATAACTATATATATGGTCTATATGTAGGTAGATTCAGATAGATAGATAGATGCAGAGACAATTGCTACGCATAGCGGCGATCCTTTGTCTGCTTATCTGATGCGTAACTGAGTAGCCAAGCACAAGGACATGTTGCCAGCAGGTGCGCACAAAGGTGCCGCTGAGCAGAGCTCAGCTAATTTCGAATTACACACTTCATTCTCTCTCAGTCTAGGATAAGTAAGAGCTGGGCCAAGGGAACAGAATCAACAGCGTCAACAGCGTAACCAAACCGCTTTTCAAGCCAACCGCAATTGACGGCGCGCCCCTCGCCGGCCGCTCTGATCCTGCAGATCAAAGCGGACCGCCCCTTACCCCACGACAGCCGTAATGTGCGTGCAAGATGAAATTTTCGGCACCGTGGGTGTGGCTTATTTCAAAGCAATTAAACCATAGTGAAGCGTGTCTTCTCCGACAGCGAACTATCGAGCGATCGAGCACTGTGCAGCTCGGTGATCTACGAGGACACTTTTAAGCATTGTGCTCTTGCCTGCCTTTCATCTACGCCGCCAACGGTGGGCGTAGCCAAGATTTCGTTTTGTGCTCAGAGTTGATTAGTTGCTGCGCAAAACAGATTTCAATTCCATAAAAAAATTACCAAGAAGCAAAACAGTTTGACAAGGTGGAATTTAGACTGGAAGAAACACTAAGAAGTACATCGAACTATACCCTTGAATTGAAAATTAGAATGTAAATGAATAATTTCTACTTTCCTTTATCCATAAAGAGTTAATTTAACATAAAATGTATGGTTTAAAAATTAACATAAGCTACACTGTAACTTAACAGCGTTACTTTACTGTTAACATTGGACAAAATTTCCTTTTCGCACAGTTCGCACAGAATAGATTAAATCAACTGTAGCAATGCTTGGTGTCTTGACTTTATAACAGCAAGTCCTCGCATATAAAATCCACAGATTTAACATAAATGTTCCGCCCGAGAGTATGCTACACTTAAAAGTAGTATAACTTAACGTTACGTTAAATGAGCTAAACTGGCTGAACAGCTAACATTCGTTAAGTGTCTTGCGTTAAATTACGCTGTTATGCTAGCCAAGTTTCAAACAGAGTTTGTGTATTGGCTATATAACACAATGTCCTTTGCAAATATGGTCTTCCTTAAGTACGTCGAATAGGTCGAAAAGGGAATTCGCAGTGGGATATTTGTAAATAAGTGAAATTAAAAGTACCTATCATGCTAAGTAAATTACTGTTTTACAATTAGCTTAACAGCGGACGAGGGGAAATGTTAACGCTAACAGTTCTTCACATTAATTGAACTAAGCTGAACTGAAGTGGAATTTGCCGCAGATTGAAATCATTTTCTATTACTAAACTACTTAACACTAAGTGCAACTGATGCCTGTCGGCTGCTGTCTGTCGACTACTGTCTGCTGTCCGTTGTCTGTTGTCTGCCGCCTGCCTTCTGTTGTCAGCAAATATGTTGTAAGTACTTGGTTCTAAGCACATCATAATAGTTCGCATGGCAGATGGGCAGGCTTTCAGGCTTTATTTGGAGGCGCACTGAGCGCGACTAAGCCATATCATTTATCATGCTGCCGGCATCGCATCGCATCGCACCGTATCGCATCCCATCGCATCACAGCTCATATCTTTATAGCGCACGACCATGCATTATGCTTCAGCGACAACAATAACCACTTGAGAGCCAAACAAATCCAAGTCAAATACACTTGGCCAACAGCAATCGAACGTGCTGGAGATGGGAGATGGGAGATGGGGCGGGGCATTGTTTGGGGCATGTGTGGGGTCGTCTTGAGCTGTTAGTGCCAAAGTGCTTGCTTAGCTCTGCACGCATATTCTGTTGGCTATTTCATATTCAAAGCAAACTTTTCAATGGGTCACGCCTCGCAGGGCTGCAGGATTTGCAACACAGAGAAAGAGAGCGAGCAGAAGCCAAATCAACTTTCAACTTGTTGTCAGCGCCAAAAGTTGAGCAGGCGAACAGAAATGGAACTGGAAATGGAAATGTTTCATTTTTTGTTGTTGTTGTTGCTGCGGATTGTTAACTGCATATTTTATTAATGCAGTTGCCGAAAAACTGACAGCGCACATATCATAAATTATGATCAGCCTTTTTAGGTGTCGCAACATGTGTGTTTCTATTTGATAGCACGCATACGTCACGTGTTACGGCATGTTTGGAAATGTCCCTCTAGTTGCGAACTAAACTGAAATTAATTTATAATATTACTGATAATTTCGACAAATTACGGTCGCAATTACAATGAAATAAGCCAACCAATAACTGCGCCACATCCCAGTAGAGCTGTTGCCATGACTGCACTTTGAATACCCTCGAGTGGAATGGCAGAGGGTATATCTGCATGCGAGCATGCGAGTCTTCTTCATCAGAGAAAAGACTTTAGCTAAGCTTTAGTTATTCCCCTTTTTCTATTCCAGGGTATCCGAGTGCTGCGCTCGCTCGCTTGCACTCGCTTGTTTTTATAGTGTTTGCCATGGCAATTGTTGCCAAAATTTATTTGTACTGGCGACCTAGGGAAAACAATTACTCTGGAATGGAGTGCAAATATGCCAGCTGAAATATTTGTTTAAATTTTCGAGTACTGTTGTTCGTTAGTTTCCAATTCACAACTGCAGGCGCAACACTGCAACACTGCACCACTGCACCACTCTTCCGCTTCCCCACTGCCAGCTCTGCCGGCATCCCATCTCTGCTCTTAGTGTTCTGTTCCATGCATTCCCCTCTGCTGCATGCAACGCCCAAAGCTGCGTCGCATACAATGGGCCAATAAGTGACCCACACACACACACACACTCACACATACACATACGCGCACACACACATAAATATACACACAGAAGTCGCTGTAAATGCCGCAGCATTGTTGAATTTTGGTTGGCTGCAAAGTGATTTACGCAATTAAAATAATTTCATTCAAATGGTCTATATAATTCAACTGGCATTTCATGCGGCCCTGCCTGCGGCCACTTTTTCCCGTTTGTTCAGCTGACCACGCCCACCAACAACACTATCAACGGTCCTTGACAAAGTGCGACACACACACACACACACCCGCACACGCACATATATAACCATAAATCTGTTGTAAAAATGCATTCAAAACTATTAGAAATTCGTATATTATCGCATCACGCATATTTACCAACCAACAGCTGCGCTATGCAAAGCATATTGGCTGCTCTGCTCAGTTGGGCTGAGGAGCTGAGTTGATGGTGCGAGAGTGCATGTACAGAATAAGAATACCATGCCATTTAATTCTTTACGTCTTGCTCGTGAAACCAACCGATGAAATTATGCCGCTCTGAGAAAGTGCCTTCGCTTCTTTTCGTTTCTGTTGAACGCCCTCAGTTGAGCTATTCGTGTGGCGCTTTTATAGCAAGCATCGTTTAGGGAGCGATTCGATCGACGTTCGCTTGCACAGAGAGACTCAGTATGTGAACAAATAGCTCAGCAACTCACAAATACATGCATACAGCCAATCCACGTACGATACGAATGGGCTTAGCGAACACTTCTCTCTCATACTTACCAATACATACGCAAAAGACCTTTTGCTTAATAAAGCTGAGCCACAAGGTTGCTGTGCGATCGCGAACGAACTCTTTGAAGAGGCAGCGCAGTTGGTTGATTGAATGCGGCGTATATAAGGCGTTCAACTAAAATCATTTGGTAGCATTGAATTGCCATCAATGCGCCTTCTCACAAGCTTACCAAAACTCTATTCAGAATCATGTTATTGTTGTTTTTGTTTTGACACTCGTTCATCATTAGGTTCATAAAAAGTTTCTTATTTCAAACAAGTTCAAAAGTAAGGGAACACAAACTTGCTTCATTAAAAGAATCCAACTTTCTTGGGTTTGCCGTGCCACAACACCTAAGCCATTGTTCAGAGAACTCTTTTAAACTATTCCATAGCTGGTTTCCATTTTCTTACATCCAGTACTCTATCTACTACCTACCTCAGTTGTTCCAAACACTTTTGTTGCTCATCTCATTGAGCTCATTCGCATTGTCCCACTAACCTAACCCGTTCGGCTTATCTCTCTTGTCATTTATTTAAATGTCACATTTCACTCTTTGCTGCTTTTGCTGCTAATATTAGAGGTCGTAAAAGGCTTTCAACGCTTACTGCAAAATTAGCGCATAAAATCTGCTAAATTGTGGCCATAATAAATGTCAAATGCTAACTTGTAACGTGTGCGCGGGTTGCGCTTTAAAAGCAAAACTCAAAATGTTTTGTGCGTTGCTGCTCTCGAATCAATATATCGAAAATGCTGCGATTGCTGATGCGGCAAATGTTGCGACTGCTGCTGTTGTTGCTGCTGCTGTTGCTGCTGCTGCGGGGCAACAAATGTGTCTAATGCTAGGCTATTAAATAAAATCTATCAGGCCAAATTACATGCTGTTGGGCATGTCCATTCAGGAAGCGTAAGCACAAGGACAACAGAAAGCACGTGGCTAGGCCAACCCAAAAAAAAAAATTGGAAAAATCAGAAAATTTGCATAAGCAGCGCGCATCAATGCGAAAGGCCAAGCGAGCGTATAAATATTTTTATGCCAACGCAGTCACAAAAACCAACAGAATCTGGCGTCGTGGCGTGGCTCCGCTCATTGCTGTTTGGTTTGCATGCGGCCGGCCAGCTTGGCCAGCTTGATTATTTTGGCTGCGGACATGCATGAGGATTAGCGTCGCTTTGTGGCGAATTTTAATAGAATTACAGCTGCAATTGTGTGTTGCATGCGCCGATTGTTGTTGCAATTTAATTTCCATGTTGTTTTTTCCATTTCTGTTTGTCGCATGCTTGCTCCTTCTCTCACTCTCTCTCTCTTCCTCACTCGACGTGTTTGTTAATTAATGAGGCTTTTCAGTTGGTATGCGTGTTTTGTTGCAGCCTCTGTCAAAGTTCGCAGCGAATGGAATTACCAGATACTCTTTGCCACATCGGCCCACAATAGCTGCGTAATCAGCTTTAACAGACGCTGTCGCTAAGCAGTGTTCAAGCAGTGCAAGCGGATATTAAGCTTATGGCAAGCAGTGCACAGAGCATTTCCTTTTGAATACTCAGCCATAATACGAAAATATATTCTTGCTGAACAGTTGGTTTACTTAAGCTGGTTAATTTTAAAAATTGAAATTCAATGCGTTTGCCTTGCTCAAATCTTATAAAATAATTTTTGATATGTAAATACAGTGAGATTTGATTCGGAAAATTAAGACCTGAAAGAGCATGTAATATTTCGATGTGCCAATATTGATGCCTTAGTTTCACCCAGCTTAAGCCATTTCGATTTATACGCTGACCTAGTTTTAAAAAGTGCCCATCTGCCACGTTCGTGCCTCAGTGCCTGGGCAAGGACTCTGCCCATGGCTGCCTGACTGCCAGGCTGCCTGACTGCCTGACTGCCTGCCTGTTGATGTTGCTGTCTATAATCCAGAGATTACATGTGACACACGCATACGTTGCAGCTTCTTTTTCATTTCTTTGGCTGTCGTCGAGGACAGGTGGAGGTGTGGGCAGGACAGGCAGGAGTGGCGCAGCGTAGTTTGCATACACTATAATTGAACAGCTCGTTGCAAAAGAAACGCACGACTTGTTTGCAAAAGCATCCGCTTCATAAGTTATCAAAACACGTAAACTCGGATTTCTCTTCTTTTTTCTTTTCTTTTTTAAATAAAAAAATGTTTAATTGTTCTTCGTTTTGCACTGTTTAATGTACATAGTTGTTGTTGTTGTTGCTATTCTTGTTGCTACAGTGGCACGTGCCACACGCACAGCAGTTTACAATGTTTTCTGTTTTATTTTATCTCCTCTTTTGCAATTCTTTTTTTATTTTGTTTTTTTCACTCTGCTGACAGCATTTGCATATGGCTTTTGTTATTGTTTCTATGAATTCAGTTATTGTTGTAATATGCTCTGCTAAGTCTTCTTATATTATGTCAATGCTTACGCGTGTGTACGATTGTTTATGTTTATGTTTATGTTTATGTTTTTGTTATTGTTATTGTTTATGCTTATGTTTATGCTTTTGTTATTGATTTCGACTGCCCAGTTATAAATGTTACTATGCTCTATGGTATACTATTATAATACACACTTTGATCAATTGTTTTTACGTTTGTTTATTTATCAATTTACTTGTATTCGAATGCAACAGTTAAAAGTATATTATGCTTTATATACTCGTATATTTTTATTTATATAGTTAGCTTCCATTCACACAATTCAATTGCTTTATTCAGATGCATAATTTTCTGGCTTAAATCTAATAATAATTTAAGTATAGATAGTTTATATAGCTTATTTCGGGATTACATTCTCACACACGCTCACTCACACTCTCTCACGCTCGCTCTAAAGTTTCACTAATTAACTTTAATGTACAGGAATTTGTTCTGTCTGATGACCTACAATATAACTGGAATTAATGCTATAATCGTAGCCATTAGATCGTAGCATTTGGGCAACAGCGTAACACAAATGCTGAGCAACATGTACAAATTGGCTGGCGTACAGTTATACTATGTATATATATAATCTATGTGTGTATGCATAATTTATAAACATTTTACAGTATGCTTAGACGACTTGCTGGAAAAAGGAAGATATTTTGATTATTATTATTTTTTTTTTTTAATTTGGAAAACTGAAAATTCTAAATTGTATTTCATGTTTGCCATTAAGCAGACATTTTTTTAATTAATTATTCAATTTATATTATATGCATATGTAGAGTGTACTAACATTAATTTTTACAGCTTATATTGATTGGAATGCAACTAATTGTTTTCATTATTAAGACAATTATTCCGGCGCTTGCCTGCCGTGCACAAACAGCAACAATATTGATAAACAATTATAATGAGGCTTTAGATTAAATTTCATTTTAATTTCGCTGTTGTCCAATATGAATTACAGCGTGCAGCTATAGCCGCATTCACATCCGCATCCACAGGCATAGCCACAGCCACAGCTACATCTGTACATCTGCAGCCTGAGCGACATTCAAACAACTTTTAATTACATTACCAATTTTTGATTGCATTGTAGCCAATAATTGAGCCGTTTTGTAGTGTTTGCGTTGAACAAATAATTTAACATTTTTTCTATGGCTTTTTTTTTTGGATTGT
Organism: Drosophila aldrichi; assembly: GCA_035045965.1. NCBI lineage: Eukaryota > Metazoa > Arthropoda > Insecta > Diptera > Drosophilidae > Drosophila > Drosophila aldrichi. The sequence continues at coordinate 6,432,838 of JAWNOM010000501.1, read as the reverse complement.
GAGTTAGCAATTGCCATTGTCAAATAGAAATTCAGACATCAAGTGACTTTAAATTAAATTAATTTATTGAATTTGCATACGCACAGCACATAAAATCAAACTGCAACACAGCACAGAAATACAAACATTTTTGTGCAAATATAATTAAAAAATGTAATTCCAGGAGAAATGCAATAATAAGAAATTAAAGCCATAATTTTTGATATTTTTGCGGTAACAGTATTCAATTAATGTGAAAAGGGGCCACAGGGCAAATATTTAATAACACTTGAAGTAGCCTCAAAAGGGGAGGGAGGAAGAATATTTGCCAAATATTATTTTTTTTGCCACATGCGAATTGCAAAATAATTGTCATTTATTGAATTGAAAAACTGAATTTTTTGTTTTTTCTCTTTACAAATAAGGAATCACAATATGAGCACAAATATTTGCATATCATGATATAGCAATTAATTTAAATATTTTATGGCAATTCAATCTGAGTGTTACAGTTTTTTTTTCCCCCCCCGTCCGCTGCTGACATCTTCTTCTGGTATTTGCTGCTGTGGTTTCTGCGTTTTTTATCTAATTATTTAATGCACCTCGCTCTGTGTTTGCTTAAAGAGCCATTTGCGAAAAATCTCTGTATTTATGTTCGCATTAATTTATACTTTTATTTATCGTATATTATTATTTGTATTTACTTTAATTCATTTCATACTTTTTCGTTTTTGTTGCATTTGTTTGTAATGTGATACATTTGATGTTGCAATTACGCTAATAAGTTTGCCATTTGCTATTTACACGCTGCTTAAACTATACAAAATACACATTAAATGTTAGTCCATTCGCCTAGGGTGCCGGTAAAGTTGCGACTTGCTAGTTTAGAACTGGCAAACGGGACTTGGCTTGCTTAACTAAGCCAATATTTAGCTAGCCGTGACAGTCAGACACACATTCGCGTACATTCGCATACAGAGTTAGAGTTACACTTACATACATAGACACACACACAAATACATTCGCATGCGTTGTTTAGTTTCCACATTCGATGCCGCTCTGCGATCATCTGTGACAGCAGCGTTCGGCGTGGGCGTGGTAATCGTTACTATTACTGCTACTGCTACTGCTGCTGCTGCTAGTCCTACTGCTGTTGCTGTAGCTTATCGCAGCCGTTGCCTCATGGCCAGCAGCAGTCCGATTCGCTGCTGCTGCTGCTGCTGTTGTAGTCGTTGCTCCTGCTGTTCTACGTCTGTCACTTTCACTGGCCGCGAGCGTGACGCCGTCTCTGTTGCAGGTGGCTGGTGCGGCAAGTGTGGCACAATGACTGTAGCCGAGCACCAGGCCCAGCAGCATGACAATTGTCAGCCAATTGTACTGGCAACCGGATGAGCCAGTTTGCATTGCCTCCGGATGTTCACCTGAAATTATGGCCCGAACTAATTTCAACTTTATTGCATTGTCTTTAGCTTAGATATTAAATTTGTACTTCAACAATAAGCGACTGAATAAGGATGTGTGTGCGTGTGTGTGTGTGTGTGTGTGTGTGTGCAGCAAGTTTGACTGCAAGTCAAGTAGTTGTTGCTGTTTGTCTCTTTATTTGTTGCGCTCTGTTTGGCTCTAGCACATATAAGTGTTTATTTGTTTGTGAGTGTCTGTGCGTATGTGTGTGTGTGCAGCACACATAAATATTTAATTAATGTGCAGCGTCTGTTTGCGTTGGCCTTGCCACAGTTGGCCCCCCAAAAGTGCCGACATTTGATTTGACGTCAGCTCTGCTCTACCTATTTAAATGCAAATGACGGCAGAGTACAAAATAACCGAGAGCTGCGAGCTGAGAGTTTGTAAATTGAATCCAATTAAATGCGTTCAGCTTCAAGTTTGTGCCCCAAAAACCATGTAATATCTGCTGCGCCCTTAAGTATGCAACATAATATAATTAATTGCCGTTATTAAGTGGAGTGTTAACACACACACACTCACACACACACTCGATGCGTGTGATGCACGCGATGTGTGCCGGCGCGCTCTTGTAATAAAACAGTTGCTCGCGGCAGCCAACGCCTTGCCTGCTCTCCTCCTCACACGCTCACACACATGTACACACACATACACACGTCGCGTGCCCTTGTAATTGATTGAGTTCAATTTTTCAAGCAATTAACTTGTGCACTTGAAACTCAATACAACGTGCAAACAAACATCGGAAGCGCCCTCAGCTGCTGAGCTCCCAGCTGCTCAGCTCTCAGCCCTCGGCCCTTGGCGTGGCCCAGCAATGACGTAACACGCGGTGTATGCGTAATGCCGCAGCTGCTGCGTGTTACGTGAGTCGATCGTGTTCGCTGCAGACGTTTAGCTTGATTGAATTTAATAAATTTAATAAGCTTTAAGCTGTTGTTTTTTCCCCCATCTTCGAGATGTTTGACCTTCGTGTTGACAAAATGGCATTCGTCATCTGCTGTGTGTTGCTTTAAACGTGATTTGCGTCACGGCCGTATTTCTTTGCAGATCTCCCCTCCCCCCAGCCAGCTGGCCATGGGCCTCAATTTGAAAGTACGCTTTGTTGTTATTCTTTTCGGAGCTGCGCAGCAGCTGCTTAATAAATATCTGGCCGCAGTGTTGAAAATAAACATATTACGCATACGCAATGTGAGCAGAGCCTGCGGCAAGGAAAGGCGTGAAGATTGCTTGGTTGCGGGCTGTGGGAACAGACCGTGGACCGTGGGCTGGTGTGTGTGGGCAAATGTAACAATGTATTTGTTGACAGGACAGGAATTATTAATAACGTACGTGGCGCACATAATTCATCATCAGAGCAGAGCAGAGCAGAGCAGACACAAGGCCACTGAATCCGGATTGCCCTCAACTGTGCATAGCTAAAATATCTTTGGGCTGCGGCTATGAAAACACAAGTCACAAGCCGGCTAAAGCAAATAAAAGCGCATAAAGTGCTGAGCAGGAGCGATGCTTGAGTGGGAACGAGATGGACAGAGAGACGGAGAGACGGAGAGATAGAGCGACGTAGAGTGTGAGATAAAAAATAAAGTAAAAGTAAAATATGCAAAATTAGCGCTGATGGATTTTCAGGAAGGAAGCCAGGGCATGTAGAGGCGGCAGGAAGTAGCTAAGCAAGTAGCTCCAGACACAGACATAGACCGAAGCGCAGACAAAAGCACGCACACACCACAGAGGAGGAAGGCCGCAAGGCGTCTAAGGACGAAGGACATGGTTGTTGGAGCAGCAGCAGCAGCAGCAGCAGCATCCAACAGTTGCTGCCTGACTGCAATGCACGTTAGTTTTTGAGTGTTTTTATGAGGAGCTTTGCATACTTTGGCAGTATTTTTACATTTTATAGCGCGTTTTGTTTGTGCAGTCGCCGGATGAAGACGAGTAATGTCTGACGGCTGAGAGAGCGCTCTTTAAGTGCAGCTCAAGTGTGACACAAAGCGCCGATTTGGCCTGATTTGGCTTAAGTGGGCATTCAATTAGCATATATATACATATAATAGTAAAATATATACGTACATAATCGCACTCATAGCTATGCCCCACTCTAGCTACGCTTTTCTTTCAATGTGTCGATTTTCAATTCCTTTTCACGCTTATAATTGTAAAAACATTACACAGTTCATTAACGCTGCTGTTTCGTGCTCCATCGCACTCTTATTGTTAAATAATTACCATTATCAAGTGCAAGCAAGTGCGAAATAGCAAAAATGTTGATTGCCATTAAATTGTGATTTGACACAAATTTCCCCAGAGCTTTTCCTTGGCTGACGGTGCCGCCGCTCTACCCCTCCACCTTCTCTGCCTCGCCTTCAGCTATTTGCCGTGTTGTGACTCGTAAATTAAGTCAAATACGAGCAAAATGGTCAGTGAAGCGATGTGGTGCCCTTTAGCACGATTAACACTGGTCAACACAAGTGCTAAGCCAGAACAACCGAATGAATGAAGCCAATCATTGAACCAGAAGAGCTGAGAAGGTCTACAGGGTTCGCTGTGTTTTAGTGTGGCCAGCTATACAACATTTTAAATATTTTCAATTTGATTTCATATTTCAATCAATATGTTTTATCTGTCTCCTGTACCCAAGGGTCGGAAGTGCTGCCATTTGCATTTGATTTCATCATTTTGATCATTGTGAGTGCCCGCCGTTTTTTCTCTCAGTGTACGCCCTTTTTGCAGTCAGCTTGTGTTTAGTGTGACGAGGGCTCCCTCGGCGCTCTATTGTTTAACTTTGCGTGCTTTTCAATTATGCATTAAACTACCGCTTATATTATAGTTGCCGTAAAAACTATTTGCAGCTGCTGCTCCTGCTGCTGCTGCTGCTGCTACCTACTCGTGCAGCTCCTGCTTGCCACTGTTTGACACTGTGCACATCCGGCTTGAGCTTGATAAGCATTTTACCACTTTTATCGCTGCACATGCAATACCCGAAAGGGGGGGCGGAGCTCTCGCTGGGAGGGCCGCGAGCTGCCATCCGCTCTGAGGTGCATGGCGCTCAAAGCTGGACGCTTTTTATTTTCTACTTTGCTGTGAGTTTATAAATAAAATGTGCATATGCGACACTCGCGCACGCAATGGCAGAGCCCTGGCAGAGCCATGGCAGAGCGGCGGGGCAGGGCAGAGTACGGCGGAGCACGGAAAATACCAGCGCGCGAACAAAAACCGGAAACCATGCATCGCAGTCGGCAGCGTCCTTCTCAAGTTGCCCGCTGCTGTCTGCAGCCACGTTCACAAACACATTCACATTCACGTTCACGTCCACGCTCACATCCTTGTCCACGTCCTGTTATTGTTTTTGCCATACACACACACACACACACACACACACACACACACACACACACACACACACACACACACACACACACACACACACATACAATTACGTCGCGGTTGGCAAAGTTGCGCCTGGCATTTCGGGCTTGTTTTTCATTCTGCGCTGACATTTACTTCGCTGTCATTAATTTTAAGCTGCATGCTTCTGGCCCTGCCCAAAACTGCACACACTTCGACCGCCTTTCAGCCATTTGGCATGCAACAACTTTTTGCGAATGTGCATTAAAATCTACCTATAAAGTCTCTACAAATACCTCATATATCTCGTATAGTTTGACTTTTGTTAATGTGTTGTAAGAACCAAAGACAACTTTCCCTCCACATGAATTAGAATCTTCAACTTTTGTCTCCCATTTCTTTCATATGCTTCTTTTCGTGTTTCGAAGCGTTGCGTCGCCTCCTCCCCCCGCCTGAAGCTTAATTGAGGTTTAAACTTTAAATGCTTTTATCTTTGTAACTTTACTTGGTTTGAAAGTCGGCCTAAGCTTAAAACAAAGTTGAGCTTCTTCATGCTTAATGCTGCTTGGCTTGTGCTTGTCTTGGCTGTCGCTCGCTTTTCATCAAATGCAATTGAAAACTTTTTGATTTTCATTTAATTTTAATTTTTTTTTCCCTCGTTTATTTCTGTTAGATTTTGTTTTGATTTTATTTTCGGCACACAAACTATTTGCCAAGTTTTGCATTTAATGCGCAAATACGCATTATGCCTCTCTTCTTATCCAACTAGCTATCTAACTGTCTGCTGTCTGTCTGTGTGTCTGTCTGCCTGCCTGCCAGTCTCTCTGTTTGTTTCTCTGTCTCTCTGTCGCACTGTTTGCTCGTCTTTCTGTGTCCTCGGCTATCGCTGCCTCAGTGCCCTACAGTTCTCTGCCTCGCAATACTATGTATTCTAACAATATTGTCGTTGCTCGTTTGTAGCTAAATTTCGTTTTGTTGCAAAACTTTTAGCCCTGCCTGAAATAATAATTGAATGTCACTTGAACGACAAGTTGGGCCCCAATCCAGGCCCCCAGCCTCCGTCTGGGCGGAGCCCCCTGTGTTTAAGCCCCTGTTCGAAAAGTACCAACAATTTTGTCAAAGTGACAAAATGCCGTTTCGAGCCAAAAAATTGAAACTTGCTTTTGCATGGCTTAGCTAACTTTCTAGTAATGTGTGTGTGTGTGCATGTGAGTGTGTGGCTGCTGCTCCTGCTGCTGTCGCATTTTATCAGCGGTTTTGCTGGCTTTTGCCAAGGCTTACAAGAATCTGTGCCGAAAATTTGAATTGAATTCTGAGCAGCTCAAGAGGAATTTTTAATTGAGAGCCACGACTGCAAGTCTTAGCACTTCGGTGGGCTATGGGCAGACCGCAAAAATAGTTTCGTTTCTACTTTTTCTCTACTTTTTTAGGGAACCGCTCAAAACCGGAATGCCGAAGCCCAGTTACAGCCACATTTTAAGTCCCCGAAAGTAAGTCAAATAAATCACGAATGAATTAAGTGAGGTTATGCTCTCTCTCTCTCTCTCTCTCTCTCTCTCTGTCTCTCTCATTGTTGCCTATGTGTGTGTATCTATATAACCCCATTCATCTGTACTCTGTTTGCCTTTAGCGCGCTCCATTCTCGCTCCCAGTTTTTCTCTGCTTTTTCCTGCCTTTTGATAAACTTGAGACGTGCGGCGACTGAGCTCGTTTAATGTGTGTGGCTAATGTGTGGCATGTGTGGCGTGTGTGTCTCTCTTTCTCTCTCTCTCTGTGTGTGTGTGGCTTACTGTTTGTACAAGTCAAACCCACAATGAGATTGTGTGTGAACGACAGAGAGCGCTGAGCGGCTCGTCAGCTCAGTCATTGCGGTCAAGGCGCCTTTGACGTTGTTCTGACTTCAATTTGAATGCTTTATTTGCACGTGTTGACGTTGTATGCCCTCTCATTCAACACTAGGGATTAGCTGGCCGACAAGACCTTGCTGCTCATTCAAGCACAAAGACTTGCCAAATGGGGATTACCAAACAAATTGCGCAGCTAATGCGACGCACTCGGCAAGCAAATTATTTCACAAAACGAAAGAAAAGTGTTGCATACTTTTCCGGGGCCGGACTAACAAATGTAAAGTTTCCATTATATGTATACAGAAATTAATTGACGCCCACACAATTTGAGGAAAGTGCTTGTCCTTGCCGTCGATTGCTGACAGACGTGTACCATTGATGCACATACTTGGATTTTCTAGCGCATGTCCTTGGCAACGCCTTCGATGGCAAAAGTTTGTCTGTGGCGTCCGTCTGCGCTTGCTTGGCTCCAGATGTGTATGTGTGTATGTGTTGACCTATCAGTTTACGTGCCATTTAGCACTCAATTAAATTCGTACGGCACAAACACACAAACACACACACACACACACACACACTGAAGCAACACATTTAAGTAAATGTGCGCTCATCAGTAAGGAATAAAGTAGAAGAAGCAACAAGGAGCAATCAGGCAGCTAGCAAAGTGCGGACAGAAGTTGCTTTATTCGAGAACCAGTTGCTGCTCCTGCTGCTTGTTGCTATTAATCAAAGCACTAAGCATTTGCCGAAAGCAATTTATTTCGTTATCGAACGGATTTGCTCAGCCAGCTCACACAGCTAAAGAATTATGCAAGAAGGGACAAGCCGGACACTCGACTTTCTTTTATTTGATACGTCAGCATGAGACTTGGGATATTGGAATATGTTAATAGAAGTATAATTTAAAGTAAGCCTTATTCATATATTTATCGATCCGCTCAACTCAAATATTAGATTTAAATTAACTGCGCTGCCAGCTGCCGCCTGCCCGACTCGCCCGCCAGTTGCAAAGATTTCAAATTTGGCCAGCAAATAAATGAGTTTTCGTACGGATTTCAATTAGTTTTGCTGGCCTGGCAAGTGCTCAAAGGGTTGCGCCAACACTCTCACATTTTTCGTCTGATTTATCTAACGAATTTTATCGAAGCACCGCAGATGCGCACTCGCTGGCTTCCGAATCGTTGGCTCGCTGAGCCAAATCCTTTTTATTTTACACCAAAATATCACTCATACGCAGTGCGAGCACTTCGAATTACTTTTTTTGATGTCTGACGCCCGATTAAACAGCCGCACAGTGCTTGACAAGATTATGTTACACCGAGCAGACGTAACGCTCCGCCAGCCAAGCTGATGCTGTGCGGCTTTGCCCATTACGTGGCCAGGCAATTGAATTAGGATTATGTTGCCTGGCCCATGTCAAGCTGATTGATTGGCTGATTGACCCACTGAGTGCCTAAATGATTGCCAAATTAGGCAAAAGTGCACTTAGCGTCCACTCCGTTTTCAACTGGAGCAGCCGCAGTCCCAAAGCCGAACATTGAAAAGACCAAATTATATTACTTTCAGTTACAAATAGTTTTTGCCTTCACAGAAGTTGCTGGCAATTAAAGTCTGGTTGCAATATTTTCAACAATATTCTGTTAGCAAGTTTTATTAATTGAGTGGGAAAAGTGCTATATAAAATATTACTTATTGCTCCACTTTTCAATCACAAATGCTTTCAATAAGAAATAAATTGGGCCTTGAGATGAATGCAAAATATGAATGCAATAATAAAGAATTAAAAAAAAGCAATACAAAAGAGTTAAAACTTTAGACCAATTTCATTATGTTTTTAACAATTCTGTGCATCTAAAATGTAATTAAATGAACATAACAAAAAATATAAACAAAAACTTTTAGATTTGCGTTCCGAGCAAAATATTTTGTGGATAAAAATCTCAATATTTTCGCATCAGGAAAAGTTGGCTGGCTTTAAGAGGGAACTATTTCGCAAACATTTATAACTATTTAATGTGCCAGCGCCTTGGGATGCGGCTGCCCGTTCAGAATGTTAGTTAAAGTTTATGCTGTCAATGTGCTAAACATTGCAACCAAAAACGTTGACAATTTTTGGGGCCAAGAACTTTGGCATGGCCATAACAATATGTTGTGGCCGTCTATATATAGACGTGAGTGAGTGTGTGTGTGTGTGGCAAAGTTACGAAACAGTACCTTGTGTGTAACAAGCTGCAGCTCTACCTGCTGCAGCTGCCTCAAGTGGTCCATAAGTAGTGCTGTACGCTTCGTGTCTGCCTAGCTCTATCTATTTAGCCCGAGTGTGAGAGCGCGTTTAGTTACAGCATTTTGTGGTTAGTAAAACATTGCATCAGCCCCAGTTGAGCATACACAGACACAGACAGAGACAGAAGCACACCCACACGCATACACAGAGCCAACTAACCGGCACAAGTTGCATTCTGGGTCAGCTTTTGCTTTTGCGGACCGTTGGCCGTTGGGGAGTTGGGGAGCTGCTCGAGGTGGCCGTGCAAGTGGCAGACATGTAGGGATCGGAGGAGTCGGGGTGCAGTATACATACATATGGCATTGCAGGCGCCATTGCGGAGCACCTCAAATATTATTACCGGCATTTTCACAGATATTGTCGTGTGCATGAAATGAGACTCGACACTCGGCAGCTACCTTTCAGGTACGCCCATTCTGGCCACTGCAGTGGCATGTTAACTGGACATGTATTAAAGCCAACTTCAAGCGAAATGCTGTTAAAAAGTTTTGCAGCGCAGCAAATAAAAATCTGAGAGCAGCGCCCAAGCAACTTTAATCCAATTTGAAGTAACCGACTCGCAAAATGAGTTTGCCGCACTTGAATAACGGTTGCGGGGTGGAGGGGGGTAGAGTAACAAATAAAATAAAGGCGAAACAGAAAAGAGTTGTGCGGTTAAAGCGCTTGTAAAACGATGACATATTTTCGCGCAGTTCTTGTTGTGGCATTAAAAATGCAGCAACATAATAAAATATCACGTATACGCAGCAAAGTACGGCAAAAATGTTGAAATACAATTACAAGCAAGCCAACCAACATGGTTACGTATGTGTGTGTGTGTGTGTCTGGCTGTGCGTATTGCATGCCACATAAAGAAACATGAGTATTTTTTATTTAATTTTACTGCAATTGCATTTGTTGTTGTTGCTGTTGTTGCAGCTGCTTTGTTCTGTTTGTAGCGCACTTGAAAGTTGTGCGGCGCATGCAGCCGAGCGCTTAATTTGCAACATTTCTTTTGTTACAAGCAGCAGGCGCAACAACATGTCGCCACCACGCCTCTTCGGGCGGCCCACAACCACAGCTCGCACATTGTAAATAAGATGTAATAATTTTAAAAACCATCAACAGAACCAAACAAAAACCAAGCTCGAGGAGAGAAGTAGACAAAAAAAAAACAACAACAACAAAAAGAAGTCAGCTGCTGGGTGGTTGGGTGGGTTGTATGCGCTCTGCTTGCATAAATGTCTGGGTACAACAAAAACCTATTAAGCTGCCTGTGACAGCCAGCTTAAATAGGGGCTGCCAAGGCGGAGTGTGGGCGTGGGTGTGTCTCCGGCTGTAGGAACTTGTACCCATCATCATTGGCACAAAAAGCGCAACGTCGCATGTTGCAATTGACAGCAGCAAGACGTAGCAGCAGCTGCAGCTGCATGCAACACAAAAGCAAAACCAGACAAGCGAAATAATGCACACACACACACACACACCCACACACACACACACATACACAGTGAGATGCTTGCCTAAGGCTTCTGGCAGCTGCTGTTGCTTCTTACGCTCTTGGCCAAAAAACCATTTTGTAATTAAGTGCTGCCGGCAAAGTGTTGCCCCTTCTATATATATCTATATATGTATATATGTATGTGTGTTTGTGTGTGTGAGTGTCTAGTTATTGGTGGCGTGTAATGAGCGTAAACTACGCGCTGCCCAGCTAGCAGCTAGCTAGCAGCTACCAGCTTCCGGCTAGTGCAGTCCGCCTTTCCTCATTGGGGCGTGGTCGTGTTGATGGCCCTCAGCCATGTTAGCGCATTTGTTTGTTTACTCAAGTTTGGCCAAAACGTGCGATTTTATGCTGCAGCTGCAATAATTTTTTGCAACTTTAAATTAGAAATTCCTCGAACAGCAACAGCAACTGCAACAGCAACAGCAACAGCAACGAGAGTAAAAAATAACTTGATATAAGATAGAAAAAGCACGCACTCGTATCATTACGTGTAGAGTAATATCCAAGTGAGCTTAGCGCTTAATTATAAAAGTTTTCTCCAGCATTCTCAAAGTTCTTTGAATTTATTTAAGGCAATGCGCCACGCAGCATTGGGTAATATTTTCTGAGCTCTTTCTTTTGGAATTGGAATTGAGCAATAGGTAAATCGATATGCGAAATAACAATTTGATACGAAAAGTCAGTTGGAGGAAAACAACAGAGCCGTAAAGTGAAAGCAAAATAAAGCAAGAGAAGGAGTGAAGTGTGAGGGGGACGGGGTCACAGTGGAGCATCACATTTGCGTTGCATTTATCAACAGCAATTTCAACTGCAATCAAGCAAACGACATTTATGCGAAATGGAGCCATTGGACAGAAGATGACGACAGATGATGCTGCATATATGAAGTTTTGATATGGACAGTGCACGATATGCCCATATCTGGACGAGGCATCTGTTGTGAGCTCCAGACAATCAACATGGCTTCTCACAGTTGCTGTAGCAGCTGTGATAACTTTTAACTTTGCAATTGCATCTAAATCGATGCACAATTCGGAATTTGCAATTGCCAAAATAAAGTAACCAGCCATGCTATGCGTTTGTGCTTCACATTCAAAATTTCTTGTGGCCAGTGCCCAAAAATGCTGCCAAATTTAATTTTGCAATAGAGTATGTAAGCTCAAATTGGTTTTACTGTGAAACACAAATATTTAGCTATTGTTTGTGGATGATGAATATCTTTAGAGCTATTGAAGCAGAACTTTTGGGGCTGGAGCTAAATACAAAATGTAAACTTGGTGCAACAGTTTACAGCTGTAGATTTTCTGCTGTTTCATTCTAAATTTAAGCGGCTTCAAGCTAACCATGTTAACCTTAATACCTTAATTATTTTCTTTATTCTATTCACATTTGCCGATCAGCTATAATTCGATCCATTCAATCGTATATTCGACTATTGTAACAAATAAAATTGGCAATGCAACATTCTTTAGGTTGTAAAAAAGAGTTAAATTAAAAAAAAAAAGAAAAGTAAAACGGGTGAAAGCTTCTAGCAAATTACTGTGAGATATTGGCAAGTAAGTTTCCACAGAAAACTTTTCGTTTTTTAAGCCAACTGCAAGGGCTTATGGCACAAGCAGGCGCACACCTAGACACACACACACGTACATACCCATACACCCACACACATTTAGATAAACGATGTAAAAAGTAGCAGCGCGTTTTTTAGTCAGCGCGAAACGTTTATTTTCAATTTGCTACCGTATTATATTCACACACACACACACACATACACATGCAGTGAGAGAGAAAGAGAGGAAAGCTATTGCTGGGCTACGGCTAAGCCGTTGTTTTTAGTCTTTGGCTATATTTTAAGGTTATGCTGTAGCCGCCTCGGGCGGAGGCAGATGGTCGTGTCCCTTCGGGTGTTTGGGCCAAATGTTAAGCAGCTTAGCAAAGCGCTGCCAGGCGACATAAATTAAAATGGCCAACGGTTTTTTTGCTGCATATGCAATCTTCTACATATTCACACCTACACAAACACACACACACACACATAGCAAAAGGTAACACCTACATTTTTGGCCATTTTGCTTGTTTCTCGTTTTGTTCATTTGCGTGGCAAACAAATCGCTCGAGCGGCAACAAATTGAGTTTCTTTATGATGTCCCATTTGCCGTGTGCAGGTGTGCGGATCACTTTTTATGTGTGCGTGTGTGTGTGTGTGTGTGTGCTGGCTTTTGGGACAGTTTGTGAAATGATTTTTCATCTTGCCTTTTGGCCTGATGCTGCTGCCGCTGTAGCTGGCGTTGCCATCTGTTTTAGCCCGGTCGAGCAACCCGCCAAGCCGCTGGCAACTAATTTCTTCTATCAATCACAATTAATTATGGGCGAGTGTGTGTGTGCGTGTGTGTGTGTGTAGATGTTGCTTTTAAATGATGTACAGGCTGGCACTTTTTCTTATTAAATTAGGCATGCAAAGGTGCACAGCGGGCAGCGGCTGCGGCGACAGTGGCGCCATCTCTTGCCGCCGGGCGCAATTTGTAATTTCTCGGTGGCAGCAACTGCAATTGTTGTTGTTGTTGCCGTTGCTATTGCATGTTTTGCTGCTTAAGCAACACTTGAGAATTAATCGTCGAGCAGGCAAGCAGCAGCAGCGGCACAGCCAGAGAAAAAATTTCCTTGAAAAATAGTTGTAACTAGGGGTAGCGCGCGCAAAAAAAAATGAGAAACAGCGGCAGCAGCAGCAGCGTGTAATGAAGTGAAAATTGTCCTTAAGCATCAATTTGCAGCAGCAGCAGCAGCAACAGCCGCGCTGAGGTCCTTCGCCGTTGCCGTTGCCGTTGCGTTCTTATAATTTGATGCTTGGCGATGCGCGATAAATATAATTTGTTGCACGTCATGTGTATTAACTTCTTGCAGACACTGTCTGCGCATCAGAGCCAGCTTCGAAGAATGTCAACGAGGCGTGGCCACGCCTCTGGGACACAACTGCGTATCCATTATGTAGCTATTTACACACGCCCAAGCATGCCCAATGGGTTGCGTGTGTATGTGTGTATATGATAGTGTGCTGACCACCACGCCCACAATTTGTAATTAAAATTGCATAGCAAAATTGATTATGTGTAAGAATAAGTATGTGTGTGTGTGTGTGTGTGTATAAACAATGTTAGTTTTTGTAATTCCCAGTGCGGCGGCAAAGTGCGGCAAGTGGAAATTTTTAATTAAAAGCAAATGCTTTTAAGTTTAAGTAAATTTTTTCTAGTGTGGCACGCAGCAGTGGCAGCTATGTATAGCTGTAGCAATAACAGTAGCCGTTGCTTTAAATGGCAGCTCGACTCTTAGCGTGCTGCACACTTTTATCTACAGTTGTTGGTGGGGCAACCTTCAATTAGCCAGCTGACCGTCAAATCTAGCTTTCACTTTTCAATGGACGCTTCTCGCCAGAAGTGCACGAGTGCAGTTCTCTCGGCTTTAAAAAGCTCTCTCAGCCACTGACGTTGAAATAAATTCAGTTTGCAGCTCGGTGTCCGATGGCCAGTCAAAAAAATTAAGATTGCAGCCAGTCCACGTCCCGGCAGACCCAGCAAAGTGTTAACAAATACACAGCTTAGTAAGCAAAAACATAAACATTTGTTTATCCAACAATACGTCACGTAAAACAATGAACTATGACCCGCCTACTCGCAAATAAAAAAAAACTGAGCGAAAGCAGAGCTAAAAAACATTTTGCGATTTTCCATGTTTCAATTTTGAATATGGAATACGCGGTAGGTTTTTGTTTTTGTTTTGTGTTGTTGTTGCTGTTGTTGTTACTTTATGTTTTGTTGTTGTTTCGGGATTGTGACTACACAACGATAGGGAAAATTGCTGAAAACGGTTTGCTAGGGTAAAAATGGGAAAAAAAACAAGCAGGAGTAATGGGAACAGGGGTCTCTGGGGTTTTTAATAGACAATGTACAAACAACAAGTAGGGTTTGGGTTAACTAAATGAACGGCATTTTCCTGTTTTTGTTTTGTGAATCAACCAACAACCAACAAATTGGCGTCAAAATTGATTAAAGCCAAACAAGAGCGCAAAGTTAAGTGTGAACATAAAAATGAAACAAAAATGCCCTAAAATATGCGTTAAAAAATCATTGTAAAACAACAATTTGTTTAAAGCGACGTTACACAATCTAAATCGAGATAAGCGCGGTCTCAGGCTATGTTGACAAAGTGAAACGAATGCAAACGGGGATGATGATAATACAACAAAAAAATATATAGATTATATGAGATAATAGAAAGGAAACTAGTTGACAAACTCTTCCACATTAGGCAATGTCTCATGAGCGCCATTTGTAACTGAAATGAATAGGCCCTAATGCGTAATGCATAATTACGTATACGTAATATTTAGTAATTATTTAGCCTAATTGATTTGGTAGTTCGATCGGTGGTAATAAAATAACAGTTACCCATGCGACAACGCATACTAAATAAGCAATATGTGAAATTATGCGCTGTTATTGTTGTTGTTGTTGCGCAGCCAACTGCAGCGAAATTGACGCTTGAGAGGGTCGTAATTGAATTGCGACAGCTAAATTGGTGTTTAATTAATAAACGAAATGCAATTTTTGGCAATAACAGCACTCAAAACAGACACACAAGGGCCAAGTCTGGCAGACAAATTACCATTTAGCACAACACGCACACACACATGTCGAGTGATAGAAAGAGATAGTGAGAGAGAAGTCTGTAGTTGGCACATGTCAAAATGGCAAATTCTCTAACAGACTCTCGCTTCGTTTGAAATAATCAAAATGTCCAAGAAATGAATATGTCACCTAGGGTGAATCGTCTCCACGAAACGCCGCCCAGCAGGTGGGCAAACAGACAGAGGAGGGCATAAACTGCTGGCCCCAGGCCAAAGGCCAGGTGACATACACAAATATTAAGTAAACACAGAAAAAGCAACTGCACAGGAATTTCAAAGAGAGCAACCAGAGTTAATATCAATTATCTCACACAAATTCTAAATATCTAACGGAAATTATGATTTCTTAAATCAAAGAATATTTTGTTGTGCATCAATTAGATTTGAATTGAAAATATGAGTTAAATCATTTCGATTATTTCTTCAAGTGTATCCAAGCACACATGTAAAGCTTGTCCTGGGGCTAGGTTTATATTGTGTAATGTCATGAATTTGTAAAGATATGTTCGGTGCTTAGTTTTGCATCTTAGTTATAAAGTATAAAAATCCTTTTCTTTTGCAAGAACACTGAGAGAATGACAAATGGCCAAAAGCATCTTTACTTTGTAGTTACACACACATACCCTTCGTAATGCTACTCAATTTGTAATACGTAGCAAGGACTAACGCATAAACATAGCTGCTGGCAGCTAGAGATTGAAGCCATTGAGTCGAAGCTGTCATTTGGAGGCGAACGGAAATGCCTGTGCAAACGGAAGTCGAATTGCTCGACTAGCCCGGACACGGTTAGGGCAACCAGTCTACCGCTATCCCGCTCTCTCAGTCTTCCACTCTACCAGTCGCTCGGCATGTGGCATGTGGTAGCTGGTAGGTTGGGCTTTGGCCTTTGGCTATGCCAGTGACATTTACTATACACTTCAGCTCACTTGATGCTTAACTGAATGATTGATACGCTTTATTCGCATTCACAGCAAGCGACAAAAACGAGAAGAGAAAACATAACGAAATAAGTAAGAAAGCTCTAGTCGAGAGTGCTCGACTACGAGATACCCTGAACCCTTCGGAGAACACACACACACACATAGAATGCTTGAAGCAGCAGAGAGCGTTTCCATTGGTCACTTGAAGCTCGACTGCAACGAGCTCTATCTGCCGTAAAGTAAAAGCAAGCAGAGAAGAAGTGCAGAAGATCATTACAGTTGTCTATGTGTATGCAGCAGTTCTCATTTGGTATTTGTATTTAAGTAAAACGAAGCTAGAATGCTCACAGCAGCAGAGAGCGTTCCCATTGCTCACTTGAATGCCAACTGCAACGAGCTCTACCTGTCGTCGGGCTCAACATTTGAGAGAGACAGTGCTTGAGTAAAAGTGTCGCTATATAAAGGGCAGCAGCCGCAGCAGTTCTTCAGTCGTCCAGGCATGGTGGAGGTGTGCGCAACAAAGTGAAGCAGAGTGTGTGATCGAGCAGGAATTACGTAAAGGAAATACGTAAAGGAAATACGTAAAGCAAATACGTAGAGGAATTACGAAAAGGAAATAAGTAGAGGAAATACATTGAGCGAATACTTAGAAGAAATAGACAGACGAATCGTGCTAAAACGACTCAGCTCGTCACCCTGATCAAGAATATATGTACTTTATGGGGTCTGCCACGCCTCCTTCTGCCTGTTACATACAGTTCAACAAAACCAATATACCCTGATTTCCCATTTTCAATGGGTTCAGGGTATAAAAAAAAATGCTTGATTTTCAAATCACATTCGTGAATATCTCCCACGGGTACGACGACTGCGCCACGGAATTGACTGACATTAATGCTAAAGCCAACATTATGCCACTGAATGCCATGTAACCAACACCAACAACCGCCATCAGTCGCCGTCGCCGTCGCCGCAGTCCAGATACCGCAGTTGTTGCTGTTGCCGCATGTCAAGTGACAAATTTGGAAATGACAAAATGCTCGTTGGCAACGGACTCCGGCCCGTACAGACTGGACGTGGCCTGCGCGATCTATCGCACCGAACCGAACCAAACCGAAGATAATTGAATTTTTTTGGCATTTTAGTGTGCTGGCTGATGCTATGAGTTGTCATAATTGAGTTTCACTGTATGCCGCGCCTCACCACACTGCTGCAGCTGGTATGCGAGTGCATAGAAATGAAGGTGAGCCGCTGCTTAATGCTGCCAATACTGAAAATGCACAGGCATCGGGGTGAACCCGGGCTCTGTCATTCACATTTTGCGAGACAAAAATTGCAAAAATGAAATTTTTAATTAAATTTTGAATATCCGCTTTGGCCGTACCGGAATGAGTTCAGCTGTGTGTGTGTGTATTTTTGAATCGTGTTGTTCTCAGTTATCAGCTTGGGGTCAAATGGCTGTGACACATGAACTGCGGAATGGGCGGCACACCCACACCCACACACACACACATTTGGATATGTAACACACTCGTAAGTGCGCACTGTTGGGGGTTTATTAAGAGCAGATTTCAATTGAAAATTCAAACTTATAGAGAGAGAGAGAGAGCTGATTGTAGCAAGTGGGCAGAATGGAGATTGGGTAAGGTGGTAAGTGGTAGAGAGAGAGCCAGAAGGGAAGAGGACGAGGGTGGCTGTGTGCCAGTGTGGCAGAGAGCTGCTTTACAGCTTATATCCTTTGAGATTAGCTAGGGCAAATTGCAAGCGCTCTGTTTCGCTTTGCTTTGCTTTGGTTTGCTTTACTTTGTTGTTGTTGTTGGCAGCGCAGTGACCTACTGGCTTTCGATTAGTTTGCCCGCCAGTCACGCTGGCTCTCCTGGCAGCTGCAACGCTTTAATGTCCCACCGAACGGCCCACTTGATTAGAGTGAAATATATATTTGAATAATTTCAACTTATGAATGGCAACTTATCCAACACACGCACCGATTGCTATAATCCATTTTAATGAACCACTTCGAAAGTAATCCCTGATAGTGGTGCATAATATACGGATTATAATAATTAGGCAGTCGACCGTAAATTTATTTTACATACAACCGCACACACACACACACCTGCATACAGGTGTATATACACCTGTGTCCATTTATAGAGTAGATAAATTTTATATTGTATCTGGCTGCACATAATAAATCTGTGCAAATTTGATATATTGAACGTCTTTAGAGAGCGATTAACATAAATAATTAGATTCGAGTCAAGTCTCACAGCGGACAGATTGTTTTTAGTTAAACAGCAAACAGCCTTTGTTCGACCTAAAAACATGAGCGCACACACAGCCAACCACACCCACACCCACACACACACACACAGATTCATACGCCAACTGGCAAGAACAATACGTTTTTCCATGAAATTAGCTTTTGGCATAAATCTTTTGTAAATATACGAGCGAGCCTGGTCGGCGGTGCGGGCTGTCCGACCGGAGCTCTGCGTCGTCCAGCAGGTAGTTGTTGGCCAGGATAAGGTCAGTGCTGGCTGTGGCCAGGTGTATACATGTCCCTGCCTGGCCATAGAGCTGCTTGTTTGTAGTTTAAGTAGCCGTAGTTTATACATTCCCATATGTGTGTGTGTGTGTGGCTGTGCCTCTCTGTTGCACTGGTAGCAACTGCCCCGAAGCCTAAATTAATCTCACAAAAAGTGCCAAAGTAAAAAGCCAAAGCAGCCAACCACAATACATACAAACAAGGTATGTGTTTAATAAGCAGGCTGTGTGTGTGTATATGTGTGTGTCAACCAAACACGCTCTGTGTGTGTGTGTGTGTGCTGAAGTAATTTATCAGTAAATTAAGCAATTTATTTTATTTATTCCATTACGTAAATCATGCAATTTGTGCTCGATTTCGTCATAGACCGAGAAAAAAATGTGCCAACGGCAGCGATTTCTGGTCAGGATTTACATGCCATTTGCCACAGTCCATGAGCCACCCAATACCCAACTCCCATTCTGTTGTATTAGCCAAGTTGTTTTTACCTACCCAGCAACACGCTTTGCCAATTTTATTAAAATCACTTCATCCAGAAGCTGGCGCTGAAAGAGGCCCGCCCGGCTGCTGTGAAGCTGCTGCTACGAGGTGTTGGTTGCCCCATTGAAGCACGCAGTGCGGCCATAAAAGCAAACATAATGAGTGCCACGCCCCGACCCACTACAACGCCCACACTACACGCACGCTTCGCACAACTTGCCTGCAAAATGTATGAATCTAATAAACAAAAGCCGTATATTATTAGCTGCGGATTTATGCCAGTGTGTGCGTGAGTGTATGCGTGTGTCTGTGCGCGTGTCTGTGTGTGTGCATGCGTGCGTATGCTATGAAGGAGTTGGTTAGACTAGCTGCGGCTTTCAGTGGCTCGTTGAACACGGCCCGAATTAAGTTAGACAGCAATCTCACAGGATTGACTTCATATGAACAGCGGGAGGAAGGGGCGCGCCGCCTAGGCAGGCGCTCACGGCTATGTTATCATAACTTGTGGCTAAAGTTTTTAGCCAGAGCTTCTGCAGTGCATGATACACTCAAAGAAAACATGATAACATGCTAAGATAGCATTTACTGTTTACCCCAAGTTAGTTGAAGGGAAGAGCAGAGTCTAAGTTTGGATATGCAAAGCGTAAGATGATTAAGTTTAAAGCAATAATTTGATTCACCAGCTCGGCTTTGTAATTATCTATATTATTCCAAGAATTTGTGATTCTTAGCCTCGTTTCCTCAAGTAACTCAATTTCAATTGATTGCTTTAAATTGCTGCATATTTTGCCCACGCTTCAACTTAACTTCCGCCACTTGAATAATCCCCCCCGTTTGGGGCTTAAGCCTCATCTCCTTCATTGTAGGTCCATTTGTCATAATTAATTAATAACTCAACGGGATTTTAAAATACACTGTATGCCCTCGTATTTCGCTTGCCATTCGAAATTCCAACGTAGCAATGTAATTAAAATGGATTTCCTCACATTCCACAGTCTCCACACACTCCTTTGGCTCGACTCTTATTCCTGTCCCAGAGCCAATTGGCTCAGCTATCAGGTGGCGCACATCTGTATTAAAGTGCAGCTGCTTTCGGGCAGTGTATTTCTTATTTGCTGCCTATCAACACAGAGGCATCTGAGTCATTTAAATATACACGCACACAACGCAATGCGACTCTGATGCTCTGCTGGAGCTAAGTGCTGAACGAAGTTTAGTTGTCTCTAGATCAGCTTGCTGGAACATGCCGTTATTTGGCCCAGGAGATGTAACCACGTGAGCTGACACAGGAAGTGTTGAATTTGTACGTGTGTGTGCGTGCGTGTGTTTATTACCTGTGCATGTATGTATGCCAACTGGAAGTTGTAGTGTAAATACTAATGGAGCCAAAGTTACGTTTGCTGCAGGTAAAAGGATGTTGGCCAGTTGGCTCGTAATCGGAGTGGAGCGGAGTGGAGCGGAACGAACCTGAGCTCACACAACGACATTTGTACACGTACACACGATTAGATAGAACGACAACATAGTCGTAGTTGAAGTCATAGTCGTAGCCGTAGTCGTAGTCGTAGTCATAGTGGCAATCCTTAAGCGTCGCACAGGACATGCACCTTATTTTGGACTGCGACCTCCCACACAGCCACTGGCCACACACATTGGGGCAAACAATGAAGCGAAATTTTTGCGCTCTGGCATCCTTAAGGCGAAATGTAATTTCCTGTGACAAAATACAAAGCTAATCCCCACACACACACACACATGCAGAGACAAGGTTGCAAGCGGAGCTAAAGTTGGCCAAAGGATTTGTGTGTGTGGCCGTGTGGCTCAAGTGTAGCAGCCAACTGCCAGCAGCCAGTGACTTCGATACGTGCAGCGAGCCATAAGAGCTGGACTGACTGCTCCTCCTGCTGATGCTCCTCCTGCTGCTTGCCGTGAGTCCGTTGTCTTAGTAGGCAGGTCAAGGCTTTGCGGCTCCGATGGCTCCTTGGCATTTGGCATTTGATGAGCGTGGCGAGCCCTTGGTCTTATTGCAGGTGCTGCAGCAGTAGCTGGAGTGGCTGCTAAGCCAGGACACAGGAAACGCTGTGCGACAACAAAAGCGCTACACAAACAGCCAAGGAATTTCAAACTGACAAAAATAAATCGAAAGTTGAACTTTTGTTGTTGTTGGCAGGGGCAGCGGGAGCGGGAGCGGCAACAGCAGCTGGCAGGACATTTGTTCTGGGTCTGATTGCCATCGAATGTTATATGTATTCGGTCAGGGGCTTTCGTTTGATTTCTCAAGTGTAAACTACGCCCCGGCAAAGACTTTATGCCCTGTCACACAAATATCAATATGAAATCGAGCAAGGATCCCAGCTTACAAATAACCGCAACAGCTGCCACATGCGCCAAACTACTAAAATAGCAAGGACATTAATTGAATGGAGCACGCACTATGCCAACAGGCAGCAGGAAACGGCAAGGTGTAGGGAGCAGGCAGTAAAAATGCCGTGCTGCAAGCTTTCATTATGCTCAATTTTAAGCCAAATTGAAGAGCCGTCACAGCGATTTAAGCAAGCGCCAACTGAATTCAACAGTCGATTGCCCGCATACACCCTCACCTGTTGTTGTTAGCGAGCCTGACAGGTGGTCCGACCAACAACGCACCGTGGTTGGCAACTCCATTTAATCATGCATTTCAATGGCATTGAAAAACTTTGGTGTTTATTTTCTGCTTCATTAAAATGTCGATGTTGTTTTTTGTGTGCGGTTGCAGCTTTATTTAAAGCCATTTCGGACTAGTTGTGAATCTATTTGCATAGCATTCGACAAACAAACAACAAACAGCAAATAAATCTCGTATAATGACAAGGGAAAAGTTTTTAAATTATGCTTAAAAACCCATTAGAAATTAGGCGAAGCACTTTATTTTAATGGGGGGAAAAAAAATGTTGCAGCTTGCGAATTCATGCAAAATCAGATTAAGAACGATTCAATTAACGCAAATTAAATATATTAAATAAATATGCTAGGAATGTCGAGCAAAAGGAAAAGGAATTTAATCAGCAAAATATTTTACTTAAAAATGTGCAAAAAAAACTCGGTTAAACTTGATCGATAGTGAATAGAAATGCGCGTGTGTAGCACAGTGTAAGAAACAACAAGAGACCTTTGCAGCATTTGAATTCAAACAGCAAAGCTCTACACGCAGATTGACTGCAAATGAAACAGCTGCAGGCTAACTAGGCTAAGCCAGACAGACATGAGAGAGAGAGAGAGAGAGAGAAAGTGAGAGAGAGAGACGGAGAGTGAGTGACGTAGATAGGTTGTCAGTTGGCCATTTCCATACTATCGATACGCTTGCATGCATTGGCTTTGTGTCAACGGTTCAATACGCTCCACTCCATGCGAACGTTACGCATAACTTTGTGGGGCAATAAGCGTGTAGCATGCCTGACGACTCCCAAAAATGCCATAACGTTCGCTGTCCGTTGTCTCTCTCTCTCTCTCTTCCACTCTCTGTTTTCCTATCTGTTGCAGTTTGTTATGCCAACTGCGTAGTGACATGAACGGCATGTGCGTATAGACCTATATGTATGTGTGTATGCGTATGTGTTAGTCATGGCTAACAAGTTGGGCCACGTCCACGTTGCACGTTGGTCAAAGAGACGGCTCCGTTTTGTTTGCCTGTCACAACTTGTGGGTTGCCCTTGTTGGGCTCGTTCTTCTGCCTTTACCCATGTTGCTGCTGCTGTTGTTGTTGTTGTTGTTGTTGCTGTCGCTACTGATGCCATTAACGCGTGAATTGTAGTGGCTGTCAGCAATCGCAGCCACATTGTTGCCCAAAAACCCATACACACACACACACATATAGAGAGAGAGAGAGACATCTCCCACTGCTATGGACCAGCTTTTGAGGGTTAGCCTGATTTTGCTGTTGTTAGTCATCGACTTAGCCATGAAATGCCATTGGTTGTGGTGTCAATCAAGAGGACAGCAACAGCAGCAACAGCGACAGCAACAACAGCAACAATAGATAACATCGCATACAAAATTTGCATATTTGAATAGAATATTATTATTTTTTTATTTTATTAGAAAAGTCTTGGCTGGCTCTGCATATATTAATATGAAAATTAAATAAAAATCTTTAAATTACATTTTTCTATTTCATATCTGATGAACACAAACTTAAAACTGTCTGAAGTTAGACAGACAAAATGATTTTAAAATGCTGTTAATGGAAAATTGAAATGAAATATTTAAATATTTGTGTGTCAAGATAGAAATTACATTTTCCATAAAGTTAATTCGAAATAAGCCTAATCCCAACTTTTAACTGACAGCTCGGGCAGGGTATATTCATTTCCATCGAGTGCATCGCGTATTTTTGTATTGTGGTATTTGCGATTGGAAGAGTGAAAAGTGTGGCCTGTGGGTCGTTTGCATTGCCAGCTACTTCATTATTTTGTTACCGCCCAGCTGCACCTGCAGGCGTGGGGGAAAAGGGGGTCTAGGGGGGTCTAGGGGTGCGGTATAAGTGTGACACTACGTATTTCTATGCATTCATGCATAATGGCTGGCAAACGTTTACAATAGCTGCAGCATGGATTTCCGCACGCTGCCATTTGCGGTCCATTTGCGGCCTGCGGCCAGCCAGGCTGATGGGCTAAGGGCTGAAGGGCTGAGGGCGAGTGGGCTTTGGTCACCCAGGCGCCGTTAGCATGATTGAAAAACGTGCCAGCTGGGCAGACCGGTGCCGGCATGGAGGGCATCGAGACTCTAACCTCAGGCCAAGCCCATTGCCAGCTGTGTGCACCGGCTTAAATTGCATGCCATTCTGTGTGCTGTCACTGGCATTGTATTGTTCTGTGGTTTTACTCGATGTTGTTGTTGTTGTTGTTGTTGCTTTCCCTTCACAATTACGTAATTTATTTTAACTGTGTCAAATCCACGCCAATCGACAGCGATTATACTGGCAAATTGCAACAATTCCTTGCCAGCCATTCCAGGTCCCGATTGCAATTTGTTAACGTCGCTCGCATCCGCATACGATCTCGCCCCAAATGGGTCGACTACGCCATCAGCCCTGCCACTCATTTGGCTGGCCTGTGGCTGCTGCTCGTCTTTGCCTTCGTCTTCGTCGTGGTCGTCGTCGTCGTCGTCCTCGCCAATTAACCACACTGTGCTAATTAATTTGCTCATAATTGATGCGATTATGTGTTTCATTTGTGCCCCCAAAAACAAGCAACAACTGGCGCCTGGGGCAACATCCATATTGCTGCCCCATTTCTTGGCTGCCTCGCTCTCTGTTGCTGCAGTTCTTTGCGGCCAGTCCGGGTGGAAATCAAACGAATTGAACAGGCGTCTTGCACAATTTATAGAATTGCGGCGAACTGGCCAGCTGGCTGCCACAAGATGTCGGAACTGTGCCAAATTGAAAGCGGAAGTCGTGTTTTGTGGCAACAACAACAACAACAACAACATTCACATCCGTCCATTCTGCCTTGAGCTGATTTGTATCTATTGTCTTTTGGCCGTTTCAATTGCCGCTTGACGTCTGCCACTTGCCGCTTGGCACGACTTGCCATTTGGCTCGCGGCAACGTCAATCACATGACAAGTGCATGCAACACCGTCGCACGCAATTGTGACTTCATAAAATGACCCACCGTTGCGGTTGCCACTGTGCCGCTGTCATGGATCTATATGCACCATTGCCCATGGCCCTGTGTCCATTGTGGCCCCCGCTGCCGCCACGCCCTTGTGCCGCTGCACCATTGGAAATTGCGCACAAATTTGCTAAACTGCCAAAAACATCAGCGACAGAGGCATGCAGCATGACAACAGTTGCCTCGGCTGCTACTTTGCCACTTCATGTAATGTGTTTAACACTTTCCATGTGGACTGCTGAATACCCTCTAATTGAGTAAACAAATAAAAATAGATAATATGATAATGATAAGTGAGTGTCTGTAGCTGGAATAGTCATGTCCTTAAGCTATACGATAGTTTAGGCTAATAAATCCCATCTCTCTGCATTCACTGTATCGCATATATGCCAAGGTAATCAATCACTTTATAGCACTATCACAACCTTTGTTAGTCAGTCGCACACAGCCCACGCTGGCCAAGGCTTTGTTGTGCTGTTACGAGCGGCGCCTAGAAGCATGCAACACTCTTTTCGCACAGACAGTGACTGCACGTACATACATTAGCGTTAAAATCTGTGTGAGTGTGTGGGAGGGTGCGTGTTCGTACGTTGGTGTGTGTGTGTGTGTGTGTGTGAGCTGCACTCACAGCAGTAGTCTGGTAGTCGGGTTGTGTCGGTAGGTACTTACCATTTAGAACATGCACACGCACACTGGCAACATCTGCGTTTGAGGGGGCGCACGAGTATTTGCCGGAATCGGCCAGATCTGCATTCTGTATGAGCAGAAATGAGGTTGTCACATCGCCCTTTTCGGTAATTACCGACACGCCGCCTCTTGATGAATCATAATTAATGACCTGCAAATGGAAGAGCATTACGCCGAGAGGCCCGGTTAGTGAGTGAGTGTAGCCAGAGCAGAGCAGCGCAGAGCAGGGCAGAGCAGAGCAGAGAGTGGGTGCTCCGCCCGCTCTGAGCAGTCAAACATAATGTGAGAACAATGGCTGAGGAGCAGCAAATGTACTTTTTTTTCTCTTTTTTTTATGCTGATGGAGAGATGGGCTGCTGGCAAATAATAATAAGCAAGTGCCGCTCACTTCGCATTTTTTTTTTTTTCGAGAGTGTGTTTTTTAACGCGTATGCTGGAATTTCGCATTATATTTTTGTTGTAATTTTCAAATGCGTGTGACAGCCGTGGGTGGAGGGGGAGGTGCGTTTGACTCTGTGTGTGTAGCAACAGCTGCGCTTGACTGACATTACAAATCAGCGACATGTCACTGAGTCTTGTTTACTGTTCAGTAATGTAGCCTCCCTCTCCTTCCCTCTAGCCCTCAGCCGAAAATGCGATTAAAATTACGATTTTAATTGGAATTTGATAACGGCGCGCATGATTAAAGCTGACTTAAAGGATCTTTAGCTCCCAGGGGAGTGAAAGAGAGAGAGAGATGTGAGTAGAGTGTAGACAGCGTGGGCGCCACTTATAGTTAGTTGGCTGCAAAAATTATGCTAATCAAGTGGGCGAGCGCCTGATTCGGGTTCATTTGCAGCTAAGAGCTCATTATGACGATGGCCTTTTGTGCGACCGATGGTAACCGCCATCAAAGTCAACTTCATTATCGATTAGGGCATAGGGGGTAAACAGCAGGGCAAAAGTCAAATGTCGCCTATCGACATCCAACTGCCGAGTGCTGCTCACAGCAGCCAAATCCAGATGCATGTTGAGTCGGAAAGTGGACCAGATGCTCAAAGCGCTGACAAAAACAAATACCAGAATAATTTACCAATACCAATATCAATACCGATACACAGGGCAAGTTCAGAGAGCAAGGGCAGATTGAGAAGAGATAGAGAGAGAGAGAATTGACGGAAAAGAGCAGAGCAAGTATTGTAGCTGACATTAACACATCATGTCGTTGACAGCGACAAGAAAATGGAGCCAACAACAGAGCCAGAGGAAATGAACAGCTGTAGGGAGTGACAGAGCGGGGTGCTGGCGCATAATTTGCTGTCTAATCTCAGCTAATCGACGGCATTTGCAATAATATGAAAAATGAAAGAAAAGTTGGCGGCGCTGATAATGATGACGATAGGGAAACGTATATGCAGCTGTTTCTATGGCCACGCTAAGGGCATACGGCGTATAGCTGTAGGTATGAAAATGTGGATAGACATATAAAAAAAACAATGACAGTGCCCGAAACTTTGGCTTAACAACTTTTGCACAGGCAAGTAAAAAGTTTGCCTATCAGCGCGAATCGGGGCAGGGAGCAGTTGTAGGGGAGGAGAGGTGAGGCCGGTTGAGAACTAACAAAAGTCTGGTTGCCATTATAGTCCATTGCTGTCGTCGCTATTAGCATAAATTTCGTATTTGTATTATAATGCTTGGAGTTGTAGTTGTTTTTTTTTTGTTGTTGTTGTTGTTGTTGTTGTTATTGTTCCGCGCAAATTGGTTAATGAAAGCGACGGCTTACCCTAACAGGCATGCTGTCAGACAGACAGACAGACAGACAGACGAACTGCCAGACTGGTAAATGCCAAATGGCAACTGACGCTGCCCTCCCCCACTTGTCCCCTTCCCCCCACTGGCCACGTAAATTGGAATAATATTTTGCTACAGAAGCGGCTGCATCAAAAATTTACAATTTTACTACCCCATTGCAATGGAGAACTGCAGATGTTTGGAGCACACACACACACAGAAGCAAATAAAAGAAAAATACTAAAAATGCGCATATATATCCGATTTATGTGGCACTTGGCAGCACAATAATCGAGCATAACAAATAACAAAAAACCAAAGCAGTTAAATGTACATAAAAGTCTGTCATGCTGTCTGTCGGAACAGCAGCTGCCAGTGGAGCCGAGGCTGACAGCCAGCTAATAGCTGGCTAAGTCCACTCAACAGTTCAGGAAACTTTCGCCGACCGCACACTTAAGCGCTCTGCATATTACAAGTGCTGACAGCGAGGGCCGCTCGAGAAGTTACAGCGTAAGCTGGACTCAGCCATGTCCAGTCATAATTCGCCACGAACTTATGTGCGGACCCTCGTTGCAGACGGACATATGCCAGAAGCCAATGCGGAAACGCCGGCAAAGCAAGGGAAGCGAGAGTCAGGCGAGCCAACACCGAGAGAGGAAATATGTAACACGTTAATTACAATTAGCAAGCGGATGTGCGCGAACGAAAAAAGTGTTGCATACATTTAAGCGCAGCGCCTGGCAGCGGCAAGTGCATCAACTAAGTTTATCCATCCATTAAACTAATTAACAGCAAATTTGCATGGATCGTAAATAATCCCAGTGCAGTCTGGGCGAGGACGCTCGACTTGTGCTAAGGTTGTGGCTGCACACACACACCCAACACACACGCCACACCACACACACACACTCACATTCTTGTAAGGCCACCTGCCAGAGGCACACAATTGTGGCGCGTGGCTCTGCAAGGATTTTAATTAGAAAATTCCAGAAGTACAAGTGCCAGCCAGAAGTGAGCAGAGGCGGGAGCAGCGGCGGCGGCAGCGGCAGCGGCAGCAACTGCAACAGCAGTTGGCAGCAGGATTTGTGCACTTTTTAACACGTTGCCAGCAAAAGCGCCTTCTCTTTGCCTTTGGCCCAAGTCACATTTTCCTTCATTTTTTTTCTTTTTTTTTTTTACTTCATTTTTCGTCGCTGTTTCGCTTGGCATTTGCATTGCAATTAGCTGGGCACTATAACGACCACGTCTAGGACTCTCAATCTCTCTCTCTCTCTCCCGCTCTGTCTCTCTCTACTTGTGAGTGACCCTGCTCATGGAGCGCTTTAAGCGCTTTTAATGCCGCGCAATTAGCCAGGCTGTTTATGCTGTTTAAATCGCTTGCAACTAACACAACTAATTGTCGGACAACAGAGCGAGGCGAGCCAGGATAATGCAACCACCTGGCTGAGCGGGCTGTTGTTTTCATGTTCAGCTGATGTTTGCACTGCAGCGCCATTGACCCACTTTCTGTCCACTTGCCACTTGCCACTTGCCACATGCAACTGTGTTCATTTGCACATTAAAATCAGCGACTGTCACTTCAAATTATGTCATCGGCTGGCAGGGCGGATGCGGTGAAGCGATAACTTCTCTGATTGAAGTTGCAGTGCAGCGAGGACTCAGAGACTCATCAGAAACAGATAAATTATCGGTAAAAATAAATTGTAATTCAATGCTAGCAAATATATAATTAAAAATATGTCTCATTAGCAATATTTCATTTGTTTTAACAACTAGTTGAACTGTCAGCTAGGCTGACAGCAAAAGATAAAAATAGAAAACAAGAAGAAACCAAATTTTTGGTACAATTGTTACAATAAAGTTTAATTACCTCCTCGTGATGGTACCAGAATATGTAGGCCGGCGGCTCGGGGCTGAACTTCACAGTGCAAGTGAGATTTATGGTGCTGCCTTTATCAACATGAAGGTCAGGTCCGCCAAGTATGGTCGCCGTTGGCACTGTCAACAGGAAACGCCAATGAAAAACAGCAGACGAGTCACCGAAAAAAAACAGAAAGTATAAAAATGGAAAGAGAAACGAGATGAGGCTGTGTATAGAGAGAGTGAGTGGGGGGGCATAGGAAAAAGAAATGCTGTTAAAACGAGTCAGACACGGGCCGCATAGGTAGGCAGGAGGCTCGAGCTCTGCTAGCCTGGCTGACACTGTAGAATAATAAACTACAAGATAAAATGAAATTATTGTCGTATAAAAAGCAAGTCCTCGACGTTCCATCGCCTTGCCACTCGACATTGTGCCCATCCTCATCCTCATCCCCATCCTCATCGTGTCGTGCTCATCCTTATGCTCGGCGTCGTCTTCGTCTTCGTCTTCGTCTCTGCGTCTTTGAGCTGTGCGTGTTGCTCACTCGTTTGCTGTATGTAATTTATTTGCTCAACAACTTTTTTGCTTGCCTTCGTGGCGCGAGTGTCCTTTGGCTTTGTTATTTGCGACAAATGGTTGATTTTTTTATTTTATGAAGCCAAAGCGAGAGCCAGAGGCACCGCCGCTGTCGCTGCCAATGCCAATGCCAATGCCTATGCTCTCCCATCAACACAAGCGTAATCGCTTTGTGGGAGCGGGCAGTTGTCTTCACCTACTCCGACTCATGCTCGCACTCGCATTCGTACTCACCGACAACATTTAGACGTACAAAATAACTGCGAACGGGCTGGGTTGATATCTGGCACTCGTACATGCCCGCATCTCGCTTCTGGGCCCATTTTATCTGCAGCGTCCAGTCGTCGGTGTCCTGATGATGTGTGGCCTGAAACCTCTGATCGGACGTGTACGTATAGGAGCCCACTGTCAATATGTGTATGTCCCGATGCCGTATCCAGGATACCTGCATGGAAAAAACGAAAGGCAAGCAAACAAAGATATTGCACGAAATGTCAATCAAATGAAGTACTCGATATCACCGTGTGGGCCATTCGAGGCAGGAAATGTTTTATGGTCGAAAAGAAACGAACGAAGCCAAGATAATCGAAAGGCGGTGACTTATTTGATCAAGGGGAAATTTTAAATGTATGTTGCCCAATGCCATTTCTATAATCGACATACCCCATGCTGGCCGTCGGACAAAAGGCTGGGTATCACAGCCCAAAATCTTTTTGTTTATGGCCAGAGGTAAAAAGTTGGCATTAAAAATGCAGCAATTGAAAAACGAATTGCTGTCGCAGTGCAATCAAAATCGAATGAAATGCGCAAGGGTTTCGCCGGGTTCTTCAATATCCCTTTCTTTTCCGACGGTGTATGTGTGTGTGTGCGTGTGAGTGTGTGTAAGCTGAATGGATATCCTTCAGCGATTAATCAGCAGCCATGGCGTATTCTCGCATTGTTAATGGACGCGCATCTCATCCAAGTTGATGGCACACATGACGTATACGCAACGTGATGTGGTATGCGTACGCACATGAGCTTAGTGTTGTTGTTGTTGTGGTTGTTGCTGTTGTTGTTTGGCTACGGCAAGTTTATGGCCGTGTCGTAGTCCTTGATAAATCTGGGCATGGCTATGCTGAGAGTAGTAGTTGCTTTTTTGGCTCTTTTGCTGCTGCTGAGTTTTGAGTTGTTTTTAGCTTTAGCTTAATTATAACAAACTTTTTAAGTACTTGCAGCGCTGAGTTACAACTTTGTAAGCTTAATGCTAAACAGCATTGCATTCTATCTCTCTCTCTCTGTCGCTGTCCTTGTCTCTGTCTGACACTTGATGTGCACGACTTATTAAGTCAAATGCAAATGCAAAATTATCGCAGTTGCCAGTTGCTGTGCTTCAAAAACTTACAAAATATTGCCTGCACTACCCCCTGCATGCGGGGCGTGGCATATTTTGGTGCGTGCGTTTAATTATACGAAATGTTGTTGCACACTAAACAATGGCGAGCCTCACACACACACACACACACGCACATCGAACAAGCCGGAGTCACTTGGCGGACTGTCGGTTCGGCAGCTTTGTGCGACGCATGTGGACCGCAATGAGTGTATAAAAGTGTGAAAAACATGTCGACAAGGGGCTGCCATTAAACAAACATTTTACGCAACAAATTAAAGTGTAATTAACAAGTGCACGCTGTGCTCCATCAACAACAACAACAGCAACAACAACAACTGCAACAAAACACGCATCGCCTGACAATGTCCCAGTGCACGCCGCACCCCCTTTGCTTCTATGCCCAGTCTCTACCCATATTAGCAGCAACGCCTGCAACACACACACACAAGTCACTACCCCCCTTTACACACACCCAACATGTCCTGCTGAGCTCGTTTCGGTTTGTTGTTTGGTTTTCTCGGCTCGGACTGCGCCAAGTGCTGTTGACGCGTGTGGCGAGTGCAATTTTCACGAAATTGTTTAAATAATTTCGCGCTTAAATGCAATTGCAAGTGTTTTGTGGCAGCGGAGGACAGTGTGGGCGTGGCCAGCCGCCCACAGCAGTTAGTCGCTGACGTGTGGCAACTTCCGCTCGACGCTTTTGTGTGTTGCCAAGAAATTAAAAGTTGCTGCATGCTGCAAGTCCTTTTGGTTGCCACAAACTCCTGCTGCTCCCCCAACTTCCCCTCCTGCTGCTGGCTGCTCTTGCCGTTGGCGCATTTATGTCAAGTGCTCGGTAGTTCAGCGCGTGTGCTCAAAGTTTGTTGGTTTTTGGCATTTGAAGCCCTGTTTGTTTGCCTTAGCACCGCGTGCGACGCATTGGTTGTTAATGAGCGTTCGAATCTTTTCGCCAAGCACTTGTTTCCACGCCAGGTCTCGGCTCTGCCTGCTGTGCACCCCGGGCAGCGGGCACGTGCCGCTCTTTGGGGGACTCTCAATGATTAATCGCACTGCGCAACACTTTCGTTGCCTAATTATTCATAAACTTGTCTGTTACGCATATTAAAAAAGTTCAGTGAGGCGCCGATAAAAAATTGTCACGCACAGATGGCATCTCTGACAGTCAGACATTTCATTCTATTTAATAGCTTACACTCTGCTCAAAATCTATGTATTCCGATGGAGCAAACGAGTTACTAATTAATATTTGAAAGAATGTCATTATCATATATCATCTTGATTATCATAGAAATGCACTGAAATTAATCAGAAATTAAAGGGAGAGCATTGAGAGGCATATCGATGAGCAGCTCTAGCTGATTCTGTAAAGAGATCTTGTTTGCTTTCATAACTCGAATATATTTACAATCACACATACATTTTTTGAGCAGTGTAGTCGATCAGTGCCCACTTGAGCTCCCACTCACAACAGGCAGCAGCAGGTTGCCTTGGGAGCTACGGCTTGGCAGGCTGTCTCTTAAATAGATGACACAGCGTGGCAGGGCGCAATTAAAGCAGATAAACAAAGGAAACAATTGCAATAACAGTCTGCCGCTTACAGCAGAACTGAATGAAACAATTTCTAAATTTCTAAAAAGAAAACAACTTAATACGGACTTAGGACGCAGGACGCGACCTCTCCCACCCTAGGCTGCCATCAAGAAAAGGTCCTTTTGCGCAGCCCCGCACAGCACGGCACGTCGCAGACAATACAAAAATAAAAACATAAGAAAAACAACAACAGCAACAAAAAAATTGGGCTGGGCGTGTAACTAATTAAAAATTTCGCAGTCATGCTAGGGGAATTACATTTTGGCAACGCGTTCGTCGACCAGGTTGGCAAATCAACGAAGTCAACAATTACGAAAGCAGCCAGAGAGCGAGCTGGGCGAAGCTGAGCATAACCAAACAGTTGGTGGGCGTGGCAGACGGCTGAATGGGCGTCAGCGACACACATCGCCCGGCTGGTGGGGCTGGGGTGGGTAATGTCAAAAAACTTTAAAGGCTGCAGCGAATCGTCACGAACAGGCGAAAAGTTTTAGCCATCTAGCTGCTGCTGCTGCTGCTGCTGTTAGCTGTTAGTTGTTGCCACTCACCGTTTTGTTGGCCAAATTGCGCACGCGGCAACTGAGATACGCGGATTTGCCCATGAGGGCGGTGACATTGCGGGCCGTCGAGGGATCAAAATATGGCTCCATCCATTTGGGATGCGTGTAGGCGGCAGTGGGAATCGTGGCCAGCCCGGACGGCGTCGTTGCCAGCTCATCCAGCGAGTTGTAGCCCTCGATGGGTCCGTGCATGCCGCCATTTGTCATATCTGCAACGAAATCAAATTCAATTAATATCTTTCACTGACTCATTAGAAATTGATCAAATTTTGCTTGTGTGCACACAGTTTATGGGTATTAAGAGCTTTGCTTCGCAGCGCTTTTAAATATGTAAACAAATATCACGCATACGCCCTGAAGCCTAGTTTTTAATAATTCATTTGACAGTTTGGACAGAATTTTTGACATTTTTTTATGACTGTTGCAAAGCTGATATACAAAATATTTATGGAAACCCACATAAATGCACTTTTAACCAATTTTTTTGTTGGCAACACAAAACATTTTATGCTAAAAAAAAAAAAAAAATAGAGAAAACAAGTAAGAAAGCTCTAGTCGAGACTGCTCGACTAGGAAATCCCCTGAACCCTTGGAGAACTGATATTTCAATAATTCTTCGCGTCTTTCTGACACACACACACACACACACACACACACACACACACAGACACACACACACACACACACACACACACACACACACACACACACACACACACACCGCACGCACGCACACACACACACACACACACACACACACACACACACACACACACACACACACACACACACACACACACATACACACACACACACATACACACACATACATACACACATAGGCACGCATGCATACAGTACTTGAGTAAAAGTAAGAGCAAGGAGAGAAGAAGT
Source organism: Drosophila aldrichi (assembly GCA_035045965.1). Taxonomy (NCBI): domain Eukaryota; kingdom Metazoa; phylum Arthropoda; class Insecta; order Diptera; family Drosophilidae; genus Drosophila; species Drosophila aldrichi. The sequence continues at coordinate 6,398,856 of JAWNOM010000501.1, read as the reverse complement.
GCAGAAGATCATTAAAGTTGTTTATTTCTAAGCAGCAGTTCTCGTTTGGTATGTGTATTTAGGTAAAACGAAGCTAGAATGCTCACAGCAGCAGAGAGCGTTCCCATTGGTCACTTGCAGCGAGACAGTGCTTGAGTAAAAGTGTCGCTATATAAAGGGCAGCAGCTGCAGCTGTTCTTCAGTCGTCCAGGCCTGGTGGAGGTGTGCGCAGCAAAGTGAAGCAGAGTGTGTGATCGAGCAGGAGTTACGTAGAGGAAATACGTAATGGAAATACGTAATGCAAATACGTAGAGGAATTACGTAAAGGAAATAAGGAGAGGAAATACGTTGAGCGAATACTTAGCAGAAATAGACAGGTATAGTATTAAATCGACTCAACTCGACACCCTGATCGAGAATATATATACTTTGTGGGGTCTGCCACGCCTCCTTCTGCCTGTTACATACAATTCAACAAAACCATTATACCCTGATTTCCCATTTTCAATGGGTTCAGGGTATAAAAACGAAAATATTTCGGAATTTGCCTTTAAGTTCAGAAGCCAGATAGTTTTGGGAAATATCAAATGTCTCCATTTACAGCAACTCTCCTGTTTTTTATTTCGTGCTATTTGCAAGTCCGAGTGAGTTTTTTCCGCCGCTCGTCAGAAAATATTAAAAACTCGTTGACAAAAGTGCAGAAAAAAGGGATGAAAAAAAGAAATGTTGTGGCAGCAACTTTTCAGCGTGCTACAGTAAAAAAAATAAATAAGAAACACGCATCAGGTGAAAATTCCGGAAAGTAAAAAACAAAAAATCAAACTGTCACAGCCTCTGCATGGCCACACACTTTATATCTTGACAGCACTCGTCAGCCTCGCCGGGCAGCAGCTTGACTTTTGTCATCGGCTTAGAGAGTGCGACAGAGATAAACTTTGTTCATTAAGCTGGCTGCCCGTGGACCGTCGACCGTTGAGCGTTGAGCGTGGTTGGACGGTGTACAAGTGGCCACAATGGCAGCCACTGGCAACTCTTTAGTTTCAATTTAGAAATGAACCACTGAGCCACTGAACCACTGAAAGGGCATCAGCGAATGCCGGGGCAAATGCATTTCAAAACCGCAAGCAGCTGCAAAAATGAACGCACAGGGAATGAAAATGGGATATGCGCCGGGGTAAGTCTGAGCAGGGGGCTGTTCGGCTGGCCCAGGCACGGAGGGCAGCCTTCAAGTGAGTGAAGTGTTTGCGGTTGGCAAGTACAAGTGCACACACGGACATACACGCACAAGAAAAATGAAATTGTGTCACTGCTTACATCACGAGGCAGGCAAAATCCACTCACACACACACACTTATGCATACCACACTCATGTAGGCAAACCGCAAGTGACTGCATGTGTGTGTGTCTATATGGAAGAGTCGAGCTCATGGTTATGCAAAATATTTGCACTCAAATCATATTTCAAGGATTAAAACTTGCATTCATTCGAAAGCTGTTTTTCCACATGCACGCCTTCAGTCACACACACACACACACACACACCCACACACTGACTGACTTATACAGAGATATATATGGCCGCTCTCAACTTCGGCTTCATTAAACAAAAGGTTTCCAGCATATGACGCGCATTTGTATGCATGTATTGCCGCCTCCATGGGCGTGGCATGCATACGATAGACGCTTAAGCTTAATACGCTTAATACCCATGGCACAGAAAATTGCACAAATTTTCTGTAAATATTGCATTCACTTTTAATAAAACTGCAGCTGAGCTGCTCAACTTTGTTTTTTTTTTCCATTTTTTAGCCGGCCATAAAAGTATGCAACGTATTTTGCAAAATCTACCAGACAAGCATGCAACAGCTTTAAAGCCAAGCCGTCGAGCTGTTGGGCAATATGCGATAGGAAAAAAAAAAGAAAAATTCAATTGCCCCAGCTGAATGTGCTTCATTTCAGGCCTCTGTGCGAGTGTGTGTGTGTGTGTGTGTGTGTGGAATGGCATTGAATGTGCTGTTTGGGAAGGGGTGATTGAGTGTTTGCTTAATCATTACGCAGGCCGTGCACGCCCACTGACTGGCTGGTGGGCTGACTGGGCCACTAGGCTTTTCATACAATGACTTTGCATACTTGCGTTTAATTTGAGAGGACAAAGCAACGGGAACAGACGCAACGACTGCGTGCGGCAATTAAGAAAACTTTTGTAATTTTCATGCCTATAATGTTGGCATATTTTGTACACCCTGTGGATATGCCTATATTTTTGGCATATTTTGTACACTCTGTGGATATGATAACAGCATCAAGCTGATGCTTCTTGAAGTCAATGTCTGAGGATTCATTGCCTTTGCATCAAAGAGTATTTCGTAGGCAGTCACATAATTGGCCAGCCACAAGCAACTTGGGTAATTTTGCGGAATTTGATGCTGTTTCACTAAAATCATGCCTAATGTGTAACACTTTGAACCCATAGCTCAATGAATTTGCTGCCTACTAATTGCCTGCTTATTGGGGGTGTTTTATGGCATTGAATTTGTAGTCAATTTCGGCACACTTCATTGCCTTTGATATCTTTTGTGCGCATCTGGATGTACGTATGTGTGTGTGGGTAATTAAAAATCAACATCAGGCGTCAATAGTTGAGCTGTTATTGGGCGCAATGCCGAACCCCCGCACCATTAATTTCCCACTAATGCAACATGACGAGCGCTATTCTGGTTGGAATTGGCTTGTCCTGCCGGAGAATGGAGAATGGAAACTGGAGAATCGTGCAGGGATTGTACGTGGGCCGCGCACGCTAGCATGAATAATGATGCCTTTTGACATTGTCTAAGTAGTTTTATGCGTGGCAACATGAGTCGACTGGAAATGCCTTCAGTGAACAGCGCCAACTGCTCGCAGCTTCAGCTCGATGGGCTGTCATTGATGCTAAACTGGACGGCGCGCTGATTGCCACTCGCGTATGCATGTGGCACGCAGTCGGCACCTTGGCGTTGACGTCGACGTCGCCGTTGGCAACCACTTAACCACTCAACCACTCAGTTACTTATTTATTTATGTGCTGTGCAATGCATTGCGCGGCTTTTGTTGCCAACATTCCACGCCCTCATTTCGCCGGCTGCTGCGGCTGCGGCTGCCGTCTTAATTAAGCTTAAATGATGCTGCAAAATTTATTTCATTTCGCACTCGAGACTGAACCTGAACCTGTGCATGAACCTGCTGTGGGAGCATCTTCTATACGCGCGGCATGCATATAAATTATCCAAGCAAATTACATGGCACACGGCGAAAATTGAAATGTGGCTACTGTGACATGTATGTGTGTGAGTGGGTGGGTGAGTCCGTCCGTAAGTTGTTTCAGTTCGGCTTGACTGCACAGCTGTCATATTTGTTTTATTCACAGCTCAGCGTTGATTAATTTGAATGTCCTTCATTAAATCATTTCAATCGGAATCTGCATCAACTCTTCGCCTGATTAATTTTCTAAAATAATAAACTACATTCAGAAGTAATTTAAACATTTTTAATTTCTTTAACAATTGTAGAACATTTAATTGTTTACACAAATGAAATCTAAACTCCACTTCAGATATTCCTCATTGAATACTTAAACTAAACTATTTAATGCATCATTTATCGAATTTACTACACTATCTTAAATGCTTAAACGAAACTTTATTAACAATTTAAGAGTATTGGCGTGCATTTTTTAATGGCATTCGAAAATCCTTTGAGCTGCGAACGCTTTGGTATTCGGCTAAATTTCAGCTTTTGTCTTTAGAGTGAGTCTTTGTGTAACTTGTTATCCGTAACGTTGATTGACAACATTTTTGCGCAATGCTTTTGTTGTTGTTGGTCTTCTGTTTCTTCTTCTTCTTGCTGCTGTTGCTGCTGCTGCTGTTGTTGTTTTAGTTTGTTTGTCTTTGCATAGCCACTTCGGCTGACAAAACATGCGATACGTTGCGACACGACAAGAGACAAGAACAACAGCCAGGCAGCACAAACACACACACACTCACACACACACACACACTCACATACACATAACTCATATATGAAATATTCGTGAAATTTCATACAAAGTCATGTGTGTGTGCGTGTGTGTGTGAGGCTGTGAAAGCTGAAAACATAAAATTAAGTTTACTCTACAAGAAGTTGCCTGGTTTTGACTGCTTCGCTGGCTGGCTGGCTGGCTGGGTTGAAAGGCTGGCTGACTGCCTGCATCTGGCAGGGCTTATCACCTCTGGCCTTACCGCTGAAGCTTATAATGAAGCATTGTTTGTTGCACAAAATTTGGAACGGAATGAAAACAGCAAGAAACCAGCTAAGAGCCAACAACAAGTCAAGGCATTCATGTCTCGAAGAAAGCCAAGTCTCAGGACATGCCTGTTTGAGTGTATGTGTGTGAGGGCATTTGCGGGGTATCTGCTTGGCTGACAAGATATTAAAATAATATTTACAAAGACTGAAGTGGTGCGTATAATGCATAAGATGCCGGGCAGCCATACAAGACCAGGGACTCGACAGACTCAAGCAGTCTCAAGCGCAGGCTGATGATAATAAGCAGCATCTGCATTCGAATTTGGCAACGTGATAGCCTGATTAGAGCCGGTAGGTCTCTTGTTTGGCATTTTCGACAATGTCCACTTGTTTTTATTAATGATCATCATAGATTTTCCAATCACCAGCAGTAATCCCAGGGCCCTCCAATGGCAACTGGAATAGCAATCTACAGCTAACACGCAGTTCGTATTTCACTCAGCCTCCTGCTGCCATTTTCCGGCACGCACTTTCCCATCTCGACATTATTATTTTCTTCCTTTTTATTTTGTGCTCGGCAGACAGGATTCAATTCAATCGCTTGGAAAAGGGTCACAAATGGCGTTTCAAAATGGCGCTTGGCACTCGGATTTTTTTCTCTTTTCTCTTCTTTTTTTTTTTTTTTTTGTCGATGCTGTCGAATTTTAATTGCGTACGTTAATATTTGGGTCCGGGCAGCAGCAGATCGGCATTTCGGCCTGAAAACTTGAATTTATAGTTGTGGCAATGATTTTGGCAAATACAATTTGCCACGCATGTGGCACATAAATTCCAGCTTGGGTTCTGGGTCATCTCAACTGACAATTGATGTCTATCGGCCGCCTTGGAGGAGACGTGACCCCGAAATAAATATACACATAAATACAATATATATTTTAAAGTTGTCTTCTCGTTAGCTGCTCCTTTGATTGCCAGGTGTCATGTGGTCTTGTATTATTTATTAAACTTAATCAATCACAGCAACAACAACAAGAACAACAACAACAATCTATGACAAGGCCAACATCTTGTTGGCAAACAGTCAAAACCGCATTGTAGGCATTTATAGTTAAACTTTTAATTGCAGGCCATGCAAGTGACATGTCACAACACTCAAAAACAATCACACACACACACACTCACACTTACAGCTGCTGCAAACCGCAGAAGGCAAACTTAATGGCGATTGCGATTGCAATTTCTGATATAGCTGTTGCAGTTGTTGTTGCTCTGATACCCTGCCAACAGCAGCCATATAGGGTATATATATTTGCAGTAGCTCATCAACCGAATTGCATTCCCTTGGCTGGCCATATATTAGTTCAAATCAAGTTTTCCTATAGGGCATCTCTCAGCTCTCGCCTGCCTGCTGCTGCTCCTGTGGGCTGCAGTGCAATATAAAATATTAAATTCAAATGAAAGCACAATAGAATTTGTGCTCTGGTTTTTCCTGCTTGCAAGCGAGCTATGATATATTTACAACGGCACACAGCTGCTGCCAAATGCAACCGCATGGCAAAGTGTAAACAAACTTACAATAAATCATTTTTAAATAATTTACAATATGGCAAACGCCTGCACATTCGAAACTAGGCCCGGGAGCCGACTAAGCCCTGAAACCCCGAAAAATAAAATCGATCTGCAGCAAACAGAGCACAAATAGCCCGAGAAAAAAAGAGAAAAAAGATTTCGCACATGTCGCGCTTTTCGCGTCAACGATTTGACGTCTGCCTCAAATGGAGTTTGAAATGTACAAAAAGAAAAACCAAATTTGTGTTATTTATTTTCGTTTTCCCTTTTTTTTTTCGATAATTTCATTTTTTTTTTTGGTTATTTTTGCGACGCGGCACGAGGCGTGTAATGGCTTAGCAAAAGCTTCACTTTGTCTGTCACGAATTCGCTGGCAAATCCGCAAAACGTGCAATCAGCGTCGATGTGACTGGCTTGCACTTTAAGAGCTGCCCACGCCGTTTGCTGGCACAGACCGAAGTATACCCTGGAAGTGGAACAGTGCTGGGAGTAGCAGTTGCTGGATTGAGTTCTTTTTATAGAAGCTGAAAAAGGAATCGATTGGGATGTATGGAATTGGAATATAGACTAAAAACTCTCTATGAGTACTAAGTTAACAGCGCTTAGGCAAGTGCTTGGTATATAAGGAACTACTCAACAAAGTTGGCTGGCAATGACTTGATCATATGCTGTAAGCAAAGAGCCTTCTAAAGAAGCTTAGAGTCACATCAGCTGAATGTCCTGTATGTATTTAGTTTCAAGTGATAAACTTTCTTCACCCATAAGTACCCTAATCTTATCAACTATGATATGTCACATAGCCTTGCCCACTCTCTAGTTGGGCACACCCCGTTTGGCAGACGAATCACATTCACCTGCTGCCCGCTGCTGCCTCTGTCATATGCAGTGTGGTCGCGTTGGCTTGTTTTAAAGAACACAGTCAGAAATGTTTGCCGTACGCGTGCTGCCTGCACAAACTTGAGGCGCAAAGGACACCAGCAGAGAGCTAATCCTTGTCTAGAAGCGGAGCTACATCTGCTGCTTCAGCTGATTCTTTTCTTTAGTTTGATTGAGTGGCCATTCGAGTTGATGGTCGCATTTCAAATTGAGTACGAATTGAGAAAATGACTTAAAAGTGCCAACTACTCGTGTGTGCGCGCGCTTGACTCATGTGTTTGCCTAAGTGAACGAGTTCTCTGCACCCTTAAACACACACACACAGATACATATACATATACACATTGCTCTGCCGGCAGATGTCGTTGGTCTCTGCTATTCACTTACATAGTGCCACTTAGTTATGGCTTCCACTTCAAGTCTGTGTCTGAGTCGGAGCCGTAACGTGTACAATCATTGCGTCAGTCACGTTTTGAATTGAGCAAATTCATCAGACAATTTCGCTGTGTGGGACGAAAGTCTCGGCTCCTCCTGGCTGCTCCTGGCGAGGACTCGTCGCATTTGTTGCCGTTAGCTTAAGTTGGCAGCGCATGCAATTTGCTATTTGTATTCGAGGATTATCGTAGCTCTCGAGTCACGAGAATACAAATCGATTGAATTAAATTGAGATTTTTATGCGTGCATCAATGCATTAATAAACACTTTCCCTAGCTGCCGCGTAAATTTCAATTTATAGTTTGCACATTTATTTATTCCTTGCCCTCTTCCACTCAACTTCCCCTCCCTTCGCGCTCATTAACATTAACTTTTTAAGGCCCGCTTTTTAAATGAATTGCAAATGTGAAGTTTAATGGTTGCAAATGATTTATACAATTCGCTTTTTCAATTCCATATTCACAGTCATTAAAGTTACAAATGAGAATGTTGTGCTCTATTAATCTTTGAAAAAAATTGGTAACTGGGCAACATATTAAAAGAATTTTTAATTACTTTAGGTTATCCAAACTTATTTTTAATTAAATTATAATTCCATTTTTTGATATTTATGTGTTTTCTTTTGTGTTTTGGTTTCACAATTCTGTTGTTATTTTTTTCAAATATTTGTTATTCATTTTTTCGGCTTGGATTTAAGTTATATAATCTGCATTAACGTTTCACAAAATTCATAAACTTTTTTGTTAAGCATTTAATTGTTTTTCTATACATTTTTTATTAACAAATGTGTAATAGAATTTTTTACCATTGATTATTCTTTTATAAAGCATTTACTAATTGAAAAACGTGTTTTTATTAAATTATTTATTTGTGCAGTTTTGAAAACCGCATGAAATTCTAAATGTTTTTCATGAGAGTTTTGTTAAGTGAAAGCAACAAGCGTAGAAAATATTTAAACAGCAATTTAATCAAAAGAGCGAGAAGAAAACTAAAATTGTTAAAGCACACACAACAGCAACAACAGCAAAATCAAATAAATGTGCAGCATGCAGAGGTAATTACAAGTCGACTTGGATTATTTGCTATTTGCGCTGCCCCTGCCGAATCAGATACGAGTCGCTGCCGTGGTCGTTGCCACTGAAGGGCAACAGCTGCAACGGCAGCAGCAGCGGCAGCTGGCTTGTTCTCGTACCGTGTGCCAGGCACGTAGCCACCTGGCCAGACTTGAAATCACAACAACTGCGCAGCAGCAGCAGCAGGCACGAGTGCCAGAATTCCCTCAAGGTTTGCCATTTAACTGGCTGGCTGGTTGGTTGGCTGGCTGGCTGTGTAAGGGCTTGGTCGAGGCGCAGCGCAGTGTATGAAATACTTTCGCGTTATTTGCTCTTGTTAACATTTTACCTACACCTGGCCGGTGCTGCCTCCTGCCTACTGCCTACTGCCACTCCCCATTGTTACTTGGCGTTATAAATTTTGAAAGTATACAGCAAACACAGACTAGCACGTGTGTGTGTGTGTGTGCATTTGGGGGAGATAGCGAGCAGCCACTGCCGACAGAGTGCGCGTATGTGCGGCTATATGCCTCCTGGGGGCAACTCAGAGTGGAAATGCTTGCCTTATTAGTACATTCAGCAGTAAAAATGTGTTAATCTATATACGTGCCCGAAAGTATGCAATGCCTTTTTGTGTCTGCTCTTCCGTGCGTGTGGCCTGTGTACTCCTCCTGTGTGTGCGTGTGTGTGTGTGAGGAAGCACTCGGGTATTTTACGTTGCCCGCGAGACATGTCAGCCAGATTTCAGTTGCTATGCGAGCTCTTTAATGAATTTATCGCGTGTTGGGATTCTGTTACACATACGCCCCGTTTGCCCGCGCTGGCCAAGGACACAGGGCAACTATTTTAAAGCGCCCAACCAGCGCCTTAGGCTCGGGCAAACTATGTGCTCTTAACATACGGTCGGGCCACAGCTAGATAGAGATAGAGATAGAGACAGAGACAAAGTGCTGTCTCCCTGTCTGTCCACGGGTCTGACAGGTGCCCGGAACAGGCGGCTGGTGCTGATTATGTTGTTGCTCGTGTTGGTTTTCGGCTGGCACTTTGAGCCTGCCATGTAAAACATTAAAATTTGACAGCTTTTAATGGGCGGCAAGCGCACAGCCAGCAAAAGTTTTCAGCGCCGACCGTCTGCTGTTGTCGGCTTTTAATCGCTGCCCGCATAAGCAGCAGAGAGTACTTGCAGCCCGACTATGTGCTCATAAATCATTCAGCAACAAGCGAGTGGCATGCAACACGCACACACACACACACACACACACACCCTGGCTTGGCAGCTGCCAGTTTTTGGCGCCAGCAGAGACCAAAATTATTGTTTTCCAATTAATAAATGTCAATTACGTTCGAGCGCAAAAAACAAGGTCAGGAAGGGACAGCTCTAAAGCAAATGCCATTCGTCTGGCATGCGTACAGTGGCTGCCATATGTTTGCACACGCACTTGACCGCAACTGGATTGTGCTTGGCCCATTGCAATGGGTTAGCTCTTGCTGTTGCTGTTGCTGTCATCTTAAATGGACGACATGCTTGCTGGGGCTTAGCCACCATCAGTCTGACACCTACAGCTGCCACGCCCCGTCCCAGCTGCCCAGCTGGTATGTGTGTCAAGCGGCGCCTCTACAAATGAAGCATAATGGCCAACGTAATGACCGAATGCAGCTGTGTGTGTGTGTGTGTGCTATTGCTGTTGCTGCCTCCTGCTGCAGCATATGTAAATGCAATTTGTTACATTTTTGTTGGGTTTTATGAATTGACAATGATTTCATTTTCGGTTTGTTTAACAGCCGAGCAAAGTTTACTTTCATCTCCGTCTGTACGTAAACTGCAGCAAGTGACTGTATATGCCTTTATATGTGCTGTTTGGGCCAGTCCTAGCAGCCTAGCAGCCTAGCAGCCTAGCAGCCATCCAGCCCAATTGTCTCCTAGCCATAATTGCATTCCACACTTTTTTCTGTGCACAACATTTTTTCTGTTGCTTTGATTACAGTTGGTGTTGCTCTTGCTGTTGCATGTTGCATTGCACTTGTTGTAATTGCAATTTACTGTTGTCGACGTGTGTGTGTGTGTGTACTTTTGCATCTGTAGATATGTGTCCACATATCTCTTGTTTTAACTATTACGTGCGAGCTGCTTCCTTGAAATTTCCGGCTTAAATTATCAACAACTGTGAGCTGGTTTGCTGAAAATTTGTGGGTGCTGCTGCTGCTGCTGCTGTGCAAACTTTTCGAAAGGGATCCATGCGCGTAGCACTGTGCATCTGGATGCTGAATACTGGATACAGCACGTAGCCGCAGCAGCTGAACATACATAAGGATTTTGGTTTCGGTTCGCTTTTGGTTTAGGGGTTTCAGCTTGCTTACGAGCAGCTCGCGTGTGACTCTATCGCTTTCTCTCTCGCTTTCTCTCTCTCTCTCTCTCTCTCTCTCTCTTGCCTAGTGCATGTGTGCAAATGTTATGCAATCACACTAATGCGCAGTTTACGGTTAGCAAATGCAGCAACCAACATGCAGCACCTAGCGAAGCTCCCTTTATAAATGCTCCCCACAACTGCACGCTGCAGCGCGCCAACATCATCAACTGTGGCCTGCCCCGCCCACAAATAAAACACTGGCGAAATAGTACAGCTGACATTGCGACCATGCCCACTTCCTAAGCGTTCTTTATTAATTGTTTTGCACCGCAGTCCATTAATAAATAACTTGACAGCTTTGTCAGGGCTTTCGCTAGCAATGCCCGCCCCAAAAAGGTGGGCAACACTTTTTTTTTGCCATGGGGCATGGCCTCGGCGCCTTTTTGTTTCAATTATGTTGCTATTTGCATACTGAGCAAATAAATCTTTGGCCATTGCATTGCATTTCATGCACCAGCGGCTACTTGGCCCAAAAGGCTGGCAAATTTTTTCGTATGCATATGCATGGGCACAGCAAACTGAATGTCTGTGTGCGTGTGTGTGTGTGAGTGTGTGTGTGGGTGTGAGTGCACTGGTAAATCATCATGAATGCTTTAGCATATGCACACTTCATTGCATATGCCATATGGGCGCCGGCAGCCAAGAATGCCATCGTTGTAAAACTTTAAAATGCATGAACCTCTCAAACAAGCGCTGCAAACATTATGGCCGTAGCACCAGCCCCAACCCCAACCCCAACACCAGCCAGCTCCAGCCCCAGCCACCTGCCCTCCGTTTCAGATCTAGCTTCAGTTAAAGCGTAAGTTATATGCACATTAATTTGAGTCGACAGCAGCCCAGGCATTTGTCTTAGCAATGACATCAACAAGACTTTAGCCAGCCACGAGCAGCTGCAAAGGGGCAAGGCGGGCGAGTCTCAACTGTCGACTGTCTCTTGTCGCCCCATTAGGAGCACGCACAATGGCGATAATAAATTAAAAACGAAAGCTAATTTCTGTAATTGCCAGCACAGAGCGAATCAACCTCAATGTGCTTGCCACTGTCGCGGTAACTGCGACGCTCCAACTTTCTTTAACCATATGCCCTGTGGCTCCACAGGCGATGGGGTATATATAAAAAAAACTTGAAAAGAATCAGCTATCAAATATATAACATACTAAATTTATAATAAGTGAAATAAATCTAAATAAATCTCACAGTAAAAATGAAATTCTTTTATATACCACTCTACTAATTCAATGAATTTTTACAGGGTAACTGTCAGTCGTGCAATTGGCATAAGCTTCTTAGTTAAGGAACGCAATAATGACGACAAAATGTCATTGTCAATTGGGCTGGGAGCCTTAAAGGCGTCAAGATTTACGCACTATTGCTGTGCTCCTTCCACTTGCCCACCCCAAACTCTGGCGCTATCTCGCTCTATCTGAGCTGCCGCTGTCTCTCCCTCTCTCTCTCTCTCTATGCGTCATTTGGCAAGCCATTCGCGACAAAAGACGCACCCTTATGGAGCTTTTCAGCTCTGATTTTTACAGTAATTATATTGTATTAGGGCCCTGACAGACTGCTTCTTGGCATCTTGTCTCCTCTGCTTGCTCTGTGGCCCTGTCAGAGCTCAAGCAACTTGCACGTAATTAGCTGCATATTTTATGGAAATGCCAAACAAGGACATACAGCTCGACTCTAATTGTAGCAGCAGATGCGGCTGCTTAAGATTGACTTTAAAACTAGTCGCAAAAATTCATGATAAACCAGCTCAACTCAATATTAGCTGAATGTCAAAACAGTTGTTGTCAAAAAAACGCCAAAAGTGTTTAAATATTTATTAAAGCTGTGACAGTAAACAATTCAATTTGCATTGCTGTCACGCCCAGCCTCAGTCTGGCAACTGTAAATGCTGCCAAAAATCATTTATTTCGCCTGAAAATCACATTGAACCAATAATAAATTGTATTTATTTAGCATTAGCCAGCCAAACAGCTGTCAAAATACATTTGTTTCATTATGCAATAGGCAAATTTTATTTTGCCCGAAATGAGTTTATATTAGATAGGCAGCTGCAGGCAGTCAGCTAGTATTTAAGCCAGGCCAATTAACATTGAGGCCGTATTCCGAAGGAATGCCTAATGGGCGCTTAGGTAAGATGTATGAACTGAGCGTGGGCATTTGGGACATTGAGCGCAAATCGATGGCATAGCAGCAGACGTATGGCTCATTAGATTACAGGATTACACGTACACACACACACACTCATAGTAAATTAGACTGGTAATAATGACAACGCTTTTGAATTATGAACGTGTAATTAAATATAGTAATTATCTATTGGCCAACTGCTGCTGCAACTGCAACTGTAACTGTAACTGTAACTGAAACTGGAATGTGTTAACTGATAGCTATTGTACAACATCCAATTACCTGCTACGTATTTAAGCCACACAAATTGGCAGCAGCAATATTTGAGAAACGCAAACAATGCATTGCAGCTCTAAGTGGCTGAAGTTCAGGGCAAGGGGCAAGGCGAAAGGTATTCTAAAAGTTTTCGTAGAGAGTCTTGGTTAATTGGGTTGCTGCGGTTAGCACAGCTCAGAAACTGATTGTAAATGCAATTTAATTGCGATCCATATTCAGCCAGTGAGGCGAAACCCCAAAGCCAAAGGCAAAGCATTCCAAACTCGCTATATATATGTATATATATATATATATATATATGTATAGTATAGTATATATATAAACCAGCCATGGGGCGTCATGAAAACTAATATTCACTAAATATTTATAAAGCGGGCCAAGCCAATTGTTATGTTTGAGTGCTTCGAGTAAATTTATTTGCCAATTTAATGAAAGCTTCCCATTGTAGGCTTATATATGTATATGTATATATATTTGAGAATGTATATAGTTAATATTAAATATATGCGGGCTGCATTCCATTGCCGAAAGTATGCATGAGGCATGCCTTTTGGCATTGCATTAAATTGAGTTATGAAATATGCAGCTATACTTAAGCTAAGCAACAATTTCTGCGCCCCAAACCTGCGTTGATTTGTGATCTACGTGGCTTTCGCCGGAATGCACTCTGCGGGATTACACGCCATTGATGGAGAGAGAGGGAGAGAGAGAGAGGGGAAGGGGGTTGAATTGTTGCAGTCGTGAACTGTGATGCATCTTCATATTTTCTATGGCTGGCGGCAACACGAGGCGACCGCGCGTCATCAATTTGAATTGAATGCGTAATCGAAACGTATTGTGAGCGTCGCAATATTCGTGTTCTCGTTTGATATGCAGTCAAACTCACACCCACACACACACACATACAGAGAGACACAAAGAGACAAGCAACACGCATGGCCATGGATATTTGCGCTGCGATTTGTGAAACGTGAAAAAATAATCGCTTGAAATTCAATTGATGACATGATTTGCTAGCGACTGATGCTGCATGTGGTGCCACCAATGCATTGGTTGCCGCCTCCTGCTCAGGCACGGCAGTCGACGTTGGCGTTTTTCATCAATCTTAGTGGAAATTGCAATTTTGTGGCGCATTGCATATTTGAGTGTGAATACCTAAGTGAGTATAGAACAGCCGCATCAACAGCATCACAAGCAGCAGCAGCAGCAGCAGCCGCATCAACAAAAATGCTGCGTCAGCTCGCAGCATGAGCTGCCATTGCTGTGGCCATCGCTGGCGTAAACAAAAACAGTTTGCTAACCAGCAGGAATGCGCTAAGAGAAGCAGAGAATCTGACAAGTCAGCGAATACCGCGCAGCTAGAAACAATGCGAATAACAATCTAGATTATCCTTTAACAGGTACAATTTGCCTAGGCAACATAGCTGTCTAAAGAGTTCCAAGAGAGCTTTTTGCAGCATTAAATTCTACAAATTTCTTAAAATAATATACAGATTAGGCTGCCTTTAAGTACTTCAGTAAGAGCTTCAAGTAGCTTATATACCCTTTAATTGCCCGCCTACAGGGTAATTTCAGATTGTGAGAAACAGAAGCAAAAGCTGTCCTCACATTTAAAGGATTCCTTGGTCAGTCGTGTGTGTGTGTGAGCACATGCTAAATGCCCCAAAACACATAAACACGCTCACACACACACACACGCGTGCAAATACAGCTGCACGCCAGAAGGAAGGCAAACCGCAACGCAACAAGCAAACCAACAAAAATAGAAAAAAGAAAAATCAAAATGGAAGGGAAATTGGTAGAAGCGAACGCTCCAAAATCGACGCTCAAAAATGAAACAAAATGCGAAGCTAGAGCTCCGTGTCTGCCTGTCATGATGAGCGCCTGAAATGTGTGTGTGTGGGTGTGTGTGGGTGTGTGCGAGGGCTGCATGAATTGCAATTGTTGTTGAAAGCATTTGCATGTCACTCGTTTGCATTGTGCGCACCTGTATTGGCGTTGTCAACGCGCGTTGCAATGCCTCGAACCATCCGCACTACGTCTTTTTAACTGCACACACACACACACGCACGCACACACAGCTGGTAGTATTTAATGCTGCCTTTCTATATGCATGAACGTGTGAGCTGTGGGCTGGTGGACGGCCCTTGGCTATTGTTCTGGCTGTGTGGTTAAAGTGAAAATGAATTGCCGCCGTCAAGGCAGGTGCAACATATTGCGCATACGCCACATGAGCCCAGGCCGAGGTAGCATTTTAAATGATGGTCTGCCACCCACAGCAGCCCAACCCAATTGATTCCCATAAAGTTTTAAAGGCGATGTGGGCGGCAATTCAAGCGGAACGCCAGCTGTGTGAAGTTTTCGCCTCGAACACAAACAAAACGTAATGCTGGTAATAAAATAAAATAAGTACAAGGCACGGCCTGGCAAGGTAAGACAATATGCCAAGGCTCACAAGTCAAACACTGACTGGCCGGGATGTGTGGCAAGCGGCAAGGTTCAAGTTGTTGCAACACACACAAAATTTGCACAATGCATACCATTTGCATTACACTTGGCTGCCATCCGATCTTGCAGCGGCAAGCAGCATCACTGAAGCGCAGCTAAAGGTGCACTCTCGCCTATTCACAGAGCGGGATGGATGTATGTCCTAGAAATCGGTTGAGTATTATGTAAGACAAAAACTCAAACTAGACAAAAACTAGAAAAAGCTGAGGTAAATATTGCATGCAACATACACCGCAGTCCGTTGCAAGTTATAAATATGTAAATAAGCAGCAAAGTTGCCAGTTGGCAGAGGCAGAGGCAGCGGCAGCAGCAGCGGCAGAGGCAGATGATGAGATGAAGGCAAAAAGTTAACAATATGCTCGACATGGCTCATGTTCGGTAAACGCTGTAAAACTTGACGGCTACGCAGTTGCCAGTTGCCACAGCAACATTGTGTCCCGTTAGCTCAGGTGACGCATGCACAGTGATGCCAAATGCATTTGTATGGCACCAAATTTAAGTAAATTTGTAAATAAGTAAATAAATTTTGAATATTAAAAAATAATTAAAAATTAAATTAAAAATTTTAAAATTAAGAGACATGCTAAATGGTCATATTTACATATTTTTATTTAAATATTTATATTTATATAATAGGTTTTTAGATTATTAAGATGCAGCTAATGTTAGACATAATTTTAATTTAATAATTATATATAAACTCTTTTCCATGAATACTTCCAAAACCTCCCACTCGTTGCCACTGTAAGCGGAGTTAAAGGAGGCTGGATGCTTGCTTTTAATGGCAGGTGGTGCATTGTTGCTGCACGCAGCGGTGGCGGCTGCGGCTGTGGCTGCGACAGCGACTGCACACGGCACAATCAAATTATGTGTCATACAAAAATCAAAAGAGTTGGCAACAGTTGCACAAGATTTCATCGCTAAATTTAGTCCCCTCACCTACATGACAAGCCAGCCACAAGTTGAGGGCGAGAGCGAGAGGGAGATGGGGGAATAATGCGCATGCAGCTGCCGCGCATTGAAATTAATTAAAAGGCTGCCTGATGGCTGCTTCAGCTACAACTCTTGTTCATGCTTGCCTCTCCAGCTGCCGCTGCTCCTCCTCCTCCTGCTCTAGCTGCTGCTGCTGCTCTGGCTCTCTTGCTGGATACTCATCGCCACTTCGTTCCATTGCTGCATTCACATCGCGCTCAGCTGGATTTGGTTTTCCAGTTGGCACGCACAAAGACAAAGCCCTGAACACATGTCTGCTGTCAAAGCAAATTAGAGAGCGCTTAAGGGCCTTCTGCCTCGCCCACTCTCCGCTCGCCCACGCGCTCTGCTTAGCTGCGTTTCGAATTTATGCGGCTTTAAGGATTTCACATGAACATAAAACTCGTTTCCATCGTTTTTTTTTTCTCCTCTCTGCTCTCTGACTAGTTTCTTGAAACAAATATTCATTTGGGTTTTATTCCAGCAGCTGCGTGTTCTATCTGCTTAATCTTAAATGCAAATAAAAAAATAAAAAAAAAACGAGAAAATTGTATTTATTTATCGCTTATTTTGTTGCTTTGGCCAGCATCTAAAAAAAAAGGACAAATATTTGGCCAATGCCACAGTGGCACAAAGTATGCAAAACAGCTTCGACCAACACCTTCACAATCATATGTGTGTGCGTGTGTATGTGTGCGTGTGTGAGGGTCATGATGACAATTGTGCAAAAAAGCATTTTACTAAACATGAAACGAGCCAAGCAAAGTGGAAAACCAAAGGACAATAAACGTTGCAGACAAATCTTATCAACTACACGTAAACTGTCTTATTGTTGTTGTCGTTGTTGTTGTAGTTGTTATTATCCTCTTTGCTGTTTGTCCCTTTATAATGTTTCTATGTATGCCATCTCTATCGTCCAACAATGCCCTCAGCTTTAGGCTCTTTGCCTTGCTTGTTTGCACCGGACATGCATCGGGGCTCCCTCACACAGTCACTCATTCGCTCATTCGCCCATTCGCTCATTCGCTCATTCAGTGCTTCACCCATTCACTCATTCACTCATGCATTTATTTGCACATTTATGTGCGATCCATCGTTCAGTGCTTTTATACTCTCACAGCTGGCCATGCTCATTTGTTAAATGGATGGAAGAAGCTTTTTGCCATGCACTGTAAGTGCATAAAATTACTGAGATAGAATTGTTCTCTGTTTCTTACAGTCATATCGAATGAGTATATAATCTATATAGATATTTTCTCTTTAAATATATTGATGTTTGCCTAAAAGTTTTCCTTGTTTATTACGCTGTTTTATAATTCATTTTAAAGAGTATTTCGTTTTCGACACTTTTCCCAATTGCCTTTGTTTCTTATTTCTATTGTTGTTGTTGCGCCGCTTTTCGGATATTTACGCTCCATTGTTTGTCGCTCAGCCGGAAGCATAAAATTGTTTGCCAGATAAGAGAGCGAGACATATCATCGACTAAAATGCTTTTCCTGTCCCAGCACGCTCTCTATCTATTCCACCTCCCCCGTACCCCGTCCCCCTCTTGCTAACCCTTCTTTGCCTAGGCTAAAACAATGAGTATTTTGTGTGATAGTTTTTTGTGTGTTTTTGCTTTAGCAATTCTTTTTATTCGGTTTTGTAAAGTGTTGCCCATGAGCCGGCTTATATGAATATCTCCTGTCCTCTCTCTCTGCCTGTGTGTGTGTAGGTGTGTGTGTGCATTAGTTAACTATTGCTGTAGCTGCAGGACAATTAGAGAAATGTTTTTGTAAGCGAATGCCAATCCCAGAGCAACTGTGAGCGAGGTGAGTGAACAGTTTTGGCCATGACACGAACTTCAGCCAACTCTTTGCATAACTTTTAAACTATTTCTTGTTGTCCTTGTTGTGATTGTTGTTGTTGTTGTTGTTGGGATTTCAGCTTAGCGACGCCGTCGTGTCTGGCCACGCGGCACTTTGAAATTTATGGTTCATTGAATGCGCATGAAAAACAGTCAGACGAACCGAACAACAGCAGTGGGCAGGGGGAGTGAGGGGGTGAGGGGGCCGAACGGAGGCTGTGGCAGCAACAGAGACGCGCACCAATTGTGGCAAATGGCAAAAAACAAAAGAATTGAATTTATTTCGCGCAGCAACACGAACAGCGAATGCCAAGTGGCAGTGACACTTTTTGAATTTCTTAACTTATCGAAGTATCAAATGGAAAACAACCCGAGCAACACGCAACTGCAACGGTAGCTGCAACAGCAGACGTGAAGCTGACGTTGCATAAATGGAAATAGAAATATTTATAGTGCCACGGGGCCTTGATGAAACCTTGTTGCAAATTGAGCCAAAGGGCAAATAATGCAATAAACCAAAACGAAGACGTGAAAAGTATTGCACTGAATATAAAGAGAATAGAGAGAGAGAGAGAGAGAGAGAGAGAGAGAGAGAGAGAGAGAGAGAGAGAGAGAGCTAAGTTCAATGCAAACAGTTAGCATATAGTAAAAGATGAATAAACACATACATACATATGTCCATAAAGGACTTCAGAGAACTGGTAAATTTGTCAGCAACTATTAAATTTATTTTCATGAGTTACTTCCAGTTGAAGCTTGTCTTGGTGAGGTTATTTAATAGGATTCGGAACTCTGATTTAAGGAAGAACAAGAGGGAAATACTTAGTGGCCTGTAATAAGCTTTCTCTGAATGGCTCGCACACAAATGCTTGAACTTTGGAGTTGTCTCAATGCCAATTCATAGCACAGCTTGAAATTTCCTTGAGAAGCTCGCTCACTTTTGCTATCAATGCGATGCGAAGCGAAGAAGGACTTGGCAATAAATAAATATCCCTAACGAAGCAGTCAAAACTACAATATCAAACAACTTGAAACTCATAACGAAGAGCAACAGCAATAACAACAACAACAACAGCAACAAGAACAACGCCAATTTCAATTGCTATTGGGCAAAATGTCCTTTGGCTAGTTTGTGCAGCTGCAGCTGGAATATCTTTTATGTTTTGGGATGAAAACTCTATTTCAGCTTTGCATTTGTTTATTTATTTATTTTTGTTATTTGTTATTCATTTATTTGCTTTCAGTTTGCGCACTCATTTCGGCAAAGAGAGAGAGAGGGGGCTGCAGTCTACTCTCTCTATCTCTCTCTCTCTCTGTTTGCTGCGGCAGCCATTTTGTACGCGTCGCCTCAGGTTATGCTTCGCAGCCAATGTCGCAGCTGCGACGGCAATTAAATAAGGCGAACGTAAATAAATTTAATTATTTTTACAATTTACTGAAGAGCCGCACACAGCACACAGCCCAGCACAAGTCAGCTAGGAAAAACAATTCACATTTTCAAGCGCTTCCTCCAGCACATTTCGCGCTGACTGTGTGTGTGTGTAAGGGTGTATGTATGTCTGGGTGTCAAATGAAAAACTACCAATACATATCAAATTAAATGAAATGCGATCGTATCAGCTAACAAGACAGTCGCAAACGTTGCCCAAACTAATTGAATTCTGCTATCAAAAAACACAAAATTGAGAGAAACGCAATTCAAAGCGCTGCTGGCGACATGTGTGTCTGTGTGTGTGTGTGTGTGTGAAGGAGTGTGTGTGTGTATATAAGCTCGCGGCTAACTGTAAGCCGGTGTGCTTACAGCCATGTCTAGCACGTGTCGGTTCAATTAAATGTGGCAAAAAGCAAACTCTGATCAAAGTCAAAAACAATTCAACTCAAAATGTCAATAAGCATAACGAAGTATTCGAAGGGAAAATTAAATTTGAGTCGTGAGCTCAATCGAAATATGCAACAGTACAACAGTAGAGTGACCGACTAACAGTTACCCTTTACAAAGCTAAAAATGCCAGCAATAAAACAGATAAAAGGAGATTACTGTATCGATATACCCTATAGCTAAAAGGTATTCAAATACACATTAAAGCAAAATACAATAAATGCTATTTCATTTTGTATAACGCTCAACTTTTCAGCTTTATGGCAAACTTCAGCAGCGGGCAAGTTTTTAAGTGGCTAACGAAAAGCAACAATAACAACAACAACGACAAAGGCAGGCACCAAAGCAACAACAACAACAAAAAGTACAAGGAAAACATCAACAAAATTTAACAGCAAAATTAATAAAGCGAAACTTTATTCGCAACTGCAAATCAAGTAACTAACTCGACCAAAGCATTATGGCCAAATTACTTTTTATGAGTTCATTTCCTTTTCAATACGAAAAGTCCAACCCAAAAAAATAATAATAATCTATATAAGAAAACAGGGGAACAAAATGGAAGCAACATAAAGGAGAGAAATACATATATATTTGGTATTTTCTCGCAAATAAAATGCCACTCACATCAATGAATCGACGAGAGTTGAGTGCAGAGCGCAACTCGCAATTCGAAACAAAACTTGAGCCATGGCACAAGTGGCTGAGCGGATGCCGAGTGGCGGTGGTGTGGGCTGGTCAGTGGCTCAATTGCAGAGTGGCTCAGCCCTTCGCCATTGCCAGCAAATTGCGGTCTCCCGGCTGTCAAGTACCTGATGATGTTTAGTTAAGCTGCTGCCGCCGCTGCCGCTGCCGCTGCCGCCGCCTGAGCGTCTGCGTCGCGACGTCGGCGGCGTCCAATGATGAAATTACAACATTAGCAAACTAATCGCAACCACTTTAGATGCCAGCAACGTTTTCAACCATACCTCACTCTCTCTCTTTCTCTCTGTCTATCTCCCTCTCGCAGTAGGTGAGTAGCTATATAAATGTCTGGGCTCTCAACCAGCGCGCTGACGAATGAAAAGCAAACAAACAACCCGGCCAAAGTTTCGGAATCGTGTGTTCTAGCTCTGGTTTACAGTTGGAATTGAGAGCAACAGAGTATAGCTGCAAACGGGTATAGCTGACTAACTAATACCTGGCCACACATAAACTCTTCAACGTGAGTCAACTATCAGAACAGATTCGATTATATTTCTCTTGTGCTAGTCATGCCAAATGAATGCCCATTGGCAGTGCTAATATACCCGTCGGCGTGTGGCGCACGCAGAGCATGAAAAGCGACGCAGCTGAAAATAAAGCAATTTCGAGAGGTGCGCGTGAGCCAAATGAAATGAAATGAAATGAAATTCATCAATAAATTTCCGCAGGATCAATGCGTATTGGTTGCCATAAATAGCCTTGAGCAGCAGCCATTACATATTGCCATCTGCTGCTTGGGTAGATTTAGCTGCGGAAATTGTTTGTACACAGTCAACAGTAAACAGTGCAGCGGAAATGCTTTGCTTAATACATATACATATATACATATATAAGTATAAATAAAAGTATGTGCACAGCAGTTGGCTAGTTGCCTCTGCCTCTGCCTCTGCCTCTGCCTCTGCCCATGCCTCTGCCACTGTCTCTGTCTCTGCTCGGCGCAAACAATTCACAATCGACAAGCGTTCAAATTCAATGAATCTACACAATCTCTCAACAATTCTCACTGTGCCGCTGCTCAAGCGCGGCTCGTGAGGCAACGCATCAAGTGCACTCGAGGGAATTCTCAAACAGGAGGCAGTAAAAACAAAACACCTCCCAAAACCAAATACTCGCACGTCTGAGTGCCCGCTGCTCACGTAGTCAGTTACTAAACGCCATTCCAATAAACGTACAAATATGTAATCACTGCTCATCAATTGGTAGCAGGTGCACTGAAAGAAATAATCAGCACTGAATATTTGAATAACAGAGTTTTAAAATAAATACATATATCATTTGATTGAAGAATAGAAAGTGAAAGAGAGGAATGACTAAATGTAAAGTGAGGGAAAGAAGAAAGAGAGAGAGAGAGAGAAGGAAGAAAAGGATAAGTATAAAGAATGATATGTTATTGAGTATATATGATGGAGAGATTGAGTGATATCTGGCTAGATAAGTATATATTCAAATGGACAGCTACATAAAGAGAGAGAGAGAGAGGGAGATAAACATTGATTCAGTTGTAGAAAGAGTCCATTTATAGTAAGCTGCCAAATTAGCTAAACAATTCGATTGAGTTGCCAATTGAGTAATTTCCTTTTCCTTCTCATTGTCAAGACAATCCTTTCAGAGTTTTATGTGCGCCAGCTGGTTGATTAGGAGCTGATCAGCGGTAGCATGATGTTTAATTGCTGCTCACCGTCAAGTTTGGGCCATAAACATTTTAACTAGGTCCATAAACTGTCTAATAGAGGCCATCAAATCGTTTTGCATGATTTATGGCACATTGCTGCCCACATTTTTCTTGCCATGTAGCATAAAAATGTTGTAAAACTGTGTAGAGAGAAAAATGTGCTCGCATGGGAATATAAAGCGCTGCAGTAATTGGAGGCAGCAGCAGGAGGAGCGGCAGCGCCGGCAGCAGAGGAAACTCCCCATTGACGCTTAATCAATACCCAAATCATATCGCACAGGAACAATGATCGAGAGAGATAGAGAGAGAGAGAGGGTAAGGCAGAGAGGGGGACAAGTGGAAGGGGAACAATGCAATATAAATATTTGACGTGTGAGAACGTTTGGCTTTTATGGCTACCCGAATGGAAGAAGCCGCCTGAGAGCCAGTTGCTCGTCTCTCTCTCTCTCTCTCTCTCTCTCTCTTTCTCTCTGTGTGTGTGTGTGGCAAAGTGAGTTGTTTAGCAGGCGACATAACAATTGCAGATTTAGTGAAATTGCTTTTACCCCCGTCCCATGCCACGCCCACAACTTGAGCTGTGCGCCGTTCGTGTCATCGTGTTGTAATCAAATGGAACTCGACGCATAATGGCGCAAATTGCGCTTTTATGTAGGCTGTCGAATGGAGCCCCCTCGCCCCTTCGCACCGAAATAGCTTTGTACTCTAGCTGGGTGGTACTTTGTGCAGCGCATCTGTCAGATGGTTAAATACCCGACTCTGCTAGGCCATCTGGAAGTGGATGCCGCCCACAAATTAGCGCCCAAGCATGGCTCGATTCGACTTCCCAGTTCGGATCCAAATTGAAAATAAAATGTGGCACGTAGAGAGCATCGCATGCGGTTCATTGGTAATTCATTTATGCGCACATTTGCTTTCGTCCGTCTGTCTTTCTGTCTCTCTGTCTGCCAGGCAGTCAGGCAGTCCGTCCGTCAGTCGGCCTTGCTGCAGGTGTTTCGCATAAGAAATGACTGCCATCGATAGGGAGCGCCGCATTACACGTAATTTATACTTTTTTGGCAGCCACTTTGGCCCTGACTCCGGCCCCGGCAGCCCAGCACGGCCCGGCCAGTCACCACGCACGACTTGACGTCATGATAATGTATCGAATTCATTTTCCACTTGTTTTGCTTGCCAACTTGCCAGCCACGCACCCACACACACACACACATGCTACCTGTATTCCTCGTTGTGGCGCCGCCTGGCCAGCTTCTCTGGGCATTGCGCTTGTGTGTGTATGTGTTTTTGTTGCTTTATTCACGTCTTTCCATGCCAACGTTTTGTTTGGCAAATATCAAAAACGCTTTCGACACATTCCACATTCATACTCAATTACCTACGTGGCAATTTTTTGCTCGGCTGCTGGAGAGGATTCAGGCCATCTGGCCGAGGGCCCCACGCAATTCGTTCGTTTCGAAACGGCGTATTTCATATTAAGGAGTATGTGGCAGGCTTTAAGTAGAATGGATCTAGCTGGGCATTAAATATTTATTACAGGGTATTTCGCAAGTCCATTTGCTGTGCTGCAACGCTCATACACTCGACGTGAATTGTAGAACTTTTGTTTTGTGCTTTCTGTTTGAGTTCGCCAAGCCAACGTTCAATGACTTGGCCAGGCCAAAAAGTTTGTTGCAAATATTTGACCATCGACCGCGCACAGGCAAGCACTCCATCCCCAGACAGGGAGCGAGAGGGAGAGAGGGAGAGAGGGGTGAGTGGAGCGGCCTGTGTTGTTGTTGTTGTTGTTGGCTTGTTGCCGACCAGTTTGGCACGTTTGCTTTACGCTATTCGCCGAATTTCATTCCAATGCATTTATTTATTTGACTTCTTTTTGGACTCTTGCGCTGCCTGGACAAATAAAACAAGTTTTACACAAAAATATCTGCAATTTCTATGCTGCACAACAGTGTGTGAGTGTGCGTGTGTGTGTGTTTGTGTATAGCTGACCAACTTTAAATTATTAATATTAAAATTGCTTTTATGGAGCTTCGCACAACTCGTAAATTTAACTTTGAATAATTTGCCGTGCACGGCCAACCCAATCGCAATCGCATGCAGCCAGTCGAACAATATGTATGTATGTGCACTCGAGCCCATTGCCATAAAAATAATATTCTGCTTTGCCGGCTCACTAAATCAATCATAATCAATATTGAAATTTCTATGAATATATTGAAAAATATGGCCAACGGACGCTAATATAAATTTCACATTGATTAAGGCCGGCAGAGGATATGCACTATGGCCATCAGACAGGTCTAATAACTATCATAAAAGGATTGCACACATGCATAAATGAATAACTTATATGTATAGACAACTTGTGTGTGTGTGTGTGCGTGTGTGTGTGGAGCTTAAGATATTTTCCTCATATGTATGCGTATGCATATATGAATATGTATAGCAAAAGATGTGAGACTGTTTTATTCAGAGAAACATGACTGCAGAGCATAAGAGCTTGGAGTTTGTGTGGCGCAGGAATTGAAAATCGAAATTTTGTGTATAATTAAACTGCTGGTATAACTGAAATATCTATAATTGTCATCTGCAAGTATATGGAAATGATAAGAGTTATCAATAAATAACGCACAAAGGTTTAATTTGGGCGAGATTAAACCACAGTCTTCGCTAATACCAACTTCAACTTCATCCATCTGATTTTTAACGCTCTATTCACATTTTCATCAAAACTCATTATCCTGTTAAATCATTCTGAAGGTCCTTCAGGCTATAGTATATCGGTTATATTTTTTCGTTATTTATATATTCAGCTCAGCTCTGACCTTTTTCGATTGTCCTTCTGCACAATTAAAGGGTATTCGCTTGTCAATTAGTTTCCATCGCATTTGCTTGCCTTTTTTTTTTCTTTTGGTTCGATTTTTCTTTGGCCTTTTTTTGCACGCCACAAAACACAAAACACACAAATTCACTCAGCAAAATTGTCGGCTGCGTTCGCTGATTGATATATTGAGCGACTGATTGATTGATTGATTGATGGTTGCGCTCTCTGCGATTAGTTGCGCTAAAAGCGTCGAATGTGCTAATTAAATTGGCATTCGCCTGGTGGCGCTGAGCCCAGAGACTGCCCGCAAGCAGCTGCCCGCTATCAGTCAATTGAGTTCACCTACACAAACACACACAGCACACACACACATACACACCTTTGGCTTTCAAAACGTTTTGTGCCTTTTAGTTGTTTATGTATATTTCAAATGGAGTTTGTAATTCAATCGGACGCGAAAGCCAAAACAGCAACAGACACAGAAACAACAACAACAGCAACAACAGCAACAATTGTCGACATTGAGCGGAAGCTGCCGTCGCTTGTTGTCAATATTTGTTTTTGTTGCGCTTTAATTATTTTTACGCCCACCTGGGCACGCCCTTGAACGGAAATTGCATAGTGTCGTGGCAGCAGCAGCAGCAGCAGCAGCAGTCCGTTTTCGTTTCATTGCATTTTTGTTTTATTTTAATTGAATTTTGAAATATGTGTTGGCCATTTTGTAGTTTTTGTTGTCGTAAATGCAATTAATTCGAGCATTTTTTGAATTGTTTCATCGAACCGTGCGCGCAGCGCTATTTGTTGCTGTAGCTGCAATAAATTTACCACACGTTAAGCATAAATCAAATGCATTAAGAATCAGCCGTCTGCTGCCCCGGAAATTGTTAATTAAATGAGTTGCTGTTGTTGTTGCTGTTGTATTGTTGCGTGTCGCATTTTTATAGCAGCTATCAGTAGGCAGACCTAAATCATGTTCCAACTTTTTATTGGGCCTTTTTAATCGTGGCCTAGCTAAAACGTTTTGTTAATTTGTTGCAATCAAGTTGGCGCACGTGGCGTATGCGCAATTTGCATGCCGCTTTATTGATATGACCGCACGCCATTTACTAAATATATACAAACAAATGCGCGCACACACACCAGCACATATATATATACATTTGAAGCAAGCTTCACATGGTCAATTTCATTCAATTTATATTGGTCGAGAGAGATTTTAAAATAATTGGCCAACAAGCAAAAGTTTTTTGTTGAAATTTCCGCAAGAGTTTTAATTGCTTTAGTCCAGTGGTCAAGTGTAAATACAATTATTTTATTTTTCCAATATATTTACGTTTTTTCACAGTTACTTAAACGTGAGCTTTGCCTTTAGTTGAAGCCGCTATCAAATATTTATAGCCATGATTCCTTAATTTGAGGCTGTTGCCTTGACTGGCCTGATATATAATTGGCTTTTAAATATTGTAGTACCTCCAGCTAGCAAGCAAGCATGCCAAACTTTGCCTTCACTCTTGCCTCTGTACATATGTACATATATGTATGTATGCATGTATGTATATGTATTTAATTTCTGACTGCAACTTTATCAGATTTGCTTCATTCTACATGCATGCAATTTGCTCTGGCTGCAACTGTATTTCTCGGATGCATGCAGTTATTTTAGCTGCCTTCAGCATTTAAGTTTTTGCTCTCGACTAGGCGATGACCCATGGCCATGGGGCGTATACGCAATATTATTTCATTTGATGGAATATGCCAAACGAGGGGCTTTTGCGGTAACTTTGACTGGCCAAATAAAAAAAGTGAAATAAAGGATTGTACAGAAAAACTTTTGTGCAAACTAATTGTTAATTGAAACAAAATCCCGTCCATTTGTTGGCGCTGCAGTTGCCAGCCATTCACTGGCTGCAGGCAAAGCGAGGCACTTGCCGTCAAACAAATGCCAACAATTAACTCGGCCAACAATAAGAGCGAAACTGAACTTAACTAAATGCTTTGGCCATGCCAGCCGCTGGCATTAATATGAATACAGAACAAGCTGGTGGGTGAGGGTGGTAGGTAAGGGGGCGTGG
Organism: Drosophila aldrichi; assembly: GCA_035045965.1. Lineage (NCBI taxonomy): Eukaryota > Metazoa > Arthropoda > Insecta > Diptera > Drosophilidae > Drosophila > Drosophila aldrichi. The sequence continues at coordinate 6,371,357 of JAWNOM010000501.1, read as the reverse complement.
TACTTACCGCTGAGCACAATCACAATCGCAGCGAGCAGGAGCGGCCAGGCCATGCCGTTGCTCTCGGCCATATGGAGTGGCGGCATGGTGACAGCGGCGACAGGAACAACAACCGGAAATGCAGTAAGCCGTCTCCTGGCCCCTAGCAGCGGGTAGTGGGCAGCGGACGGCGGGCAGCGGGGGCGAGCTGAGCGAATGCCTTTGTTTTATTTTAGGTCTGCCTTTGGCCTCGGTCTGGGTGTCTGACAATTTTCTATGCTGGCAGCAGCAATAACCAAGTTAGCGACGTCATCATCAACATCAGGAGCAGCTGCTGCAGCAGCAGCGTCATTATTGGCGTCTGCTCACGCTCTCTATTAACTTGGCCAATTGCCAAGCCGGGGCACAAAAGGCAACTCTGTTTTGGCCCAGCAGAAAAGTCGTACGCTGTTTGTTTTTTCTATTGCCCAGCCACTGTTTTATGCGCGATGCCTGCAAAGAGAGAGAGAGAGGGAGATAGATGCTGAGTGAGTGGGAGCAGCAGTTAAGTTCTCTGTTTGTGGACTGACATGAAAGTTATTGCTGTGACAAAAATACTTAAAATGTAGGTGAATAACAGCAGCAGCAGCAGCAGGAGTGGGATTGGGGAGTGGGGACTGGGAGCAGATGCACTCATTGCCACGCCTCCGCAGCTCTTCCTGTTAAATGAAAAAAAATATAACGAATGGCGAAAAACGAAAACGGAAATGAGAGCAAAACGATAATGGCGCACGCCGCCTGCATAATGATATAGCCAATGGCCGATGGTGGTTCCATTGTGGCACCACTTGCTTTTTATATTTCTATTACGGCGACTCGCGAGCAGCTATGCAATTGAATTTGCCAAAAATAGTTACTTACATTCACTTATCTGGCTGTCGCCCCTACCCCCTCCCCCACCCCCCTGTAATGGGGATAATTGACAAATCCTGCCAACTTTCAGCTCTGATTATGATTATGCAGCATAATTACTGTGAATGTGCAGCGCGGATGACTGCCTGATCGATTCACTCTCACATTTATGTGCAAATAATGAGAGGCGGCCATATTTATAACGCATACGCCATGTGCACATTCAGCAGATACAAATTCGCATTTACGAATTTTTTCGCATTTATTTAGTAAATTTATCCGGCACTGGCTGCCATTATTTGCCATTTGGCATGGCAATGGGCATAATTCTAATGCACGGATATTATGTGCTCGTCGTCTGTTCATGCAAATTACTTTCCCCCCTCCTGCCATCCAGCCCAAGCAGTCTGTGCACTGTGCTTATTGTTAGGAAACGGAAACGGCGCAGCCAAAGGCCCCCCCCAAAAAAAAGGAATTTTTATTATTGTTAGCAATTGGTTTATGCTTGTATCTGTCTGTATTTGTGTGTGGGCTGTCTGTGAGTGTGGGTGTATGTGCAAGGCCTCTGCATGTGCGTGTGTGTGGGCCAGACTTTAGACTTCGGAAAGCAATTTGCCACGCACTGTCAGTGAAGTTGAACGCGATGGAACATTTCTAATTTTCAGCTACGAAAAATTTATACAATAAAAAAAAAAAAAAAAGGCATAGCCCAAAGGCAGAAGCAGACCAAGAACGAAAAATAAAATAGCATAAAAATAATAATAGAAGAGCAGAAAAATCAGCCATTCAGAAATTTACATAAAGCTCAACTCGCATGCATGTAATTTGTAGCAGACATAGAATTGCTTTTACTTTCAGCTCGCCTTTGTTGCCAAATTCGCATTTAGCGAGCATTAATCAAAATGGAAAAAAAAAAAACATGTTTAACCTTACACTGAGTATATGTATATATAAATAGATGTTAACTAACTTGTTCATAGTTTTACATGTTTTTGGTTTAAATTAAATGTATATATTCATATATAAACTGAGCGCACATATGTCATATATTTTATTTCAGCGTGAAGCTGTTGATGGGCATCCCAGTTGAACGTGGCGTATACTTAATCTGTTCTGAGCTCAAAGTGCATTTGGCGTGCCTTTTAGCCATTTGCTTGTCTGACATTTTTGCTTTCTTTATAATTATTCAAAAGCAGGCAACACCAACGCCAACAACAACAACAACAACAACAATAAAATTTATATAACATTATAAAGCAATTTGCAGTAAATCACCAAAGTGCGGCGCGCGTGTTTATAAATCACAAGCAGCTCTGTTAGTCGCAACCCGTGCGGATTCCCAGCGCCCAGCCCAGCACATGGAGCTGTGCCCCGCCCACCGATTGCCAAGTAACGCCCACAGCCCAGTCCGGGCCTCTGCATGCTTTGGTTTGAAGCAGTTGGCAGACCAAAAATCGAAATGAATAATTAATATGTCGCGCCTGCGGACGATCCGGACAACGACGGACGGAGACGCGGCTCCACATGCTCTGCCAGCCGACGGAGGGCAGCATCAAAAATGAAAACCAACCAAAAAAGGAGAAGGAAAAAAAAAAGCGTTGGCAATTTGCTGGTTTTCAGTAATGTAAACAAAACAGCGCCAAAATCCAAAAGAGAGAAAAGAAAAACAAAGCCAGCGCTCATGTGAGGCCCCAACGGCGTCAGCTGAGCCAGGCCAGAGCCATGCCAGAGCCATGCCAGAGGAGGCAAAAAAGGCTCGACGAGATTGACAAATTTGCTAGAGCGACAGCAAATGAAAACCGGAGACGACGGCAACGGCGTCGGCGGCTGAATGAATTTTTCATTTATGACAATGTTTACGTAATTTGACAGCCAAAACAATTTTCGTACTCTATTTGCTGTGGCGCACGCTGATCTTCCGCATGGGCGTACGCAAATGGACTGCCATTTATTGTTCTAGCCCAGCAGCAGAGCACGGCACACATTTTTGTCCAATCAACCAAAGCATCCAGTTCTGGCTGCTGCCTAATCAAACGTATGTATGTGTTTCCCTTTATCTCTCACTCTGTGTGTGTGTTGCCTTTAAGCCATTTTAAATGGCCAACGATTTGCTTGAATGTCGTGACATAAAAGTGCAATCTATAGTCCATTTAGTGGCCACCGGATTAGCAGACTTAGGCAGCAGGACTAAGTAGCCACAGCTAGTTGCAACAAGCCGTTCATTGTGTTCAATTTAAATTGCTTTGCCACCTCGCAGCTGAAGAAAAACTGCCTGCTGAATGGCAGCTTAAGAGTCTGACTAAAGGCAACACAGAGAAAGAGAGAGAGACAGAGAGAGAGGGAGAGAGTGAGAGGCTTATTCACGCAATTCAATTTGTTAGACATTTGAGCAGCTAAGCATAGACGAGACAGCTTTGCCACAGTCTGTAAAAACTGAAGTAATTATGAAGCTTACTAACTTGGCTTAGCACATTTCTATTTCAGGCCATGGCAACTACTATCCCACCCCAAAATTCCAGTTGAGCCATTCACTCCCTCATCAAAGCTAAAGCCCATTTCAGTGCTTTGATCCCATAACTTTTTGGGCATCGTTTGTCAAACTTTATGTTAATTTGGCCAAATTGAGCGCTGTTGGTAATTGAAAGGCAGCTGGAACAATAATCGTGACAATGATCCGGCTGACCTTGACATCGAATCATTAGTCAAACCATTGCAGCCAAGCGGAATTGAAACATGGTAATGAAGAGAGAGTGGGAGAGGAAGGGGGGAGGCGAGTGGGGAATGAAAATAGATGCTAGTTTGTAGGAGAGAAAATTATTGTTTTGCTCAATTTGGAGGCGCTTTGTTTGGAGTCTGTCGCTTCACGGCATATTAAACCACATGAATAAATTACAATTGCAAATAGGCAATTTCCTACACTTCCTTCCCATTGACAAACCGCAAATGGGGCGTGGCCAGTGGGACAGTGGGCCAGCCGGTTCGGTTGGTTGGTTGGCCGATTTCTTGTTGTTAACTGTGGAGTCGCTTTGTTGGTCTATATAACGTCTAATTTGCAATTTTGTTTAATTGTTTGTGGCTTTGGATTCTGACATAATTCGATGTTTGCTGCTGTTGGTTGGTGTTGTGATCGGGCCACGCCCATTGCGCCTCACTGACTCACTTGCTTTTCCGTGGCATTCCGTGCAGACAGAAGTTGTTTTTGTAATTGCTGTAGCTGCTGTTTGTGTTTTGCGTTATTTGCGGTTTTAGTTCGGGTCAACATCAATGAGCATTGGCACACACACACACACACACACACGCAATGGAGCCACAGCGCCCATTGGGGGGTCTCGTTCGGTTAGTGGTTTCCGCTCGAGCAACGTCAGCTCTTTAACTCAACCCAGTTGGCGCTCGTTGGCCCCGCTGGCCAGCCGCGTGCCTTGCCTAAATTATAATAAAAGGTTTCATTGCGGCCAACTCAAAATATGAGCCAGCCAGCTCGCTGCTGTGCTATTCTTTGCCCTTTGCTTTGCTTTGCTTTCAGCAATTAAATGAATGCCAGCGAGTAGACAAAGGAACGGCTCAACTCGACTGCCCCAACCACCAACCACCGCACACCACCCACTGCCAATCAATTGGTATGTCCGGCTGTCCGGCTGTCCGGCTGTCCGTCTGTCACAATAGTTATTCTTTGCAACGACTTTTTGGCCGACTCTGAAAGCCACTCGAGCGCAACGTCAATGGCATTGTCAACGTGCTTGGCAGCCCTCGGGCACTTCACAAATTAGCTGTACGATTGCCTTGCACTTAGTACACTTTCTTTTCTCTCTGTGTATACTTTTCAAAATTGGCTTTCACACGCCATTAGCATTTAATTGCAACTGCAGCTGCAACTGCTGCTGCAACTGCTGCTGCAACTGCTGCTGCTGCTGCCTGCTGTTCCCATGTTGACCTTGTTAACAAGCGCATTTGGCTTAAACAGCGTACACAGCACGACTTTAACAAAGCTGCTGCCGCGCACCCGGGGGAGGCAGCAGCAGCAGCGGGGCGTAGTCATTTGAGAAATCAAATATTATTCTTATTACTGCAATTTAAACTACGCGCATTTACTGAGAGCTGGGCGCGTGCCATTCGAGCCATTGGATAAGCGAACGCTTAACTAAAATTTACCAATTAAATTTGCCCTTTTTTTCCCCACAGATGGCGCTTAAGTGGGGTCCCAAAAATAAACTCATATATAAACTGTGAATTTACATATAAACGAGTTAAAGTGCTCGCTGAATGCCTTCTAAATGTCTATCGGCATTCAACTGATGGATGTATATATATATATATATATATGTACATGTATATATATGCTGACAATTGAATTGGAAAAGGCGTCCCCACAGCCACTTCAATTGAAAATTGTGTGTGCGTGGCTTAAGGAAAATGTTGCCACAGAAAAAGCAGTTCACAATCAAATTCCGATGCGATGCCGGCGAAACGCATTCGGCATAGGAGAAGCCCTGAATGGGAACAGGAACGGGAATAGGAATAGCTGAAGCAATACGAATCGGGATCGAAATCGTAGCGACGTTTTTAGTGATTGTTAGATGACGATGCCTCAATATCTCCATCACCAACGACTTCTCTATCGTTGATTCGTGTCCCATTCCCATTCGCAGTGCCACAAAGCCCAGCGCTTGTTGCCATTGATGTTTTGCTGTGCACTCGAGTGTGTTTTCTTTGGTAATGGAATTTATTAATATTTCATTGTGTGGCAAGCGAGTCCAAGGGGAGTGGGGGGTTAGGGGTAGATGCCGTGTAAGCGACAAGTGTATTTGAGATTGCTGCTGCGAGGAATGTCAACAATTGCCACAGGCATTTGCTATTTCGATTGAAAACCACCAAGCAGCAGCCACTCACTCATTCAGCATATTTTATTTGTGAAATTCATTCGAGTTTCATTCAGCTTCAAATCAATTAGAAACTAAACAATTGACTTAAAGTGCGGATCACATAATTGATATTCAATTGATAAGTTGCGCCAGATTGGAAGGAATTGAAATTAAATGAAGTGTCAAGGAAACATTATTTTAAATTGTGGTTTAAGGCCAGCAATTAAAGCGAAAAGTTGCAGAGCTTCAGTGACTAGCAAATACTCTGCCAAGATATACATATACATATACATTCACGCCTGTTATTGGTCTTAATTACTTACTTAGTATTTCTGCATCGCATTGCTTTTCATTTGCAATTAAATCAACTTCAAATTGAATGCTTAAAATATTTCCAAATTATCGTTTTAGCCGAGACTTAAATTATTTGCCAAATATTTTACGCCTGATTTGCTTTAACTGCAAAATTGTGAATTGCATTAATAACTGCCAAATGGATGCTGCGTGGTTTTTGCTCAAAATTAAGCTCAGATTGTTATTGTTGTTGTTGTTGTTGTTGATGCTGCCAGCCAGCATGAATGCATTATTCATATGGGTGCCGTTTTTGGCCAAAAAAGTTGCAGCAGCAAGGAATTCTTCTGTTGACCAACAAAGCGCATAATGCAAGTTTTGCCAAACGGAGGAGCTGTGGAAGGCCGCTGCTCCATAAAGCTCCATAATCATTTCAAATTCCACAACAAACAGCAAAAATCAAATTTGAGAACTTGTAAGAAATATCGTACACGACATGCTCCACAGTGCACTAGCTCTTGGCAACTCTTACTCCCCTTCTCTCTCTCTCTCTCTCTGTCTCGCTCTCTCGTTCTCTAATCTGTAGGAAAGTTTGCTGGCATGGAATACGAATTTCTGGTGCAAAGCACAAAAAACCGATGTAGCAACTGAATATGAAGCATGGTATGAAGATGCCCTGGTGGCAGAACATGAGGAACGTTGCGGAATGGGGGAAGGCGAGAGAAAAAAGCACTTGTGATTTCAGAAATCAGAGCTGGCTGGGCGTGGGTGTACGGCTGGCGGCGTCTTGCTTAGACCGCCCGCTGCTCGAACAATATGAAAATAATAAAAACAGTTTCATAAATCAAGAACATGATAACGAAAAACTCTGCATAAAACTTGAGCAAGGCGAAAGTCGAACACTGAAAAATGCAAGAGACGCATGGAATGCCTGCAGCCTGCTCCCGATGCAATTCCTCCTCCTACAAAACAAAAACAAAAACAAGAACAAAAATCGAAAGTTAAGCTCATGCAAAGACGGAAATCAACTCGAACAACAGGAACTGTCTACACATCCAAGATCCTTCAATGCCTCGCGTGGAAAATGCACAAAAATAAGTTGAATTTCTGTCGAGCTGACATCAGCACGTGCTCCACATACAATGCCACACACAAAGGTGGACGGACTGAGGAGCTAACAGAGAGCTGCAGCTACTTGTATTTTGCTGCGTATTATAATTAAATTAAAGACCATCAATCAAATCCATCTATGATTTATACAATATCGTATGCAGCTTACTCACATTCGGCTCTCTAACGATTTCGCTTGCCATTGTTGTCGATGGACTGACTGCACAGTCCAATGCATTATCATGTCTTTTGCCAGCCACGCCCACTCACCCACTCGTCCCCCCTCGCCGAGAAGCGCCCGCAATGCAATTTCGCGCCAACAAACTGCAATCGTCTGTCGATCTATCAACGAGCCGTAGCGCAACTGTTTATTTATCTGGTGCTGGCCAGCGAATCCTGCTGTGCAGTGAGATAGTGATTTGTTGTCCTGCCTGAGCTGACTGTGCATACAAAATTACTGACAAGGACGTCGACGACGCGGCCAGTTAATGTGAAAAATGTACGCAGCAAGTGGCGTGCATGCATAGATTTTCATTGAGGGGGAAGGGGGGCAGGAGTTGCAGCCATTGCTGCGTCTGCTCCGGAATTCGTTTGCACCCAATCGCATATGCCCCATTGATTTACTTCCCAGCGAACGTGGGGCGTGGCACACTGAACTGGTCTGCGCTTGACGTTGGCAAAACAAATCAACGCTGGCTGCCTGACTTTAAGCCGACACAAAGCCGCTCAGTAATGCAATTAAGCTAACGCCTCGCAAAGCCACTGCCCTGTAATAGAGACAAATGGGTAGTATAGACGCTGGACTTGCTAAGCTGCAGCTGTTAACATTTTTAATCGGCACTCTCTCTCTCTCTCTCTCTCTCTCTATTCACTGATTGAAAGACTCTGCCAGCACAGACATTGTCATCCCACTCCGTGTCCAGCTGGGAATCGATTAGCTCTAGTTTCTAGTGAGTGGCCAGCCTCTGGCTAAATATTTGCACAGCCTCCGTTTAAGGGCAATCAGCAGCAGAAGTCAGTGCAACAATTGCCCAGCCTCGGGCGCTGTTCATTTGCCTGGGAGACTGTCGAGACTGTTAATGGACCACATTAGACACAAAATGCGAGCCCATTTATAAGATCCTGCCCGAGTAAGGTAAACACACGCACACCCACAAATCTCTGGCCGTATGTTGGGCTCATAAATGCGCAATTTATGGATAATAATTGGCAATAAGCGGCACACAGCTGTCGTCGAGTCGCCCGGGCCCATTTGCACAGCCAAGCATAATCAAATATGCTATTTCTTCCAAGAAGGCTAGCAAGGACATGCCCAACGATTTGGGTATGTTTGCCGACTCGACTCTCGGCTTTAATTTGCAGCCTAAGTGGCCTAGCCGTAGCCCGCCTCCGGCAACATCATCCACGCTGCAAAGGCTGTTGCAACAGTCGAAAAGAGACGGCAGAGAGCGGAAAACTCTCTAAAAGCTGTTGCCTAATTTATTGTTGCTTCAATTTGTATTAAATTGCAAATTGGACAGTTTGCAAATCATTCCATGTAATTTCACACTGATTGCCGGAGTAGGCAAAGTGTTTGCTTACTTGACAAACAGCCTCTGCATGTACATACGAAGAATATATCCAATTCCAGTCGGTTTTTGATGAATTGCTCGCAATGAACTCATTTTTCACTTCATATATCAAAATTTGTTGCCTACTTTGCAGCGCACATCAATTAGGCAGAGGGAGGAGAATCAATGTTGTTATTAAATTTTTAACCATTTACAAATGGTCGTCGACCGCAACCGCAGCCAGAGCGCCAGCCAGCGCCTTTGTTGTGTGCGATGTATGTGTGTGTGTGTGTGTGTGTGTGTGAGCGATTGCTGGCAGCGCTTTAAATGCAATTTAAAACGGCGGAAAGCCGCAAATTTCCGCCATTCATACAAAATTAAACGCAAATACAACGCGCTGCAAAAGCTTTTCTCCACTCAGACTAAGTAAATAGCATCATTGAGTAACTGCACGCATATCCTTGTGTATCCGAGTGTATGGCCGCGAGTGTGAGCGGGCCGCAAGGAAATTAATTTCCGACAGAAGTCACACAGCATACCATCGAGCCGCGACCAAGGCGCCAGCTCGCGGCAGTGATAATTAAGCTCAGTCACACGGCGACAGACATTGAGCTGGGCCCACTCGCAGGACACTCATGCGGGCTGACCGCACACAAACAGTTGCCTGCCCGCTGGCTGGCTGTGTTTGCCTTGAAGACGGCCGACACGTTGAAAAAGGATGTCAGCCAGTGGCCCAGTTGCGAAAAAGGCCACTCGCACCCAGGACACGGCTGTCGGCAGCCAGGACAACATTGGCTGCGACCGAGGCTCTGACTTGGGCGCAGCTATCATCGAGCCGCTGCTGCGGCTGCTGCGATAAATTTGAGGCCAATGTCGCTGTGCGACATAAATCAGGCAAAAGATTTATGGCGTATCGCGTAACTTGGCGGCGATAAGGAGCAGAGCTGGCCAGGACATTGGCTGCCGGTAGTGCAGTGGACTGAACCGACTTTTAATATACCCAAGCCAAATGATTTTCTGAGTTTCCGGATTGCGCCGAATTCAGGCTGCGTGCCATGCCGCACGCACACGCTAATCAACCCTTTTCAGAGCCGACTGGCAGGGGTATCGGAGACCAAAGATAGCACAAAGCTAACCAGGGGCCGGGGCGTGGGGCTTGGCTGACCACATCCGAATGTCGCCTCGCCCTGTGATTATCACAGTGGGACGCGTTTAATTGTACATATCAGCAAATTGAAAAGGGTAGCATGTCCTCTGCACAGTTGGCCTCACTCAGCGCCGCTGATAAGGCGCCCCTCGTCTCTGTGTCCTGTGTGCCCGGGCGACTTGGCTCTCTATGTGGGTCAGGCATTGACAAATTCATTAGGCGCCGGAAATGTTTGTGGTCCGAGCTGCGCTGCGCAAGATCGGCCGGCCGGCCGGTCATAAAACCAGTCCAAAAAGCCCCAGCGAATGCCCCAATTTACATTCGAAACATATTTTCATTAGCGCCGCACAGATATCTCATAAAGCGTCCAGTCATTTCATTTCACTTAAGCGGAAAAGCCTTCAGGAAAACATAAAAAAAAAGAAAAAGAAGCGACACAAAAGCTCGAAAGGAAAATATAATATATATAAGTATATACATATATCTCTGTATATATATTATGTTAAGTAAAAGGAAAATTTCTTAATATTAAACAAAATGTGAATGCGAATGGCGTACGCGGACGCAATGCGAACGTTCGCGGCCAATATTAAAATAAAGTCCATCACTTACATTTGCTTTCTTATTTATGCGACCGCCCGTCGCCACCCGCTACACAGCGCCCACCCTTCCAATACTAAGCCCCTCTGCACTCAATAGGCAACCCCTGGGCCAACCCACGACCATTGCGCGGCATTGTAATCGCAACATGGTGGCTTCGTCTTGGGCTGTTCGCCATAAAAGTTAAGCGCCGTCCAAGTGCAGAATGAGGACAGCTCGCGTCAGGCATTCAGTCATTGGGCCATTCGGCCATTCAGTCAGTCAGTCAGTCGGGCTACAGTGGAGCACACAACAGAGATGAAAGTGAAAGTTAAGAGCCCTTTACAACTTTTCTTTTTATGACTTATTGCTCTGTCGTCTACGACAGCCAAGCCAAGAGCAACAACAACAACAACACTGCGTGAGGTGTTTTCTGTTGTTGCTCTGCTTCATTGTTGCTGTTTGCTGTGCTCGCGCATAAATATAAACAACAGCGCGAGCATTCTGAAGCGTGCGTCTTTTCAAAAGCTTGTTTACCCTTCACACGACGGGGCGTATGAGTAATGTGGCTGCAGCAGCCAAGCTGGCAGGCAGCCCGAAGCAAAGCCAACACCTGTCACCCTGCCACAGATAATTGCCCCATAACTGAGCTGCGCGTGTATGACAGAACTCTACGAAAGTTTTATTGCCATTGCCGAAGATGAGTGGATGGAAAAGAGTCATGGAATGGATGGCAATGAAACAGACAGACTCTAGCTCGCCTTTCTCAACTCTTTGGCATCTCCATTCCATTATTCCTCGCTGTCAATTCAGGCTTACTTCAGCCTAATTTCCGCAATCAATAAATATAGTCGTTTAGCCTTGACATCTTGCTTACGCGGATGCCCTCTTCATAATAATATGTTTTAATAATGTGTATCTTAATAATTCTTATCTTTTACATCCGCATCTTTCAATTCCAACACGTGCCGTAGACCTCACTTGTATCCGACCAGAAATGCATCCGGCTAAAGGCGCTTACTTAATGTCTACCCACCCATATGCGTGTGTGCGTGTGTGTGTTAAGGGAGTTAAGTGTGTGTGACACTCTGGCAGCAGGAGGAGCAGCATTGCTCGCCGTCTGCTGCGCCGCAGTGGAGCAGCTCTTAAATCAAGGATGCCTAGCGCTGAGGGGAGCCGTCGGGTGGGCAAAGCGTATATCTTTTCACAATATTTGCTGACATGACAACCGAAAAGCATAACACGCGCCAGAAGGTGATAATGACAGTTTAGGCATTCATTACACGTGTTGCTGATAAGGCGGCAGGTGGGCGGCCGCTGGAGGCGTGGCAAGGCGACGCGGCGTTGACATTGACATGCCCGCGCATCGGCCCGCCGCTGATAACAGTCAACAATGTAAATTAATAAAGCTGCCAAGCGGTGACGCCCCCCAGGGTCCCTGCTCAATGTCCTGGCTGTCCTGCGTGTTTGCCATAACAATATATTTCATTTGAATCAACAAGGCACAGACACAGGAGACACAACAACAACAACAATAGCAACAACTAAAAGAACGAAAAGAAAGCCCAGCAGCCACAGTAAAAACACAGAAACCAAAAAAGAAAAAAAAAATGAGAAGACCAAAGACATTCACATATTTTAAAATATGCACATTATGAGTAAAGTAATCTGATTTTTATGTTAATGAAGCTGGCGAGCGGGCCATAAATCCTGGCCAGGACTCTGGCAAGCGCCACTTTAAGCAATTACTATAATTGCTATCTCGCACACATACGCACACACACACACAGCGGCATACACGTGTACACACACACACACTGATACATATATCAATATTCATGCAAAGCTCGGACAAACTTTGTTTCTGTTTGACTTTTGTTGGCCAAGGGATGCCAGTGATGGCAGCGGCTGGGGCAGAGGGACGTACCGTGCCCGGGCTGCCAAGGACCTGAAACTTTTGCTCATCAAATATCAAAGCAACACGTGTTCTGATCTCTGCTTGATTTGTTACCACTGCCAAACAAACAAGACGTGAAGCTTCCTCCAGGCCGGCAGGTCTTCAAAGACACACACAAACACACAGTCACATGGCGCACACACGTGCGCTATTTGTTGCCAAAGTTAATGAGTTCAAGCTGCTGCCAAATACCATTGAAAAGTTACAGTTGCCAGCAAAATCAAGAGACGACAGTCATTAAATTTGCTTATTTGCACGCGAATTGTTATGAATCGAATTACTTGCACTGCAGCTGGCTATGCTGGGCATACCTCGCATCGAAAATATAGGGTATGACAAGTTGATGCGTTACCCAACTCTTGGTAAGTCAAGTGGTGCAGCATCTAGAATAATGTTGAGTTGACAGACAGGAATCAGCAGCAGCTACCCCTACAGGGTATTAATAGCCGTGTAGGGTATCATGAGTTAGGTCTCACAGGTAAGTCGAGTATCCCAAAGAGCACCTATTGTGGTGCATAACTGCAAAGTGGGCGTGGGCAGTAGCAGCAGTTTGTGCTTGAAGTGCCTTCAGCTCTGACAAGCTCTACAGGGTATTCTTAACCAAATCCTTTCATTATTTCGCAGTCTGCGTCTGGCAGCAACAATTAAGCGGTTGATTCTTGGATTTTGCATTTTCTGGCAGCACTTTTTTGTGCTTTGTTGATTGCGGCCAGAAGCCAACAAGGCGTTAAAATTAAGCCAAGGCTTAGACCATGCGATGCGAATATAAATGTAGAGCTGACTGTGTGACTGTGCATGTGTATGTGTGTGTATTTATGTGAATGTAGCCGCATCTGAGTCCAAAAGCAAATCAGCGTAAAGTAAACTTAATCAGCATTTCAATATTTTCATTTTTTCTCCATTCTATTTTCTGGTTCTCTGCCATTCGGATAACTTTTCTTGGCGCTTCTCCTTCGCCTTTACTGTGTATTATTTATTCAGATTGTGCGCCTGTTGCTGTCATTGCGCTTCATTTTCATCATTTTCGCAGCATTCTATCTCTCTCTTTCTCTTCGCCTGCGTCCTCGTCGCGCTGTGCTTTTTCAATTTCGCGCACTTCACTTTGGCGCATTCATTAGGCGAATGACTTGAGTTCTCCACCTGCCACGCCTACACAGCAACCCACTCGGGACCACCCTAGGGGGCTGGCTGCCAGCCTCTGCCTTGCATTAAGTTTTTTTTATTTAATTCGTGGCATTTAAAGAGCCATCGCAAATCGTGGAGCGAGCTCAACTGCGCTTCGAACAGGTGCAGGCATTTTAATTCTCATGAAGAACTAAACGCAAATGTTTGCACATTCAGTCGTAAAAATACTTGAAGAGAGTAGCTCACATTTTATTTGCCGCATTTGTTAGATTTCAGCTGCCTCTGCTGCCTCTGCTTGCCCCCTCGCCACACATACACTATCCAACAGGGCTTTGAAGACCTGCCGATGCGTAGGTAACTGAGCCAAGGTGCTGCACAACTTTTGCCCAAGTTTGTTGAGAGAAACTTGTTATGACTTGTTATTAAATACTTTTTACTTAGTCAATTTGAAGGCCATGCGCTCGTTGAGCTAAGCTCAAAATATGGCTAAGATTAATTATTGAAAGCGAAGGGAGGGCAAAGATTGAGCAGATTAAATTTAAATATTTTGGCAAATTCATGCCAATTTAAGGTGGATTACAGATTAGGAATATGAATGTTGACCCACATGGCAGAAAGTATTACGGATAGAGTATACGTTTGTCAGTGTTTACGTTGAGCTTATTTAAAATGCGTGCACAATTAAAGCGTAATTCATGGCCGACAGCAGTTTAGTGCTCTTTATGCTTTTAACGGTGCACTGGGGAGCATTTGTAGCAGCAGCAACAATAACAAATAACAGTAAAAAACAACAGAAAAAACGGTAACATGCAGTCAGACACGGCCCAAAGACAATGCGGGACCCATTTCAATTCGATGAGCGATGGCCGTTGGGCGATTCGAGTCAAGGCGAGTTTATGTGGCCCGCTTTTAATTCATTTCAACCATTCGGCGAGCTGATGCGATGTCTGCCAGCCAGAATGCCGACACAATTGGTGGCCAGAAGCCGGTTGGCTTCTTCGCATGTTTCTTTGCCCATGCCCCACGGCGGCGGCTTCGTTATATTTGTGGCCATATAAAAAACATCATAACTATGTGCTTCCATTTATGCGCATTGAAAAACTGTGCACTGGCCGGAGCAAAAATGTAAACAATTTCACGCTGCTGCCACGAGACACCCACACAGACACACGCCTGTACGGCTTTTTATGAAGCCTTGGCTAAAAACGGACCAAAGGCCACAGCAGCATGAATAAAAAAAAGAATGAATTGTGCTGAGATATCAAATATATATACGACTTGTAAATACCTCGTCTTATATGCTTAAAAATTCAAAGAAAAGATAAATAGTTTTTAGAGTGAGTCGGGGAAGAAAGGTAGAGGGGCAAGAGAGGAGAAAGAGAATATTTAATAGAAAGAAAATGTAAGAAATAAGTGAAATCAACGGAATGAATGAAAAGACATATTAAAAAGCGCCATAAATGAAAAGAAATGAAACGAAGATGGGAGAGAGAGAGAGAGAGAGAGAAAGAAATTAAGTGCATTAAATGAAATAAGCAGGGGAAATCTTAAAGGAATTTATCATATATATATATAAATAAAGAGAAAATAAAACGACTCCGAATGTGTGAGGGAGAAAGAAAATGTAATAAATAAGTGCTTAGTTAGAGAGAAAGAAAGGGAGGAAAGATCGATAGACATCAATTGAGTGATAAGGAGCTTAACTGCAAAAATAAAAACAAACGACACCCAAGGTGGCAAATATAGAAACATGAATTCATATATTTTCATTCAAGTTAAATGCAAGAAGTGTCGAAACGAAGTGCAAGCTAAGAAGCTTACCTGTAAATGCTACATGAGCGGGAATAAACATTGTATTACAAGAGTGTGAAGCATATGCAAAAGTTGATAGCTACAATAAAAAACTAAAAAGTTGTACAGTTTTTAATTATAAGCGAGAAAGAGAGAGAGAGAGAGAGAGAGAGAGAGAGATGGGAAAAACGGTATTGAGAGGAAACACAAGTCCAAGAGCAATAGAGAAACATAAGATGCTTAACTATAAAAGCAACCTAAGCTACTAAGACGAGAGAGAGCAGAGCTAATGCAGGAAATGAAAGATTTCAAGCTAAATGCAGGACAATAGTCATTGAAGATTCTCCAAACAAGGGCGAGGGACAGACAGTAAGAAAGAGAGGGAGAGAGATAATGAACAGCTGAGGAATATAAGAAGCTTAACTGCAATAGATGCAACTCAGCCAGAACCATAACAGTAGAGCTAATGCTAATGAGATGATACAAGAGAGAGAGAGAGAGAGAGAGAGAGAGAGAGAGAGAGAGTGAGAGTGAGAGAGAGATAAAGAGACTTTAAGAATCTATCCACCATTTAAAACATTTCAATCTCAAGCGCATCTATGCCTCTCTATGCTCATATTTTACAGGGTATTTTTGATACATAAATGGCCTCAATCCGGGTCGACAGACGCCAGCAGACAAATGCACTGCAGTGCCACAAACAGACGAAACGAAAGTGGCGCTGGCTGTCTGACTGGTTAGCTGGTTGGCCAGTTGGCCAGTTGGGCAGCTGGGCTGACCCTGCCTGCAGACAACAGCAAACAGACATCGAGGCACATGCAACATGCAACATGCACCACCAACGCCAGCGTCAGCGCCAAGTGAGCAGCGCAATGCAGAGTATAACGAGCGCTTAAATAATTAATATATAACTCATACGCAGCGTTGTGCCGGGCTTCTCGCTTACAGTTAACTCTTTTGCTTTATTGTTTTTTTTTGCTTTTGTTTGATTTTATTTTATCTTTTGTCGGGCTGAGACTATATACACTATACATCATAAACGTGCACTCTGCGCGCATATTAAATCAGCCACTGATTGATGAAGCTGTAACTGAGTCCCGGTTGCCTCTCTCGCTCTCCCTCTCCCTCTTGGTCTCTCTCTCCTGAGTTTTTATTATTATTTGTATCTGTTGAGCGAATGTAACTGTGCAACTGCTTCAGAGTAACTGCTTTAGTAACTGCTACTGTTTGCGCTCACAACTTCAATTAATTACAAAGGAGAGTGAAAAGTTTCGCAACGGCTTTGGTGCGCTGTCATTAACATTTTGCATTCGCATTCATTAGTCGGAGCAAAAGTTTCCGATGATAAATTGCATATTTAAGAACTTGGATCGTAGCGCTGCAAATCAAACTTCTGCCCGAGGTGTTGCGAGGGGGCGTGGGCCAGGCAACATTTTTGACTAATGCTCGTAGATATTCATTTGCTTACGCAAATGAAAAAATATTAACCCACTCCTTGAAAAGTGGGCGGGACACACTGAAGGACGTTGGCATCTAATCAAGATAAACAACGAAAGGTCTGCAAGAACATTACGTATACGACAAGGGGGGGAGGGGGATGGACGCAAGGCGGGTTGGCCGTTAGATGCTTGGGACAACAGCACATTATTTGAATTATTAATTAGCGCATAATTAGTTGGGTTGTTGTCTTGTCTTAAGCGAATTTTACTTTTGTTTTCTTCTGCCTCTGCTTCGTTGTCGTCTTTCGACCACGTCCTGCGGCCATAATTTGGCCCCAAAGCCACGGCCAAGCCTTTGATCTTGTCCAGCGTCCTACGCCTTTTGATTACGTAATTCATTTACCTCGCAAAAATTGCAGCAGAGCGCTAGTTCATCGGCAAGGACACAAAACAACAACAACAACGACAACAACAGTAGAAAAATATAAAAAACAAAAACAAAAACAAAATGGAATAAGCAAGAGCAGAGAAGAAAGACGCAACTTATTATGTGTCAAAAGCAAAGCGTGCCTGCACTGCCCTGACCCTGCACACCCACCAGCCCCTATCTCGGCCGCATTGACCCAATTAATTTGAACTGTAATGCAAAGTTTTGCTTTATGTTTCGTTTCGCTTCACCCTCTCACACACACACACATACACAGAACTGTCCACGCAATTAAAGCAACTGTGCAGTGGCTTATCAAGTGAAGCTTAAGCCCGAGTTTGGCTCCAAAAGTATATCCACAGGGCGAGCGAGGGGGGGCGTGGCGTGGCTGGGGCTGTTGAATGTGTATCCACTCATAAACTCAAACAAAATAAAATAAAATGTCATTTTTGAGCGCAACGCTTAAAATAGTCCAAAGTTTTAATGACTTTATTCAGTTAAAAACGACGACACAACCAGCAGCTACCGCCCCCAACCCCGCCCCCTACACCATACAGCTTCAACCCCACAGCAAAACTCAAATTAAGCGACAATCTTAGACATAAAAAAAAAGAGCCAAAACGCCAAAAATTGTATACAAATTAAATGTAAATATGTATACAAGGCAAGTCGTTAAAAGTCAATTCAAATTTTGCATAGAATTTTGATAAGCATGAACAACAGCAAAAAAAAATGTGAAAGGGGCAGCAGCAACGCCCTGCCACGCCCCAGCTGAGCCAGCTGAACCAGCCAGCTAGTTTTTGGTTGGCATAAAATTACGTCAATAAAAAAAGGTACGCTCTGCAGGAGCGTGTGTGCATGAGTCGCCTTTTATGGCATACCAAGTGGGGGCAGTGCATGGCTGCGTCTCTCTCTCTCTCTCTCTCTCTCTCACTCGTTTTATCGAGCAAACTTTTGCCAAATATATACTAAATATATACATATGTATGCGTGTGTGTGTGCGTGTGTGTGTGTACAGCAGCTGCTAATTTAAGCGCTCAAATTAATGACCCAGGCATACGAGTACTATAGAAATTTCGAGTTTAGACTCAAGAAACTGTCGTAAAACGCTGCTCGCTGATATATGTGAGGCAGTTAGCATGTTTACTGGAGGTCAACAGCTGCCGAAAACTCTAACAACAATTTTAAGATCTGAGCTAAAACTGAGCATATTATGACACATTCTCTTGTTTGAATTGAGAGTAATTAAGCTAATGCAACTTGATGGACAATTAACTAACAAGCCAATTCTAGTTTGAAACAACAACACACACACACACACACACACACACACACACACACACACACACACACACACACACACACACACACACACACACACACACACACACACACACAAACACACACACACACACACACACACACACACACATACATAGACACGCATAGGCACGCACACATTTGAGAGACACAGTACTTGAGTAAAAATAAAAGCAAGAAGAGAACAAGTGCTAAAGATCATTAAAGTTGTCTATATGTATGCAGCAGTTCTCATTTGATATTTGTATTTAGGTAAAACGAAGCTAGAATGGTCACAGCAGCAGAGAGCGTTCCCATTGCTCACTTGAAGTTCAGCTGCAACGAGCTCTACCTGTTGTCGGGCTCAACCTTTGAGAGAAACAGTGCTTGAGTAAAAGTGTCGCTATATAAAGGGCAGCAGCTGCAGCTGTTCTTCAGTCAGTCTTCAGTATTCGTCCAGGCCTGGTGGGGGTCAGCGCAACAAAGTGAAGCATAGTGTGTGATCGATCAGCTAAGCAGTAAAGACGTAGAGGAACTACGTAGAGGGATTACGTGGAGGAACTACGTAAAGGTATTCCGTAGTGGAATTACGTAAAGGAAATATGTAAGTAGTACTGGGATCGACTCAATAATAACTCTCAGTTAGTTAGCTCTCTAGTTCTCTAGCTCTATCTCTCTGTCACTCTCTCTTTCTCTCACTCCCTAGCTCTCTAGCTCTCTGTATCTCTCTCTCTTTTTTTCTCTCTCTCTCTACACGTAAGCATGTGATAATTCAACTCTTTATATCCTGCATTTCATACCCAAGTCACATTACCCTTCTCTCATTGACTCTCCTCTGCTCGACTCCACTATCTCGCTGTTAATTTTATGCACCAAAATAAAATCTAGGCATAAATACTTTGTTTAACTTTCAGTTGAGGCAGGTCCAATAAGACATTTTACCTGTCTTATCAGCCTTGGCTGTTCCATTTACCTATCTGCCATCAATTGTGGACATGCCTAAAACCTGCTCCTCCTCTTTGGGGCACTACTTGAATTGGCATAATGCGTTCAATTAACTGTTCAATTATAAACGGCTTTAAAAAATGCTTACTTAACTGCCATTTAGAAGCTTTTGGCCAAAAGCAACAACAATAAAGGGCCACTGTTTAATGCCGGGGCAAGCATTTGGGCACAGTTTATGGCATTTTGAAGGCACGGAGCATGCAATGAAAAGTTTTTACTAAACGAATTTGTGTTGCGCGCCCAACAGGCAGCACGAGGCGGGAGGCGGGGGGAGTCACCACTACATGGCTCGAGCAGAGCCAATTTGCTGCGGGCACCCTTCGCGGCCAAAATACAACGCCCCCCCCCAAAGTGGCCACCACGCCCCCGCCGCAAAAATGTGGCAACTTTTGACGTTTGGTCCGTCAAAGTTTTTGGAAAAGTGCGCAGCTACAAACAAGTGACAACAAGCTTTGTCAAAATGTATATGTATATATGTGTGTGTATGTGTATGTGTGTATATGTGATTAAATCAGTGCCAAACAAGTGCATTAAAAAAGTTATAAAAAACATATATGTACGCATATAAACATCAACAGAAATTGCATTAATTTCAGTGCCTTGTTTGCATTTAGTTTTAGGTGTTTATTTTCTTGTGACACACACACACACACAGACACACACATGTAATGCCAATTTATTACAGTTGAGTGTGTCAACGTTTCGGGTAACGAGAGCGCAAACAAAATGCAAATGAATTTTCAGCTAATAAAATGCAGTTACAAAACTTTTGCCCAATTCGAACAGAATAAAAATTTACCACAGGCAGCGCTCGCATCAAAAGACGAGCCTGAAACGGGTATGTTTACAGTATAAACTTTATACTGCAACACACACACACACACACATATATATGTGTGGGTCAGCCATGCCGCATAAATTAAGGCGCTCGCGTTGATATTTGCCTCGCTCTAGCAATGCAATGAAATTCGTCGTCGTCGCTTGCATTTCCAGCTGGTTTTTCCCAGTTTCCACTAAAGCTTTTCAGCTATATTTACGTTTTCCTTTTGTATGTCTTTTTGATGATGCCGTTGTTGTTTGCTCTGCCGCTGACTGCTGGCTGCAAAATGTTGCGGTTAATTAAGTGTATCACAGCAGTCGGTGCCAAGTTGAGGAATTTTATGAAAATTGTTTTTACGTTTTAATAAATTGAATCAGGCATGTTGCATGAAAACATAGAGTTGCAAAGGAAACTACAGAATATGGAGGCTAGCTTGAAAAGTTTGTTCAAGTTGTTATGACGCTGTAGTTGAGAAAGAGAGAGTTGTAGATAAGCTTACTGAGAGTTGCTGAAGGTAAAAGTTAGGGTATTTAAATCTGTGATACTGTGAGAGGACCTAAGACATAGATATTGTTGGCCCAAGCTTAGTTTTGCATTTGAAGAAGTTGAAGTTAGTTGCAGAAGTACAGAAAAGTTGTAAGCACTAATGATTAAGGTATGAAAAGGATTATTTAAAAATGATAAACAATAATGAGATCATGTTAGATTTAAGTAGACTTCAAATGTGTAGGAAGAGGTAAATAAATGAAGAGTTGCAAGTAAACATATGAGCATGAAAAATCTTGGTGAACATATTCAAAAACTGTTAATTACTCATACGTAATATATATACTATGTAAAACACATTTGCTGCCAAGCTAGATCTGTTAACTATATAACCAGAGAGTAAACCATATATTAATAGAACTTTCTCTTAAATGCTGGCCAACTGCCAAGCAGGCGCTGATTATTAAATCCAACGGGATAATTATATCAACTGGCCTCACGTTAGCCACCCGCATCAGAGATTCAGATCGGCTGAAAATAACAAGATTGGGCATACTTTATGCATACTTGAAGCAGAGAGGCTGAAGAGAGAAGCTTGACCCATTTATTGGCAGCACGGGTATGGTTAACAGCCTCGAGTTTCGAGCCTCGAGCCTTGGGCGCTATTATGTTCATCTACATGTCCAAGTTGTTGTCGTTGTTGTTGTCGTTGTCATTCTCATTGTTGTTGCTGTTGCTGCTGTCAATTGTGGGCTGGGCTGGCAGTCTCTACTTATTCCGAGATTCATCTCGATTCTGGCCATTAATTCACGCTCATTGTGCGCCTACTTCGACAGCAACACGGCGGCATTTGTTTTGTTTGCTTCTATTTTGCATTGTCAGGCAAAGTGTTGCTTGGCTCAATGTAAAGTCAGGACCCTTGTCGATGCTATCGGCATGACACTCCCTATGAGTGTCGCTCTCCCTCTCTCTCTGTCATTCTCTACCTCCTGCTCGTGCTCCCTCTAAAATCTCGCACTAAGACAAAGCATGTTCTAGCAAAGATGCGCCCGTTCCTCGAGCATTTGCACCCAGCTTGACTTTTTTAATATGCTAGATATTTGCGCCTGTTATCATTCGATGCGGGCTCACACCCAACTCCCAGCTCCCAGTTGTTGCTGTTGTTATTCATGTCGTCATTTCCTATTGTCGCCCGTTGCTGTAATTGTTGTTGCCATTCTGGTTTGGCCCCGTCGCTCTACATGCGCGCCCAGCAACTTGTTTTCATTTTACGCTTCCCTGAAGCTTTTCACTACCAGCTCACTCTGAATCCTGTCCTGCTACGGCTGCTCTCTGCCACTGGCTGCGGCTCCTGTCTCTGTCATTTTGTACAATTTTGCGCTCTGATTTTTAAACATAATCCAAAGCTGCTGCTGCTGCCGCTGCCTCCGTCGCTGCCTCTGCCTCTGTCGCTGCCTCTGCGGCCCGCCAAGTCACGCGATATCACGAAATCCGCTTTAGCGGAAATCTAATTGCGCATCGTGGCGTCTATGCCAGCTATTCCGCCAGTGAGCCACCAGCCTCCAGGCACGCCCCCCGACACGCCTGCTCCCTGGAGCTGCTCCACCCCGCTGACTATGACCGTAGGCAGATTTTAACATAATGCTTTTTTAAATGCAAAGTTACAAATGCGCCTCCACTTTTCCTGTGTATTAGCACATTTTATGGCAGCAGGCGACATTAGCATAAAGCCCAAGCGCACACACAAAAGCGCAAAAATGAAATAAAAATACATTATAAAAGAATATTTATATATGCACACACACACACACACACTCATACATACACTATATATATATATATCTTTGATATTTAAATAAATATAAAATTGTGGTCATATTGACATTTGACTCTGGTCCGTGTGGCTGGCCGCTGGTTGGTAAAGTGCTTTCTTTTAATTAATATCAATATTTTGGCAGGAAAACAAAGTCTCACACGCACACACACACGGCTACCCACACTAATGCGTATTGGCTGCTGCATTTTGGCCAATATTTAACCATAATCAAATAGACGTCAATATTGGTCAACACCCAAGCCGCAGTGACAGTGCCTGTCACACGCACACACACACACACACACACACTCTAATAATCCACATTCAGTTATTTACATTAGCAGAAAGTTTTGCTCGCCAAAACCATAAAACCAAAATGAAAACTAAATTTTAATTAACTGCTGCAACGCGCAAACAGTTTCAGCCGTCGCCTAATTGAAATTGTTGACCCACCAGTGGGCGTGGCAATGCGGCTCACACTGTTTGTCCAACAAATTGAGGCAAAAGACCGTAACGAATTGATGTGCCCGCCGTTTGAGCTGAACGAGATTACTTTATAAAAAAAAAAAAAAAAACCTAACTGTCGTCGCCGCACACTTTTCTCAACATATTCATTCGTTTCCCGGACTCAAACAGACGGCTCTTTGGCTCTATTTCTTGATTTTTGGTTTTCATACGCAGCGCACGCGGCGTATGCGCAATATCGCAAATTGGACATTTGATTTGGCTGCCATGGCGCCGATTGCCTTTGACAGCGCCAGCCGCAGAGCCCGCAAATAGTTTTGCCGCTCGACTTGGTGCCAGCGACTCCTTCGGCTGCGCTTGCCACCATTTGCCCCTTTGCCCCTTTGCAAAATTGTTGAAAAGAAAAAAGAAACAGCAGGAGCTCAAGCTGCAAAAAAATATGAGAAAAGGTTCAACCCGGCGTATGCGTGATATGTTTTTTTCTCTTTTGCTTTCTCTACAGCGACGCTTCCATTTACGTTGTTTAAATTTGCGAAAGGCGCGCTTTTTGTTGTTGCTGTCTGTGCGCTTGTTGTCGTTGTATTTGTTGTAGGGCACTGCCAAAAGGCAAACGGCAGCCGGCTTGATGATATGCGGGTCATATGCTGTCCCACCATATGCAGTGCCTAGACACCTAGGGGCTATGTACACTGAACAAAATTGTTGACACAAAGCAATCAATGCATTTTTTTCATATTTAAAATATTACCGTAATAAGTTTTATCAATTGGCCATGTAGCAGTCGAGTTTGGTATAGAAATCTCGACTATAAAAGAGATCTTCGGATTAGCAAATTTTAAATATAATGAAAAGGATATGGAATATGAATAAGAATATAAAAAATAAGAATTACCATATAATGAAATATCGTTTCTTAGCTAAATAATATCATAAACATATGGGAAGTTGAGCTGAGATGAACTGAATGCCATTTTTCAAATGGGAGACTTTAGGGCTTAGCAAACGAAAGAAAACTTTAAGGAAAACTATATCGCATTGATTGATAGTGCAGACTAGGCATACTTATGTATATATTCTATAAAAATAAACCAAAATGCGAGCTGCTTCTATAAGTTAAAGCAATTAATAACAGATATACATCAATTAATTATCATAAGCTTCAATTTCAACCTCACTTCCATCTTCATCTTCATCTTTTGTCTTCATTCCCTAAACTAATTTGCATTAACTAAATTGCTAACAGTTTTTTTATTTTTTATTTTAGGTATACATGATACGAATCTCAACAATTTCTTGCAGTGTCTTTTGGGATAACGGTAACTATAACGGCAGCGATAAGGAAAAGGGCTCAGCGAGCGACAAGCGACTTGTTTATTTTTGTGCCCATTTTTTTGTCACACTTTCGTCTCGCACTAAGTGTCTGTGAGTGGGTGTGTATATGTAGGTAAGGTCTATTAAAGAAACATCTGGCAGCAGCAACACTCTAAGCCACGCCCCAGGGCAACAGCTTCCATTTTAAGGCAGCAGCAACAATTGTGCGACTCTCTGCCTGGATCACATTTCATTTTTTTTTTCCGAAAAGACAAATGCAAACAAATGTTGGCGTCTTATTAATGGGCGTGGCCAGCTGCATTGAGGCAACATCAAAAATTAGCGTACCTAAGCCTTAATTGTGCCAAAGAATAAAGAGAGTGCTCCATTGTTCCCTTGTCCCATTTCCCTTTCTTTCTCTTTCTCTTTCTTTTTTTTTGGCTTCGTATTCATTCTGGAGTTGGCCACTTGAACCCGGTCGAGGCTTTGTTCAAACAAACCGTAAGTCACCGCCGCAAAGGCAGCCGGAAGCGGGTCCACTAAAGGCTGCTGGCGTACCGAGGGAAGGCAAAGGATTGGGCGGCAGAACCTACAGCTAACGGGACTACTTGAAAATTCGGTTAACTGAACTGAAGCTTGGCCAAATGCGGCTCCCAAACGCCTTTTGTTGCCCTCTGTGTGCATTGCGTTGAATGCGTTTAAACACTTTCGACAGTTTTTTCCTCAATATTTTCGGCTGAACCTTCACTTTAAATTAACATAATTTGTATTTCACTTGACTTTTCTTTGTGTCTGTGTGTGTGCTGAACCTCTTTCGATTTTAATAGAATGTAACGCGCTTTTGTTTGCTGATTATTATAAGTTTTCTTATTTTATTATTTTCTTGGCCCTTTTTATTGGTAGCAATTCAATGGTGAACCTGGGTCCGCGCATTAACCCAAATGGCTGCAATTCAAAGTAATTGGAGGAGCAGGATCAGCCGGCTGGCATGGATGACACTTGAAAACTTCAACTCCCCAAGCGACGTGGCTTTCATTGTGTGCGTGTGTGTGTGTGTGTGTGTGTGTGTGTGTGCGTGTGTGCGTTGGGGCAACATTTTTGGATTTATTCATTTGAAACTTACACAAAACTCGAAATCATAAATCTTTTTAATTTCATTGATCAACTTTTGGTGTCTGTTTTTTGCTCGGGCCGAGTAAACTTTTTGCCAGGGCGCAAAGTTTTCACACTTCGATTCCCGCAGGACAAATTCCGCTTGACATTTAAATCGATTGGTAGATAAATATTGGACGTAAAGTCCAATTCATTGCTGCGAAATTATGTTGCTAAACTTATCGCAAAACTTCAAATTCAACTTCAGCTGCTGTCCGCCGCCCTTCTATTTCTTATTTATTTAATGAATAAGCACTTTCTACTTTCCCCTAAAACTAATCGCCTCGTAAACAAGCCGCAAGTTGCAATAAAAAGCGAACGCTTTTTAATGGACATTTCATGTCGTTGTCTATTTATTTATTTTTTTATTTTTTCGTCTTCTTCTTTTTTTTGCTGTGTTGTCCACAAGCAACACAGGCGGAAAGTTCTAATTCATAAATACACGTCCTTCGATAAAAAACCAACAACAGCAGCAACAGCAAATATTGTGGGTTCAGCAATTTAATGCGGTCTGTTGCTTCCGGGCGCTGATTTTGATTTCGATTCACAGAACGCAACGTGAACAACAAAATTTGACATGAGCGCTTGTCAGGGATTGACTTTAAAATAAAAATACGAAACATTTTCCATTTCCTGATATTGTTTTCTGGTAACTAGAGAAGTAGCTTAAGCTTGTGAAAACTTTTACGTTGTTCTATTTTTAGAATAGTTGAGCTCATGGGCTTAAGCTCTTCTTATGGCAGCTACCAGTTGCTGTGGTTGCATATATATCTAGTTATTATCTATGGCAAATATATGAAACTGAATTCGTAATGCTCAGTTTAGAGTGGGGGAACTCATTTACATAGCTTGATCAGTTGAGAGTCTTCCCGGCCTGAGTAATATTTCCTCACTCTTCTCAACCTTCTCAAATCCAACTTACTCAACTGCTGATCTTAAAACTTATTTTAGACAAGATTTCATCTACAAACTGCTTCTTTTCCACAATAACTGTGCCAAGCCATTCTCTAGACTTTTTATACAATCTTCTTATATGAAAATCTTTTAATTTCCGGCATTTGCTTGCATTTAGAATAACGTTTATCTGTTGATCCTTATTGTCTTTCCCATAAATCATATTTAATGCGCTATATCTGTGTAATTAAGATGACTTTGGACTACATTAGCATGCATTATATATTCAGCCGCTGGCATTTCATCAATTTAATTCCGACTCGCGCTTTTAAAATATGCAATTTTCACACAAAAGGGAATATGTGTGGGATTTTTTTTTTTTTTTTTTTTATTATTTTTCCCCTCGGCTCGGCTAGCTGAATGCATTGACTGGAAATTAATTATGCGGCAAGTTGATTTTTGCCAGCCAGTCGAAGAACTAGAGGCTGATCCTAGCCATTGCCAATACGGCCGCAGCTGACCCAGTTGTTTAATTGAATTGAAGCCATAAACACTCAAAGCGAAAGGCGAAGAGGCGAAGAGGATGGGGCCGGCAGACCGAGACCGAGACCGAGTGGAAAATGAAAAATTGCAGCGCCAGGATGACGACGTAGAGGACGAAGCCGATGATGATGCCGACTAGCTAAATAACTTTAATTAGAGTTGCGCGTGCAATGGGCATCAGACGGGCTGCGCTCAATGAAATCAGAAGCGGAAGCGGAATCCATTTTCCCCAAAGAGTTTGGCAGCCCTGGAAATTTGATCAACATGACAGAAACAAGCGGGCAAACATACGCTTGCCAAGTAAAAGTTGTTGACATCCTCTCTGGGCCAACACGTACTACTAGGCCAACAGAGAGTACTAAACACTTGAAGCAGCAGAAGAGCAAGGGGAAGGGGCAGAGGCAGTGGCAAGCAAATGTTTGCTTAAAAATGATGCGATGGCTGACGCTGCGACTGACAGACGCAGCTAAACTCCTGTTGACAGTGACAAAGACCATAATGAGGACAATCGTGATAATGATGATGGCGATGGCGCTGACGATGATGATGATTACGACTATGAGCTGTGGTGGCATAGTGGCCTAGTGCGAGGCAGTGTCAGCATTCGGCATTATGTCGTTGACAAATGTCATTACACTCGCTGCTGAAGTTTGCTTTGAAGTGAAGGCGGCTTCTGACTTACCTACAGAGCGACCCAGAGCCCGAGAGAGAGCGGGACAGCAGTCAGTTATTGTTATGCCTCGAGTCACGCGAGTCGTTGGCCTCAGTCATTGACAAATGTGGCAGAAGTTTTCTTTTTGCCTTATTCTTTCTTTATTTTTTATATTTTTGCTACTTTTTGTTGCACTTTCCTTTTGGCTTTTTGTCTCACTCGCGAATTGGCCTAGTTTGTCTTTGCGTTGCAACACATATATAAATACATATGAAGATCCATGCATAAGTGTGTGTGTGTGTGTAACCACTCTCAGTTGAATGTGTGTGTGTGAGTGTGTGTGTGTGCGTCTATCCGTAGGCTATTTTGGCGCACTTGTCTGACGCTTTTGTCTGGCCAGCGTCTTCTGCATGCTCTGTCTCTCTCTCTCTCCCTCTGACTTTCACACACCAACAGTCAGTCAGTCACACACACGCGAGCACTTGAGAGCTTTTAACAAGTATTAGTGCTGTTAGTTAGTGGATGCGGCGAAATTAGGCAGACAGTGTCGGGGGCTCACTTACACACGAACTTTTGACCCCGTTTGTGCAACAGCAATAGCAACAACAATAACAATAACAGCTGCTTTCGAGTCCCTTTTTTGTCTCACATCTCCTCACTTTGGCATTTCACACTGCACTTTGCCGCAAAAGTGGGCGCCGCTTCACTGATACACACACATATACAAGTGCGTGTAACTGTGTGTGTTGCGTCTTTGAAGTTAGCATACTTTACATATTTTGCCGCCTGCTGATAGCTTATTGATTGAAGCGTATTCCACATTAAATTCACATCAGTTCAATTTAATAATATTCGCACGCTCAGAGAATCAAAATATTTACATTCGCACCACTTTTCAATACTTTTATCCAAGCAGCGGGGCTGGCAAATTATAATTTGTTTGATAAATGCTTTATAAACACTTTTGCAACTCACGTTCTGTTTGACGTTAGGAATGGATACATCTGTCTCAAAGGTACCGTTACCCGTGACCGTGACGTTACTGCTCAGCCAGCGCCTCACGAACTAACGTCGCTTACGTCGAGCGCATAAAGCCGAAGCCATGGCGGCGGCAGCAGCAGCAACAGCAGCAGCGCTAGCAGCAGCATCACTTTGACGTTTGACAACACACAGCTGTGATTGGATGGGAACAGCTCTCGCAGCGGCAAGGAAATTCTCTCACTTGTTTTGCTTTGGCGCCAAGCCTGTGCACGTGCCAGGCCCCAAACAGCTGTTGCGGCTGGCAGACTCTGCGCTCGCGCTGTTGCCTCTCAGTCCCACAAAGTACCACAATATGGGGATATTTGAAAGCTTTCTCGCATTTTTATAGCACTGGAAACAACTGGGAACAGTTGCAAATAAAACCAACATATGTAGGAAAAGGTGCAGCCTATAAAATTTTGGCGCGAACGTCGCTGCCGCCAAGAAAACTTTGAGGAAACCCAAACACTAATCAGAGGTAAGACATGGAATATATGTTTCATCATTTCCGTTTAATTTAACTGCGCTTTTTGTTTTATTTATTACATAAATACAAAAACCTAATCGCACAAAAATGCAAAACTATAAAAACGCATCCTACATGCACATCCTTATTAGTCATTTCTACGTAAGTATTTCATTTGTATCTCCATTCATTCAGCAGCAATGACCATCATGACCGCTGTGATTGTGTGCGCCTCTGTGTGAGTGTTTGCTGTGATCGTGGGCCGACACCTCGTCGCCTCCGTCCTTGCTCTTGGGCTTGCCGTCGTCTTCCGCCAACTCTCGCAGATCGCGGCGCATGGCGTAGGCATCCTCTCCATCTGCGTAGTATTTTGGCTCAACCTCGATGATCTTGAACTTAAGCGAGTTTGTGTAGAGATTGAGGGCAGCCCGATTGCTTTTGCGAACGTGCAGCGAAACGTATTGAGCATTGAAGCACTCGACCATGGCCTGTGAGGCCTGGTTCATTAGTTTCTGGGCAAGGCCGAGGCGGCGATAGGAACGCTTAACCGCCAGCGAGGTAATATGTCCATGCTTACTCTCCTCTCCGGGCTCCGGCTCCTCCATCTTGGCCAACACATAGCCGACTATGTTGCCCTTGTCGTCCTCCGCCACGTAGCTCAACTGGGGCCAGGTCAAGCCGTGGTAGAAATAGTATTTCATTTGATAGTTCTCCGGCAAGCAAAGCAGATTGCAATGCTGCATGGTCATGAGGTCTTCGGGCTTGGCGCAGCGGATGTTCATCTTCGATCCAAACTATGTAGTTTATGTATGTAAATGAATGTGTATGTGCGCGTGTGTGTATGTGTGCTTAGTCACGTCGCGCTTTACGTGCTCGAACGTTTTGATTTTGCTCTCCACCGACCAGCTGCGGTTCCTCCAGCTCCTCTTGCCCCAACAGTTCACGCACCAAACGAAATTTGGATAAAAATGCCTTCCAAATCAAAAACCAACCTGAAACATAAAACGTTTCAATCAAATATATCATATATAGTTTAATAATGTAAGTCTAATCCCGGAGTTCAGTTTCCGCTCCCTTACCCAACAAAATAATGGCAGCTACAATACTAACGGAGGCTAATATTGTAAATATAAACGCCAAGCCCGTTTGAATGGACATGCTAAATATCACAAATAATCACAGTCTTTGACTTTGGAAATCGCTTGCGCACATTTAGTCAGCTAGCATATAAATGAAAACAGAATTTATTCACGTTTCCGCTCCGATTGAATGAAATAAATAATCGCTTCCAAATACAAAACAGCTGTCACGCAGCTGTCAGTTTATGTTTTCCAACACTGCACCCAGGGGTGCTTCACGCTGACTCCTCAAACGGTATTGAAATTCCCATTGGAATAACAAATGTGAAAAATATATAAACATGTACCAATTACAAATCAAGTTTAATTTAATTAACCTGAATGATGAGATAATTGCTAACTATAATATTGAGCTAAGTATTTTTGTGTGTGCAACAAACTGGATTTGCGCCCAGTCACATGGAATAGCCTGAGTACGTACTCCATGGCACTGCAACTACCTAACGAGGCTGCTGACAATAAATACTCACATTCGAATGCAGCTATTACAATACTAAGTTAATTTATAAATATAATCACCTTGATATTATTGATATACTATACTTTTCGCGGAGCACGCACACTTTTCGCCACTTGCTACACACCGGCACTAATTAGTGTTGAAAAGTGCTCAATTCGCAATCGAGAAACAGCTGTTCACTGAACATAAGTTGGCAGCACGTATTTCAAATTATACGCAATATTAAGAAATAAACAAAGCAAAATGCAGGAATTTAGTGCGAAACGCGATGCACTCTTTGCCTGTCTCGATGATGCCAGCAAAGAGTTGAAGGGCACGGCCCTAGATCAAAGCAAATCGAAGCCGTACACAATCGTCGCACTGGAGAAGGCCAAAAATAGGAACCCTGTAATGAATTATCGGCAGGGTCGCAGCATTGAGGATGGCAATGAAGTCGAGGATGGGAAGCTGCGCCGCATGCGAGGCAAGGAAAGCATTTTCAAGAAGCCAGAGTTACCTATTGGGCGATGTCTGAAGCCGCGCAAGACTCCAGACTATCAAGTGAATCCACACAAATGGAAGAAATATTCACTCTCCGATGTGGACATATCCGATCAGACTAACGCAGCGGCCGCATTGTCCTTTCTAAGGCAGATGGATGCACAGCGAGACGCCGACTCTGATGACACTGACGATATGGATGACGCAGGCACACGAACAACGACTAAGATTGAGTTCAAAAAGACCAGCAAATTGAATCGCAATCTCAAGCAGCTGAAGGAAAGCGAGGTGGATGATGTAGAGCTGGACAAGCCACAGCTGCGCGGCTCCAAGCTGGTGATGCCCGAATATGTGATTGGCCAGAAGTCCACCAAGAAGCCAAAGAAACAACACAGCCCAAGTCAAACAAATCAACGGGCTGCTGGCAAACTACAGCTGTCCCATTTAGAAGAACTGGATGAATATGACGAAACTTAGAAGTGTTAAGATAAACTAGATATAGTCATACAAAATATAGTTTGTATTTATAAAAAAAAACAATACATGGAGTATATAGTACTGGCAGACATGGAGGGGACAATAGAACATTAATATACAATTTAAAATATAACTACAGATACAAATACAAGACGACAAGTATAAATGCAATTCAGTCGAATGGGAATGCTTCCATTTGTGCTCGTCAAATGATATAGAGAGTAATCTAGTCGGAGAAGAAGCCCGGATTGAAGTATAGCTTCTTATTGAAGCCCAAGTTGTCGAAGGCGCCCGTCTGCAAATGGCTTTGCCCGGTGCGCATGTTGCCCACCAACGACTGCGTCTTCTTCAGAATGTCCTCCAGCGAGGTGTCGTGTGCATGCTTCGCCATCGTATCACAGAACTGTTGAATGTACCAACTGCCTTCATCGGGATCTCGATGGGTCTGGAAACCGGGCATTGTGGCATAGCATACCAAAATATCCGATAGTGTTGGCACATTGTCAAAAGGCTTGCCGTCGGTTTGGATGCGCATGCTCATCATCCTCGTGCTCAATGAATGGTTTAAATACTGTCCACGATCTGGAATCTCCCCGCGACAAAATGGAAATATTAGCACCTTGGGCTTGTGTAGCAAATGGGGACAATGAGCAGGCTGGAAGTGATTGATGATATCCTTCACATTGACTACGGAGTCATCGCTAAAGAACACTTTGTCCACTTCATCGACGCGTTCGCCGTGCGTCATCAGCACCATGACAAAGCACTCTGTATCGCGCACATAATCCGAGCTAGTTAGTTCGTAGAGCGTCTTGAAGAACTGCACTTGATTGAGATTCGTGTAATAGAACGTCGTGAATCCAATTTCACGGAAGATGTGAATCAACGATTCACCGTCTAACTCTGCACCATTTCGTCTTTTCTCCGGATTCGGAAAATCAATGATGTTCACTATGAAGAGAACGCCGCGATTTTGTTTCGACTTCATGGTGTATACGTCCAGCACTTTGTCAGTGTGAATCCTAGTAGACTTGATCACCTCGCGATTTTGGCCACTCAATTCGCCAACGAAGGGCTTCAAGGGACCCTCTGCATCATTATGCAAGACCTGCAAGTGAAATATAGTTGAGTTACAAATCCGAGGGTTTAAAGCGGAGCTACTTACGATCGGCTTACTAACACTTGGCTGATCGTCGGGAGGTTCACTGACTCGATTGTCAACAATATCCGTGGATTTGTGGGAATTCGCACGGCTCAACGATACGAATTCATTGTTCGGTGGGTCGATCTCTTCTAATATACGCAATGCCTCAACATACTTCAAACTCCTAAGAATAGCCTTCAGCTCTGCATAGGCAGTGGGTCCACGCTTCGTAATCTTCTCAAAGTACTTTCGGCTCCGATCTAACTGCACCTGCTCGTCACTCTGATATGGTCCCATAAACTGCAAAACCTCAATGTTGCGGCGCATCACGGGCGAAAGTAGACCTCTGCGTACAGTTTCCGTCATTATAACATTGTAATCGGTAATCCTGATAAGCTTCTCAATGTTTTTGTAAATGTGTTGGCGGTGCTTCTGCTGCATGCCAAGCTCCCGCTCTTGCACTTGATCGACCTCTCGCTCTCTCACTTCCTCCATGCTGTGCAACGATCTCTCTATATATGGAGCCTCGAGTTCGAGGACGTAAGTCTATTTTCGGTTCGTTTCGTTTCGTTTGTTGAACGCAATGCGGACGCAGCGCAACAGGCAGTGATAATGGCAATGACAATGACAATGGCAATATCAATAGAGATGGAAATGGAACTGGAAATGGTTGACGAAATGAGTCACTTTAACTGGCTTCGATTCACGTTGATTTCTTTTGTTCTCTTGCAAAAGTTGATCCTTATTTTTTCAAAAGCAAATTATTCAATTAATTATTGCACTTGGTGGTTAAACTAAAAAATTAGCTAAGTCTTATGCTTTTTGATAAGATTTCATTTGAAACAAAGGGATTTAATCATCCAACTTTGCTGGCAGTGGCTGCGGGCAGTGCAATCGCGCGTCCGTTCACTCTCGCTCGTATTCTAACACTGTTCGCTATTTGCGAATCACACTGTGCAACAAAACACTTCAGCAAAACTGAGTAATTCATTGTGGCCAAGTTTGAGTTGAATCTGTGCCTAATTTTCAAACATATCCTTATGGTTAATTCTGTAATAATTATTTTTCATTTAAAAAATACTATGGAATATATACAACATACATAATCAGCGTTAATTATGCACAAATTTATTAGAATATTGTTATTTAGCGCTACTGTGATGCAGCGACCAGGGCTGCATAAACGAGTGGGCAGTTCCAATGCGCAACAGCTGTTCGGCGTGCAAACAGAACTGAGTTTTGCAATTCTTTAAGATGGATCAGAATATACCTGTTAAAGTGGACATTGATGATCAAATCAAAAAGAAATCAGAAAATAACGTACCAAGCTATCTCAAGCGCATCGTACTGGAGTATTTACAGAAACATGGCTGTACGCATGCCAATTTGGAGGCCGTTGCAAGGGCAAGGCGAAAAAATCAGGAGCATGCCATAGGTAAACAATCGTGCATTTGCTTCCTGTTGAGCTGAGTAATGCAATTATTATGTGTATATAGAGTACATGTGCCACGCCTACAAGGATGCTGAAGAGCGTGTGAATCAGGAATGTGATTCGGTTAGCCTAAGCAACATAAATCAATGGCTAGAGCTATTAAACAAGGCGGAATTGTCGAAACTGTGCGAATACGAAGCAGCAGCCGTGATGAATAGCATAGTGCACACGGAGACGCAACCAGAGCCGGATCAACTGGATGGCATAGATATGAGGCAAGTTGGAAAGCTAGTTTAAGGGTACATAGATATTTATGTTGACATTTCAGGGAGGTATACGGCTTCATTGAGAATGCTCTAACTGGACAGGCACAGAAGAGGTTAGGCAAAGCCAGCGAAGCGTTTCTTGCACGGGAAATTGAGGTATGCACTTTCACTTTTGTTATGCACTTTCATTTCATATCAGCTATGCCTTATTTGCAGCTGCTCATTGAAGAGGCCAACAATGATCATTCCGATAATGTGGCACGGAGCATGGGGCAGAAGCTGTGCAATCGGCAGGAGTATAACTATGAGGCGGAGCCAGATAAATGCAGCTGGGATCCATTGTTTTTAGATGAATAGCTTAGGGACTGTACAAAAAATGATAGTCGAACACATTTATATCCACACATATTTATTAAACATTTAAATTCAATTGTTTGTCGAGTTAAATTGTACGCGTACATTTTGTCACAATCCTTAAAACTGTTAAAGTTGCTCAATCTCAATCTCAATCCTACTTAGGTGTATAGACTGCCTGCATCTTATATATGTCTTTTCCCATAGTACGTATTTGTAAGATAATTAATACATACATACATAATTTAAGTACATTTCTATGTATAAATAGTTGTTAGCACATTTAAAATCTAGATAAGGGGCTTACGAAGTTTCACACAATTTACTTGAAGTAGTCTATATGAAAGAGTATGTATATATATATATAAGTATTTAAATTTGGCTTTTAATTTATAATTTCATCTTCTTCGGTTTTATTATTTATTGTGCATGATTGTTTTCAAGAGTTGTTCTCGCAAGAGTAATGCCAAAATGTATTGCATAGTCTAAGTATAGAATAGAGTGTAGAGTATTGTTTAAAACGTTAACAGGCATAAAAAGAGTTGAGTGCTATTTGCATCTCTCATAGCATCACAAATAGATCACAAGAGACAGAGTTGATTTGATACGCCATTGGTTTTGGTTTTTCCATTTTTTCATTTCTTTTACAATAGGTGTTACACATATATAAAAACAGAAGTGTTTATACAAACATACAATCAGAGATACATACATATATAAATACTCATTTAATATTACAATTATTTAGTTTCTGTTTTAGTTTTTTTTTTTTTTTTTGTGTGTTTTTCTTTTTCTCTCTTTTGTTAATAATACAATATAATAATATAATTCTTAAATGTTCAGTCCAGTTTGAGCTTTTTGGTTTTCCCCTTTTTTTATTTTTTGTTGTTTACATAAGATTTAATTAAAATTAAGTTAATCTATAATATATTTATACACTAGAAAATAATATCAGATATGCTTTGTTATAGAACCCCAAATAAATTGAATATAAATCATAGAGAAAACAAATTTGATGCATGTTTGATTGTTTGCTGGAGTCAATTATAAACCTAATTGATTTGATTTAACAAATTAACAAAAAACAACAACAACAACAACGTAAATTTGTCATATATATATATATTTATTTATTTTGACTCAACTTTCATACATAAAGTAAGAGCGTCAATAGAATTTTGATTGTCCCGTTCGTGTTGTTCTGCTGGATGACAGATCATATATAAAACTACTACAACAATAATAATTATTTTAATTTCATTTTTAATATTGTGTTTAGAGTGCTTGTTCTTCAAATTATATATATTGTATATATACATATGTATGTATATATACCATACAAATTGACTTCCAGAATTCTCATGTACTATTATTTTATTTTGGTTACATGTCTGTGTATTTACCTTAGTAGTAGTTTTCTAAACATTTTTTTAGGATTAGATATGGATGATACTTGGTCTAGAAACATTGTTTAAAAGTTTGTTTTATGATCAACTGGTTAATGTATTCGTTTTGCCATCAAAAATATGAAATTTAACGGAGCGATAATATGATATATCGATATATGCATATGTTAATTAATTTGTGCCATAGAGTTCTTTGCTTTATCTGCTCTTAAGTAGGTACGCTATAGGTACATGATTTCTTTTATATATGTAGGTAAATAGTAGTATATATATAAATATGCAACTCTTTCAAATGCTATTCACGAAAAATAAAATGTTATTTGACCGACCTTCTATATCGGAATTGATTTATAGTTGGGAAATGACATTCCCGATATTCTAATTGAAGTCACATAGAAATGTTTTAGCCATGAGTAGATATGTATATGAATATGAACTTTAAATAATTCGAAAAATATTGGTATATGATTTTGTTTGTATATGATATTTATCGTTTATATATAGTTAATGTATTAAGTAGTCGACATGTAGCTAGATGTTGATATTATATATTTTTGTAGCGTTCAGATTGATTGCATTTAGCATTTGTGTTAGTTGTGTGTTGTTTTTGTCTTTGTATTTGTATTTTTCTGTTGTTGTGTTTGTTGCTGTGATTTTGGGATTGTGTTCAACACATTTGTGGGTTCATCTAAATACACATAAATTATTTTAATATGCTTTGTAGTTGTTTCTTCTTTGCTCTCTAATAACATTTAAATTCATTTCAAATATAGATAATTATGTATTTATTATTATTATTATTTTTTTTTTTTTGTGACTGACGTTTACAATGTTTGTTTAGTGTGTAAATATTGTATACATATATAGCGCTAATATAAGTTGATTATTGGTGTTTCTAATGGACCGAAATTGCTTTAAAAATATATACTCAATATATATATTTAGATTAAGTAATTTTAATTCGTGTATCTTTTTAGTTACGTCCGGAGAATAGTTGATACTGTAATAAAGTTAATTAGGCCATCAATTTTAAGGTTTTCACACGATCTTCAATATAAACTATAGAGATGTTTCTACGATAACAAATGGAAGGAAATATTTTGGTTGGCTATAGCTCGATAACTACGAAATACGGCTGTGTTTTTACAGGATTAGCTGACATCGATACGAAAAAATTGATATATATGTAGATATTTGGGGATTCAGAATTATTTGGATGGAATAGAAAATTTGGCGAATACACACGATATATATCAATATATAAAATTTAGCATAAAAAAGGACAACAACTAACGAAGTTAGGATCTTTACTTGGCACTCGGTTGTGTTTGGAGGAATTTTCGAAAGGATTTTACTGGGAACAGAGTTCATGCACACATACGACTACGGAACGCAAGGTTCCTTGGGTTTTGGGATCTGCTTTGGATATATTTATGTATGTATATCACTTACAATTCAAAACTACACATCGAATATTTTAATATATGTTTAAATGTTTTATTTTG
The DNA here is from genome assembly GCA_035045965.1 of Drosophila aldrichi. Lineage (NCBI taxonomy): Eukaryota > Metazoa > Arthropoda > Insecta > Diptera > Drosophilidae > Drosophila > Drosophila aldrichi. Next base: position 6,333,620 of record JAWNOM010000501.1, on the reverse strand, counting down.
ATAGGTTTCAATGTGTTTGGGTGGGAGGGATTGAATATTTGAATGTGTGAGAGTCAGTCTGAGTATATGTCAATAGAAAAATGGGGAGTGTAGTGTATAATGAGTATGTGTGTCTAAAAAACCACTACTAAGGTACAATTGTTGGGTAGGAGACGGGCGTAGAGTGACTTGGTATTGGATTTGGTTTGCTACCCTTGACTTATAGAATACTTAACATTTATTCATAAATAAATATATATATATGTATATATTTAAATATTTTAATAAAAAGTATTCATATTTTTCCAATCATATATATATATGTATGTTTATATATATATGTACATAGAGTTCTCGCAGAGAATGCAAAAACGTTCAACTCTTAAGGCACATTTCGAAGTAGTTTAAATATATATCTTATACTGACAATAGATGTGTACAAAATAAACAGAAACAAAAGAAATCAATTCGAATAGCTAAACAAATATACGAATGCACACAGAGAGAATGCGGGTTAGACTTGAATGTGGGTGTGGATGCTGCGGGGCTTCACAACAACAAAACTCAAGCACAAAGGCAATCAAAGCATTATTCTAAACATTAAGTATATATATATAGTATATATACGATGCTTCACGACTAAAGTTACGAGTACAATAAATTCGCAAATACTTAAATGTAAATTGAGTTCGGTTAGAAATACAAATGCATATCATATCATCGTTAGTCAGTTTATAAATTTGATTTTAATTTTAGTTTCAGTTAAGGAGTTTGGTTTAGTTAGTTTTTAGTTTTAGTTTTAGTTTAGCAGCGCCTCCAGCTTTGGCTATACGCCTCCAGTGTCAGTCATTCAAAAACGAGTGTAGACAGTTGCAGTACTTAGATTTCATAATCTCTACTCCTATTCACATCGTTTTTTCGCATTAACATTGCATTAGTTGTATTTCCAAATATATACATACAAATATATACATATATATAAGTATGTATATACATATGAGTATATACATACATATATATATATATTCTTGTGCAATCAGATGGGCAGAAAGTAAAACGGCAAGTCAAGTTAAATAGTCTTTAAATATACAATAACAATTCATTTCAATTCATATATACAAATACGAGTATTACGAGTGCATTCCGACAATCACAATAGATGCATGAATATATATAAGTATATTCTTAACACCGAAACTGAGCATGCTTTGAATATGTTGTTGAAGTCGTTTTAACAGGAACTCCTCCTTGGAATTGAATAATACCCATCCCAAGTTTACATAATTGGTGTGGCTAACACTACCACATGATACACTTTTATCACAGTGCTAAATATTTCCCATTTTGAGCATTTTACTGAAAAATATAGAGAACTCTACATATCCTATATACAATTCTTGAACATTTGTTAAACTTTTCAAGTATTAAGAATCTTCTGTCGTTAAGTAAAATCTATCATGTATTATTTATAAATATTTATATAGTTTTTATACCGGTGGATAAAGCCAAGAACAATATTGAAATATTCCTACTAAAATCTATCATAGATCGTAACATACATATATGCAAAGTATTTAGAATCTTCTTAGAGTGCTCTCTCTCTCTTAATAACATCTACCTATATAATTCTTGAACTGTAGTCTATCACTTTGCTTCAATTCCAATTCCAAGACGAAAGTTTCACTTACTAAATCGACCTCAATATGTTTCGAGTTTAAAAACTCTTCGATATGTAATTTATATACTTTATATTTAAGCAAAGAAAACACATGCGATTCGAAGCAAACAAGTGAACGTGTAAATTAAATTAAAATTAATCATTTAAGTTATATTTATATATATATTTACATTCAATTATGGAGCATAACCATCCAAGTTATATAAAACCACTTTCTGGAGGGGCGAAGGAGAAATCAATCAAATGTTGCGATTGTCACAAATGTCAGCGTAAGCTTAGACTATATCAACTTTGAGTGCATGTGCTTAACTAATTGTTAGTCAGTTGGCCTAAATACAATCTAGATCTTAATAACAATCGATTTGACGACAATGATAAGAAATGGAAATAAAACTAACATCACGTTTTGAACATTAAAACTACTTTAAACTACGGTTTGGGATATTGAGTATACATATATATATGTAAACAGATATATATGTATATATATGTATATGTGTGTATGGGGGTGTGAGTGTGTGTTTGTTGATATGCGTGTAAAAAATCTGTCAATTGTAATGAATAATTTAGTTCAGCATAGAAACTCGCTGCAGTTTTTTTTTTTATGAGATCTCGAACAAATTGGCATTCATTTTGCATATAATTTCTTGAATAATAAATATTTTATTCAAATTTCGATGTGAGCGTGTGTGAAAATGTGTGTGAGTGTGTGTGTTGAGTGGATAATACGCAGCAACAAATAATAAGTAGGTACAATTATACTAATAATAATAATAATAACAGTAATGATAATATATAGCTACTAATTACTAATAATATGTATGTAATATAAATATATATATGTATGTATTTATATATATTCGTTACGATTTATCAGATATGTTTGTTGTAATGCGACATTAATATTTATTGTACATAGATACGAATGCGATTTAATCTATAGTTAATTTCAATAATAATGATAATACAAAAAAACAACATTTCTTACACAATTGTCAAATATGTTTTAGTTAGTTGTTAATTATAATTAGTAATTAAACTAAACTAGATATACATATATGTATATAATAATATATAGTATATTGTAAATTATAAGTATACATATAGAAATATATTTGGATTTTGCATCATTTTACCCTCTGCCCCTTTTTGCATACAACTTTCTAAGAATTTCTCTCATTTTCATTTTCATTTCAATTCAATTTTCAGCTTTCAATTTTCGATTTTCAATTTTAAGTTTTCAGTTTCAGATTTGTCGAATCTTTTAATATTTTGGCGCATTCAAGTTCAAATTCAGGTTGCGTTGCTGTGCTCTGTAGCGCACATTTCTGTTGTTGTAGTTGTTGTAATTGTAATTGTTATTGTAGTTGTTAAAATCAGCTGAGGGCTGCGCCTCGCCGATTTCGTTCAGATTATATTATTGACTGAATGTTATATTGAGTGACGGACACTTTCGGACGCTGCTGTTGTTGCTGCGCGTACCATTGACCCGCAATAGCGGCACAGGACTAACCGTACCGGATACGGAAGTTAATTGTCTTACCATTCCAGATCCCAACTGTTGCAGCAAGCCAGATCCCGACCCGAGCGGACCCGATGACAAAACCGTCGAAGTGCGACGCGACCGTATCGATTGCATGCTGGACGACAATAAAAACGGAACGCTGCTCGAGGTGTTGGGCATGGAGCCACCCTGTTTTTGAGAGTACAATAAAGGAGATTTCTTTGGAAGATTAGTTAAAGCTTATCACCATGGCCGCTTCATTATCTGCGAGCTGTGCGGAGTACATATACATATATATGTCTATGTATATATATCTTAGATGTGCCATATATACAAGTACAATATGTACAATGATGTGGATGTAGCTTATGCTCGTGTGTGTGTGTGTGCGCGTGTGTGTGTGTGCCTATGCATAGCAGCTGGGCTGATTGAATGAGCTGTTAACGATAGCTGATACATATACAAACAACCAAACGAAATTATACAAATAGTGACAAAGTGGGAGCGAGAAGAAGCTACCCAATTCAGCAAAAGCCATGAAAAACATAGCGCAAACAACCTTATACTAATATATATTTATAGAGAGAGAGAGAGAGCGAAAGCATAAGTATTACGTGAATATATTTGATATACGTTTATGAATCAATCAAGTATTCGTATGTACATCAAATCCAATTAGAACGCCAATAGCGAACAGAAATGATTCCTTAATTTATAAATAAAAATACAAATTACATGAACATAAAAAAAATTAACATCAGCAGAGTACATATATGTATGTGTGTGTGTGAATAGGTAAAAGCAGAAGGCAAAGAGCTCAAAATTCAAATAAAATCAATTGAAAAATTCCGAAATAAGGTAACGTGTACTCACGATCATGCTCCGTGCAAGCTGCAAATTGTATTAATTTATTCGTTTTTTTTTTAAGTTTCATATATATAAAATATATATATAATTTTTTTGTTCGCACATGAAATGGAGAAACGAAAAATACACACATGATATAAATACAGCATATATGCACAGTAATGTATGAATGTGTGTAACGCATGTGTGTGAGTGTGTGAAACAGCTCTATATGAATTGTAGTAGCGTAAGATGCGCGCTTAACGAGAATTTCAGTAACAGATATAAGCACAAACATTCGAAAATACACTCAACGCATATGTATGTGTAGTAGTATGTGTATATGTAAGTGTGTGTGTGAGTGTAGCTTTTAATTTTTTAGATACCGTTCAAAGAGGACAGGAAAAGAAGAAATTGATAACTCAAAATTCAAATAAACAACTGAGAAAGATCGGGATATATAATGAATAATTTTTGTTGAATTTACAGGTTTTTCTCTTTTTGCAGAATACATATTAATGATAGATGTTCAGTGGCTGTGTGAGATGTACTATATCAATTGTGTGTCAGGTGTGTGTGTTCAACATTCCTAAATTGTACGTCAGTTAGCTTAAAAATTGATCAGTTGAGAAACAACAAATATACATATTGAAATTCGAGCTTGCCGTTTCGAATACAAATAAAAACCACTCAAATAAATATGTATATATACTTAATTATCACAAATAGATATTTGTGAAGTAATACAAAGTTTTAGAGACCAACGATGTTGTTGAACAGCAATCGAAACAATTGCTCTGACCTTTACTTACAGCTCTCATACAACTCTTATAGCAATGCTCAGGCACATATATGTATATATACAAACAATTCAAAAAATATTCACGATGTATACACAAACGGAAAAATGGAAGTTATAATTAAACAAAGTTAAGTTTCGAATTTACACAAATAATTGATAGACGTAAAAGGTTTCAAATACACTGCATTAGCATAAGCATCCAGCTTGATGGACAGCCACGCCCAAGCCCACGCCCACGCCCGCGCCCAAATAACAGCCTGCTCAATACAGAGAGTACAGAAAGTAAGAGAAAAACCAAAACAACAACAACAACAATCAACGAAATGACTGTACAAAAATGTAAATCAACACAGTTGCAAATTAGTTAAAGTTTCAGTACCGAGACAGAGAAAGCAACAGACGAATATATGTATGTATATATAAACGAAAGTAAGAAAACAATGAAATGAAAGAAAGAAAAAAAAACAGATAAGTTTTTTTTGTTTTTGTTCCATTCAGGCAGCACGTCAAAGGTAAATACAGAGAGTATCAGAACGAGACAGGCAATATACGGAGTAGATTCAATTTATTAAGGCAACAATTCAAATGCAACTTTCAATTCAAACTCAAACTCGACTTGCAAGTTGCGGTATGCAAAATATACAGAGAGATTCAGAAAGAGACAGAGTTACAGTCAGAGAGTGAGAGTGAGAATACCAGAAACAAGTTTCGAACCAACGAACGAACGAACGAACGAGCGAGCGAGCGACTTCCGGTCGCCATATTTGAGGCCCACATACAAAAATCGTAGCATACATTTCGGAACCAACTAAATACTTTTGGCAACAGCCGTTTAGATATACGTGTGTGTGTATGCATGTGTTTGTGTGTGCAAGTGTTGACTGCTTGTGGACGAGAACAACAACAACAACAGCAATATGAACAATATTGTAAGCAAGAACGGTTAACAAAAACAGCACAAGACACAAGTCGCTCTCTCTTTGATGGATTTGGATGCTGCATAACTATTGACTATTTAGACCCAAGCACAGCGTGCAGCGTGTTGTTGTTGTTGTTGTTGTTGTTATTACAATTGTTATAATATTATTAAGTTGTTCAATATGTCAGTGGCAAACACTTCTTTGTTTTTTAGACTTACAACATAGGCTGAAGTTGAGGGCACCGATAGGCTCGATCCAGAGCTACCTCGAGCGCCATACTAATATATATGTGATATATGTATTTAATTTGTGTATAGGAAAAGCGAAGCAAAGACCCAACGATGACGACGACGACGACGACGACGACGTTTGTTTTTTTGTGTTTTGTTATTGTTGTTTTTTATATATTTTTTTTTGTATTGAGACGATCAAATGTTTTTTTTTTTATTTTTTGGAGGGGCGGGAAAGTGAAGATAAGATAAAAGAGCGTGTGTTAGAACGTTTTGTTAATTGATTTTCTCTTATCGTTCATTGCAGGAAATGAGCTGATCATAAGTATTTATAAATATACAAAAGCCGATATCAGGGCAAATCATAAAAATAAAGTAAACTTAATCGTAATCGTATAATATTATATAATAGTAGTTCTGCATGTTTCTCATGTTCATGTTAAGCGGCTGTTGTTCTTGTTGATGACAACTGTACTTTGTTGTTAACTGTAAATTAACGCTAATTGCTACTCGCTAAGCGCTAAAGTTAAATACAATCCGTTTAATGTAAAACGCTATGGTAGGGGGCTCATATGAAGGCCCATATGAAATTAAAATAGGTTAATAATAAACAAACAATAACAAAAATAAAAACAAATTGAAAACAAACTGTTTTTCAATGAAAATTAACCGAAATCCTTTGTGACTGTCAGCGGTCAAGCAAACAATAGCGAGCCAAAGGTCAGTGCAGCAGCACAAAAGAGTACAAAGGACAAAAAATGTGAAAACGAAATGAAAAGAAAAGAGAATTACAAAGGAAAACTCAACTGAATGCTAAATGAAGCAACCACAACAAACAAAATTGCGCTCGCGACACAAATAAATAAATAAATAAATAAATAATCAACAAAAAAAAAAAGAAACCCAAAATGGGCAACGTGCCACGACGTTGTGTGGCAGACACAAACAACTTACAGTTGGCGGTGACAAATTGATGGTGGAGCCGCGTCGCTCCTGGGGTCCAATGCTCGAATGGCGACGGGTGGGCAAGCCGCTGCCCGGCGTGCCGCCTGGCGAAGAGGCGCACGAGGGAGCGATGCGTATCTTTGGTGTCATCAGCGTATTGTCCGAGAGCCGTCGATTGGGAAACACGTTGCCGACGCGCAGGAAATTGCTATCCGGCGACGAAGGCGAGCAGCCAAACCACCAGCCGCCCAGCATGCCAGAGCCTGCATATATAGGAGATTTACTATGAAAATTGCATAAACAGTGGCCAGCTAATTGGCTTTCATAATGAGAGACCTCAAACATTTTAACACCACACACTGCATGTGTGTGTGTGTGCGTGTGTGTGTGGCTATGTGTGGCCCTGTCAGGTTTGCTTTCGCCCGCTGTCATTGTCAAGGACAAAACGCACAATCTGCGGTTACAGCTGTGGCTGCTGCATGTGACTCGAGCCCCACCCAAAGTCCCTCCACCTGCCTAGTCTGGGCCACAGCACGTCTCCTGCTGCACCAGGTAATTCACGTCAAAAGTTATTTACTCGCATGTTTGTACACTGCGCCACAGCGATATTTCAATCCGTTTCGCATACTGATTTTACTCAATTTCACGGCATACTACATGCATGCACGTTCAACTCAATTAATACCGCTCAAAAATTTCGTAAATATGTTAAATGTAAAAATTACTTTTTACAGTCATCGTCTGCAGCTTTACACAGTTCATCAACTGCATGAGTAATGAGTTTATTTGATTATGTGACAGATTTTTGCATATAAATATTCGAGTTGCAGGCATGCAAAGTTGTCCTTGATTCGCTGCACATTACGAGTGAATTCCTGCCGGATTTTCCACTTGATTTCGCCACGGTAAGCCTCGGCTTAGTCTGCTATCAACATTATATATACTCTTTGTGCACTCTTTAATTGAAATTCGCTCTGCGCAGGCAAACTTTTAGCTCTCGATTCACCTGAAGGCGACCAACCGTGTGTATACTTAATATTGCTAAACATATGCAATGAAGCGCAAATATTGAATGTGTTTCCATTGGCTGTTGAACTACAGTTAATCTCTCTCTCTCTCTCTATGTTTGTCTACTGTTAACCACAAAAACCACAGCGTAGCCGCAGTGTAGCCTCAGTGTAGCCCCTCTGGCCTCTGGCCGTTTCCTGCCCAGCCCATTTCTTTGCACTTGACTGGCAAGCGAGGCAACAACATGTCAATTTTGCAATATGTAGTTGCCTCTGTTAGAGGGAGGGAGAGGGGGAGTGAGAGAGGAAACCGCAGATCCACACGAACACATTTGTTTTCAGCTGACATTGCAACAGGCCATGAAATGTGGAAGAGGTGCGAACAGCATGGCCAGCTTTTGACTTGCATTTGCGACGACAAATTAAAAGTTTACCCACACACAGAGAGGCCCAAAGGGCGTGACATTGTATTTACAAGCGATTAAGTACATCATAATAAATCATCGTTAAGGTTGAAAGTTCATCAAGTGCTGCAGCGGCAAGTAGCACGTGCCACACGTAACTCAATCTCCTGCTGACAGTTGCTTGCGGCTCTGATTAAACAATTTTCATTTTCATTTTTCGTTTTAATTTCGATTCAGCTTAAATTTTGTTTTAATTTGCATAATACAATTAAATGCCACAGCTCACGGCTCATTTTCGGTTTGACAAATTAGTGAGCGCTGCCGGACACAGGATCCTGATTAGGCGACCCACAATGCTAAACTGTCACGTACCATGGATATCAAATGGAAACTCCAATGCTAATGCCAATGAAAATGTTCAATTAAGCTGCTCTAAGCTCATTATTCATTATGCAAGCTACTGCCAGTCCCCTTCCCCTGGTCATCACCCACGCCCACGCCCACACCCACTTGCCCGCAGGACATTTGGTCACACCAGCTGTACATTCGTTGAGCATCATTTACTCACCGCCAGAATTCTTGCGCGCCATATCCTCGGCACTGGAGGTCTTGCGCTGATCAATACGCAAATTGGGTATATTGAATGGCGGCGCATTCATGTTATCCGTGGAGAACTGATGGCGCAGTGTGCGATGCCGCTCCGGCGACGCCATCGACAGATTGTCCAGCTTCAATTTGTTGCGCTGCTGCCGATCGATGGCCTCCAGCATTTGCTGCAGCACCTGAAACGACATGCCACAAACCCGAAAATGTTTTGCAATTTACCGTAGCACATCATCCACCCATCTTCATACCTCAAGCAAATAGCAATATTGCTCGAAATTGAGCGACGGATTGACAGTGTGCGGTATCAGCAGCGGCAGCACATTGGTGGCCATTGTCTCCACGGTTAAGCCATAGGATTTGTCGGCAAACATCTTGTGGTAAATGCCTGTAAAACAATGGTATGCCATATCATTAATAGTAAGCAACTGTCATGTTATTATTCGGTCGGCGTAATTCTAATCAAAGACAAACAAAGGCACACACACACACACACACACACACACAGACATACTGCTTGGACACTTCTGCATTTTGTTAGGCTTTGTAATTACACTGCACAACAAGTTGTAAGTTATTTATGCCACAAGACCAAACTCAATTAATGCTAATGGTAAGCAATTGAAACATGATTACATGATATACGATATACGATAAAATCATTTCTTAAACAATGTTACCTATATATGTCATACGAATGTAGTTGAGAATGGAGTTCAGCAGATTAAGGAAATATTTTCTGATGCCATTCAAGTTTAGTAGCTTAAGCACACAATTGTTAAAGTATAATTAATAAAATCCCTTATCAATAATAATTGTGTGAGAGAATGATGGGAATTTATGTTAGCCCCATATATGTATGTAGGCCTGGTTAGGAACTCTGCCAAGCAGAAAACTCAATATGGCTGCATAGACTGCTGCATAAAATCAATTAAACTTGGTTAACTGAGTGTTTCTCAGTTGCGCCAGCACCCACACAGTGGATTTTTAAAGTAATTTTAGCCATTTCAGATTGCTTAACCGCAAGCCGTTGCCCACTCGCACAGTTGGCAGAGATTCAATTTTATGGTATTTAATTAGTTTTTATTGGCACAATAGCAACGCTCGTTGATTGTATCCTCACTCTCTCTCTCTCTCTCTCTCACTCTCTCTGTGTGTCTGTAAAATTCTATTAACTTTTTGTGTGTGTGCAGTTAGTATCAATTGAATTTATCTTAGGGTTATTTTTGTTTTGTACTTACGCACAGTCCGCATGATAATATCTGGATCGGGTATGCGCACATTGGCCAGCAGGGGCAGCACCTCCTCCATGACCTGCCGAGTAGTAGTTGTTGTTAGTCCAGTTCAAATGTTGTGATTTATGGCTAATACACACCTGAGCCCGCTCCATGCGATCCATGACACGCTCAATGCATATCAGCACATTCTGCACAATCTTGGGGTCCGTTATGTTCTTCTCGAATACCATCTTCACCTTGGGCAAGACCATGCGGCGTATGGAGAGCTCGGCAATGCTATCGAATACGTTGCCCACAGCCACCACAGCTGCACTCTGTGCAATAGAAATTGTTGTTTAGCGGGAGGCAGTGAGGCAGGGAGGGAATTGTCTAAGATCTATAATATTACAAATTGGGGAAATTCTTGTTCGATTTAAGTACTGTCTGGCATGCCGCAGAAGTGGTTTCCATTTCAATGTACAGACGACTTTAAATGCTCGAGTTTCGAGTGCTGGGCCGGCCTTGTCTTTAGTGCCCGGAGGTGCTCAGGCGCAAAAGGTAAAATTACTTTCGTTCGCAATAAATTTGAAGTGGCAACCGAGCTGCTTAGAAGAAGCAGAAGAAGAAGAGCTATCTCTATGCCGCAGTTAATTAAGAAATTTCTGCTGTAATTACGCAATCAACGCTAAGGCAAATGCCAACTCTGTTGACTTGTCAACCCATTCAACACCTTCCACTCGCTTCCACACTTCCTCTGCGTGTGACTGGCTCCTGCTCCAACTAATTTGCATATCTATAGCGTGGCAGGTGAATCGAAAGCAACGTCTGCGAATTGTGCTTACCTGCACTTGTATTGTGGATCCGTCAAATGAAAAGAATAACATCGGCATTATATCTGTGGTGACATCCTCGGGTTTCGTCTTCTCAATTATCAAATGCAAGTTCTCGAGTATCGTGACGCTGGCCTGAATGGATTTTGGCGTATTGTAGACAATCCTATTTATAGCCAGACAAAGCAAATACACAAATCATTGTATACTCATCTCAACACAACAAACATGCATATATCTTAATCTGATGGGGCACAAAAGTTTGCCGACTGTTTTATTTAATATCCGTATAAAAAATGAACCCAAATAAATGCTTCATTATTGTTGCACACTAGCTGGACCTTTGCTGTGTGCGTGTGTGGGTGTGTGTGTGTGGGTGAAAAGTTGTTATTTGCAACTTTTTCGGCAGTGTCAATAAGCGTCTTACAACAGTCGAGAAAAAAAAAACTTTGTTTGCCCATCGGCTTAGTCAAATGTTTCAGTGTGCCGAGGGCTGTTTGGCGTGTTGTAAATGTTAAATATATATGGTTTTGTGTGAATAGCTATCGAGTAGACAGTGATTGACTGACTGATAAAAACATACTCAACTAACTAACTAATTGATTGACTAACTCCGATTCAATGACTGTCTAGTTGAGTGACTAACTAATACACTGTTTAACTGTTTGAATGACTGCCTAATCTGCACTCTACGGCTCTTTTAACCTGTTATTTAACTAAATTATTTACAAGAAGCTCAACTTTAATATGAAATCCCAGATCTCATGGAAGGTATGAACCCCAAAGTCTCTAAACTCCATTTTACTCCATTTGCCTTTCTAATTTATATTTTGACGCCATCCACTTCAACTTTCTCGACAACACCTCGCTTTGGCCAGCAGCTGGAGATGTGCTCATGCGGTTTACTAATTTATGTATGCCGCGCCAGCGGCGTTGAGGGCACAAAAGGTGCGCATTGTCCTGACATAGTTGGCCCCGACACAAAACTTTGCGTGGCAGAAACTTTAACTACAACTTGTGGTCTATAAATTACAATATGAGTCGTCCGCTTGTCTATGCGATGTGTAGTGTCTATTGCTATCTCACTCTCTCCCACTCTCTGGAAGTGGGCGCGTGCAATAAAATGCCATGAAAATTAAATAAAAAGTGTCACAAAAGTTTTTCAATTGTTCAGCAGCCATTGTTTGACTGCCCAGCAGCTATCGATGGTGGCCACAGCAGCAGCCGCAGCCGCAGCTGACAGAGCAGCCACAGCTGTGGAGCATACAAACAATAAGAGAAGGTCAGCGCTACTTTACAGTTAAATGGTAGGCGTTAAGCCTTCGCCTAAGTAGTATAAGAGAGTCTAAAAATATATGTGTGTGCGTGATGATGTGTGGGCGCCTATGGAGCGCGTGGCACTCACTTCATTGTGGACGACATTAGGGCATCGTACTCGGCGTGCGTCGCCTCCTGGACGAACAGCATGACTGGCTGCAGCACAGCAGCGAGCACCTCGCCATTGTTAATCTCCGACTTGAGCATGGGCCACAGGTTCTGCCACCAAAGTTTCTGCAAAGAGAGATGTAGAGAGAAAACAATAAGAAATCGCTACTACTACGATTACAACTACGACTAGCAGCTGGTCGATGGCTTCTCAATTGCCTCTGCTGCTGCTGCTGCTACAGAAGGGAGACAGCAAGACAAAGGGAACGCTGGCTCGTTCGGGTGACAGTTTTGCAGCTGTCATAAAAGTGCTCGTAATTTGCAAATTGTTGCTGCTGCTATTGCTCGTAAAGCGCTCAACTTGTCGCCATAAATGATGAATGCATTCGCAGACAGTGCAGACAGCGAGCCGTCAACAGTCAACAGTCAGCACAAAATGGCTGACGCGTCCGCAAGCTGGCCAACATCCGTTTCCGCTTCCGTTTTCGTAGCGCGGCGCAGAGTTTTTTTTGGCACAATTTATGGGTACTTACGCGCGGTATCAGCGGCATGGCCTCTATCAAGGTGGTCTTGTAGAACTGTGACTTCTGCTGCGTGTCCTTCATGTTGACCACGTCCAGGAATTTCAGCGCATTTATAGCCGGATCGCTGCCAAACAAGAAAAGCCCATACAAATTAAATACGGAATGTAGCAAATTTTATTAGCACTCGCTCAACTTTTATTGGCACCCAACTGGGCGATTCTACTGCCGCTATATATATATATATATATATATATATATATATATATATACCCTGCATATACCCTGTAACCAAACTATATTACTAAATATTTGCAAAGAATTTTCTTTTTAATTTCGCGAATTCACAGAATTTGACAGTTAAATTAAAAAATAATACAACAAATACTTTCATTTGTTTGTCAAATTATTCCTAGAGGCCAACTGTTTAATTCCTCGCACATTTGTGGTTTATGAACACACACACACAAACACACATTAATAAATAACTATCCAGAGTTTATCTGTTTATCTATGCTGGAATACAGAGAGCTTTAGTTATTGTGTGCGCTGCAGTGTGAAATATTTATCTGAATTTATTTTCATGGTTGCCTAAAACAAATTGGCTAAGGTTTAATTAGCAAAAAATTAGCAAAAATTCAATAGAATTTTTAGTTGTTGTTGCAGCCAGCATCAGTTCGCAGCGAGCTGAAGCGTGGCCGTTGCGGGTAATTGTATAATGGTCATAAAAGTCAAAGGCAGTTAAATTATGTGCAATGGCAATTGGAATGAGAAACTTGCGGCATGCGCTTGGCTAAGCAGGAGGAGTGCGGCTTTAAATCACATTGCGTATGCGCCCCGTTGCACACGAAGCGCCATTAAAAGAATTGCCCACTGCCCGTCCGCCTGGCTGCCCAGCTGATTAGCCATGGGCCACATAATCAGCATAAAGACTCTCCTGCTGCTGCTGGCTTAGCCCACGCAGACAGCCCGGGCTAACTGGTTGTCGCGTCCCACTTGAGCTATTTGCAAACGCAGCTAAAAAAAAAAAAAAGCGAAGAATACGCTGATAACATATAAATGAACTTCAAAGTGCCGCCAACAAGCGACTAACTGACTGCCAACGCAGCAGGCTGACAGACAGTAGGGCGGCAATGGGGCGTGCACCACTCATTTTTGCCAAGCAACCGATTTTGCCAGCCCAGCAGCCGACGCAACAGCCGTTACGTTCAGTTTGTCTAAACACAGCACAGTGGTGCAAAAGTTATAATAAACTCTGTGAATTCCTGTAGATTATTAGAATTAGGAATCGCTGTCATAATAAAGCCTTGACATTATAACATATCCTGCATACATTCGATAGTGAAAAGTTAGCAACTTCCTCAGCTTATTTCTGTTTAGATTTCACCTATCTCTGGCTTGACCCACTGTGGTTTAATCTGCGAGTTTGTTCTTTGCTGCCGCGTTTCTCGCTCAGGGCAGGTGTGCGGCCCTTGGCTGTCTGCCTAGCAGCTGCTGTCGTCATAAATCCAATGCTACACGCAAAGGAGGTTAGAGGGGGGGCGTGGGGCGCGAGTGTGGCGACTCCTACGCTTGCCACTACTCACAATCAGCTCAAGAGATGCGCATTGTGTCTTTCAAGCCTGATTACCGTTTTCATTTACCAAACAGACGTAATTAAGGTATATGTGTGTGTAAGTGTTTGTGTATATATCTATCTCTCTCTCTCTCTCTCTCTCTCTTTTCTCTTTATGTGTGGAGTCTGTGTGTTCCTTGATGAGACCTTGGTGTGGTAAAAGCAAAAGCTTCAATTCAATTTTTGCTACATGTACAAATTGGCTTAGAGATTGCGTGTCTTGTTTACGTTTGCCTCTGTATGTGTGTGTGTGTGTGTGTCTGTGTGTGGGTGTGAGTGGCTGTTTTTAACAGGTGTCAATTTCATTTGAAACTCAAACAAAAAACTTTTGCTAAAACTGCGCAAATTGCTGTCGCTTTTTCTTTTTCTTTAGCTTTTGCTTGCTCTGCGTTTAGTTAAAAGTTAATTAATTTGCTGAAGAGGCAACAGTATTGAGAGTTGGAGACCTGAAGCACCTGAAGCTCAAGATTGGGTTGCTAATTTAGCTAGTTGTCTGTCTACTCACATAAAGTATTTGATCAACTGCAGCAGCTGAGCGGTGGGTCGCGCTGTCGGATCCCGGCTGGCCATGCGAGATGTCGCCTCCTGTAGAGCGATGGGCAGGCGTGGCATTAGCTTGTGCACATTGTCATCCAGCTGAAAGCAGAATAGAGCAACGGTAAGAGCAAGGTGTATCATAAATGACAAGTCTAGGCAGATGACCAAATAAAATAAAACAGAAAAGGCCGCAACATTGAAGGCAAACACTTGAAGTCTAACTGAATGGGGCCAAAACTTTTAATGACATGGCCCGAGGCAGCTGCAGCATCAGCATCGGCATCGGCATCAGCTTCAGCACCTGGCTGAACAATTAGAGTTTCAAGTGGACTTTTGATTACATTTGCATTTGACAAAGCGCCGAATCTAATTACAGCTCGCAAACACAAGCGGCGCAAAACTTTTGCCAGCCACAGCAATTGCCACTTGGCTCCATTCAGATCTGGCCGCGGGCAGCAGCAGCAGCAGCAGCAGCAAATTAATTTGGCCAGTCACTCACTTACCGTTTCCAGTTGCTTGGCGTAGTTGGATGTTGAGTTGCCCGCCTGTATGAGTGGCCGTCCATTGTTGTACACCGCACAGATGACCATGCCCAGCGAGAACATATCGCTCAGCAGGCTGCACTTGGAGCTGGTCTGCGTTTCGGGTGCTAAAGCAAAGAGAGTAGGAGAGTTAGAGAAGTGGGAAAGGATTTGCTTTGAAGTGGTCAGGTTTTATTTACCCATAAAGTCGAGATTGGGCTGGGCCATCTTTGATACCCTGTTGCTCCACGGCGGGCAAGGAATTGAGCTATTCAAATCAGTCTCATTCATTCTTTCTGCAAGGCATAAGGAATAACATAACAACAATGGGCATTATGCATACAAATCGAGTGGCCAGAGTGGCATTCGTTTCAATTGAAATGTGCTGCTACTACACTTACCCACATACTCCATGCCCGCCAGCTTCCAAATGCCCCGTTTGGTTATTAGTATAGAGGATGGACACACATTTCGATGAATTACGTGACCGGAATAGTGCAAATAGGACAAAGCCTCTGTTAGCTGCAAACGAGAAGCCGCAGAGAGAAACATTCTGTTATAGAGTCAACTGCACACACACACACAGACACACACATGCACATTGGCACTGCTCGTTGTTTGGTTTACCTGCAAGAATCCATATTTCAGCTCCATATCCAAGAAATTGTATTCCTTTGCATGCGCCGGCCGTTGCGGCTGTGCCCCAGCAGCTGGCTGGGCCTGCGCCGGCCCGCCACCTGCTGCGGGTGCCACGCTGGCATTCTCATACGTTTTCGACTCCTGCAAGAATTGGCAGACACGTAAAAAATAAAATAACCAAAAAAAAAAAAACAAAAACTAGAGCAAGAAGGCGAACACGAAAAGAAAGCACTGTTTGCATTTTATGGCAATTGCTTTTTCAATTTTTCTCGCATTTTTCTTTTCACTTGGCTCGCCGCCTCCCAGCGGGAAAAATAACTATGTCATGAAGTCATAAACTTTGCAGACAATAAAGACATTAAGGAGTAGCAAAAACAAAAATAAACTCTAGCATATCTGCCGAACAGAGATTAAATAAAGAATTTGTGCTGAGTTATAATTTCAATAGATATGGCTTTAAAAGGTCGCCTCGTGCTGCTCCAGGAGTACACATAGTTCCATAAACTGTGACTTTTCTGCTTTCCTTTTATTATTCCAGCACATATTGTTTATTCTGTAAAACAATTTGGCTTTGTACCCATGCTTGCAATTTTCAATGTAATTTAACTCGATTCGAATTTTGTTTCTCTTTCGATTGTTGCTGCCCTTGCTCTGTGCACCTCAATAAACTAAAATATTGTCTGGAGCTTTGTTGGCTTCTTCTAGCTAAAAACAAAGCACTTTACTCTTGCTACCACCTGTGGGTGTGTGTGTGTGTGTGGGTGTGTGCTGTGTTTGTGTGTGTATCAATTTCTGAACTACGCTAGCGAAACGAATCATTTTATTGACTCAATCTCCACAGCGTAAACTTTGCTAGCACGCACTGTAATTCGATTTAGTTGTATTGGTGACTTAGTATATATATATACATGTTGGGTGTGTGTGTGGGTGTGTTATGCATAGCTCACATTGCTGTGCTGCCTGGCACTTGAACCAAAAGCCAAACTATGCAGTTGACTGGCTGCCATACGAAACTTTAAACGTACGTACAAAAAAGAACAACAGCAACAACCTTGTTGCTACCAGCAGCAAAAACAACAACAACAACCATTGATTGAAGCAGCTGGCAGCAAAAGGCAGAGAGCCTAAAACACAATGGAGCAGCGGGCGACAACGCAAATTGCATATCCTGTTGGCCAGCTACCGAAAAGGTAGAGTGCCTAACCCGTTCCTCACCTGACCGCACCGCACTGAATTCAACTGAAAACTGTGAACTGAACCAAAAATGAAAACAACAACAACAAAAACACCAAAACTCACATGAAAGGCCAGCACATTTGAAAGGCTGGCGAAAATGGGCTCAGCAGCAAAGGCCAGCGTGTCCGCACTTTCCTCTACAGTGTGATAGATTTGAAGTATCTGCGAAAAGAGAGTTTCATGTGAGATACATCGGAGAGAGATAGCCAAAAATATGAGCAACTTAAAGTGGCTTAAATGTCATATATAAACTTGACTTAAATACTACAAATAATACAATCTTTAAGAGAGCTACGTTTATTTGCTTAAATTATCAAATTTTGTGTCTTTAATCTGTCAATCTCTTAAAGTAATTCAGAGTCAGTATCCAAGTGTGGAGACTGCTTGGCTGTCTATACGTTTACAATTCACAATTGGTTTATCCTCACATTTCAATTTGAAGTACATATAGTTCTACTATTCAAGTCCTCTACAGATCAGTCTCAATTTTCAATAGTTCAACAGCAAACAACTGCTCAATGAGTATGCTCTAGTCCCTCATCCTCAACTAGAATCATTTTACTTGTTTTCTGATGCCTTGTAATTTATGGGCTGCAAATATTTTGCGAAATTCCTTGCACATATTTTGGATAATTTTCTTAAACTCAATAAAAGCTTTATCCAAACAAGTTATTAGTGAGGAACTTAAATATACTTAGCTACTTATTCAAAGGTAGTTTACATTGGGATAGCTTTAAGAATAATATAAATTAAAGGCATACTCACCCGGGGATGACGAAAGCGTTCCAATGTCTTTACCGAGCTTTTTAGCAGCTCTGTAATGGTCTCCTTGCGACGCGGCTTGTGCAGTTTCTCTGCCACTTTTTTCTCAAATATGAAAATCGAACATTCCTACAGAGGCAGAAGAGAAGAAAAACAGAGAGAGAGAGAGGTAGAGAGCGCGAGGGAGTGTGATAGATGGTAAGAGTTCTGGAAGTTAGTTTCGCTACAGTTTTTTGTTTGATGCCGCTCACCTTGTTGTCACTCTTGCGATATCCATCGTGTATGCGCCAGACGAGCTCTGGGCCGGCACAGGCCACCGGCTTGCCAATCTCAAAGTACTGCGTAATGGGATTGCCATCGGCGACATTCTGCACGGATGTGGAGGCCGCCACGTTGGCGCTTTTGAACTTAGCGAACATTGTGCCAGCGGGCATACCATCGATTAGCTTTGAGAATACATTCGAGAAGCTGCCCTGTCGCTTGCAATGTGGCACACTTGTATTGCTGCTGCCGCCTATTGTTGGCGCTGAGCCACCAGCTCCACCGCCCGCACTAGCCGCAACGCCTGACTCGTTACCCGATGATGCGCCACTGATGGACAGACGTTCGCGCAGAGTTATTCCCAGGCTGCTGACTGTTGTGACTGGCACATTTACTGATCCGAGTGAGCTTCTATCCTGCGGTGCAGCTCTACTTGCAGCACCGGCTCCTCCACCGACACCGACACCGACACCTGAACCACCAGCGACACTGACACCTACACCTACACCTACACCTGCACCTGCAGCAGCACCTGCACTCGCTCCAACGCCATTAAATGTATCGCATTTCGCACTTGACGCGTTGTCTCCGTATCCATTCACATCGCCAGCGAGAAGTGCTGCGCCGCCGCCGCTGGAATACTTGCGCGTATGCGCTCCTAGTTGGCTCTGACTGAGCTCGAGTATTGTGCTGGCGCTGCGATTACGCGCTCCTGCCGCATTGCCCAAGCCCGCGCCCACTCCCCCACCGCCGGTTCTGGCTGGTGAACCCGCTGCCACCGCTGCCGCTGCCGCTGCCACTGCACCACCGCCGGGCGTTATTCCAACAGCGCTGCCACTGCGACTGCGTTGCACCTCCTCGACACTATCCAAACGTGAAAAAATTCTGGCCGCCGTTGTTGCCGTGTTGCTGCTGCCCGCACTATGCACCGCCAGCCAACTATGAGCACTTCCGCTTCCGGATCCAATGCCCCAAACAGCCAGCTGTGTTATAACTAAAGCTCAAGCCGTCGCTCTACTGTCGATGTGCTGCAAATAAAGCGAGAGAGAGAGAGAGAGAAACACAAAATATGCTTTTAATTGCGGTCACTTCATATGCCCCACAATTTACACGCACCACGCGCTAAGCGCCAGGCACAACGCACCGCTGGGCCAGCGACGCGGGCTCACCCGTCAGCGCAGCTGCTCGACAACCAATTGAAATACCCTGCTGCATTTTTATAAAGCGGGTATATTGTTAATTCGACTGATCTCAATGGCAGAATATAAATAAGAACTCGAAAATATATTTATTATATTTTATTAAAGCATTTACCAGCACTTAAATGCAAGTGCACAGCTATCGATACTTGAATTGCCTAAACTGATATCGATATTTGAATTGAAATGAAGCTAAATTTGACCTACACCTTTGGCACTTAAATTACCCTGTATTTTGACATATATTAAGCGCGTTTCACTTTAACATTCCCTTTTATGGTAATGAATCTTTTTAAATTGTGGGCTTTTCCTTAAATATATATACCAGGTATTTGATAGGCCTCGTAACGGCTGTTTTGCAGCACTTGGCACTTTATTTTGCACTGGCAATTAATACGCTTATTGCCGGTCTGACTTTTATCTTACATTTATTTTCGTTTTTCATCTCATTCTTCCGCCAGCTTCACACAAAACTGCACAATTAAAAAGTTAAATGAGCTCTGAGCGCCATTCAAATTGAGTGTCAGAGTCCGTATGGGTCTGCGTGTGTGTGTGTGTGTGTGTTTGGTTCATAATTTTATGAAAATATGCTTAAGCTCATTATCTCTTTATTAATTGCTTTAAAAGTAAAAATTATTATATGTGTATGTATATGTACATATATGTATTTATTTTCATATGTACTTAACGCGTTTGCATTTCCATTTTCCAATTGGCCAAATTGAAATTAAATGCCATGCAATGTGTCAAAAGTTGCTCACTGTAAATACGTGAGGTAGTTTACTTTTTGCAGTCACTGTGCAAACACTCTGCGCCCTCTGTGCACACGTTTGTATTTGCTCCGAGTAGTTGAGCAGCTGAGCAGCCGTCAGAGCGTCTGAGCTCCTATGATGGCCACAAATTGACTTGGGAAGACTTTTGGCAATAGCAAAAGCAACAGCCCGTTGGCAGGGGGCAAAGAGCAGAGGGCAGAGGACAGAGAACAGAGGACAGAGAGCAGGAAGCAGGGAGCAGAGGGCGACATGGCCAAAATAAATTTCAGAGCGTACGTTAAACTATTTAGTACAAATACTTGGTGCTTTTGCTTCTGGCCATTGCGTTTCATTTGTACTTCATGGCTAAATAAATAAAATATGAGACAGCAGTTCGCTCAGAGAAGCGCCTAAAAGCACTCACAGGGGCTGACACACAGACATTGAGACTAGGCACGAGAGGATGCGGGAAAGAGACAGTCAGACAGCATCCAAGACAAGTTACTAGGTCAGCAGTAGAAGCTTAAAGCCGGATGCAATGAGCATAAGTTGAATTTGGCTTAAAAATTTATAGGCCATAAGCGAGTGTTGAACTTCAAACGGTGAATCAATAAACCCACAACGTGTATTCACGTTGATTACATCTGCATAGGGTTTAGTTCAGTCGGTAAGCCGGAAAACCAATTGGGTTTTTACATAAAAGCCACGCAAATGCCAACTAAGTCCTTAGAAATTTAAATTTTATTATTAATTTTATGATAACTTAACTTCCAGCTAAACCGAAATGTATATCAACTTTTATGAAGATAAATTGCAAAGTGTATGAGATGGGGGACGAAGAAATGGACTGACATAATAAGATAGAGGGGAAGAGAAATAACAGAGGGATAGGCGAGAGAGAGAGAGAGCGACATGAGAGTGAGAAGGAGAGATAAAACTAAGTCAGAGAGAGACAGTGTGAGATAATTAATACTGAGAAAGGAACAGGCAGAGCGAGTGAGCAACTTACAGAGAAGTAGATATATATATAACGAGAAAAAGAGGGAAAAAGAACACGTATTAATGGAGAATGCCTTGCTGTAAAGGGAACTTGAATCAAATATATATTCATATATTTTATTTATTAAATTTATCAGACTCTCTTCAACATCTCTCTACTCTATAAATCTCTGATTATATGAACTGAGCTTTTATTTGGTGATCCCAATTAACTAACTCGACTCATGCGTTAAGTCCCGAATAGGAGCAAGCTCTAATGGTCAGTCCGTAATTTACTTTCCAAACGCACTGTAACGAACTGGCAACAGTTAAATTTCAGCAAGACTAATCAAAGGTTATAGTGGAAGCATGACCTTGAAAACAAAGCAATTTTCAAGAGTTTGTTTTTCGCTTTGTACGATTCAAATGCATGCATATATATGTATATATATATATATGCATGTATATAAACATTCGGCAGTAAAACTTTTGGCACATTTTCCACATGAATTTAAGCACAGACTGGCGCGTCCAATTAAAATTCATGAACTGAAGAAAAGACCGAGGCTGATAAACAATGAAAATCGAGTCCTTTATTTCGGGCCAGCGTGGCACAGTGAAAAATTAACGTTCTCATTGCGTGTTCAGCCATCGGAGCTGGTCTTTAATCAGTGCAGAAATTGTTTACACAGGCCCACAGCTGCACGGCGTCGCCATTATCATTATGATGATAAATGGCAATGAATGTCATTGCCGAAATTAGCGTAAATTCAAACTAAAATCTGAACTCGGATTTGTATTTGAATTTAAAATTTGGTAAATGCGAACACGTAACAAATCGAAGCGGCTCAAAAGGAGAGAAAAAGGCGAACGCGAAATGCCAAGGTGAGCCGCAGAAGAGGACACACACAGTGGGTCACTTTTATTGATTTACACCCACACACACACACACACACAGAGGCACACAGCAGCCCAAAATGAAATGATGAAAGCAAAATGTTAACAAAACTGAGCGAACGAACGTGAAAGGCACAAAGCGCGAAAATTATTTTCGTTTTTATTGTGTGCGTTGCCATTGTAGCTGTTGCTGTTATTGTTGTTGTTGTTGTTGTTATATTTGACAATTTGGCATATATAAATACATGAGTACACACATTTACACACACTTAAACACACATACACACACAAACACAGGCTGCCCTATATATATGCCTAATATTGTGTGTATCTAATGCTTTGTGAGTTTAATATTTTTAGCCTAAAGCTAAACGAAGATAGGCAGGGCAGCAAAGGCAACAACAATATGTAACAAACGTTGCTTAGCGCTAACTGAAGACAAACACAACACACGCACACACACACACACACACACAAGCAGACACAGAAAGCACACAAAGTCCAAAATAAACGTAGACTCTGACGAGCAACAGAGCACTGATGTCTCAATTAAAAAAAAAAGTGATGGTCCTTTTAGACACACACACACACACACACACTCACACTGTGGCACACACTCAACACAACCACACAAACCGTTAAAAACAACAGCCATAGTTGTGCGAGCCAGTCTGGCACATATTTTGTTTGCTTTTGCCTCATTTATTGTGCGCCTTGGCAAAAAGGACAAAAGCAGCGCCTGATAAACGCTCGCCTCTGTCAGTTGTGCGCTCTTCTTCTTACACACACACACACACATACACACACACATATGTCAGCCAGTTGTGGAGATTATAGACATATGCGATAGCTATAGCAACAGCCTTTGTTCTACGTAGGTAGCCTGGGCTCTGTTGCTGTGCAAAATAATATATTCTTGGCAAAACAGCTTTAAAAATTTCCTTGAATTGCCTTGAATCAACTGAAAAGCCGTGAATTATTAAACAATATCTCTTACTTAAAGCATAAGCGATCCTCTCTGCTAGAGAATATTCTTACAGCTTTAATATCTTAGCAGCAGCCTGAAGCTCTTAGCTTATTATTGGATTTGCTTCTCATTGCTTCTCTCTTCTATTTGACATCTTCTTTCTTCGGCTTCTCTCGTCCGACTTCTCTATTTTCTTTTCTATGATATCTTCTCTCGTTTCTCTTCTTCGTTTCTTGCTTCTCTCTTCCCTCTTCTCTTCTCATACATATCTATTCTTCTTTTTCAATCTTCATATGTTCCTCTTACTCAAAAGTGCTTTAATGTCTGATTAAATCAGCTGAAAGTACATAAATAAATTTAGCCTCTAGTCAGAGGACGACCCTCGACAAGCCCCCCCACAGAGTCCCCCACTCGCAACGGTGTCTGTACACATATGTGACTTTCATATACGTTTAACGACCGCAATAAGCAGTCATAAGCATAACAAATGCACAAATGGGACAGACTACTCTTCCATGGGAGGGAGCTAAGGAGCTCAGTTCGTTTGATTCTGCGACCGAGAACTGTCATCAGGCATTACGTATACACAGCATAGGTCAAAGCCGGGCTGCTGCATTGTTAATTATCTCCACTCAAGAGCGACTCGCCCGAGTTGCCCATTGTCAAATGGAGCTCAACGTATTGTCGTCTCTCTTGCTGACTTGCTTGCTGGCTTGCGGCTTGCGTAATATAATACAATTGATAAGGGTTCCACTTCGAACGCTTGTCAGCCATGAGCAGCCGGCAGTTAGACATTTCGACATTTAGACATTGGGGCCATATATCCCCTGCAAACGCTATCCGGCTAGTTGGTTAGCGTGTATCATGGAGAAGACAGCGACGCAGCGGCGTTGTGGCAAACCTGGCTAACTCATTGTGACAGCGGCAAGTGAGCGTATATTTGCATATTACGCATACGCCACGTGAAACGTGCCGCAACGCGCATTGACGCGATGTTGTGGGTGCGGCTATGAATGCGGGTGGCGCTTTATCTGTTGCTGATGTTGCTGGGTTTGGGGCTTGGGGCAAGCCTTTGACCTGACCTGACTGCGCCACTGTCGGCATTACGGCTGCTTAATTAAATCTTTTGCGTAATTTGTTTAGTTATTCCCCGTAGTATGCACTTGAAAATTGAATGGCATTCGCTTTGTGTATACCGCACACAGTTAATCTATACAGATATATGTATATGTGTGTCTGTGTGTGTGTGTGTGTGTTAGTTTGTGTGCTATGCAAAACCTGCTCGAGCATTTAGTCAAGTGTTGCAGACGGGCTGCCCTAATTGAATTGCTTTTAACTGCAGGCAGAAAGCAACAACAACAACAACAGCAGCAACAATCGTGGCATAATTATAGGCTCTGCATATAGTTGTTGTTGCGCGCTAAATAAATGAAATTAGGCAGAACAAAGCAGAGCTTAAAACAAAGCTAATTAAGCAGCCACATGCAGCCATTTGTGGCGTAAACTCACGCAAAACTAATCCCAAAACTAAACTAAAAAAAAAAAAAATAAGAAATAAATAAACACACACACTCACACACATATGTACTTTCCCGTTGACCATCTTAGCTTCAGTAGCCAGTTGGCTACGTTTCTTGTTTATTGCTTGTTGCTCTTCCGCGTGCGTGGCCACAATCTGTTTAGCTGTAAGGCTTAATTGCCAGGCAATATGCGTCAACTTCCATTCCGTGCGCTTCAGTAGCTCACAGTGGCTCACTGGCTCGGTGGCTCAATGTCTTAATATGTTTGCTTGCCAGCACCTGTACCTGTGCCTGTGTCTGTGCCTCTGCCTGTGCCTGTGTAATCAGTTTTCAATAAGTGCTCCGCTTCTTAGCTCAGCTCTCTGGGTATTTAGCAGCTTTAACAGCAACTCAATAACATGACACAGGTCACGCCCCAATCCTCGCCGGCGCCCACGCCTTAAGTCGACTGCTGTTCACGTTGTTGTTTTCCTGAATCCTCAAAGACTGTCATGCATAAAATTTAATTTAATTGGTTATTAGTGCACACGCTATATGAATTTCAATTTAGCCAAGCATATGGCGTAAATGATATTAATTATCGCAGCACTAAACACATCTTAGCTTTTTCTTAAGATATTAAAGTCAACATTTAACATTTTCTGCAGAATTTCTCAATTTGATTGCCATAATTAAATATTTATGAGCATTTAATTAGTTATTTTAAGCAATGCGTATTAAATCTAAGAAAGACGAATATTTTTAAAAATCATAGCCAGTTGACCTTCACTAGTGTTGCATAATTATCGATAGGCAGCACAGTAATTATCGATAGCTTTTAATTTAAGCAAATGTATTTAAATTTGAATTTTGATGCTACTGTCTATGATTTTTAATATCCTATTAAGCGCTTTAGATTATTTGATAAACAAAAACTTTAATTATTATTGCTGGCTTGCAATTTCATTATAAATTATCATAATTTCAAATATCACATTTACAACAGAATTTTTCGTTTGGCTTCCACTCAAATTTAAACACTTTTTAAACCTTTTGTGCCCGCAACTCAATGCGAACATTTGATAGCAAGCTAAAAATAAACTAATTTAATTAAATTTGCACCACAAATGATGCTGTCATATATTTATAATTCATCAGAGTGGCCTCACTTTGCTTTCTGGCGCTTCCATTGAAATTTCGCTGCGCAGCGCCGCGAGAGAAAGAGACACAAAATCAAATGTTGCAGTTGCCTAATTGAACATGCCAAAAATGTGGCAAATGGACTGTTGCATCTGTTGCTACTGCCGTTGCTGTTGCCGTTGCTGTTGCTGTTGTTGCAACAACCAATCGTGCAACGCGTGTCAGTCGCTAATTGCGCGCTGTTGCCAACGTGATGGATATTCATTTACTGCATTTGTAGGTGGCTAACATATCGAAGCACTCTAGACAGTTGAACAAAATACAACAAAAAAAATACATATACATATATAAAAAAAAAAAAAAATAATAATAATAAAATGCGAATACTGGGTGTGTTCATTGCGTGCAGCGTGAACATGTGAATATTAAATAGATTGTGCCCCGAAATATAAAACATATGAAAAAAAATGTCATCAAATTTTCAGTAACTTTTATTTTTGAAGGTCAAATGGCGTTACGGCGCATAGACTGCGTCTGTTTCTGCGTAACAAACAAAGACACGCGCAAAGCGTATTTAATGTGAAAATATTTATACAAATTAGCTTGATTTCTTTGATATTTTATTATGTTAGTTAAACATGAAGATAGACTCTAATGAGCTGCTGCCAGACACAAGGCAACGATTTGCTGCACATGCGGAGCAAAGTTCAAGTAAGAAAGTTGAAGCATGCCATAACAACAACAACAACAGCAACAACAACAAAGAGTTTGTCGTCTTGTTTGGGACTCAATTATATGCATAAATGTGCAATGCTATTAAGGCAACAGAGCATACAACCGCATATGCCACAATGGCAGCAAAGTCATTCACACACACACACACGTCAAGTTGATTGTGTTGTTGGCTGTAAGTTTTGCCTGCCCTCAAAATGACTTAATGCTTAATGCCATTTAGGGCAGCAGAGGAAATTATTTTAAATTGCAGCCCCGGCGCGCACCCACCGCTCCACAAACCAGAATGGTGGCGGGGGGTGGCTTTTGTTGCCTTGGCAAAGGGAATTACAAATTATGCCCTGACACAGCTCACATTTTGTTTGACTAAAAATAAAATATAATTTAACGACACTCTAAAGCAGCAACAGCAGCAACAGCTACTGGGAGACTTATTTAAAATCGCTTAAAAATTGACAACATGTTCAAGTACTGCTCTCTCGCTCTCGCTCTCTCTCTCTCTCTTCCCTACTTACGTTTTATAACTTTTGATTGTGTGAGTGCTAAAGAAAGTTATAAGCACGCATTTGCATAAGTTTTGCGCAACAAAATACAAAAAAAAAATAATAATAATAATAATAATGATGCAGCAGCGCACTGCATAAAAAATTAAAATAAGAAAAACTATTTTCCTATATATTATAAATATGTATATATATATATATAATATATTTGATGTTCCGCTGCTGGGAAAATGGGGTCAAGCGATTTTCCTACAATTTGTTTTCCTTTGTTATTATATTTATCGAGCTGCACTTGGAAAGCACTCTGACTTTGTTTGCTGCAAATCAGGCGAGCCAGCAGGACTGCATTCAATTTAATTTAAAATAGATTGAAACTTTGTCTTCCGCTGGAAATACAATAAAAATGATTGAAACTTCGCTCAACTATTTGCTAAACAATTGTGCAAATGTGCTTACACTTGGAAAACTATATGGCATTAAATGGTTATTTGCATACATGCGTTTTGTGCTCGAATGGCGAATATATTTTATTCAAATATTGATCAGCTTCCATCAGCGGAATCAGTTTACTTCCTCACTATTTGCTCGAATATTCATGGAATTCCCAAATAAAATCTCAGCATATTAAATATTTAACTACAATTAATTAGTGACAACAGTGAATTTTAATTAAATTAAATCTCAGCATGAGTTAAATTAATTGCATCGTTGCTTCATAGCTTTATGTTCATGGCTCACCTGCAACACTCGTCGTATACGTGATATTTGTGAGTTTAACTAAACCGTTTCGGCTCACTGCAAAGTAATAAAAAAAAAAATTACATTTATATAAAAAAAAAATAGAATGCGAAAACAATATGCAATAAATCACACACATTTTTATTATTATTATTATTATTATTATTATTTTTATTTTTTGGTTGTAAAATCAATTTTTAGCACTTTATAAGAGGCACATGAAATGCGAATGGCAGACAGCGAACAGGGCAAACATCTCGCACTGTGGAAGTGTCTCTAAGTATCCATTGCTGCCATTATAATGGCCCACAAAGAAGGTAACAACAGCGACACTTTTACATTAATTAAACGCGTTTTTATATGCAGCTTACACACACACACGCACACACGCACACTTACGCACATGCATAGAAGATGCCAGTTATATATAAGTATATGTGATTGCGTGTCTGTGTGTGTGTGTGTGTGTCTTATGTACCAGGCATATACATCATACGTGCGTTTTATACCCCATATTAGTATACCTGTATGTTTTTGTTCGAAGTGTACGGCGTGGTTTTCTACTTGTTAGACGCGTTTCGATTGCTCGCACGTTCGCACGCAGTCAAGTCCCCAAACAGACTGAGTTGAGACTCGAGTCTAGCACGGACGGAGACTCGCGACTGGTAATCGGCGGCGTGCTCGACTCGCCTCGACTCGACGGCGCGAAGCAACAGCTAGCCAAATGTCCCAAAATGGAGCATAAGAATGCCCCAAACTGTTGCGCGAACTGGGGCCACTGCCATGGCCCAGGCCCGGCAGCGAGTGTACTAAAAGTGCGTCGAGCGCATGCGCTGCGCAGGGGCAGCACAAGACATTGGGGCAAACAGCTGAGAAGCAACAGTTTGTTGTTTGGCGGGGCAAGGACAACTTGGCCAAGCCAGTCAGCCCATCAGCCCATCAGCCAGGCAGCCGGTTAGCCAGAACTGGGTCTCTCAGTCAATGTCACAAATACACGTCGTGTCACACACACACACTCACACTCACACACACACAAGGGTATCACGAAGACAGCGTGCGAGTCCTTGAGCAGACTGATGTGACTTCTATGCTTGTTGCTTCTGCTCTAGCTGAGCTTTGCTCACACTTCTACCCCGACTCCTGCTCTGTCGCCGAGAGAAATGGGCAATTTTGTCAAAGTGTTTGTCCTTGCCGTCGCTGTCTGCTGCAATTAGTATGCACAGCAACAACATTTACGCCATTTTATTTGTACATTTAGGCGGCACAGGTGACCTGTAAGTCAACGTCGCCGTCGCCGTCGCCGTCTCCGACGTGATGCTCATGCATCAATACGTATTTAATTAGTTTTTGCCAGACGAGAGCCTTCGCCCAGTCAGCGTTTCATTTTATTGTCTGCACTTGTGCTCTAAGCACTCGATCGATAGGGTATATCGATTCGTTTTCATTGCCTATAGCACTGAGACGATTGCATTTATTGAACATTGCTGCCAGGCCAAAATGTGCTCAGCTAATCAGCGGGCTACCAGGGTATTAAAATTTGGAAGAAACTAGTTAATTCTTATCTCTAATAAAACAAGAAATAAAACTGTATAACAGCTAGGCTTGCATTTATTAGCGAGTTCATCTGACCTCTAATTGCTGCTGACCCTCAGCGCGTCGTGTAACTGCAACCCACGAACTCTTAACTAGCTCATGGTTTAAGAGCTGCCGCTGCCAAGGCTGAGCTAAAAATATAGTGAAGGCTAAACGCCGAGTCATATCTCAGGCGTCAAGCTCAGCAGCAACTGGAGCTCCAGTTGCATCCGTGTTGCTGCATTGTATCCCGTTATTTTTTATAAATACACCAGACAGATGCACTTACGACAAGAATGGAAGAAGGAAAAAACAAGTCAAAAAGCTCTAGTCGAGACTGCTCGACTAGGAAATCCCCTGAACCCTTCTGCGCGTCTTTCTGCTTACAAAAGAAACACAAACACACATGCATAAACACGCATAGGCACGCACGCATAAACAGGCACGGGCTCAGCATTGAGAGACACAGTAGTTGAGTAAAAGTAAAAGCAAGGAGAGAACAACTGCAGAAGATCATTAAAGTTGTTTATGTGTATGCAGCAGCTCTCATTTGGTATTTGTATTTAGGTAAAACGAAGCCAGAATGCTCACAGCAGCAGAGAGCGTACCCATTGCTCACTTGAAGCTCGATTGCAGCGAGCTCTACCTGCCGTCGGGCTCAACATTTGAGAGAGACAGTGCTTGAGTAAAAGTGTCGCTATATAAAGGGCAGCAGCTGCAGCATTTCTTCAGTCAGTCTGCAGTCTTCGTCCAGGCCTGGTGGGGGTCAACGCAACAAAGTGAAGCAGAGTGTGTGATCGAGCAGGAATTACGTAGAGGAAATACGTAAAGGAAATACGTAATGCAAATACGTAGACGAATTACGTAAAGGAAATAAGTAGAGGAAATACTTATAAGAAAGCGGAAAAACGTTGAGCGAATACTTAGAAGAAATAGACAGACGAATCGTGCTAAATCGAATCAGCTCGTCACCCTGATCGAGAATATATACACTTTGTGGGGTCTGCCACGCCTCCTTCTGCCTATTACATATATATATTTCAACAAAACCCATATACCCTGATTTTCCATTTTCAATGGGTATACAAAATAGTAACTGAGTTTTTGCCTGCTGCGAGAACTTTATTATGGAAAAAACAAGTCCAAAGCTGTAGGCAAATATGTTTAAAAAATAAATAAATGCACTTGGCTTTTGTTTAAATTTTTGCTGTAGCAGTGGAATGTAAGGGCAGCGTCTTCATTAAAGCCCTAACAGTTGCTTAAAACGTTTTCGCATTCACATATTTGTAATGCACTCGATTAAACACCCTCTCGCATGTAAATGCTCATGATGATGATGATGCTGATGATGATGCTGATATGACCTTCATTATTCGCATGCATATCTTATTTGTCGCCAAAAGCAGCAGCAAGCGAAATAAACATAAACAAAACACACACAATTTCAAATGGCATTTTATTGAGCGTAAAATAATAATAATTTTTTCCTTTGTGGACCTTTAAGTGGCGCTCGCTTTTAGTGGCCGCTGAATTGTTATGAATTTTTTATGCATTTCAAACAGAAATCAAAACCCGAAATGAATGAAAGCGTTGTGTAAATATTATGTGTACATTCCATCAGGCAGCACGCAGCAACAACAAAAATCATTTCCGTTTCCGGTGCGCCTACTGTAGCCAGTCATGCCTGAAGTTTTACAACACAGTTGATTTACTCGGCGCCCTCTCCAGCAGTCCTCATTCTACAACTTAATTGCAAATTGAGTGAGCAGCACTTGGCTAAGATTTTCAGTTGGTATTAGGCAAATCAAAACTTTGCCCAAGTCAAACACACAAAAACTTTGGCCATTGTTGGCAAAAGAGTTAAGTTAAAGTAAACATGGCCAAAATGCCATGTACTTGAAGTACACTTGGGCATAGTACTCGATATTATTGCGTTTCATAATTGATCGAAAACAGAGGCAAACGGCAGCTGCAACAAGTTCGGTGACAAATTGCAAAATTTCTGAACGAACGAACTATTGTGGCATGGCTATGCTTGGCACTTGAGCGATTTATCAGATTTTGGACAAAGCTCAAATTGCGAATTAATTTCTGGTCCTCGCATGTTCAAATACCCACACACACACACACACACACGCACACAAGTCAAATTGGCCAAGTGTCCTGCCAGGCATTGTTTTCGGGCGTCCAATTAGCTTTTGGGAAATTCCATTGTACAACAACAACGACAACAGCAACAACAACAACAAGTAGATCAAAACTTGACCATGACAATGTGCCACATGTGGCAGGGAGATAGAGCCCTGTGGGTGGCAAAGTCATTTTAGACTCGCATAGACAAAATGGCTAATACCAACATGAAAGTTAATTAAAGCGAAACTCGACTGACATGAATTTATATGGCCTAATAATATGCCACTGGCCACACATGCCTCACTCTCTGTCTTCCTCTCTCCCCCGTCCTGCTCTCTGTGTTACGCGTCACTTAATAGCTCACTATAATTAAAACTGACAAGTAAATTAGTTTGTGCCGCATGCCAAAACAGTTCTCTGAAGACGTTTAGTTTAATTTTTATTGGACTGCAAAAACCAAACCAAAGGGGAGCTGAAAAACTGAAACTGGCATTCACACCTGGCTGGCGGCAGCGGGATCATGTTGTCTGGGTTTTTGGCCATGTTTTATTCATGCGACTATTAGCCAACTTTATCACGCAACAAATATGCGTGCACTACGCGGCGTATGCATAATAAATGCCTCAGCCATTGTTCGTGCAGCGCGCTGCGGCGGTTGATGCATTGCCAATCTGTGCCAGTGTCTTTGGCGCATTTAACGCACTCGCTTTTTCTGACCTTGTTTATCCTTGTCACATGGCGGCATCTTTAAAATCGACCACAACTTTGATGAACTCGTAAAAAAAAATAAAAATGAAGCGAACGCAAATGCTGGAGGTAAAGGCGCCGCGGCATGAAAAACTGCGAGCGCATCAGCCCAGCCAGCGACAGCGATGGGCGTGGCAGCATTGTCATGCAGCAGCCCCAGCCACAGCCACAGCCACAGCCGCCGTCTCGCATGAATGAGCGCATAAATTCCAAAATGATTGTCAGGAAAAAGCGTCTGAGAGAAATTAATGATGACTTTTATACGCGAGTAATTCGTGGCATTTTCATAATAAACCCAAACACACACACACACACACACGCATGCACACACACAGTGACATAGGTGGCCCATAATTTGATTCGTAAGAAAATGTGCGAAAGAAATTATTTTTGTGAACGCATGCAGGAAATATTTGATATATATCTGAGCAGGGGGTGAACCCAACGAAAGGCCCAATACACGCACGTACACACCCCACCCGCACACGCACACTCGTATATCTCTGCGTGGGTGAATTTGAAATAAAGCTTTTTATGCTCGTTTGCATACATTCTGATTTTTATAGAGATTTAAGTCTGTTTAACAGCCGTCGTGCGATTTATAACGCATAATAAGACAATCGGACGAAACAAAGGCTTTTCAAGAAATTTATAAATACATTTTGCGACGAGGGTAGCACAAATTGAGCCAGTTGGCAGCTGCTCTCAGTCGGCCAAGAAAAGTTGCCAGAAAGTATATGCCACAAAAGTTTTACACAAAACTGAAAGCCAAAGCAAAGCGAAAGACACAGACCAGTGAGAAATGTGACAACTGCAGCGCAATTGGACTTAGTGGACAACGGATTGACGTCGGATTCCCTGGGGAGCCAGCCGCAGCTTCTGGTTGCGGAATAAGTTATTGCAAATTCCATAGGATTTATAGTTTTTATGATGTGTATTTAATTTCCCTCTTATCTAAGGCAAATTTTTGTAGAAATTTCTACACCAGTTGGAGAATTCCTTGAAAAGAAATCATTATTAAATTCCTTTAGGTTATGTGAATACAATTTACTCTAAACAGACTTAGCTTTAATGGCATCCAGATCCCGGCTAAAAGTGCTGAGTACTTGCTACACATACACACACACACACATAATTTAATCGATTTGACAGACTTAAATCCAATTCGGGACTCCCGACGATTCACTCAACCTGCATAAATTAGTCCCTTTTTTGCTCGGTTTCTCACTGTTGGGACTCTCGCGTCTCGTGCAAAGTGCAATCAGTGCCAAATTTTGAAATTGAAAATTGAATTCTCGTTAATCGGCTTTGCCACGCCCATGCGAAATATTCTAATAACTGATATTCATATTTGAAATTTCGACTGCAACACTTGCACCACACACATGTATGTATGTGACGTGGTTGTTGCGGTTTGCAGCAGCCACAACATGGCTAATAAAATATACAAAATATCTATCTGCATGCATAGACAGTAGATACAGATATACATATATGAATATATAGATATATGTATTTCGTTGGCTGGAAGCGTAACCACAAAGCGTTGCATATTTCAGTTTTCCTTTGACGGAGCGTTAAAAAAATACGCACTCAAATAGATGGGAAATTGCTGTTGTGCCAATATGTTTTTTACTCACTGTATATAACACAGCACTGAAATAGAAGTGAATGCCCTAAGACCTTGAAGAGCTGAAAGTCAAATAGTTTCCTATAAATACTTTACGTAGGCATTTATAATAATGAATAGAAAAAGTCTTATATTACAAATATATGATATGATATGATACCCAATCAACTTTTATATATACAATTAAATTCGAGTTTAGCTTAACTTGGATTTTAAAGATTTGCTGATACTAAAGTCTACTCAAAGTCAACATTAATTTCATGCATATAGAGCCATGTCCCCCCCTTATCGAAATTTATGCATATATGTATATGTATGTATATATGCCTTTATTATGTCTGAGCATCCCAGCTACTTATGCCACAATTTATAGCGAGCAGCTAAAAAGGGTTGACATTGATTTTGGCATGCACTACTGGCAACGATATAGATATATATGTACGTACATATATCTCTGTATGTATGAGATTGTTTTCAGTTCAAGGGCAGACAGGAAAATGGAAAAGCAGTCTCAAGGTCGTAGCATTATTTTCTTCTTTTTTTTTCTGCTAACGAGAATGTTGTGTGTGATGCCCTTTTCTATTTTACGTACATATAAACTGAACTTTTAATTAGTTCGCTGGATGAACAACAAACACACCGGAAATTAAGCGACTGAACTGTGAAACGTTGTATTTTCTTTTGGCACTCACACACACATTCTCTCTCTCTCTTTCTCTCCCTCTCCCTCTCTACTACACATACTCTTGCTTCGCTTTGCTTGCTCGTGCGATTCCTGGTAGGCAACACTTGAATAAAAGCGTAATTATGTTAAGAGCTCCAACAGCAAGGGGCGTTTACTGCAAGAGGGCGTGTCCTGATGCTGATTCTCCGGTTGCCAGGCAACCAGCTGGCTGACCCGTTTTTTAAGCGGGCAAGCGCATAAAAAAAAAAGAACTTGGCCATTAATTAGTGTTTGTTGGAAAGTGAAGCAGCAAAAAATATTGAAATGCATTTTTCATGGCCGACAGCACTCGCTGGCTGCACTTAATGCGTGCCGCATGCCCCACTGTCCCACTGTCCCAGGCGAAATGTTTGTGTGTTTATCCGTCGAAAAATGCATAAAAATGCGAAGCATGCAAATGCAGAATGCAGAATGCATTCCGCACTGTCATGGACAACATCTGCACTTAAGCAACAACAACAAGTTGCATATTGCATGACCAGCAGCAACAGCTGCAACACGGACTCACAGACTCCCCAGTCTGGGGTCTTGCTGGGGCGGCAGCAGCCAGAGAAGCAACGGCAGTAACAACAACTTTTGAAACGTTTCGGCCACGTCGTTAGCTTCGCACTTTGCTGCTGTCATTTTTGGCCGGCGCGTGGCACGTGGCATGTGGCATGTGGCAAGCAGCAGACGCGAATCGTCTGCATTATTTACAAACTTGCCAGGCAGCTATAACCAGCTGCCATATCGTAAATGTATTTTAACACCCAATGCTACCCGCTATACCCTAAAAAGGTAGCTCTGTCTGGGCAGTTATCATGTAAGAACTTCGCATGCTCTATCCTAATTGAAGTCACGCAATGCCTTCAGCATTAACTCGTTGTTGGCGTCCTTCGATATCCGGAAATTAGTTTCGTTTTACTTTTTTTACGGCCTCTGCCACACCTTCGCTTTTCACACCTTTTTCGTGCAGTTTAAAGAGACTGAATATACAATTTGAAATCAGTTTCTATATTAAGTGCATTGCTGCAAGCGTAGATAATAAATTATTGCGCTATTAGTTTGCAGTAAATTGCGCTATCGATAGCTAAAAGTTCGTTTTATCGAACCAATAGTTTGCTGATATTTGGTTGATGTCTTGGCTTAGCTCATTTCTAAGTGTAATTCGCCTAAGCAGTGTAATTCGCCGCAACTGAATCAGGATCAAACCATGAATATGAACCAATTGGTTCAAGTCTTGGCTTATGTGTGAATGCAATTCGCCTTATGCAATGCAATTCGCTTCATTGTGAAATTCAACTTTATGCAACTTTAAATTCAATTTAAATTTCATTTATTAATTTGCTGCAACTAAAAGCTTGCAATTTTAATTTTAACTACTCTCTTACTATTAATTATAAATACATTTAAATCAATACAAAGCAGAAATATAATCACCAAAATACACACACAATAAAACGCTTTACAAATGCCAACCGCAAATGCCTTTTACAGCTCAAATCTTAAGTAAAGTATTCCGACTCCAAATGCCATTCTCTCTTTACGAATTTCTGTGGCAACCGCAGTAAATAAGCTCAATTTTATTTAGCTCACTCGTACACAATATACTAATGAATTGGTTTACCACTTTCGAGTGTTTTCTCAAACTTTTTCCTTCTGCTCTTCCGCAACACACAAAGCAAATATAGATTCGAGTACATTTGCCCTGCCCATTCGAGGAGAGATGCCAATTTGTGTGGAACCTCAGAATAGACGACACTTTTGCCAAGGCACGACACATTTGATATTAGCCCCATGACATTTCTCAAGTTAACTCGACGCACCCACACACACACACACACACACGCGCATGGGGAGTCTCACTGCGAATGGAAATAGCTGAGATTGAGTTTGGGCTTGTTAAAGTAAAATAACAATTCTTAGAATTACAATAAAAATCAGGGCAACAGCTTTTGGTATTACCCTTTTGCCAAGTCACTAACCACGCCTCCCACTCCCACTCCCCTCCTACTCTACAGCTTGTTGTCATAGCCACTTGAAGCTGTTGCTGACTTCACGCTCTCTGCACTGTGGCTTCGGTCTGCTGGCTAGGTCTTCAAGTTGGCCCGAGCTTGTCCTGGTTGGCTGCCTGGCATCCAGGGTGCTTGCTCGTCCCGTCTAGCTCACACCAAACTCAATACAAGAAGATTAAATGTCCTGTCGCAGCAGGCTTAAGCGCTAAGCCAGGGACTTGCTTTGCCGCTATATATGTACGTTGCCATTATGCCGTGTCCGTGGCCGTGTCCATGCTCCGGTCCATGTGTATGCGTGTGTGTGTGTGCGAGAGAGAGTTGGACTTTTGTGTTTGTGTTACTGTTGCGTGTGTTTGTGTTGCGTGTTTTGTGTTTGTATTTGTTGCTGTACTTATTGTTGCTCTACTTTGCTCGCCTCGCACAAAACATTTTCATTTTCTTTATTTTTACCGTAGTCAAGTGAAAAGTTGATCTGCTGTCTGCGCCTTCATCTATGCACGCCTCCTCGCGCCAATCGTTGCCTCAGTTTGTAAATCAAAATAAACATTGCTTTTTGGTTGCCTTTGTTGCTTATTACGGGCGTAGCACACACACATAGAGAAAGAGAGAGAGAGAGAGAGAGACAGCATTACACAGACACTCACAAGTGTTGACGTCTGCACTTTTGCGCACTGCGAGGGCTGTTTAGTCAGAGCTCTAACTTTAGAACAAATATTTTCTCAACATATTTTAAATGAAATTCTCTTCAAAATTATTTTCATAATGTAAATATAACTTCGAGGCGATATATGTGAGAGGCAATTATTTCTATGCTCTCATATAGAATAAAAATAAATGATATATGCATTATTATAATTTGTATATAGTAGAATATTAAATCTCTTTAGCAGCTGTTACCTGTCTAATAAGAAAGTTATAAGCAATTACAGGGTATAAACTATGGCTATAATCATGCAGCTCACATGTCAACTGAACACTTTATCTACATTAATATATATAAAATATTTTCATTGGAATTATTTAACTAAATTGTATGAGCAGCTACTACTATCCACACTATTATACATAGATTTACAGGGTATAGCCTGCTCTTTGTATTCAACTACATCAGCCTTTGTGCCTGCTCAGCAGCTTATATGCTTACAGGGTATATGCTATGGCTACCCTCTTGCTGTAGCTTTCATATTAAGTGCTTGCCTGTCGGCCTGTCTGTCTGTCAGTCTGTCTGACTGGTTGGCTACCTGCCTGGCTGGCTGGCTGGCTGGCTTTTGTGACCAGCTGTCAAGTGCGTCCTGGCGCCAGAATGTATGCAATTTAATTTATTTCTTTGCCTCAATATGTGTACATAAATACAATTTGCTCTAGGCGCTATCTCGCTGCGCGCTCTCTCTCTCTATCACTCTCTCTCTCTCGCTCTATCTCTCTGTTTGCACTGGCATGTTTTTTAAATTCATTAAAGCACTCAGTTTGCCTGAGGTGCTAAGATTACATAATTAATTTGCAGCCAGGCCGTGGCAATTAATTAAATGTCTCATTTAATAACGCTTTGTTGGCCACTTTTTTTTCTGTCCACAAATGACTAAAAAGCTCACACACACACACACACATGCACTTAAAACTGTGCGTATACGCAATATACTGATTTATTTTTAACCTCAAACCGTCATTCACTATAAAATATATATTTTTTTTATATATTGTGCGTTTATGAGACACGACAGCAACAACAACAACAACAGCCACAAAAAACTGGTCATAAAACAGGAAACTTTTACAGCGTCGT
The DNA here is from genome assembly GCA_035045965.1 of Drosophila aldrichi. Lineage (NCBI taxonomy): Eukaryota > Metazoa > Arthropoda > Insecta > Diptera > Drosophilidae > Drosophila > Drosophila aldrichi. The sequence continues at coordinate 6,295,150 of JAWNOM010000501.1, read as the reverse complement.
TGTCTTTGCCATTGTCAGGTAACACGTTGCGTATGCGCAACAATTTGTAGCAAGTGCTTACTTGTTGCTGCTGCTATTACTGCTGCTGCTGCTGCTGCTAGTGGTGTTGCTGCTCCTAGCTGTTGCTCCTAGCTGTGCTATGCCACAGCGACTAATCGACCAATTTTGTGACTGTAATTTAATATGCGAGCCAAAGCGTTACCATGCACAGCACGTACCCCGGCCATCTGTTTGCTCACTCACACACACACACACAGAGAGATGGCTGCTTTAAATTTTTGTTAAAGCACTTGAAGCTGCTTTTCAGTTCATTTCATTTGGCTTGGCTTATGCAAACAGCCGCCGAGAGCCATCAGCCACTCGAGATGCGAACAATTTACATTGCCATTGCCCCCGATTTCAATGCAATGCTCGTTTGCTCTAAAGCGCCCACGCCACCCTTCCCACTTCCCACTTCCCCCTTCACCATCGACCTTCCACTTTCCCCGCCTGACACAATCAATCAACACGTTCAAGTTGTGCGCTGCCTGGGTCGAGGTCCGTGCTGGATCTGGTCTGGGTCCGGATCTGGGCATTCGCTTTGTTCTCTGGGCGCACAACAAATGCAAAATAAAGGTGCTCGAGTGCTGCTGGGCGTAAGACAAAAGCAAAAGTTCACACTGCGAAATCCCAATTTTGCACACACACACACACAATTTATATCTGTTTTTTTTATTCATTTCCTTTGCTTTATTTCTGCTTTACTTTTTATTTTTTTATTGGAAAGTCTGGCCACGCAAAAAGGGTTCAAGCGACCTGCATAATATTACGACAAATGTTTTGGGCTAAAAGAAAAAAAAACGAACTTTTTCAATAAGCAAAACTTTTGCATGCAGCTTGTTGCCTGTTGCCTGTTGCCTCCTCCCTTTTGCGGCTTGTTGGTGGGTGTGGCAGGCCGTTGCGAGCAGCGACAGTTCGTAATTTGCATAGTTGTCAGCAAGGCATAGTGAAAAATTCATAACCAAATTGGATGGCAAACAGTGAAAAAAAAAAAAAAAACCACAAATTATACAACTTAACTGTCATTCTAGCTGTTTTGATGTGTGTAATCCACACACACACAGCGAGAGATAGAAAGAGGCAAACACAAATTGAAATGTGCAGGCGTCAATCATCTGTTAGTTACGCCTCCTCCCAGCCCTTTGTCAGCCTCCGCCAGCTGTCGCCAGTCGCACCAAAATGATTTGTCAACGCGCCAAGAGCTGCCGTCACAGTCCATCAGCAACCTGTCCATCCACTTGTCTGACAGTCTCTCTGTCTGTCTGTCTATCTGCTTGTCTCACTGTTTCTCTTGCAGCTCAGCTTATATATGTTGCTAATACGGTTTACTCTGCTTTGTCGCTGCATGAGCTTTGCATTAATGCATTCTCAGCTCAAATTGAGTAGAGCGTATTTAAGAGCTGTTTCACTTGTCATCAGCTGCCAATGATTGCAGAGATCTGACAATGCATAAAGCAATCGTATTTATTAAGCAAATATTTCGTATGATTCTGGATTAGTTGAAGATTTCTGATAGATATATGACACTTATTCGAGCTCATTCAGATTATGAATTGCTCTCTCTCTCTCTCTCTCTATCTTCCCCGTCTCTCTGTCTTGCTTGCTTTTCTTTCTTATTGGCTATATTGTTCTATCTCTGTTTCTTTCTCTGTCCCTTTCGTTTTTCATACTGCTTTTACTCTCATTATTCTAAACTCCTTCCTTCCTCTCTCACTTAGATATACCTCTCTCTCTATTACATCCTTTTTTTTTCTCTGGTCTCCCTCTTTATTTATCATTCTCTCTCTCTCACTCTCATTCGCTCTCTCTCTCTCTTTCTTTCTATGGCTGTATCAAGCCTTTCTCTGCTGAACTGTCTGCATATTTCTTTTTTTTTTTTGTTTACTTCTTTCTCTATCACTATCTCACTGTCTCTTTCTGCATCTCTCCAATTCGCTATCTATCTATCTGTTTCGCTCTCCCCAGAGAGAGAGAGATAGCTCTAACTCTCGATATCTATCCATTGTAATATATCTTCCTCTTTCTGTCTATCTCCCTCTTACAAATTCCCACCTCCTTACCAGCTCTATCTCTCTCCCTTTCACTCTCACCAACTTTAATTCTTTTAATTCGCCCTTCTCCTCATTTTTTTTCATCGAATTAACCGCGCTCAATCAACTCGGACCGCTCGGGGCAACTCACGATTTCCATTAGGCTGATTTATGCATGCCACTGAGGCTGTGGCATTTAAAAAGCATTGCCACATGCAATTCCATGCAGTTGCCTTAATTATGCAAATCAGATGACTTAAAGCTGATGTGGCTGACAGATGTTGCATGCAACACTTGGCTATGCCTACTTGGCAATGGCAATGGCAATGGCAATGGCAATTGCAGCAGCAACAGCGTTGCCTGGTTAATGACGTGAACAATGAGAATGACAATGTCATTATTATTATAAATGACGAATGTGCTGATCGTCCCAACGACCGAGACGAGACGAGAGTTTGCATATTTTATAATAAATGAAGCGTGTGTCAGCAATGTTTAACTTTTGCCCAGAACAAGTGGCAGCTGCGCTAGCTATCCTATCTCGCTCTCACTCACTCTCTCTCTTTCTCTCACACTCTCTGTGCTTACAGTCTGTCAGCAATATATTATTCAAATGGCGCACTGCAACCAGGCGGCAGAGACAAAGGCGACAAGAAAGCACGCCCAGGATGTGTGTGTGTGTGTGTGTGTGTGTGCACAGTAAACATGCATATGTGTGTGAGTGTGGGTGTCACAGGAAGTGTCGGCTATATAATGATTACAGATTCAGTTGCTGCCACACAGTCAGAGAGACAGACAGACAGCGAGACAGACACGCACTTGACTCTTCGCAGAAATGGCGCATTGATTAGTGTCCAGAGTGTCCTATGTCCTAGGTCCTAGCTACGCTCTGCGCCGTGTCCTTTGGGCTGGCGTGTGCTTTGACCTGTTGTGCATAGTCGCACACTCCATATATATCTCTATATCTACTCACACATACACATAAGAGTACAATTTGCTATTGAGCCAGTGCTCACGTTTTGTATATTAATATGGTCATTGATATTGATTTGGACAACGATTCGAATTCGGATTTCTCTTATTTTATTCGATTTGACTTTATTTTTCCAGTTTCAGTTTCAGTTTCAGATTCGATGGCTGATGAAGCAATCAAATGTCATAAAAAGCCATAAAAAGCGTTGAGGCGTGCCAAGTGCCGCACAGAAGCAGAAAACTAACGACCCACTCGTTAAACAAAAGGGACACGCACGCACTAAGAGAGAGAGTGTGAGAGAGAGAGGGAAACAGAGTCAACAGCTGGAAAAAAAATGATCAAAGTAGCTGACAAAATAGCTGCAGGCCAACCTGGCCAACAAAACTCTGTGACACAAAAAGGTACGCTCAATATTTTTGGGCACATTTTGGAGCGTATAAAAATCCAAAGGGTTATTAGTATGAATATTACAAAAAAAAGGAGGAAAGAAAGAAAAAAACTGAGCGGGGCCATAGCTGCTGGGATTTAAGCCTTAAACTGTAAGCTGTAAGCCAAAAAAAAAAGGCACCAGAACAATGTCCGAGAGCAATAAGGCAAAAGCCTAGCTTAAGCCATATTTGCTTTCTAGGAATAGCAAAATAATATGTTAGAGAAAATAGAGGGAGAGAGAGGGAGAGAGAGGGAGATAGAGTTGTTTTTTAATATATTTCATCTGTTACTCATAGCTAAAAAGTTGTTGAATTTTAAGCTGATTAAAAGTTTTTAAAAGCTGCCAAAAAAAAAAAAAAAAACAAAAACTACTAAAAACATGATTGAAATTAATTATAGTGGAGAAAAGAGATAGCAAAAGCTATTGCAGTTTGAATTAAGTATTAAATATATACAATAAATCTATATAGATCCACAGTATAGTTATCTTCTATGTCTCCCAAGAGCTGCAGGATATGTGCGAGTCGATCAGTGGCTCGTCTAACTAATTCCAACTACCTTCTGCATGAGCGCTTAGCAGCTGATGATGTACATAATTAGGCAGGCTGTCAGCGGGCATGGAAAACACGTTCCAGAGGCTTTGGAGCCGACATTAGCTAACCGAACGCTAAGCAAGTTAAGGCCACGTTTTGTGCCGGTCTGGCCAAGGCAAAAACTTTTAATCAGGCCACATTGTTGTATTCCCTATCCTTGAGCCAATTCCAGTCACAGTTCTCCCTAGTTGTCAGTTGCCAGGTTGCCTTTCACTTTCACTTTCACTCGCACCGTAGCTAGAGCCGTAGTCGTGACGAACTTTTTAATGAGCAACGTTTTGCGGCTAATAAACATTTGTATGTTTGCGTGTGCGTTTAGATGCTATGGCATTTGGCAATTTGGTTGCCATGACGCCATGTTTTTAATTGGCAGACGCGGCTGATGTTGTTTGGCCAGCTCGGACCCAACCTGGCCCAGGCGCTGTGCACCCTCGAGGGCAGCAGGCGCGCAACAGTTGACGCCACGCGCTCCTCGGGCAATTGCATATTTTATTAAATTGCCTAACACAGCCATAAAAAGAAAACAGAGAGAAGCAAAAACAACAGCCCAAGCCACATTATTCTGTCACAACAATTCATTACACAAAATGCTACCATCAAAAAAGAAAAGAATGTGAGAACCGTTTGAAATGACGCATACGCCACGTTGGCCAATCAAAAATGCGCTTCAGCGGCAACAGAGCTTGCTGACATACTCTCTGGGCTTGACACACTTAACAACCGTTCTTTTTTTTTCATATATGTATTTTATATTAAGTGTATAAAGATAACTTTTATAAACCGCTTGGGATTCCAACAGCTCATGTGTGAAATTTCTGCCGTGGGCCTATTTAACATTTTGCCTGCTCCCACACGTGTTCTCTGTTCTCTGTACAAGTTTCAGTTAGTTTTGCAGGGCTTATATATTTTCGCTTGATCAAACTGTTAACGCTTTGAATTCTAAATTGGAAAAACTCTTTGCCAAGCGCGCGCGCGCGTTCTGACTTGGCTTTTCCAGGGTATTAAAGTCTTTGCCAGAAATACGCTCGGCTTCTTTTTTTTCGTTTTTGGGACCATTTAAATTTACTTGAGCAAAGTTTTTCGAGATGGGCCCGGTTCGGGGGGTCAGCAAAGTTTTTGGAGCCTGCTTTCCGGTGTCGCCCCTTTTTGATTTGCGCGCAGCGATTGTTGTTGTTATTGCTGCTGCTGCTGCCAGACAGCCAAATCAACAAAATTATGATAAACAGCTGCAGGTAACGGGACCCAGAGAACAAAAAGTTGAAAACCAAATGGCAACAAACTGACCAACTGTGCCGAAAAGTCTGACCGGCAACCCGTCTCACACGGCTTTCACTCGATATAAAATTATCTTTGCTTTTTATTATTATTTTGCCTACAAAAAAAAAAGAAAAAGGGAAAATTGGAAAACAAGAGAGAAAAGAACAGCAGACAGAGAGAGAGAGAGAGAGAGAGGGAGAGAGTGAGATGGGAGCCAATATGAAATTGTAATAAAATCAACTAAAATATTTGCACACCTTTTTAGCGTGCGAGGGCCGTGTTAAAGCTTTTGATCTTTATTTTGCACGCGGTGTTTGTCTTGTTATTAACGCCATATTTATGCATGCATATACATACATACATACGTGTGTGTAGTCGCACAGGTACGTCAATGTGACAGCTATTCCCCTGCTAGCTGTGCCACAATTCACATATTGCCTGGCAAATCGGCTTCTGGGCCTCTGTGTTCTCTGCTAGGGATTCATTTCCCTCGCATTTAGCACTGCCCAAAATTTTCCTTCAGCACCCACACACACACGCACACACTCAAACAGCCACTCGGCGCAAATGGCAGATGAAGAGTGAAAGAAAGAGAGAGAGAGAGAGAGCGCGCGCGTTACGAAGAGGGAGAAAACAAGTTTAGCGTTATTTTCAGGTAGCTGACGAGCAAATATTTGCATATTTGATATTTTCGTAACAACAACAATCTACCGAATGTAGATTTTGTTATCGATTTTTGTCATGTTGTTGGCCCGCCATCTCTTGTTGCTTTCATTTCTGTGTCTTCTGATACCCTGCAACTAATTTGAGCCAGCATATTATTGCGCAAGGCAATTGCCTTTGGCTTTGCCAATCAATTGAAGTACAGTTAGTTCAGAGCAGCACACGGCTGCCGCAATAACGGATGAAATTTAAGCTGGCCACTTTAAATGGGCAATTTCAATAGCATTCGCCATGCAATTCGAAGAGGAATTCATTTTTACAGCAGCAGGAGTTGCCTAAATGAATGAATGAGAGGAGTTCTAAATGAATGCAAGAATATTTGCAAACTGAGCTATATTTCATATTGAATATGTGTAAAAGACTTTTACTAAAAGTTAACTGCACTCTAATATGTTTTATAATAATTATTTGCTCACATTATAAATGATATATATAATATAATAATATTATAAATTTTAAAGTATATTTGTCAGCAAAGCCGCGTATTAACTTTCCTTTTTTACACTTTTTAGATATTTTCACACAATTCTTTGCATTCCACTCACTATCACTCTCTCTCTCTCTCTCTCTCACACACTCCCAAACAACTCGCGCTATCTCTGTTAGACGACACGCTGCAGCTGCAGCCACGCATCCAACAAAGCAACAACAACAACAGCCACAATAATCCGTGTTGTATGTACATGAAAAACAACTACATTTGCAGCAACATTAACAACAACAACAACAACTAGCTCAACACTGTCCCGCACATGCTGTCGTCATATTATTGAGCATGACGGGGGAGTAGCTTCTGCTCTTTGTGCGCTAAATGTGGGAGTTGAACTTTCTATAAATAGTCAGTCCATCAGCTGGACCAGGGCTGGCAGAATGAGTGCGGGAGCAGTGAGTGCAGCCAGGGTGGCAAAACTTTTTGATGCGTGCGAGACAAGCTGACTTTTATAGTTAGTTGCAGTCACCCTAATGCAATCAATACGAATTAACAACAAATCAAATGAATTTCTTATTTGAAAAACAAGCCACAAGGCAAACAATTGAATGGGGCAGCAACTGTGTGTGTGTGTGTGTGGGGCAGCACAATTTATGGGCTAACCACACATAAAGCCGTTGTGAAACATTAGATGCATGATTTATGACATGGTTGGTAATTAATTAAACGGCAAATTTACCCAATTTCAACATTAAATACTGAACGAAATTTATGCTCCAATATTTGCCCATCGATAGCGACTCCCCAAAATAAATGGTAGTCTCAATGGCTCCTCGTATTTCAGTCCTTGTTTTCACATAATTTAAATGCAGTAAAATATAAATTGAGCTTCATTAACTCACTGTTTGATTTCATAATTGTGTGTGAGCTTTCATAGGCAAAAAGTACTTAATAAATAACAAAGGATATATGCATTGGGAATAATTAGCTAGCTTGATGTTTAATTTCCATAATTTGGAGCCTAAATTACTTATTCCCATAAGACTGACTTGAAACTAGGCCATCTCCAATCTCTACCGTTCCCTTGAACCAGTTTCAAGGCGAGCACACAAACGGAATCACTTCAAAATTCCCTTTGGCATTGCAGCCCTAGCTTATGCTTATTTGCCAAATATGGTTCATGAAGTACTTTGACCGTAAAAAATGATTGAAATGTGAGTTTTACTGAAAATCCTTTCGCCATCTCCTGGCTCGCCTTGAGCCACATTGAATGCAACATCAATGCATAAGTAAAAATATTGAGTGCATATCAAAGCCAGTGTCCCAGGAGCACAGAGTCGAGGTCGTTAGAAATTTCTGGCTGCAGCACAAAGGAGCTGGCTGTCTACATATACATATGTACGTATGTATATGTAAACATGTTCCTCTATCTATCCATCCTATATGCATTACAAAATGAATTACAAAATTTAAAATGCGTGTATTTCAAATGCTTCATGTTGTGCGCATGCAAATGTACCAAGAAGTAAGACGAGGCGACCAGGGGTGGGTACTAGAAAGAGCATTCAAGCGTTTTAGAATACGCACACATACACACTCATCTGTGTGTGTGTGTGTGTGTGTGTGTGTATCGCAGAGCTATGTAAACGTTGAGCACATATTGAATCCATAAATAAATCCTTAAGCAAAAATTGTAAATGTCGGATTAAGTGTATCACGAGCGCATATGTATGTCAGTGTGTGTGTGTGTTTGTGTGAAAGGTAGCTCTAGAAACTAAATGGCAAATTGTACTGCTGCTAGTCATTGTTGCCTTTTGCCTGCTATCTGCTGCCTGTTGCTTTGCTGTGTGTGTGTGTGTTAGCCTCCTGCGGGCTATGTTGTCAAAACGTGGCTAGATCGAAATAAAGTTAATTCCTGTTAGCACTTACAACAAAGCACAGAGCAAAGTGCTACCGATAATAATTACTTGCAACATTGTAATCCTCTTAACAGGCCGATTAACAAGCACATTAAGTGCCACTCTATGACCCAGACCCACACACCAGCCCACCATGCAAAGAACAGTTGGTGTAAATAACATCAATCGGCATTTTATTGTTACGCCTTGTAATCTATTTACTCACGATTCGCAATTGCTGAGATCCAAAATACTCGAGTAGATATTTATATATATATATGTGTGCGTATCTATATATAAGTATGTCACACGCGACGCGCGAATCACTACGCTATATGGCTGCCTAAATATACTTATTTATATATATATTGATATATTTGTATGTATGTAGATAGATTTAAGTTAGCGCAAGAGACGGGCTAACGGTTTCAGGTCCCCCAGAAGACTGAGAATTCAAGCTGGTTTACCTAATGCTTCAACTCAAAATTGGAGTTCGGCAACACGAGGCTCGACACGAGCCGCCGCCGCATGGGGAAATTAACTGTTGCGTCGTCGAGGGGAACTCTTGGGATATTCGCACTGAAATTTCCCAGCACACGTTGGCCTTTGTGCTAAAAAGCGCCACCTACCATGGGCCAAAAAGCAACAGTTTGTTGGCATCTGGGTCAAACGGAAACCATCATCATCATAATCATCATCATCAGCAGCAGCAGCAACAGCAACAACATCATCATCATCATCAGCAACGTCGGCACATACTTCAATATGAGCGTATGCGTATCAATAGTTCAAAATATTTACAAAAAAAAAAAACGTACACAAAACGAGAGGCGCGCTTTGAACAGCTTTGTCAATGTCAGCGGTGGGCGTGTTGTGGGCGGCATCGATTGGGCATGCTGCGGGTGGGCGGTGCTGGTGCTGGTGTGGGCTATAACAGCAACTAGTGGTCGCTCAGTGGCTCACATTACACATCAACAACAACAACAACAAGAGTAGCAGCAGCAGCTACAAATTTATTTACGCCTAATTGGACTACGCTTACAAGCAGCAACCAGCCAAAAAAGCCTGCAACATAAATTTCAACGCGCTCAATGCCTTTACCCTACAGCAGTTTGCTTCGCTTGGGTATACTTATATCACACAGTGATAACGTGGTATACTAGCCCAATCGTAGAAGAACAAAAGAAGTAGGCTGAAGGGATGTATGTGTATATGAACGTGTGCTACGAAGATAGAGAGCACGTGTTCTTTGTATATATAGCTATATAATCGTATCCAATATCTTGTATCAGATGTTTAAGTAATACATTAATATTGATTTTCTTGAGCAATTAGCTTAAGAAGTATAGGAAGTCTAGCTAGTGTTGCCCACAAAAAGTGCAGAGTCATAGTTCACATAGAGAGTTCTTATAGAAAAAAAAGAACTATATATACGAGCATTTTCTTGTATATATATAATCGCATTAATTTGCATAACTAGCTAAGAAATATCACATTAAATGTACCTATTTTAGCTAAACAAGAATCAACTAGGGCGTAGAACTAAAAACATAGCATACTTTTCAGCTGATTGGGTTTTAGCTGGCCAAGTTAAGTGCAGGCTATTTGCTAACACAACTTGGAACGCGCCCAAAACATAAGAAATATTAAAGATAGCACTCAAAATATGTGCCACGTATGAATAAGTTTTTATGAGTGTGCTTGCCAGTGTGTGTGTGTGTGTGTGTGTGTGTGTGTGTTTGTGTTTGTTCTTTGTGTAGCATAAATCAGAGCACAGCTACAGACAATGGCCTGCCATACGCATGTAGCGCTTGTTCATGTGTATGCGTAAGGTGGTGGACCCACAGACACACCCACACACTCCACTGAGCTGGCACAGACACAACGTAGCAGTTTTTTTAAACATTTGTGCGCCTCGTTTGGGGTAGCCATAAAAAGATTGCACATGGCTTCAGCTCGTTTCATTGGGCAATTTATGCGGCCATTGGCAGCAATAACTGAAAACGGAATACAAAAGCCAGCAAATATCTATGAAAAATACTCAATAGAAACTGGCTTCAATTAGTAAAAGTGCTACACACACACACACGAACACACACACACATGAACACACAGTAACTAATTGAAGTTAGCTGCAACATCAAATGCAAAGCTAAAACGCAACGAAACATTTCAAAGGATCTCAATCGACTGTCCTGTTGCCTGGTAGCCAATGGCCAATTCAATTTAATTAAATCTCACCAATGTCTGCTAATGATGTGCACATAGCATTCTGTGGGCGTGGCATGCCTCTGAGCTAATTAACAGTCAGAAAGATAAAACGAGTGAGGGCAAATGAAAGAGAGACAGAGAGAGAGAGAAAGAGAGAGAGCTAATTGGAATGCAGTTGTAGCTCGTTATTTGATCAGATGTCGATGCTGAGGACAGGCGCTAATCAAATTCATTTGTAACAAAATTTACACCTGGAAATCGCTAGCAATTACCCATATAGTATTCACCTGCCAGCAGCCAGCGACGGATGTAATGCCAACCGGAAGTTGGCAAAGATGGCGGCAACGATGCCATTGCCTGCTCTTAACAAGCATCGACATGTCCTTTGGGCCAAACACTGCGCATATGTGTGTGTGTGTGTGTGTGGGTGTCTACGTGTTGGTGTATGGAAAAGGTCTCTGGTTTTGTATTAAAGCAAATTATGCTCTTTATTATTGCAGCCTTTGCAGCTACGATAATATCCCAAAGCTGCTGCCCTTGTTGTTTGCCCAGCGTCGATTTTAGTATTGAGAGTTCTGCTTTCTGGCTTTCACCTTGTCTCGGCCTGGCTTGCACATAGGCAAACTCATTACGAAAAATGTGCGTCCTGCGGCGTTCAAACAAAGCAAAGTCCCCTAACCAGCCTGCCGGTAGACAACAGTCGCTCGGCCCGTTCCCGCCCCCTGGCCCCGGCTCCCCCGTTCAGCCTGTGGCGCACCTATGTGTGTGCGTATATGTTTGCATGGCTTGTTTATGCCGAAAATCATGCTGGAAGTACAAACCCACCCATATATCGATTTTGTTTGATGTTTAGGACAGAGCATGAAAACGCGCTCAGCACAGGACATGCCACGAATAGCCACCCTAAGGCGCAACAGCCGCATCCACATCCACATCTACATCCACGTCAACATCAACATTAACATCCACATCCACATCAACATCAACATCAGCAACATCATCAGCGAAGCAACCTGGATGAAAGCTTTCGTTAACATTTACATGCTGCCACATTTATTTAACGCTACTTTAAAGTATATTTAAAGTGTGCAAATGCCAGAGAATACATTCATTGTAGGCACAGGGTGTTGTGGTGCACGAAATTCTGGGAATTCAATCGGAATGATTGTCGTATGAATGAATGGGCGATGTCGCTAAAAGCGCCAGAGATTCCGATTGGAATACAAATTGTATGAATGGGCAGACTCATTGTAAGCACAGGGTGTTTCGGCTCGAGAGGTTTTTAGATTGCAATTGAAGCACCTATTGTATGGATAGGTAATTCAATTGCGCCGCAAACGAGAATCGATTTATATTAAACGTCTTGAATTATTATGAATGTGATTTGAAAGAGGGAAATAGCTGCTACTTGGGAGCTTTTTTTAAGCATCTATATTTTAGATTATATTATATATATATTTCAATTATTTTTTATTTTTATTCCATTTTTATATTTGGCCTTTGACCTGTAGCTTCAACCTTCTAACATTTATTTCTGCTTTGCAGCACCCTGTATTCAAGATTTAACAGGCTGAAACTTTCAGCTTGAATCAGCAAGCTTTTCGCTACAATTTTTACGAGCTGTTTGGTTCTGTTTTTATGTGAAAACAATTACACTTCAGCTTCATACAAATGGTTTGCCAAATATGCAGACTCTCTCTCTCTCATTCACTCTCTCTCTCTCTCACTCTCGCTCGCTTTTTGTGTGTGTATTGTTATGGCTGCTTATAACCTGACCCTGATTATTAGCACCGCTCAGTGCCGCACTCAAGTGGCGGCTGCACAAACATATATATGTATATGTATATTTATTTAGTTCGTTTTGCTTTTAGCATTCTATTTGTAGTTTTGCACATTTAATTAGCTGACGCAGATTTGAAGCACAACTCGTGGGAGTTCATTAGGCAGCCGCAGCAGCAACAGCAGCGCAAAAAACCAACCGCAAATTCTTTGAATTGCTTTTAAAATAAGCAGCTACAACAGCAGCACACACACTCACAGCCTCATAGAGAGCGAGAGAGAGAGAGAGACATATACATGCACATAAGCTTAGCTTTGTGTCAGCGTGTTTTTTATTTTCAAACGGGGAATTGCATTGTGCACAACCCAATCCGCTTATGGCTTGTGTTGCTGTTGCTGCTGCTGCTGGTTGCTGGTTGCACGGCTTCGGCTTGACGACACAATAAACAATGCACTCAACAGCACCAGCAGCAACAACAACAACACCTTCTTGTGGCATCGGAGTTGCTGCGGTAAGCTTGATAAAAAGCTGCTGCCAATTTGCTGCTGCTGTTGTTCCTGTTGGTGTTGCTGCTGGTGTCGCTGGTTATGAAAAATATTTGCACTCAATGCCAGAGCAGACAACGGCGCTAAATCGTGCTGCTTAGTTCGCAAAAACCAAAGCATTTTCATTAGCTTAACGTTAGCTCACGGTCACCAGCGGTGGCAGCACCACCACCCTCCACCCACCACCTTTAACCACTCACTCGGCCGCTGCTTGTGGCAAGGTCAGCTACGCTGCGGCTCCATGCTCCATGCACAGCATAATTCGCTGGGGTAAAGCCCCAAAGACCAACCCGCACCAAATGTGCTAAAAAGGAGAAGTGAAAGCTGCTCTGAAAAGCTTTCAGGAGTCGTGTGCGTGAGTGTGTGTTTGTGTGAGTGTGTATGTATGTGTTAGTAGCTTGTCCTTGGCATAGCCCGCGCTAAATTAATACAAATATTTAGTTGATTCATTATTTAGAGCATATGCGACAGAAACCAACAAAGTCACCGAAAACAAAAAGTTTCTATTTAAAACTAATCATCTCTTTTATTTATAATTTAGCGTGTGTTGTACAATTTGTAATATATATTAAAAAAAAAAAAACATTTGTTTTATTAAATTTTAACAATTTTTTGTTGCATTTTTACATAATTTATATTCAATTGAAAATATAAACGGAAAATGTTTAAATTGTTGGTTTTCCTTTTTTATATATTTTGTACGTCGTTGAATTTAACTAAATATTTCTGTGTGTGTATGTGAGAGGGGGATGTGGGTGTCTTAAATTGTCTTTAACTTAAGTGTAAGTGCCACACGATCATCATCAACCTCACTCTAATGCTACGAGTATTTGTTGCCAGTTAAATAGTATCTGTATATCTTTATCTGTATCTGTGTGTGTGTGTGTGCGGATTTTGGGGCTGTAATACTTTCGACTCAGCTGAACTTAAGTTGTATTTCTTATGCGCTAAGCCATGTCCAAAATGTGTTTGTGTGTGAGTGTGTATTGTATGTCTGTGAGTGCTAAATGTACATGTATTGGTGCACTAACAAAGCTCCGTCAGGACATGACTATACTCTAGATATATGTACCTACAAACATTCCATGAATGTCTTGCCAAATAACTAAACAATTGAAGGCCATTCAACAATGCTTAAAACACGAGAAATCAAAAAGATTAGCTTCAGACTTAAGATTAATGTAATTACAATACAAGTACTTAGTAAGGCGCTATCAGTTATGTTATGGGCGGGGCATCGATGTCCGCAGACTATGTAAATAATGTCGTATTATTTACCAGTTGCTTACTGTTGTTGTTGAATAACTATTGTTTCATTTATACAAGTCATTTCAATGTAAGAAAATAAATAATCGAGGGGCAGTAGCGCATTAACTGTAATAATTATAAACATAAAACTAAACAAAACGGCAGCTGCCACACGTGGCGATTGCTGCTGCTGCTGCTCCCAGCTGTCAATTCGCCTACTCCAGCAATAGTAGTCCATTGTCTGCTGCTAATGGTCATTGACGAGGCTGCATTGGCGGCGCGTGCTCGCGATATGTCTTCAGCTTTGTCTCCATGGCCTGCAATGCAAAATGGAAACATATCAAATATCATTCACAATCAACTGGCAGAGTGTAACGAACAAAAAACGAACAGATACAGTTACAAATTAAAAGGTTTGTTATTTATTAACGTAGAGCAATTAATAAATGCAAGCGCCAAAAAATAGACATTAGACAAAAGCCAAAAGCAATTACAAATATCGTTGGTTTGTGCATCACAGCTCAGGCGGCCCTGGCATACGCTCAGAGTCCTGTATGCTGCGCATGCGCTCAGCGAAGCGCTTAAATATGTTTGTGCCAAACTGTAGGCTAGCCAAACTGGCTCGCTGGCTAGCGTTGCAGTCCGTCCAGCTGCCGCTGTTGCTGCCCTCGCTGCTGGGCGTTGCCAAAGCGGAGTTGCTGCCACTTGCGCTGCTCGTGCTGACGAAGGCTCGACGAAAGAGACTCGTTTCGCTGCCTGGCGACAGTGCGGCACGCTCACAAGTGCAGCGAAACTTTTGACAATCAGGACATAACAAGGCCTTGTCCAACTAAAACATATGAAGAAAGTATTGAACAAAAAAAGACAACAAAAGAGCCAAACAAAAAATGGATAAAGCACAAACATATTGCAGGGTAGCAGGTGTAAAAGAACATTGAGTAAGAGTAGAGTAAGCGTTGCTGGCACCATGCTTGACTTGGTTTTCTATTTGGTTTGAGGGACTTACGTTCAGTTTTCTTAACATGTCGGCCACAATGTTGAGCGCCGTGGTGCGGGAGCTGGCATTCATAGCATTGCCATTGATAAGGTTCTCGGGATCTGCAAAGGAAGCACACAGACACAGCTTGGTTAGTTATATCAGTAGACTAGGTCTAAGACACACAATTAATTAGCGAGATGGAGACATGATTGTTAGGAATAACACGTTTAGTAAACTAACATATTGATACATATACAGACACACACACACACACACATGGATTGCCTACGAGAAATGTTGCAAATATTACAAATTTGGCTTACATTTAATAAATTTGTGCATACAGCAATGAAAAATAAAATTACAAAAAGAAAAAAACTTATTTATACATTTAACAAATTGTGCAATTATGTGGCAATGCTGTGTGTTGTGATTGTGGATGAAGACTAAAAGCAATTTGTTGATTTTGTATGGCAAGATGATTTCGATATTGATATTGATTTGGATTTGGATAATTTGAGTGCGCGTTTTGTTTGCTTCAATGAGTGGAGTATCTTACTTTTAAGCGAATGTTGCTGTTGATTATATTCGTTTCTATTATTTAAACTGCCATTTAGAGCATTCACACTCATGCTAGTCGCCTTTGTGGCGGCATTGTCATGTTGCAGCAGTATATCACCATTGCCCACAATACCATTGGGCAGCGATGCTGAGGAGTTCATCGAGCTGTTACCAGCTGCTGATGATACTGTTGTTGTTGTTGTTATTGTTGTGCCATTCGCTGGAGTGTAGCGCGACTTCACATTGAGCTCTTGTTTGAGATCTGAGAAAGGGAAGGCCATTGAGATGAAGTTCTTTGCCTAGCTACTTATAATACTCACCACGAGTCTCATCCATTAGTCGCTGTAACTTCTCTTGCAGAACTTCCTTCTCGTCCACCTCCATCTCGAGGAGTGCATTCTTTTCATAGGCTTTGTCCAACATCTTCTCAAAGTCTACTATGCTCTCGTTGAGTATGCGATGTGCACGCTCCAGATCATCGTTTTTCTGCTCCAATTGTCGCAGGTATTCTTTCATGGAATCGCGTTCCTTCTTTACCGTCTCCAGCTGCTTATCCAGATTTGACATTTCAATGCCATGTGAGTCCAGCTTGAGCTGTAGGAGAAATCATATTTATTTTCAACTTCGAACTAATGTTAAATGACTTGAGCATACCTTGAGGGAATCATTTTCTTTCTCTAACATATTAAGCTTGGCTCTGAGATCTTTGATTATACTCTGTTTTTGCTCCAGAGTGGCGTCCATTTCAGCTTCCATTTCTCTCGACTGTTCAACATACTCATCGTATTCCTGTTTGACATCTGTCCACCTGCAAGCCGAAAGGGGAACGCATAAATAACCTATATTATCCGATATACTCTTTGAATACATACTCTTTATGATACTGTTTTGAACGCTCTTTCCAGTATCTGCACTCGTCTTCGACGCTGTTAAACATTGGTGGGGCCTCCATATCTTATGCGTTATATGTTGTTGACTAGTCGGTGGTCAAACAGGGTTAGAAATGTACGTTCGTTCGTTGCTTATTGGCTTTATCTATTTTGCCTATTTTCTATATATAGCAAATTCGTTTATAATTGGTCTGCTACTTATGTTTTGTGGCACTTCACTTCAGATTTTCTATTTCTTTCTCTTTTCTTTTCTCAATAATGCCAAAACACAGTTGTTGATGTTAAGTCATTGATCTGAAAGCGTTGCTGAAAATGCGAAAAATCAATTAGAAACAGGTGTTCTCATTGTTGATGTTGTCTCTATAGTTGTTTTTGTTGTTGTTGCAGTCTATGTCGCCCTAAATCACAATCTACCAGCTACATAAACATTTGTGTGCGTCGCTGACGTCGCCGCTAGTTTGGCTCTGTATTTCCCGTACCTAAGCCAACAACAGCAACAACAATAACAGCAGCCACAGCCACAGCAACAACAACAACGAGAGTCAGAGCAAAGATACGACGAAGTTTTCAATACAACAACGCGCAGCAGCAGCACCACCACAAAATGAAATCATCGCACGTTTTCACGCGACTGTTTTACCATAATGCAACAATCTTATGCATTGCAGCCCATTATATGTTTGTTTACATGCTTTACTTACACTTTGCGAATTATTTGACTACGTATGCTTTGGTTTATTTACATAAAAACCGCATATAAATAGTTATGCTTGTAAAAATTTACCACTACTCCAAAATGCACAAACCAACCTGTAGCCCTGGTCCAGTGTTGCAAAGCGGCCGTCGCAGTCAACCCTGTACGTTTACAGTTGACACTTTTGATTGCAGTTGAATTTAAATGCAATTAATATTTTATTTTATTTAACTTATTTTTTATATATTTTATTTACTTAGTTTTGTAACAGATAAATTTCTTTCGAGTTTTACGTTTGCGTATTGTTCTCTTGACAGCAATATCAGATTTAGTTAGAGATCGGCCAAGATATACAATGGATCTATTAGTTGTTGAATCACTGCTGTCGTTAGATATATGATAATCAGTGTCCACGTCTATATCCGAACTATCGTCAATTAATTGCGGAGCTCCTAAAGTCACTTCACGTACTGAGCTTGGAGCGGCACAAATGGATTCCACTTCTCCGTGCCCAATAATTCTCAATGGCAACGGATTAAATGAGAAGCTTTGTGTAAATTGGCGATGGCGAGATTTGCGTCGCAGGCTTTGATTTATCAATTCTGTTTCTGAATCACTGGAACTGTTATTAGCATTATTAACTTTTGAACTGCAACAGCTGGATTCCTCAACATCTTTTTTGGAGGAGGGCTGTTTTTCTACATTGTGAGCCATTCTGGAGTTTGACCGCCATCTGCACTCAGATCGTAAATACGTATATCAGCTGATCGGCAGCGACAGCTCTATGTTAGGGCTGCAAAGATAACTGAAGGGCTGCAAAATGAGGGGAAATGTTCGGTGTGGCCATACTGAACGAACAGTGTGGCCAAGCGACTAAATGTGCGTCGAAGGCAGCAGCAGTGCAATTTCAACAAAATAAGGTAAATTATAGCACAGGAAATATAAAAACATCCATCAATTAGCACAATTCTATATATCGACTTGTCGAGTGATAAATATCGAACCAGTGTGCTGGTTTTGTAAGCCCGATGCGGCTACAAAAGCAATAAAATTGATTATTGCGGCGCATGCCGAAAAGGGAGGATTCAACAGCAAAGAGTGAAAAAGAAAAAAAAAAAAACAATGTAGAAAAAAACATGCGAATGCACCAAACAAAGAAATCGCTAGCTACTATTTAAACAATTGAAAATATGCTTATAGAGCATACAAATAATTTTGGTGTTGTTTGTTTTTCAATTATTTGCAGTTGAAGCATTTGCGTTGCAATATACAAAAAGCAGCAGCAGCGGCAGCAACAACAACAAGAGCAGCAACAACAAGAACAGCGACTATTGCAATTTGAGTGAGTGCATTAGTAACGGGAAAATAAGAGAATAAGTGCCGATATGGCTGATCCCGAGAGACAAAGCTTGATCAACAAAGACGAACCGACCTCGACTTCGTACACATCGTTCCCAACCGAAGGCAGCGAGAATCCCGGTAGCAGCGCCGTAGCCAATAACGAAGATGGTACGTAATATAAATTTGAGAACTGTAAACCCAATAAACCTAAGCCTAGGCAAAATAGAAAAAGTGCGTTCACCCCGCCCATGCGCTCGCCAGCATGCGTGCATATGGATCTATGCGGGCGTGAATTGTCTTAGCTGGAAACCCAACAAGTGTGCGCTCTACTTAGCAGCCACTGTGATTTCCAGTGAGTTGTTTAGTTGTTTAACTGTCGCTCTTGTCTAACATTGCATACCCAGATTTTCGCACTTCCCTCTGAGTCATTGATATGGTGCGCCTCATTGGTGTGAGTGTGGGCGTGTGCCATAACTACACGCTAACTGCGAGACATTCGAAAGAAAGTTCGTAATTTGATGCCGAATCGTAGTCCAATTCATAGCTGATTGTCATACGGTTACATTACTTGCGAGGTGGCAATCACAGCTATGACAAAGCGTTAGTAACAGGTGCGCATAATCTGTGATAAATATAGCTTTGAAAGTTTTGAGAGTTTGTTAGACAAAATACAAACAGGGTATAATTAAAACAGACCAGAATATTATATAGTCAAGTTTTTCAGTTTGACATAAGAAACCTTGAGCCTGATATCTTTACAGCTTCTTAAATTATCAGTTTAATCTGTCTCAAGATGAATAAACATTTAAAGCAAGGTATTGAGTTTTGCATTGCAAAGTTATGCAAAAGAAAAGTGTCATAAAAAAGCACATATATTTTATTTATATTAAAAGTGTATTCAAACTTCGACTATGTCTATATACTATATTCTCTCCGCTACAATCTTTACCGCAATTACTATTTGTTAATAACTTTTAAGCATTTCCCACAACTGCTTATCGACAGCATATTCAAACGTCGGATTTAAAATAAAAACTCCTTTGCATGCCTCTTGTTTTGTTTATGCCCTGATATCAATTCGGCGCTGCGCAGTCAGCAACGGTAGCGTTGCCGTCGTCGTCGTTCAGCTGTTTAATCAGCACTGCGAAGGCAAAGGCTGGCTGGCAGGCAGAGAGGCATTTCATGAGTCATGCGCCTGTTTTTCCATTATCGTCGCGCAGACAAATGCTGGGCTCTGCCCTGACACCGGCGCTCCCCTTTGCACTTACTCTTTTGTTTGGTGCCAAGAACCTGATCACTGCAGCCCTTTCAGGGCTAAGCCGTGCTCTATTTATAGCAGCAACTGAACGTACTGGGCTCTCTCCCCTTGAGTCGGACAGAATCAAAGAACTTGTTTGAAACTGCAATGAGGCGTCTAAATGTAGATTTTCCAGTTGCGGTTGGTAACCGAGAGTGTCTAAACATTGACCCACTTGCCTTTATCTGCGTGGCTGTCACACCCACTTGAGCCGATATCAATCGCACTCAATCAACTGCTTTCATGCAACTTCCAGCCTGCGGCAGCAGCAGCAACAGTGCAACAACAGTTGCAACAGCAACGAGATGTATTTGTTTTACACTAAAGGTTTATCGTCGCCACTTCTTCAATTTGCTCTTTACTGACATTCACTCGTTTCTTTGCTATTTGCAGGCAGCACCGCGCAGTCGGTGCCTTTTATTGGTCCTGATGAGCTGCCACCGCCGTATCAGAGCAGCGGCACAGGTGGTGTACCAATGGTTACCTGTCGCGTGTGTCAAAATATGATTGACATAACCACAAAACGGGAGCAACATGTGGTCAAGTGCACCCACTGCAATGAGGCAACTGTGAGTGGCCCTTAGTATGTCCTTTTGCCATCCTACCCAAAATACTTATTTCCCATTCCATTTCAGCCCATAAGGAACGCGCCACCCGGCAAGAAGTATGTGCGCTGTCCTTGCAATTGTTTGTTGATCTGCAAGAGCTCATCGCAACGCATCGCTTGCCCTCGTCCCAACTGCAAGCGCATCATCAATCTCGCTCCCAGTCCAGTGACACCACCAGTGCCCACCATGCCGGGCATGTGCCGCGTCACCTGTGGTCACTGCTCGGACACGTTTTTGGTAGGAGCAAGAGCAAGCCGTCACTAAGCACTATGCACTTACCCATCTCTGTTTGCTATCCACAGTTCAACACCTATCACAACGCCCTGGCTCGCTGTCCTCATTGCAGGAAGGTCTCTTCGGTGGGCTCGCGATTTGCCAATAGTCGCGGAATTCTGTTTGCTATCGTCGCATTGCTCTTCCTCGTTGGCAGCATTGGTCTAACCGTAGGCACAATCTCATATGCATCGGTAACTACGAATAGAATAGAGACATTTAAATGGAGAACAACATTAAACATAATATTTCTATTTATCCACAGGAACATGGCGGCATGTATATTCTTTACATTGCATTGTTCTTCATTGCGGCAAGCATGTTGGCGCGTTCCGTTTACTATTTCCGACTAAAGGTTAGCGCGATCGATGGTCCCATGTTAGATTCGCGACGCGTCGGTTAAATCGAAAGTGCATTGTTTTATTTTTATAAAAATATATATATATATCACACACATATATATTATGCATATATATCATTCCTTTTGATATTAAACAAGAATGAATCCCTTACAACGTAATGCAACCGCAACTTGAACACGAACAGCAACCACAAGGGAAAAGCAATTCAAACACATTTTCATAAGCAGATCCGCCAAGCTCCTAATCAAAAACAAAACATAACAAAATCACATATATATATATATATATTTAAATGTAAAAGCAAAAACAAAAACATGTAGTTTTGTCGCGCATCTTACAAGAGTTATTCGTGTTGAATTAATATTAAACTTATCTAAATCGTCAGCAAAGTAACTCCACATTTAAAGTGATTTCTAAAAGCATAATTAAGACTCTAAACCGGGCGCGTAAAACCTAAAATGGAAACTTAAATTTAGATGGAAAAACTACCGCAATTATATAAGTGCAGAAACAAAAGCAGATGCTTAACACGAATACACATTAAAAGTGCTAAAAGGGAAACTAACAAACTCGTAGCAGTTATTAGACCAAGGGACTGAGTAGACAGACGGACTTGCTTGGGACAGACAGACGGATTGAAAGATGGCAAATACATTTATTGCATATTGAAGCAGATTTTATTAAAAATATCTAAGCGCCATTAATTATGTATATATAAATATGTTTATATACATATATATAAATACTTTTATACGTATGTGTTCTTGAATTGTATAAATATATTTGTTTTGTGTACGTGCTTGTTTCATATTTTTTCGATATTGATATTTTCCATATACATTATGCGCTTAGAACTTGTTTGTTTTTATTTTTGCTTTACTCCAAGAATTTATTAATGCACTCTTCTCACATTACGCCAAAATCAAGAATAAAGCATGTTTTCATTTTTATATACATAAATACCAATTTTGTCGGGCGTTAGATATAGCATATAGCTAATAGTGCTAATGGAGCTACAAACATATACAATTACAATTAACGAAATAATATATTTGTCTTGAAGAACAACAATTTAATAGAGAAAAAACAACGCTCGTGCAACAATTACAATGGCAAAAACAACTAAATTTAAAGATTAAAACATCGTAATAATTATATTAAAAGGAAAGGTTTAATTTTGAAAAAAATATATATTTAATAAAAAGAATATATATATAAACAACATTTATATTTAGTTATATATTTAGCATACATACACATACAATGTAAATAAAATGAAATAAAACGAAAAACTAAAAAAAACAGCCTTGCCAATTTGTTGAATTATAAACTTACTATAAAGTGGGGAGGGGAAATTCCCCTTTTTAAAGGGATATTTTTTGCTACATAACGAGAATTTTCTAAAGATAGTGTGCTGTTCAATTAACTGTACAATTTGGCAACACTTGGCAGCGCTGTTACGTAAACGTTTTTTTACTCAGCACTGTCAAAGAACATTTTTCATTTTTCCGAGCAAAATGTCTTTCAATCCTTTCCCCATTGGCACCCAATTGCATGTGGAGACCTGCTTTGGAGATAACATAGTCGGCGAGGTGGTAACCTACGAGCACAGCGTCAAAATGTTGATATTAACCACTCCAAAGAAGGACACTCAGACCATTGTAAATTTAAACTTTTGCAAGAGTTTGGAAATCATACGCGAGGCCAAGCCAGCAGATGCGCTGAACGAGCAGCTCGCTCGCCTCAATTTGACGCGCGTATGTAGAAAAGTGCCTCCAAGGGAGGCTTCGAGTAACTCGCTCCTTATACCCCTCTCTCTGTCTCTCTCTCTCTCTCTCTCTCTCTCTCTCTTTCTTTGCTTGCAGTTGGATCAGCGCCTGCGGCAAACTGTGGAGCAACGTGAGCATTTTCTGCGCAGCCGCAACGAGAATGCCACACCACGTGGCATACAATTGTATAACCAGCTCTGCAAGAACTTTGGCAACAACGAGCTCTCCTGGCAGCTGAACGACATAATTGTGTTCCAGCAGGTGATTATTGCGCCGCCCTATCGCACCTGCGATATCAGCAGCAAGATGCCATTGCCGAATCTCGTGAGCTACGTGAAACGTCTCGTGGAGAAGTTCAATACAGATTACGTGGAGGAGGAGGAGCAGGAGCAGGAGCCGGAGGACAGCGATTAGAGAAGCCAATGACACTGATATCATCGACCGAGACACTTAGCAACGAAATCAAATCAAATATATACATATACACCCACTTGATATATGCATATTTATACATGTACATATGTATGTACATCTAGTTGCCTGGCAATTTGTTTGTCAACAAATAATAAGAAAACACATTTCCAAATATACAAAAAATATGATTCTATCGTCTACAAACACTTGAGTGTACTTGGAGCATTTGCTCTGAAGTGTCTGCCTGATATATGTATATGTATTTATATTTATATACAGTTATATAGTATATTTCATCTAGTTATATAGTATACATAGTCTCTCTAGCGCCATGGCTGATGATGATGATAAACCAAAGAAGCATACGATCGACTCGCTCTTTCGCATTTACTGCAATCATAAGGTCTCTATATTGCATTGCACTACTATATAAATATTTGTAGTTGTGTATATATCTATATTTGAACCCCATTTGCTCAGGTGATTGGCTCGGACCTAGAAAATCAAGAATTTCATAGTATTCTGCTCTCGCAACTGGACTGCTGGCTGGAGCAGGCCAAACTGATGCCTGTGCCCATTACGCGCACACAAACCGGGCTAATCTATATGCGCTATAAGTATATCTACATATCTATGATATCATTATATTATTAGAAATCTGATGAGACACGTATTTCCACAGAAAGTGGCGTCTGGAATATGAAGATTTTCTCGAAGTGCTGCAAATGCTCTGCTCTGAATCCGATTTGAACTATGAGGAAATGAAGGAAACTCTCGTCTTGGCCGGCGCACCGACTGGCGCTACGGAAATCGTTGTGGTCAAATAAAAATTTTAATTATGTGGTGAAAAGAACAATGAAACAATATATTAATTAATAACAATTACAATTACAATTAGAGTTATAATTAATTAGAAAAATTGTATACATATATTTATTACCAGCTGTGATTCACGTTTTTAAACAACTTTGTTTACTGAGTATTCAAGCCAAAAGAACTACATATGTATGTATATAATAGTATACAGTTTACATATTCTTTTTTTTTTTAACATAGACTGCTATTTCATTTACAATCATTTTTATTTTTTAATTTCATAGCCGCAATTTTTGATCGATTAGCATTTTCGGGCACCTGAATAACAACAAAAAAAACTTTGCACAAAATAATATAAATAAGACTTTTTTTTATATATTGATATATATGTCAATATATAGTAAAATGTATATACTGCTAGATTCTTAGTTTCTTTCTTGTATAAAGCACATATCATTTTGTACTGGCGGCGACTTTTGGCTATTGCATAGAATGTGAATGTAGACTCAGTTTGATTTAGACATTACTCATAGGTAGACACTATTTATATATAATATATATGATATACATAAAATATATATATGCATGTGTGTGTGTGTAGTGTATCTATATAATGACTCTGTAAACAACCGGCGAGTTCTGCTGAGTTTCTGGTTTTTATTTACTTGCTGCGCTCTCTGCGCTTCCCTCGCTCTTGCGCGTTTATCGTCAAGCACTCGGCTGAAGGTCAATATAATTAATGTGCACACGATTTTGTATTTCCGCTTTGTTGTGGTCTCACTGTAGCAATCGTTTGTTATTTGATAAGCTCAGTCTGCGTCATGGACATGCAGCTGTGCATCATCTGAATAGCGTCTGTATAGATATGGTAGTATATAAGTAAATGTGGCACTTAGGATTAGTATGGATTGCGACTGGGCGGAGCGGGTGTTAGCTTTAGTTCTCTAGGAGTAGATGGTGCGCTCTAGCCAATCGTCTAGGTTAAAGAATGCCGTATCGGAATTGTCTGTATCGCGTTCACGGAACATCTCAATGAAGGTCTTCACTTTGATGGCGCACATAAGGAAGTCATCGAAGGGCACCTTGCCGTCCCGTGAGCCGTAGCGATGGGCCAGAGCATTGAGCAGCCGATTGTTTAGATGATAGCCAGCCGAGTTGAGTGCTCCCCGCAGATGGAAGCCATCGATGCTGCCGGAGCGGCGTACGTCATACAACTTGAATACGGCGCGCCATTTGGCAATGTCTGTTAGCAGAGCTTCAAACTCATCGAAGCCCAGGCGACCCGAACGATCCTTGTCCAGCATGGCGACCATGGAACGTACGGCATCCTTGGAGAAGCCATCGGTGCCGACCATGACGTCGCGCATTGAATGATCCAGAATGCGTTTAAGCTCCTGCCAGTCCACTTCCTCGTCGCTGCCTGCCACACTATCGAAGAGACGCTTGAGAGCGATGCGCTGTGGATCGTCTTCGTCTTTGGGTGTGGGTGGCGGCAGAGCGGGCGCAATACGATCGTCTGTCTCGCCGAAGCCGACCTCGTCATCGTTCTCCTCCATGTTGTTCATGGTTTCGGAGAAGACACGAATAATGAACTCGCCCTCCTCGTTGGGATCGAAGGTCGAGGGCACAATCAAATAGTGACCAGGCGGCAGCTTGAATCGAGCGCACACCTCACGCGTATTTATGAAATGTGGAGAGCGAGCCACTGAGGCACGATACTTGAAGAAGTGAAGCCCTTGAGGCTTCTGCTCCAAGTCTCGCTCTGTCAGATGGTAAATGGCAAAGCCGATGGTCAGGCAATCGATGCCCACGTTTCGTTTGCTGCGACGATTCTTTTGCATAAGCGCCACAATCACCGTGCACTTGCCGTCGTCGTCCTCTTCGTCGGGGTCCTCCAGCGTGATGACGTACTGTGGATTGTGCCAGAAAGTCTCCAGGAAGTTGCGACAGCCGCCAGCAGTGACACCAGATGTCCACTCGCCCTCAAACATGGACATCTCCCACTTGCGACGCGAGCTCTGCTCCTGATCTTCGGTCAGCGAGTCGGGCGAGAGATTGCAAATCTCTACGCGATCGAAGTGATTGAGGAAGTCCTGGAAGGACATCCAGAACTCGCCATCACGATCGAAATTCAATCCAATCTCTTCCTTTTGATGCTCCGGAATGAAGCGCCATTCGGGCGAACTGTCGCTCCAAGGACCGTTCCACTCGGCATCGTTGCCCCAAGGATTACGCATGCGTATCATGGGCAGCTTGCCCTGTCGATTGGGCGTCGATATGTCCATCAAACAGACTTTGGTTATGGAATACGCATGTCCACGTATCAGGCCCTCGCGCGTCTCAGCCTCTAGGACATGTGGATCTGGCTCCAGTGAGCAGCCCATCATTGAGCCACGTTCCGCTGCCTTGGTCATGATGCTGAACAGGTTGGGCGGAGCATCCTTGATATCATACCATTCAGTAACACCACCCGTAAAATCCTCCATGGCCTCGCAAGTGGTGCCGCCTAAAAGAGCGAATTAAGGATCAAAATTGTTAGAATAGGTTCATAATAAATAAAGCAAATGTATATTAAAGACTCACCCTTTAGGGCTTCATAAGAGCCGTGCAGCTTGGCATATGCCTTCTCCAGCAGCGCGCTCCAGAATTCGTTCTTCTCCGTTGAGTGCATATAAATCAACTCTCCATTGTAGGTGGGCAGACGGTCATCGATGACGACCTCGACCCATTTACCATATTGCCAGAACTTGAAGTGGAAGATTCCCGCGTAGTTTTCCTGGAAGTCCTGATCTGGGGGTATCACGCGGAAGAAGAGCTTCGAGTCTTGCGTCAGATTCGCCGCCGCAGCCAGTAGCCAGCAATCACCCAGCTCACCCTGCTGCACATCGAAGCGCGAGTAGCCCTCGACAAAGAACTGCGGATCGTCCACAATTTCTCCGGGGCGCAGCCACTCGATGTACCGATCCGGACGACGCGAGAACATAAGCGAGTCGTTGTTGGCTGGAAAATCGGGATCTTCGAATAATGTGTTGTTGGACACACAAGATTCGCGCAGCGTGGAAAAGTCCAAGTTTTGGGTGCTCTGCTGACGCGTGGTAGTCGCCTTACGACCCATCCAGAACATATTTTGATTTTCGGGCACCTTGACACTGGTGAACTGCAGCTCCTGTACGCCCACAGATGGCTCCTCCTCAGGCGTGGGTTCGTTTGGTGGCGGCGCTGATGGCGTTGGCATCGATGGATAAATCGACTGCGGTGCCGGACTTGTAGGCAAGGGCGCATAGGGCATGGGCATGCCTGGCATACCCATTCCTCCAGCAGTTGGATAGGGTAGCGACGGCGGCCCACTTGGATAGGGCGTCGAGCTCGGATAGGGCATTGCACTGGGATAAGGCGTTGCACTGGGATACGGCGTTGCACTTGGATAAGGCGTGGCACTCGGATATGGTGATGCACTCGATATGGGCGCCAGCGGCGTTGATGTATATGGCATCGGCATAGCTGGCAGATTGGGATACATGCCCGAATTTGGATACGGCGTCGCCGATGGCTGGGACATGCCTTGATACGATGCATTCTGTGCCTGGGCCGTCTGCTTCACCACATATGGCATGCCACCCGCGGATTCCGATGTTGGATAGGGCAGCGAGGGGTACAGTCCAGACTTCGGCTTGCCTTGCGTGTCGTCGCTGACTTCATTCTTGTTGTAGCCGAGGGCTGCCAAATTGACAAGGCCAATGCCACTGGCATGATAATTTTTTGGATAATTATCAACACCGTACATTGTTGCACAGTTCTTTAAATTTAATTAACTTTTTCTTAAATATCTTTTCGTTTTTATAATATATATATTAATCGATTTACGCAGCTAATGGAATTATAAACAACTATTACAGGGAACGCAGATAGACGCTTTTGCGTGAAAAGTGCTGACTCGACTGGGGAAAAATACGTTTTAAATGGGAGAAATATCCAAATTTAACTTTCGTATACCAGATGATTCACATCTTAACCCTTGTGTATGCGGATATTAATCCTAAGGTAATTTAACAATTTTAGGAGTTTTAATAGAATCTATGCTTTAATATAAGTAGATAAATATGTAGGTATAAATAAACCTTTAATTTCTTAATTTTATCATTTAAACTACTTACATTCCATTGTAATGCTACTATATTGAAGATTATTGTTTTATCCAAATTTAATTGGTGCTGAAAAATACCCCAAATACAGCATCAGTGTTAAAAGTTGTAATCAGGGCTGCATAATCATTTTTAGAGTTGCCACAGCAGCATTTGGTATATTTTGCTGTCATTTTTAACAAAAGCCGCAAGCCGCAAGCACAGACTGTTTGGTCAGTGCCGCAAGAGAAGAAGAAAATAGCATTGGAAAAAATAAACAATGCTGTGATATTGATAATAATTAAAGAATTTTGTGAAAGTTGTAAACTTTAAATGTGAAGAGCTATGGACACAAAATCCGAGATTCCCGAAGTACCGCTGCGTCCATTTAAATTATAAGTATTTGGCTGTGTTGCTTTAAGTAAGCCATTTAACATGTTTTCTTTTCTCTAGCACGGCGCATCAAGTTGTGAGCCTAACTGGAATTAGTTTCGAGCGCCGCAGCATAATTGTAAGAGAAAATGATAGAGCAACAATTATTATATTAATTATGAATGATTTTCAGGGCATGGTTGAGTTGACTATAGTACCAAATTTTGACAACTTACGTTTGATACGTCTCAATGCCAAGCAGCTGCGAATTTACAGCGTGTTGCTCAACGATATTTGCGCCGCAGAGTTTTTTTACTTCGACCCCTTTCAGGATATATGCTACAGGGATCCCAAGAGGTTTGTTGAGCCGCAACATTGCTTGTGACAAGTGTTTTACTCATTCAAATTCATTCAAACTGCAGCCGCTCTCTGGAAGTCTACTCAAAGAATCATTTGGCCGCAGCTCAAATCACGGATCCGGATACAAATAATGGCGAGTTGCTGATTCAAGTGCCGCCAGAAGGCTATCCGTTGATTCAGGAAGGTCGTGGTCTGCGTGTACGCATTGAATTCTCTGTCGAATGTCCCAAAGGTGGCATGCATTTCGTTATTCCACCCACCCCTGATGATGAAACAGGACAGAATTACAGTGCGCACATGTTCACCAACTGCTATGAGAACTCGACTCGCCTTTGGTTTCCCTGCGTAGACAGCTTTGCGGATCCATGCACATGGCGACTAGAATTTACAGTGGATAAGAATCTGACTGCTGTTTCCTGTGGAGAACTGGTCGAAGTTATAATGACGCCGGATCTGCGAAAGAAGACGTTCCACTACACTGTATCCACACCTGTCTGTGCGCCGAACATTGCGCTGGCTGTGGGTCCATTCGAAATCTACGTGGACCCGCATATGCACGAAGTGACTCATTTTTGCTTGCCTGGACTGTTGCCGCTCTTGAAGAATACGGTGCGGTATCTTCACGAAGCTTTCGAGTTCTATGAAGAGACGCTCTCCACACGCTATCCGTTTTCCTGCTACAAACAGGTGTTTGTAGACGAGCTTGACACGGATATCAGCGCCTATGCAACAATGTCCATAGCATCGGTAAATCTGCTGCACTCGATAGCAATTATAGACCAGACCTACATTTCACGGACCCTCATGTCCCGAGCTGTGGCAGAGCAGTTCTTTGGCTGCTTCATCACCTCGCATCACTGGTCAGACACTTGGCTAGCGAAAGGCATTGCCGAGTATTTGTGTGGCCTCTACTCGCGGAAATGCTTTGGCAATAACGAGTATCGGGAATGGGTGCAAACGGAGCTGGCGCGCGTTGTCAAGTATGAGGAACAGTTTGGCGGCATTATACTCGATTGCAGTCAGCCGCCAGCTCCTCTGCCCGTATCAAGTACGAATCCAGCAGCTGCTGCGAGTAAACAGCAGGAGATTGTACACTACTTTCCCATCAAGAGTTTGCACACGGTTTCACCCAAATATGTAGAGGCGATGCGTAGGAAAGCGCATCTGGTCATACGCATGTTGGAGCATCGCATTGGCCAGGAGCTGCTCATCCAAGTGTTTAACAAGCAACTGGCGCTGGCCACAAATGCAGCAGGTACCAAAATAGGCGCCGGCCTCTGGTCGCAGCTGCTCATCTCCACGAACATCTTCATCAAGGCCATCTTCACGGTCACGGGCAAAGACATGTCTGTGTTTATGGATCAGTGGGTGCGCACGGGCGGCCATGCAAAGTTCTCGCTCACCTCTGTATTCAATCGAAAACGAAACACCATCGAATTGGAGATCCGCCAGGACTTTGTCAATCAGCGCGGCGTGCGAAAATATAATGGGCCTTTACTGGTGCAGCTGCAGGAATTGGATGGCACATTCAAGCACACCCTGCAGATTGAGAATACACTGGTCAAAGCGGACATCACCTGCCATTCGAAGAGTAGGCGAAATAAGAAGAAGAAGATTCCATTGTGCACCGGCGAAGAGGTGGACATGGACTTGTCTGCCATGGAGTAGGTCTCATTAGCATTCACTTAAGCACACCAACTAAATGTCTTTCCTATTTCACAGTGACTCACCTGTGCTATGGATACGACTTGATCCGGAGATGATTTTGTTACGGGATCTAATGATTGAGCAGCCGGACTTTCAATGGCAATACCAACTACGACACGAGCGAGATGTGACAGCCCAGTTTCAGGCTATCCAAGCACTGCAAAAGTATCCCACCAATGCCACGCGTTTAGCACTCACCGACACCATTGAGAATGAGCATTGCTTCTACAAGGTCCGCTGCCAGGCTGCTCACAGTCTAACCAAGGTGGCCAATCAAATGGTCGCCTCATGGAGTGGTCCACCAGCCATGCTCAACATCTTCCGCAAGTTCTTTGGCTCCTTCAGTGCACCACACATCATCAAACTGAACAACTTTTCCAACTTTCAATTGTACTTTCTGCAAAAGGCTATACCCGTGGCCATGGCGGGTGAGTGGATCAAATTTTCTTTCTTTTTTTTTTTATCTAACTGTAATTGTATACTCTCGCCATAGGGCTACGCACTTCTCATGGCATCTGTCCACCCGAGGTAATGCGATTCCTCTTCGATCTCTTCAAATACAATGAGAATTCTCGCAATCACTATACTGACGCCTACTATAGAGCTGCTTTGGTCGAGGCACTGGGAGAGACTTTGACTCCCGTCGTATCTGTAGCAATGGATGGTACGCAGATTACCACAGACAGCCTTTCCACGGATGCCAAGTAATTAGAGACGAAACTAGTGTATATGCTGAGTAGACTAATGCTATTTTGTTTTTGTTAGACTGGTTCTGGATGAGGTGACGCGTCTGCTGAATATGGAGAAGCATTTGCCATCGTACAAGTATTTGGTTTCCGTGTCTTGCCTTAAGGTCATACGCAAGCTGCAAAAGTTTGGCCATCTGCCCTCGCTGCCTCACATTTACCGCAACTATGCGGAATATGGAATTTTTCTGGACTTACGCGTTGCTGCCATGGAGTGTCTTGTAGACTTTGTGAAAGTAGATGGACGCTGGGATGACTTGGACCATTTGATAAGTTTGCTCGAAACTGATCCAGATCCTGCCGCACGACATGCTCTCGCCCAGCTGCTCATCGACAATCCACCATTTACACGCGAGACTCGCAGCCGCTTAGACAAACCACAACTGGTGGAGCGTCTGTGGATCAGCATTAACACATTAGCCTGTGACACGAAATTGCGTTGTGATATTGTGGATCTCTACTATGCACTTTACGGTACCAAACGGCCTTTTTGTCTACAGGCTTCCGAAACTAAGAATTTCTACAAGGAAATGATGAAAGACTCGAATGCGTCAAGCAACTTATTTAAAAAGGCAATCGAGCCCAAGCCAATAGACAGTGAGCACAAGGAGAGAGAGAAGCCATCGATGGTTACTATCAAACGAACTGCTACCGAAGCCTTCGAGGTGGGCGATGAGATCATCAGGCTAGAGCGCAGTGAGGAGATCACCGTGCTGAATAATCCGATTGCAGTGCAGGCTTATGACAGTGAGGCAAGGCTAAATGTTGATGCTGTCCATGAATCTGTGGGTGACGCTCAGCAATTGACGAAGCGGCTACGAACCGAGATCTATGCGGATACCATAGACGATAATTCAATCTCAGTGGTCGACATTGGCGAAACGACACGACAATACGAGAGCAGTTACGACGAGAGCAAGATGAGACCCGATGGCAATTTGAAGAAAAAGAAGAAGAAAGACAAGAAGAAGCATAAGCACAAGCACAAACACAAGCACAACAAGGATAAAGACAAAGATCGTGAGCGAGAGCGCAAGGATAAGGATCGAAGAGATCCGCAAATCTCTCGCCTGCAGACAAGGGATGCTGCCACGCCTGAAACTCTCAGCTCGGCGGATAGTAGCAACAGCAATAGCAACGCCCCGATGGTCCTGAACTAAGGAAAAGGTCGTCGAACAACTCCCTGGGGCTAACTGAAACAATGAATTAGATATGATGAGTTAATTAATTAATTAGACAGTAAGATTTGTTTAATTAGAGCTTTCGGCAATCTATAAAAATAAAAGTATTGCGTATATGAAAGTTAATACAGATTCTATTGTATTTATAAATAAAAAACCCTTTCCCCCCAATTCCCTCTCAAATAACCAAATATCCAAGACATTCGAAAGCAAAATTGACGAATACTTGAACATTTTATTAGCGCGTAAGCAAAAGCGTGATCAGCGTTATATATACATATGTATAAATAAGAAATACCTGCATGTCTATCTCACGGTCTGCCTAGGAAGAGCAAGAGATGCCGAAGAACTCCAGGAGATCAGTTAGAAAATGCCTGCAGCAGCAGAGAATGCTCCCACTGGATTGACTGCAACGATCTCTACCTGGCACCCCGCTCAAAATGGAATGGAAGTCGCCCTATATAAAGGGCAGCAGCTGCGGCCTTTATTCAGTCGTCCAGAGCCGGTGGTGTCGGTCAGTCGTGCGTGCAGGGCAAAGCAGTGAAGACGACTGAATAAATGCCGCAGCTGCTGCCCTTTATATAGGGCGACTTCCACTCAAAGCCTGAGTGGCACTCAAACTTTTGAGTTCTTCTGCATTCAGTTAAGGGCATCAAAAGCGCAAGAGGCACGCGATGAGCGAAACCAACAAAGAGAATTAGAACGAAGAGAAGCGCGCAGATTCAACAGGAATTGACCGACAACGTCAGCAGGTAATTCGAGCATTTACATCACATTAATTTCTTCACCTAGCATTTCAGTAGAGCCTCTTGTTGCATATTACGCTCATTCCAAAGTGGATGTTGCTCATCAACATTTGCCGGGTCAGCTAGTTTATTTATTTATAATTTAACTTTATTAAGGTGCTGAACATGCAGAAACATTTTTACAATACTTAAAACTAGGCAAAGGGTGAGTGAGATTAACTAAAGGATCGCGTCTTATGTGGACTTCGCCACTGGCGCGGCGGGTGCCGTTGCCTTCGACTCGCTGCCAGCGACAGCCGTGTCCTGCTCGTCGCGCGGCCTTCGCTGCAAATACGTGACGCTGCCGCCTCCAATGCCCGTCGCCGTCTGCTGTTGCGCCTCAGCGGAAGAGGGCGAGGAGAGGATCTTCACCGACGGCTCCGAGGGCGCTGCGCGCTGATGCGGCAGTTGATGCTGGTGCTGATGCTGATGCTGATGGGCTGTGAGTTGACGTGTGGCCAGGCGCATCAGATGCGCATAGTCTACTGGCGGATGGTTGCGATACTCGGGATGATCCTTGACGTACTGCTCATAGGGCACGGGCACAGGGACGGGCACTGCCTTGACTGGATAGCCAGCATCGACGAGCGCCTGGAACTCGGCCTGGGTGAGTGGCTTGCCATTGGGTGGCGGCAGGTTCAGCTGCTTCACCTCGTCCAGGGTTCGCAGCTTGTGCACTGCAGCGGCTGTGGGCGTGACACGAGAGGGCGTGGCTATGCCAGTGCCCTGGGATACATAGATGCTGGACTGCGAGGGCGACGGATGAGCGGGATAGTCAATGGGCTGCACAGTGGGCACGACAGCTCGTTGTGGACCATGGGAGACATGCTTAATGGGATCAGGTGGACTGGGATAGAAGTGGGCGTTGGTGGGTGCTGGACTTGGGGGCTGGGCACGCTCCGCATAGTCGGCATAGAGCAGCGCCTTCTCATAGGACTTGGTAGGTGAAGGTGTGGGCAGCTTGTATTGCTTGGTGCGATAGTGCTTGGGCTTGGGCACTGGAGTGGGCGACGCCTCCTGGTAGTAGTACTGCGAAGGCTGTGGCTGAGCAGGCGCGCCCGTTGGATAAATAACAGGCCCCAATCGCTTGCCCTCGGGCTGCGGGCCAGGGTAAATGGGCGTCGGTTGCTGGAAGTTGCTAAACTTGAAGAGCGAGGGCACAAACGGCTGATTGTTGGCATCCAGCAGGGAGTTGGGCGTGCTGGCCAAATAGGCCTTGGGCTGGCGCAGTGCCGGGTGCGAAGTGGGCGCCGGTGGATGCTGTGGAGGTGGCAGCCGTGTCACATGTTGCTGATGATTCACCAGCGTGGGCTCGTTGCTGCTGTCCACATAGGCCAGCGCCTGTTGACCCGAACCTGGCTTGTTGGCGGCCAGCAGCTTCTCGATTTCGCTCTCTAGCGATGATTTGGCCAGCGGATGATTGGGCAGCGTCTTGTAGCTAATCTGTGGCTGATAATAGGCAATCTGCGGGGGCAGACCAGCAATGAGGCGCTGCTGCTGTGGCTGTGCATGCTGTGGTGGATGGCGCTGCTGTGGCACAGGCGCCTGCGACTCCTCCTCCTCCTGTGACTGCGGCAAGGGCAGGTACTTGGGTCCGCCGCGCGAGTAGTTGGGCTGCACCAGCTGCTGCTCGGCCACATAGCGATCCCGGTAGCCACCCAGGCCCAGGATGGGCTCTGCCTGCTGCAGTACTTTGTGCGTGGCTGCGGTGCTGTGCACTGGCAACAGTTTGGGTTGAGGTGGAGGCTGACGCTGTTGTTGCTGCTGTTGTTGCTGCTGATGTTGCTGTTGTTGCTGCTGACGCAGTTGCTCATGGTAAGCCCTCGCTTGCAGCTCCTCTTCGAGTATTTTCAAGAACTGCTCTTCGGGTATGATTTGATATTGCTGCTGTTGCTGTTGTTGTTGTTGTTGAGGATGTGGTTGCTGTTGCTGCTGCTGATGCTGATGATGTGGTGCAGGCAGCGGTAAGGGCAGCTGATATGCTGGCGGCGCATAGGGCCCGCCCCTCAAGCCCGGCTGCGGTTGTATGGAGACTGCATAGCGTTGTTCCGCCTCCTGCTCCTGCTCCTGTTCCTCGGCGACGGGAGTTGCCTTCTTGGGAGACTGTGTCGCTGCCTTACCTTGAGTCCCAGATGCCAGTGCCTTGGGCTGGTGTCGCTGTATATCTTGCAGATAGACGTAGTGCTGCAGCTAGGCGTGGACGAGAGACAAAGCGTTAGGGCGTGTCTAAAAAATTATGACGATTAAGCTAGCTTGCGGCTAGGTGGGCGTGCGAAAGATCAACGGCCAATGCCACAGCCAAATGGCAGCGCTTAAATGTGGAGCTCCCCACATAGATGCACAAAACAGCTGCCACATCTATTAAGATCAACTCGGAGTTGTGAGCGGTGAGCTGTGAGCTGTGAGAATCGTGTGGCATCTAAAACTTATATAACACTTGTGCGACGACTGACAGCAACAACAACAGAAACCTCAACGGTTGCGGGGTCTTGACTTGGGCTGCTGTTGCAATCGATGCGCAAGTCGGTGGCGGCGTTGGCATAAAACAAATTATTTACATTACACTATGCAACAAACTAACGATAACGTTTTAGGTCAATGTGCAGCACTAGACTACAGGAGCAAGAGAGCATGCAAATAAACAGGCGTGAGAATAGCTTAGCAAGAATATGGACATGAGAAGGGAGTGAGAGAACAAGAGAGAAGTTTTAAAATGATGAGAAATGAGTGTGGGCCTGCTCATCGTAGGAGTATATAGCCAGCACTAACAAGCTGAGTATAACAAGTCCAACAGGAGAAATGGAAAAGAAAGAGTCCAAGTAGTTCGTAAATTGCTGAGAATCGCATAGAAAGACAATGCATTTATAAGTAGTAGCAATTGGGCCAGAGCAATATTGAAAGACTCTTGCCTAAATTTCAGTTAAGCAAATTAGTTGAAATTAGCTGAATGAGAAGATCTAAAACCCGAAACCTGTTGCGCAGTGTTTTTGCCGGCGCAATAGGCTTCACATTATTATAATAAATAAAACCCAGCCATGTCAAGGCGCCATCAGCAGAGACTGAAAGACAGCAGCCAGAAGTGCGGGGGGTGATGTGATTATAACATTATGTCAACTTTCTTCCCACGACTGAAGCCAAAGACAGACAACGAACGAATGAACGCCTGCCATTGTCTGCGACGAGTAGAAGAAGAAGAAAAAAGAAGAAGAAGAAGAAGTTGCTGTTGTTGCAAATTGTGTTGGATGTGGCATGTTGTTGTTGTTGTTGACGCGTTAGAGCAGCACAATAATAATAATTTTGCAATTATTTATTTAGTTTTTAGTTGTTGCTGCTCGTGACTTACATTTCGGCCGCTTCAAATGGCATTTATTATATTCGCTTTTAATTTTTTTCTATTTCCATTTTACAGCAATCATTTTTCTTGCACATTTTGTAATATAAAAAAAAAAAAAAAAACATTGTCTTTTGGGTAATTGCGATTGCTTTAATCGCAATTTGTTCCCAAAATGATGAAAATTGAAGCACAATATTGGTCAAGGTTTGTGCCAAGCTGGGGGCCAGCGAAAGGCTTAATTTGACAAATTCAATCGTTGCTGTTGTTGTTGTTTTGGTTGCTGTTGTTACAGTTTAACATCCTGCATTTTGCAAAGAATCGTGTAATTCGGTTGAGTCACGTTTAACAAATGCTTCTGTCGCCCCAAGCGAACAAATTTTGACGCCAAGAGACAAATATTGAGCCACTACTAAGCCACCCCGCCCCGCCCCTCTTGGACTCACCTCTTGGCTCTGCTCGAGCAGCTGAGCAGCGTGCGGACGCGAGTTGGCCGCCGCAAAGTTACGCAACTGCGGCTCCTGATGCGACTCGTGCTGCTGATGCTGATGCGGCGCAATGGGGCGTATGATGAACTGGTTCGGTTTGTTGCCGTAGATCGACTCCTGCCCATCCTCGGGATCGTCAGCGGCTGCTTCAGCAGCCGAACTGCGATGATTCGGATAGATGGGCGTCTCCTTGCTGCTCACCTGTCGCTTGTCTTTGGTCGCTTCCGTTTCCAGCTGCGCGGAGGCGGAGCTGCTGTCATCGCTCTTGGCTTTGGCATCGAGTGCTTGGCCGACGACGACAAGGCCTAAGTGGGCAGGAGAAGAGTTGAAAGAGTTGAAAAGTGTTTGTGAGAGTTTTTCACTTTTAATTAGAAAGGAAACTAAAGGTCAATGGAACTATATAAACTAACTAAATAGTAGAGCTCAGATTAATTACTAATCTGCTTTAGTCACTTGCTTTTTACGATAATTGTATTTTGTTGCGCACGTTACTTCTATTTTAATTATTTATTCAAAACTGGTTTTTAAGTTAATTTATTATGCCATAAAAATCAATTGTTAAATATGAAAACGTTCTTTTTATGCACTGATAACACGTTTATAACACTTTTATGGCAAATAAATCAAAGGCAGCAAGAGTAGCACAGACTAAAGACATAATTGAGTTGTTTTGTAATTGCCGATTAAAAACAATAAAAGAACTTATTTTTGAAGAACTTCATAATTGTTAATGTGATGTAGTATATGTTAAATGGCTTATATATCTCGTTTTTTTTTTTTTTTTTTTTTTTTTTTTTTGCATAACTGACTTGACTACTTCTATATATAAGTATATAACTCTAATAGAAATCTTTAAGGAATTACAGATTTATACCAAGTTCTACAAACATATTTAAGCACAATTCTAAACTAATTTTATGTTCGTATTTGTTTACAAAATTAAAGTTCAAGAAAAACTAAAACTGCAAGCTTAAGCACAATTTTGGCAAGAACAAAAATCAAATAAAAGAATACTCTTTTTTCTAATATTAATAATATTTATGAATTAATTTTTTATTCATTTTTTTATATTTATTTATTTATTTATTTATTTATTATTTTTTTTATTTATTTTATTTTATTTTATTTTTTGTATATGAATAAATGATTTGACGTAATTAAAAATAATATATATGTATATAATTGATAACAAAATATATATATAAATATTTAAATTCCATATGTAATTTCTAAATCCAATTTATTATCTATTATTATTATATTATTTAGTTTTTGTGAATGTGATAAACTCACAAAAATTAAATAATAGAAAATCGCCAATTGAAGGTTAACGTCATATATAATATTTGTATTTTTCTTTTACTTTAACACATTCACAGAAACTAAATAATATTTTATGC
Organism: Drosophila aldrichi; assembly: GCA_035045965.1. Classification (NCBI taxonomy): domain Eukaryota; kingdom Metazoa; phylum Arthropoda; class Insecta; order Diptera; family Drosophilidae; genus Drosophila; species Drosophila aldrichi. The sequence continues at coordinate 6,256,499 of JAWNOM010000501.1, read as the reverse complement.
AATAAAAAAATATGCATATAAATAAAAGAAAAACACAAATATTATACATGGCATCAACCTTCATTTAGCAATTTTCTCAGTTTCACAAAAATAGCGTGAATCTTCCCGCATTTTTGCTTTTGCACGATTTCAGTTAATTTCCGTATTTGTTTTTGACTTACCCAGCAAAAGTGTTAGAGCCAATATTTGAATTCTCATTTTGTGTCGTTGTTGCAACGGACTAGTAATTGAATATCTTTTGCAGTTGCCTGTTGCTGTTGTTGTTGTTGTTGTTTATTACTTTCACAGTCACTGCGATGTTTTGTTTCGCTTTCCTTGACAAAAAATGCTCGCAAAAAACGGATTACTGCATTAAACACATGGCTAACTGTAAATAGACAAAGACAAGACAAGCAAACAGTATTGAAAACACACAGAAAACACACAATGAACACTGAACGTTATACGCTTGCTTATCAAGAGCTAAGAGTTATATAATGGAAATGAAGATTCGACACACAATGCGTGAAATTGAAATAAAAACTATAAACTGCAAAATTGTCGATTTTAATCCTTGGATGCGCACGCGTCTTGAATCACAGCAGCCTTCACGCTATTGAGTGCCATTAGACTGTTGTGTAGGCAACATAAATAAGTCTGGCTGATGATGTTATTGGCGACGATTTACCGTTTGTTTTGTAGCCTGCCTTAAGTATCAATTGGCAGCAGCAGCAGCAGCCGGAGCAAAAGTCTTGATCGCGCGCGTTGCACGTTCGACAAACGAATCTTTGCCATTGTACGGGCAACACTTGTATTTATTAAAAAAAACTACGCCACAGCACAGACAGAGCCGAGACTAAGACCGAAAGCTAGCCACGAACCGTTGCCGACCTTTGCGGCGGCACAAAGAGAAAGGTTCGACAACAGCAGCAGCAGCAGCAGCAGCAGAGGCAGCGGCAGCAGCAGCAGCAGCAGCTTCTCTATAGACTTCTCTATGGGTTTTAAGCAAACGTTGCAGGGGGCTACTTTGGTTAATTCAACGTTGACGGCCGCAACTGCTAGTTAGGCGCTTGTTTAATGGCCACCCGTGCATTTGGCAGCCGCCTGGAAGCGTTTGCGCCCCAGCACAACAGCACACCAGCAACAACAACAAATGCTAACGTGACACTAAATTGAACCTGGCCTGGTCCTGGGCATGGGCCTGGGTCTGGGCCTGGCCGAGGCTAAAGGGCATATTTTGTGTTTAGTTGCTGTTTAGTTGGCTCAAATTGTGCGCATTACATTTAACAAGCTAGCAAATTTGGCTAAGCATTTGCATATTTAATAACGCCCAATCGGCAAGTTCGCTGCCTAAGTCTTTCGTTTGACATTTGCAATTGCCACCGGGCAATTGATCAACATTTCAGCGCATGCGTGGGCCAGCCTCAGCATCACCAGCAGCAGCATGAGCAGCCTCAGCGCTCAACAATTTGGCTCAATTGCAGTGCGATTTAATTTCCAGCTCTCTTACCCAATGCCTAATTGCCTGTCTTCGTGCGGACGATTGTTGGTTTGCTGTCGCTGTAGTTGTTGTTGCTGCTGTTGCCATTGCTGTTGCTGTTGGTGTCAAAGTTAACACGGTAGCTGTGAAATTTAGCGCTGAGGAAATCCGCTTAAATGGCCTGACAAATTATAGACTCGATGCCATTTCCTCATCCTTAACAAATTGATTAAGACAATTGCAATCCAAATAAATAAGTTGATAATTAAGCTGAAGATCTTTCTATTTTGTGTGTGTGTGTGTGTGTGTTGTGTTGCTCTGCAGCATTTGCGCAACAGCAACATCGATCAATTGCAGGCAGCAGCAACAACAACAACATGGGATTTACTTATTATAAATTCAGCTCATTGTTGTTGTTGTTGTTGTTGTTAGTTTGCTCACATTGTCATTTAGTTGTCTGCGTGTTGCTTGTGAAATTGTTGCATTGCATGCTGGACGCAGACAGCAGCAGCAACAGCAGCCAAAACAACGATGCGATCAGCAACATCAACAACAACAACCACATTGGCAACATCTTCTTTTCTTTTACTACTATTTATTATTATTGTATTAAAGTTTTTGTTTTTCTATTTTTCTTCGCTTTATTTTTCCCTTTTTTGTTGTTTTTGTTTTTGTTAGCTGCACAGCTTTTAATTTCAAACACTTTTTACAGCAGCCAAGCAGAAGTGCAACAGTTAGCTTCAATCAATGGTCATTATGAAGTTGATAATGAAGTTGCTGCTTCTGCTGCTGCTGTTGCTGCTGCAATTGATGTTGATGCACTCAACTGCTGTTGCACTTCGCAGTTTGGCATTTGCATTCAGTTTTTTATTGCTAGAATGTTGTTGCTGTTGCTGTTGCTGCTCTGGCTGATGCTTTTTGCGGCCGACAGTTTTATGCTCTAAATTTTATGTGTATAAATTGTTTCCAGCGCGACAGCCTGTTGGACAGTAGTCAACCTTAGCATTTAGCTTATGCATTTGATATACATACTCCGCAAAACATCGGCCAAGATCTTAATTGGCAGAATCTACGCGAAACTATTTCCAGTTGTTGCTGCTGTTGCTGCCATTGCTGTTGCTGTTGCTGCTTCTGCTGTTGTTGCTCTTGTTAATGAAATGTGCATTGGACAATGCTATTGCATAATCCTCGTCGTCTTCATCGTCGTTGTCGTGCATATGTCAACTGTGCGGGTCGTAAGTTTTTGTTATTGTTTTCGGCTAGAGTCTGTCTATGATACGTTAATCATATAGTTGGCCATAATAATTATTGCTAATTTATGTATAATTAAACTGCGACAACTCATAATTAAAATGCCATCCAAGACGTAGTCTATGACAGCGTTTATTAGGCTACTTTACCATTTGTAATTGATATATGAGTTACGGGCTTAAATGAAGTTTTAACTTAAGGGTAAATATTTATGTCGAATTATAGGCATAATTTAAGATCAAACGCACTGCAAACTGAAAATCTATGCAGTTTTAGCAAAATTTCATTGCATACTTTCGAGGGCTGCAAAAATATAATTATTCTAAATTATCAATAGACGCCCATACAAATATTTTGTAAGAGAAATATATTTTTAGAATTTATGAATTTTATTGCTTATACTTTATAGCTTGCCAATAGCTTTGTATATGTCCAAAAACCTTTAACGTATCCCATAAATCATAAATGTCAAAAAAAAAAAAACTCTTTTGCATTAATTAAAATGTTTGGAGCCGTAAAAAAAATAGCATTCTAATTTAAGCAATTGCCACACAACATTTAAATACAATTAATATAGCTTGACGTAAAATCGTTTTAGTTGAAAACCAGTCGGGCGTAAAACTGCTATAAACATAAACCAATTCGTGATTCATGAATTGCAAGCCCAATCGGGCGAACCCCCCACAAAGAGACGAGTCTTAAATCTGTATTTGCTCAGCGGCGGCTCTATCTCAATCCAAGTATATCTGTAGTTAAATCCGGGTACCAGTGAAGCGTGGACCACACAAACACACACACACACAGACACACACGAGGCACACTCTCTAGCTCGCTATGCTTATAATTTGCTAATGAGCGTAGCGTCCAGTCAACTGTAGACAATTGCGATTGGCATTACATGTTGTGTGGGTCGCCGGGGCCATAAAAGATCATTTTTGGTCTGACTTTTATTTTTGGCTCGCATTTTTATATGATTTGCGTTTTCCTGGTTTTACATTTTGGCCAAGAGTTTCCATTAAATGCAGCCCGGTCTGTGTGATAAATTAATGTGCTTAAGCTTTAAGTACCGCACGCTTGGCAGGTTGATTTTCACTCTGCACTCATAATGTGGTGGCCCATTAAAATCAGAAACAGACAGCATTTAATGCACCCAATCCGCATCGTTCGATAATGAGCTAATGTGGGCAGACAGTTGATAGACATGCTTCCATGGCTTGCATTTCCAGCGCCAGCCTGATCTCCGCATGTTGCCAGCGACCTTGCATAAATTTATGATTATGATTTCTGGTTGCCTATGCAATCGGCTCATAAAATGTCAGAGGGCATAGAAAGAAAATAAAGGCACAGGCACAGGTGAAGCTATTAACATGCTACGTGTGTGCCTAAAAATAAAAGCGTTAAGTCTTGCTTCACTTAAGTCTGATTGCACAATAAATCTGTGACTCTAACTGCAATAAAAAGAAATCAGAAAAGCGTTGCATTAACTTGGCTGAAAGCAAATGCAGCCCAAATAGCGAGTTTAGCACACACAAAAAAAGCCTTTAAACAATAAATATATATGTATGTATGTATGTGTGTGTGTCGAATAATATAATCATAGAAAATAAACAACAGAGAGAAAAAGAAAAAGATTTTCACACTACAAAGACTCAGCTGCTGTTGACAGCAGCAACTAGCGAGGCATGTAAACTCGTCTTTGGCTTAGCATTAGCAATAGGTAAGCCCCCATAAGCCTCACCTGGCGGGTGCCTTTGACGGCAGCGACGCTGACGTCGACGGCGACGACTTCATTTACATTTTGGGCGTGAGAAGAATGAATGAAGCATGCAAAAATATGACAAACAAAATAGCATAGATATATGTATGTATGTACACACATACATATGTGTATATGTGCAAGATGTGCTGGCTGCATCTTTCCCAGATGCAGCTGCACCTGGTTGGCTTTAATTAGATCTTGCAGTAGTACTATTTATTCGCACCGGCAACGCCCTTGTGGTATCTATGCAAAAATCTACATCCACAACCCACATGCACTCTTTAAATTGCGTGCCAAAAAAAAAAAAAAAAAACGAAATAATTGCTATCTGCCTGTCTGATGTAATATATTTATGCAAGTCCAAATCAAACTGATGCGGAAAGAGCAGAAAAAAAAAAAAACCGTGTGCCACTTTATTTGGTAGAAATGAATGTACGAAGTTATCATTGAGGATTTCCCAAAGCTCGGGTCAGCTGGCCCTGGTTTTAACTGTGACTGTGCCTGTGTCTGTGTCTGTGTCTGTGGTCGCACAGCAATTAAGTTCTTAAGCATTAACGTGCCTTAAATGCTGCTTGATCAATCACAAGGCTGCCAAAGAGTCGTGTGAAATGTTCACACATTACAGTTGGGCATTGGGCATTGCAATAAGAATTAATTGCATGCATGCATACATGTGTACTTCAAATACATGCACAGTTGTGCACAGTCTAAGCTTAGCTTTAAACTATTGTGAATAGGCAAGGATAAGCCCAAATGACGTTGTTATCAATACTTATGCTTGTCGTTTAACAGCACTGCAGCTAAATTTCATTCATTTGAATAATACAAAAATATATAGACAATGAGAAAAAAAAAAGTTAAGACCTTGCGTTACAAAACCGTTGAGATCGTACAATCAAATCATTACCAGCATTTTGGACAACAGATATCATTTTGAATACACACGTAAATGTATGCAAATTCCAGCTTTTGAGTGCCAAGGCTTTTTACAAGAGAAGAAAAGACTAAAAATCAACAAGAAATACAAATAAACAAAACAACACACGTATACTTAACGATGTGAAAATGTGCAAAACAAAGCATTTGTTTAAATGCCAGCAATTAGGCACGCACCCGCACAAAAAACAAATATAAGAAATAATAATGTCTTAAGACATGCAAACACTGTAAAATGACATTTCAATGAAGTCGCCAACTACAATTTAGCTATACACATGAGAAATGCCAATGCCCAGCGGTAAATGCGTAACTTAACAGCATATTTACAGCATTAGTGCGTTGGCGCTGGCATTAAGAAAAAACTTTTTTGCAGTCTAGCAAACTTGATTCAACTAACATGAGACGCTACCTTGGCATTTAAAATGTGGCAAGCTGCTCGCAACAGGAAGATCGTTAAAAACAAAAAAGCCGTCGCAATTTCTTAATAGAAGCACCAAAAAGTAAGAAAACAAAAAATAAACAAGTTGAAGCCACAGATTAAATGTTAATAGCACTAAAGCCGAAGATGAAGCCGAAACCGAAGCCGGCAACAAACGAATCGAAAAACCGGATTTGTGGCACAGAACAATGCGCGCATAAATCTCGCGACAGCCTGAAATGCAATTCACCAAAGCGCCGCATGAAAGATTGTCAGGGATTAACGACACAGCGTCGGCAGTCAGCCAAGTGGACAGCTTATCAAGCATCGAAAAAATGCAGCGCGCTGCAATAATCAAATCAAATACAAAAAAAAAAAACTTGACATTGTCTGATTTAATAAAAAGGAAGCTGCATAAACCGCACAGCAGCTGCAGAGAGAGGCGCCCCCCCTTCGTAATATTAACGCATATTAAGTGGCACATTGTGTAATGTGGCACATGCAAAAGACATGTTGTTGCCACATCTGGCAGCCACAGTCCACAATCCTACGTGACATGCAGTGAAAGTTAATTTTAGCGAAAATTATGAAATGAAATGAAATGAAATGTATTTTCCTTTCAGTTGGCATTGCCACCGTCTTGCCATTGTCTCGTTGCGGAAATAAAAACCAGCAGCTCGGTGAGTCTCTGCTTGTCTCGTTCACAAGGTTAATAAATACATCTGATAAATAGGCGGCACCGAAATCGAACAAATCCACTTAATCAAATTAAACAACTACCATTTCTCTAACACACACTCTCTGTAATAGCTGCCCTGGAAATTGGCGGCTGGAGCACATTTTCGGCTGGCTCATTGTTTGGTCGCTTTACAGTTTAGAAAGGTTGCTGCCGCCGCCGCCGCTGCCGCATGACGCGAAAGGTACATTAAAAGTGTGCTCCACATGCTGCACAGGTGGCTCGGTTTGTTTAGTTAAATTTTCAACAACTAAAAGGTTATTAAACGTGCTGCATATTGTTGTCTGCAGTTGCATGTAAAAGTTGAATTTCAAATGTTTTTATTTTTATTTTTGTTATTTATTATACAGCAACTAAATCACTGCAGTTATCCGTGTGTGTCTGTTTGTGTGTATAAATGGTGGACAGATCGTGCTCACTTGGAGTCAGCTGTAGAGTTGGTGGCCGCCTTAATAGCTGCTGCTGAAGTGCGTTTCAAGCTGACCAACACCTGACGTTTCTTTGAGGCCGGGCCGGGTCGGTTGGCCTTAGTCACGGCCACTTTGGGCGTTGTTTTCTTAGCCGTTGTCGACTCCGCATTAACGGCAGTTGCCGATTTTGTTGGTGTTGTTGTACCAGCAGCAGCTGCAGGCTTTTTGTCTGCTGTCTTGGCAGCTGGTTTTGTTTCCTTTGCAGCGTCGTCTGTGGGGCCATTTGATTCATCTTTCATATCCTTCAGTTTGTTCTTTTCACTGTAATTGTTTGATAACATTATTAGTAAAAATAACTAATTAAAACGAATTTTACGTTACCTTTCAATGTCAATATTCAGCACAGATTCATCTTCCTCCTCCTCTTCTTCTTGGCCCATCGGTTTGACTTCCGCCAACAGATCACCCAGATCCTTGTCAACTTCCTCCCATAGTTTATCATCTTGTGATTCATCACCATCATCGCCTTCAAATTCTTCATCTTCATCCTTGACATCCCTCTCTATATCTTCTTCTGCTTCTGCTTCGTCAGTATCTTTGGGTACCTTATTACCCTCCTCATCGACCTCTGGATCATCATCTTCGCCTTCATCCGATTTAGACTTCTTTTCTGTCTCTTCCTTATGGCGCAGATAGTTCTTAACATGCAAATGCTGCAAGCAATGCTTCTTTGAGTACGTGTCTAAAGTATCATCGCCCTGCTTGGGCGAATAATGATTGCACAATTCGCAGTAATAGGCTTCAACAGCCTTGATGAATTCCAGGCCAATCAGGCCACGTTTGCGAGTCTCTTCGTCAGCGCTCTTCTGCGCAGTTTCAGCCTCAAGCAGCATTGCATCAACATCAGCATCCATGACGTCGTCATCGATCTCGCCTACCGAATCAACGGTAAGGAATTTGTTCAAATCAATTTCACGCTCATCAACACTGTCCTCCGAGCCAGACTCATCATTGCGGGCTTTATTCTGCAAGAATAAATAATCATTAGTTTAATTACGATTAACTGTCTGTTAACACCTACTCGTATGTGCTCCAACGAGCAGCGATGGTTCTCATAAAGCATGGCGTTCTTAAATGCCAGGTGACAGGAGCCACAGTATGGCATCAGGAACTTCTTGATCGTCTTGTGATGCTCTGAGGCTTGATGCAAATTCTTCGGCTGGCGATAAGCCAAACGGCACAGACGACAATAACGAGACTCGTACTCTTCCTTGCTGTTCTCCTCGATTTCACGCTGTGTGGTGCGTTGACGGGCGCGCATGCGCTGCAAGTCTGCACGCTGACGTAATGCAACGGTACGCATCGAATTCTTGTGTGTGCGTGAGTTCAAGTGATAGTGGTATTCCTGTGGAATATATCTAAATAAGTATCTGTAGTGATTATAGGAATCCCACTCTACCCACCTTGAAGGTAACACACTTGATGCGGCAGTGCACACAGGTGAGTTTGATGAACGTGCGCTTACGCATACTGTGTTCATCGTCGCGATGTCGCGAGGTTGTACGACGCTCTTTGCGATCGTCATCGCTTTCGTCTTTGTCCTTGCGCGATGAGCGGTCCTTCTTGCTGGACGACGACTTCTTTGTCTTGGAGTCCTTGTCATCGCTATCTTTCTCTTTTTTCTTACCTGTTGACTTTTCAGCCGTGCCCGAGGATTTACCCTTTTCTTTGGGCTTATCGGCATTGTCACCGGACTCTTCGGTCTTGCCCTTACCCGCCTCCTCATGAGCATCATCATCATCATCGGTGCCAACTTTGGTTTTTTTCTTCTCCGTGTCATTGCTATCATCTTGCTCCTGGTTATCGCCATCGCCCTTATCCTTGTCATCATGTGACTTGCCCTCGGCATCTTCAGTTGCCGTTTTGCTGCTACGTTTCTTGTTTGGCGACTTTTTAGTCGCTTCGCTCTTCTTCTCTTCTCCATCAGTGCCATCTTTATTGTCGTTGTCTTCGTCTTCTTCGCCACCATCTTCATTGCTCTTCATCTTCTTTTTATCAGAATCGTCGCCCTTGTCAGCATTATCAGAGTCATCATTGTCGTCGCTAGAGTTATCGCTGCTGTTCCCTGCCTGGCGTTGGCGTCGCAACGAGCTATACATGGGAATTCGAATTGAATTTTTGTTTGTTGTTGGTTTTTTTTGTTTTTTTTTTGTTTTGGTTTTTTGTTTTTTTGGTGAAGGGGGAAGGCATAAATGCAAATTGATGTGGTAAGTACTCGTATACAATTAAGATGTAAGCTAACAAAATACTTTGTTACATAGTGTCGGGTGTCGTTGGTTATCTTAATTTGATTCTCTACAGGTTTATACACTTTATAAGATCTCAAATCTCTCAAATCTCTCTTTCTAGTATCTCGATAGAATAATGGTTTTTAAATAACCCTTTCAATTTGTGAATTTAGCCAATAATAGTTTTTAACACGCACTCAAATGTATGGCATATTATATATTGATATAGAGTGTTCATATTACACATATTGCCAAATGTATCTGATGCTCTTTTCGCACTTCATTGGCACATGGCATACTTTAAACTATCATCGGCTTTGACTTCTTTATAGAATTTTTTAAATATGATAATATTTAAATACGACTCTTTTTTTTTAACTTTTTGTTTTGTTTGTTTAACTTTTTGTCTAATTACCTTTTCAACTGTTGTATCTTGAGCAGACGAGCGCGATCTTTCTGCTGTGCATAGAGCAGCTGGCGGCGCATGGTGCGTAAATCATTAGATTCGTTGAGGCGCGGACGCACAATCCTCATGGTGCCAACGCCACGCATGTTGCTGCGCATCATGCCGCCGCGTATGGACATTGAGCCCCGCGGCCGTGATATATAACTTGTGCCGGCAACACTGCGCAACAGCGGCCGCTTTGGCGGACCCATCGATGAATCTCGCTGATGCCGCTGGCTGCCAGAATCATCTCGTGGCCTATACGAGCTTGAGCTACCTCCACCACCTCCGCCACCACCGCCGGTGCTGTTCCGTTGATGGTAACTGGACGAAGATGAGCCCATATTCTGCGATGAAGACGATGGGCGATCGTTGTGATCATTTGACGACGAAGTGCGACGGTAATCCTATGACGATTGATTGAAGGAGTGTAGAGGAGCATTGTTTTTTTTTTTTTTTTTGATTTGATATTCGAATACATAGATATACATAGAAATTTCTTGATTTGTGGATGATAAAGAATTACTATATATATGTTTGTATATAGTTATATATATATATATATAAATTTGGTTATCTCAAACGCAATAATCATTATCCCGGTAGCAAGTGTGTGTAGTAGTAGTAGTAGCATGTTGAACAAACCTTATATTTTGAGCTATTTTAGATGGATTGATTATACAAATATACATATTTAATGTATATATATTTATAGGTATATAGATACATATCTGTTGTTTGAAACGGAGAAATTGTCTGATTGTTTAGGCATTAAAATATATATAAATATATGAGATACAGACACACGGTCTCATTCACGGTTCAAGTTCAATCTCAGCCGTGACTGCACAATATATGCATTAATACATATATTTTGATCGCTGTGGCAAAATCTTTGCTATAATGCGTAGCTGCTGCTGCTGCTGCTATTTATAATGTATAATATATATGCAATACAAATTGAGTTCTTTCGTTCTCAAAGTCTTTTAATCTGACTACTTTGAGAGCACTACTATTTACGTGTATGCATTTCCATCCGGCGTTAAACCTTTATAAATAGTGCTATAAATATTTGGAAACTCATTAAAATTACACAGACAATGACAACTGTACATAATTACACAAATATCTTTAAGAAACCTTAAATTTTTCGATTTTTTTTTCTTTTTAGGACTCATTAATGTATGGTTAGGTCTAATATGAACTTACGTCTTGACGTGGACGTTTGCGGTCATCACCACGATCGCGTGAAGAATCCTGTTTGCCCAGATATAGAATTTTATGTTATAACAGATTTATATATGATATTAATCACAACTTACATAGCTACGCTTGTGCGAAGAGCCTGAGTCGTAGCGTCCGCCGGTGCTTGAGTTATGATGGTTGTTAAACTTATCACGGTTGCGATTATCATAGTGGTCATTGTTGGAGTTGTTATTGTTTCCACCACTATAGCGATTGTTGTGATGATAATTATTCTCATATCGTCCGTTGTTAGGCCGATAGTTTCCTTGCGTACGTGTGTTCACGTAATTGCTGGAATTGCGGTTGTTGTAATAGCCACCACCGCCGCGCATAGTTCCGCCTCCACGTGGAATGTAGTTGCCGCGACCACGCATTTTGCTACAAAAATAAACATAAGCGCACACAAATTGAAACAAAAGATACACACACTCTTTAGATTTCTTTTGCCTACTGAAGCACCCTGTTTCCACCTTGCATTTGGGACCGGCTTTGACAGCGGCGAAAAAAAATCAATATTGCTACCAACACAATTCGCGAAAAATACTTTGAAATAACGCCACGCTCACCTTTTATTTTAATGTATTTGAAAGAACAAGCTTAATGTTCTTGGTTGTGATTGCTTTTTCACTAAGATTTCAATTATTTTATGAATTATATTTTCTAAGTGTTAGCAAGCCGTACGCAAAAGAAAATTTTCGACTATGGCTAATATTCTAGTGATGTGCAATAAATTAATCGAGGTATACTCCAAGCACTGACAGCAAAATAGAAGCAAGTTGGCATCCTCGAAAAATCAATGTGACCTAATACGTAATAAACGTAAAATACTAAATTTCTTGTGGCCGCCACACAATTTTAAATAGCGCCTTATTTATTGAATTTTTTTTCCTTTTATCTATTTGCCAAGTCTCAACGATCCATTTGCTATCATATTAATTAAGATTTTCAGTACATACATATGTTCTTTACTCAATAAAAAGCAGCGTAATTGTAAGAAAAGTTATTGCTAAATTAAGTTTTACATATGTTACACAGAGACAACGACCGAATATATCAGCATAAAACTAAATACTCTTTGGAATGCGCCGCAGCAAATGTTGGCAAGGTGCCTGGCTTGCATTCAAGATCTCACACAACGCCCGTAGGACGCACATTAGTCGGCGGAGCAGCTGCATTGGGTTTCGTCATTATGTCGAAAGCATTTTTAAACAGCTGTGTCTTCATAAAGTCCGTTGCTGCACTATTTAAATCCTTATTAGCGCCATAGTTGCATTTGACATAGCCATAAAGGTTTGCCGCATTCAGGGCTATGGCAATCATGACCAGTAGCAGCCACTTGAACTTCAGTCCAAATAGGGCCATCAAAAAGAATAGACCCCAAAAGAAGGGACAGAGTATTAACCCCAGCCAGAAAATGCGCTGCTCATGTTTGTTGATCCGGCTCTGATAGGAAGGAGACTGTGTTACAATTATCATAACGATTGCAATTAAGTACTGTTGATGCACTCACGTTTCTGGACTCAAACACCCAATGCGATTTGCCATCGTCATCAACGTAGTTCCACCAACGTAGCCCAACTAGAAGTCTCCCAGAGATATTCTTCACAGTCCAGAAGTCAGCGGATAGAAAGAGCACAACGAATACGAAGCTGGTGATGAAGGAGTCACTAAACCAGCCGCAGAACATGTAAATGACGATCGATGCGCAGCGGAAGAACAGATGGAAGAAGGTGACGTACGGATGCCTAGAAACACACAGCTGAGTGCAACACATACATACATTTCTTCAATCGGTTTATTGCTTACGTGTATTTCTGGGACGCTCTGCTGGGATCACGCATTTCATCTTCTTCACCAAACGGTATCGTATCATCGTCCAATAGCGGCACCTATGCATACAAAATCTAGTTAGTGTTTGTTTGCTGTTTAGTCACAGATAAAATTTGTTGCTGTTTTAACGCTGGCTGGTATTAGCTGCATTTCACATGCAAAGTGCTGCTCTTTAGTTGTTAGTGTGGCATACATACATTTCTTACCGTTGCAGATGCCATTGTTTGCTTATGGCTTGACTAACTTTTTACTAATTTAAATGAAAAATTGCTTGATAATAATTTAATGCATATTTTCTTCGCTTACTGCCTGCGTACAATGTGTATCGCAAATTGGCTGCCTATCGATAAGATATCGATTGCCTGTAGTGCAAGTGTGGCAACGCCAACGTCATAATTGTTTACCTTCTTCTGCTGATAATAGAGCAGAGAGCGGTCTTCTGAGCGCGAGTTTCCTCTTCCTCTCCCTATTTTCATCTTGCACTTGACTTAATTGTTGCATAAATATGCATGATTGTGAGTAATGTAAAGCGGGAGAAATATAAAACCAATGGCGGCCAGTAGGAGAAGTTAACATAGCGCTCAGCACCCACGTTCACATTGATAAAAACACAAGCTGATAAGCTAAACAAATGGGAGCGGAAATATAAGTTAAAAGCGCACATCACAACAGAAATTAGTTGCCAGCAAACCGCCCAGCAAAACAGACGTTTGGGAATCGCCAAGTGCTTAAAGTAGAAGGAAGCCTGCAAATGAATGAATGAACGTGCGAACACGACGCGACAAGTGCACGAAACGAGTTACGATAACATAACATAAATTTGAAGAAGCGCTCGGTCAAGCAAGCGAGAGAGAGAGAGGTCAGCGATCTTTAAACAGCTCCAAGCTCCATCATCATTAGTAGCAACAAAATCAGCATCAGCGCATGTCTGGTGCGTGTGTGTTTTAAACAAAACAATAATACATTCGGTTTCAAGGGTAGCGCAGAAGCGACGTGTGTGTATTAGCCAGCTAGCCAAGTGATTCAGTCAGCTAGTCAGCCAAGTAATTAACGTGTACTGAGGTGAGTGCCAAACAAACACACACACGCATACGTTGGCAAGCACCGTTAACCAGAACTCATTACATTTCTCTGTATGTATTTGAGTGCGTAGAGAATTTTGGTGACGTCAATAAGAATTTCGCTTAAGGTTAACCCAATTTTCACTTTCCAGAGATCAAGAGCAACAGTCGTAAGTAGAAGCTAGCAGAGTACGGTTCGATAAATATGGCACCACCCACTGTCTTGGTGACTGGCGGTGCGGGCTACATTGGGTCGCACACAGTGCTGGAAATGTTGAATGCTGGCTACAATGTCATCTGCGTGGACAATCTTTGCAATGCATATAGTAGCGGAGCGTCCAAGCTGCCCGAGGCATTGAGTCGTGTACAGGAAATAACCGGCAAGAAGATTCACTTCTATCGGGTGGACATCACAGATCGCGAGCAAGTGCGATCAGTGTTCCAAGAGGTGAGCTGAACCAAAACCCAGTGGCACGTCAGCAAATTGACATAATTTGCTTGATTGCTGGATATATGTGGCACATTTCTGTACGCAAACACTCCATCTTTCTTATCATAATTGCTGACGCTATCAGCGTTCAACTGCTGTTTACGCAGCTGCCGCATACTTCTGACGCGCCCTCGCCAACGAGCGCATTGTCGTGACCTCGGTCACATAACTCGCTGCGCTGGCAAGTGACAACGTCAATATTGACGTTGCAATGGATGCATCTATTATCTAAATGCAACTGTTGTTGTTTGCTAATCGTTAGCTACTTGTTATACTTGTAGCACAAGATCGACATGGTTGCCCACTTTGCGGCACTGAAGGCTGTGGGAGAATCCTGTCGCATTCCTTTGCAATACTACCACAACAACATGACGGGCACCAATGTCCTGCTGGAGGCAATGGCTGACAACAATGTGTTCAAATTCGTGTACAGTTCGAGCGCTACCGTCTACGGCGAGCCTAAGTTCTTGCCGGTTACTGAGGAGCACCCAACGGGTAATTGTACATCTCCCTATGGAAAGACCAAATATTTCACAGAGGAAATACTTAAGGATCTGTGCAAGTCAGACAAGGTACGACTAATCCTTACTTTACAAACTCCACTCTCCCATTACTCATTTAAATTTTTAATTGACAGCGTTGGGCCGTTGTTTCGTTGCGCTACTTTAATCCCGTGGGCGCACACATCAGCGGTCGCATTGGTGAGGATCCTAATGGCGAGCCCAATAATCTGATGCCGTACATTGCCCAGGTGGCTGTGGGTCGTCGTCCAAAACTTAGCGTCTATGGCAGTGATTTCCCCACCAAAGACGGCACTGGTGTGCGTGACTACATACACATTGTTGATCTGGCTGAAGGTCATGTGAAGGCCTTAGACAAGCTGCGCAACATTGCTGAAACGGGATTCTTTGCGTACAATCTGGGCACTGGCGTTGGCTGCTCTGTGCTGGAGCTGGTGCATGCTTTCGAACGTGCCTCCGGCCAGAAGGTAACTTATGAGCTAGTCGATCGACGTGCAGGAGACGTGGCCACATGCTATGCGGATGCCAAATTAGCTGAAAAAGCTCTGGGCTGGAAGGCGACGCGTGGCATTGATAAAATGTGCGAGGACACTTGGCGCTGGCAGAGTCAGAATCCCAATGGCTATGCCCAGAAGTAGTTTTTGTTAGCGTGTTTCCTATCAATGTGTTCTTGCCCCCTTTGCGTGGCAAGTCGCTCCGTCAGCGTGCCACGTTCTTTCTGCTGTTCTGTTATGTTATCTACAAGTTCCTCGACCGCTCCTCTAACTTCAAATATTTGTAATTATTCTAATTAGCAAAATGCTTGCGTACGATTAGTTGTTTATGATTTGTTTTGTCAAATTTTAAGTACAAAATGTTACAAAATTAAATGAACTAATATGTGTCTGTGTGCACGTAAACCCAAAGTAACTTGTGCACCTATTGACATTTTACAATGATTCGTTATCTCCATTCGTAATGCGAGTTTCAAGGTCAAACTTAAATACAGGGTTTTGTTTTTTTTAGAGGCGAACATTTATTCAATGCAATTAAACATTTAAAAACTGATTTTAAAAATACTTAATAAATGTGTATTTATACATACATATTTAAAAAAAAAACACACACCTGCAAAAGTAACGGCATTTATCACAATTATGAAATATTTAGTTTTCAACAACTATGCGTTTTGTTTTTGGAATGCTGCTGATTGTATTCGAGCTGTTGCTTGTTGCTTACATACATATGTCTATATGTATGAATATATCTGGATTGGTGTATAAAAGTACAAAATTGTTTATATTTACGAGTATGATTCCCTATTCAATATGTGGGTGAGAATTTGGATGACAATTTTACTTTTTACACTTGAACTTGGGCCTAGACATGGGCTCTCACTGAACTTGATTTATGGCTTATGTGTTTTCTATATATTGTTTGTAGCATGGGGCATTTCTGTTTTGGCAATTTCTTTACACGGTTTCTTGGCATTCGTATAACAACCTAATATGGTGATTTTTTTTATCTATCAACTTTAACCGAGTCAAAGAAAATCAATTTAACAAAAAGCTTTCACATATGCATCTAAAGGTTTTGTTATGTATATATATAGGTGCGCGCGATATGCATAATGTTAAAATTAACTAAGTATACATGCTTAAATATATATAAGTATTCGAGTAGTTTCCAAGAGAGCGCTAGTTAGAGATCCGTATCAATGAGAGGCAGTGAAGTACTAGATAGTAGATTTCTGAAGTTTGGATACCAGCCCATTAAATTATGTGGATGTGACGCCCTTGCGTGCCACCAGCATATTAAGTATGGGATTCTTTCTTATATAGCTAACTGCCTTTTTATGGGTGACCATTGTAAAGTCGTAGCCATTGCATTGTAGTATCTTGTCATGTATGCGTAGACCAGCCCGTGCAGCTGGGCTGCCTTCGTGCACCTCCGTCACATAGATGCCCTGCATAGTAGTACATGTATTAGACTTAGTTCGGAAATAAATAAAATAGATAATTCATACATAGTCTGTGTAGCCTTGCGGACTCTTTTTGTAGTCTTGATCTATACCTCCACCAATTTTAAAGCCACATTTCAGTATCTCTCTGCCTTCCTGGTCGTAATCCTTTTCCTTATGCAGCGTTATGGGTATCTAATAAGAATCCGAAATTATAATAACCGAACAATGTGAAAGTTTGTTTATGACTAATTTCTATGAAACGCGACCTAATTTCACGTACACGATTCACACATACGCACACACATACACACCTATGTGTATACAGGAAGAACGCTATTTCTACCTTCAATGTGCGTGTGTGTATCTTACTACTTAAACTTACGCTTAAACATTCCATAGCCGTTCCGGCCTGATGCTGAAATGCCATTTTCGCCATGTTGCTGCAGTTTTAATAAATACTCGGCGCAATGAAAATGGTAACTTAATTTGTATTATTTATTGTTCAGCGTGAGAGAGAAAAGTCGCTGTCGTCGCGTACAAACACAAAGTGCCTATTCTCTACTGCATCACAAATAGGCAGTGTTGGAAAAGAACGAAATCAAATTAAATTTTCTTTTTGTATTTTTTTAAACCCATTCAAATAAATAAACAAATGTTTGGAATTAATTAATAAATATATATTTAAATTTAGGAACGCCGCATAGCTAACATCGTATTAATTTCCCATATTATTATACGCGTCCTATCAATAATCTCTCGTAATTGACGATTTTTTAGTTTTACAGTTTCTATTAGTTCCTGGTTCTCCTGCAGCACCTTGCGATATTCATCACATTGCGATGGCTCTATACGGGGATCCGGTTCATCCTTGTATGGTATTAAGGTTTCGGCGTTCATGTAGTCCATGCCAGCATCATTGCACTTCTCATAGATGATGCGCACACGTTTAAAAAGCAATCGGATGGTGCGAAAATACTCTTGAACCTTTTTCTCAGTATTGTTGTCTCTGTGTGAGGTAGGTTGTATGTTTTTTAGAGCTGAGAAAACCTCTTGGAAGCGGGAAGCAATGTCTTGCACTGTCTCCTGGCCCAGCCGCGACAGTTGGACAATGTTGATTTCTTTGTGAGGATTTGGTTGAGAAATTGCCAGCATATTGTTTCCGCCACCTCCGCCGGCTGCACCTGAACCTGGATTGTGCTGCTGCTGTTGTTGCTGTGGTATATTGGGTTGTTGTTGCTGTGGGCCAACACCACTCCCACCACCCATGCCTACTCCTTGCTGCGGACCCATCATCTGCTGCTGCATTACATTTGATTGCTGTTGCGGCATATTGGACATTGGAACGCCAACGCCGCCCTGCATCATTTGATGCTGCTGCTGCATTTGGTGTTGCGGGGACATGCCCATGCCCTGCATTAAACCAGCTGGTCCATTGCCACCGCCAGCATTCGGATTCATTTGCATTCCACCAGGCCCGCCAGGTCCACCGCCTCCCATCATTTGGTTCATTTGGTGCTGTTGTTGTTGTTGTGGCGACATGTGCATACCAGCACCTCCTTGCATAAATCCACCCATGGGCATCATATTCGGCCCGCCTCCGCCAGATGCGCCTTGGTTCATCTGATTTTGTCCATATTTCCACATTTTAATAGCAACAAAGTAAAAACCCGGTTACAAATGACAAGAAATATGTGGCTCTTTTTCAACACTAATCATATCAGAGTTGCCACATGTGAAAATATCGGTTTAGAGTCAGTCGCAGATACCTATTGTCAAATACCTATCGGATTGTAAAGAAATTTAAATTGTGGGCAATGAGCAGCGATGGCACGCGATGAAGACAATGGATTTGCCGACTGGGTAAGTTAGTAAAATTAAATCAATAAGAAATGGTGATTTATATTACTTTCACAGGGCGGTTACTTTGAAGCGAAGAAAGCAAAGCTTGAGGAGCAATTTGCGGCAGCCAGCAACCCATATCGGAAGTCTAATCTCTTTAATGGCATTTCAATATTCGTAAATGGGAAAGTCAGTCCATCAGCTGATGAGCTCAAACGCATTATGATGGTACATGGCGGGACATTTCATCAATATAAAAGAAAGCACACGAATTTTATCATAGCGTCCAATTTACCGGACGTTAAAGTTCGTGAAATGGACACCAGCCGGATAATTAGGGCCCAGTGGGTGGTCGATTGTGTTCAACAGATGCGCATTTTGGACTATAAGCCGTACCTTTTGTATACCAATCAAAAAACAACACAGCCGTGTCTAAATTTTGGCAAAGGCAAGAAGGATGATTCCACTATGTCGGAGGAAGCGGGATCAGTGGAGAATGAACTTGGTGGAATACTCAAAGAGCTACAACAGGCTGTGTCTGTCACTTCGCCAGACAAAAGTTCAATTACGACAGCAAATGTATCCACTGCAACAAATACTACCAACAACAGTGCTCGCACTGCTGTCGATCCAGCGTTTCTCGGCGAGTTCTATAAAAACTCGCGCTTGCATCATATTGCGACGCTTGGCTCCGGTTTCAAGCAATATATCTGCGAGCTGCGACAAGCCCATGGCAACAAACCGTTCGCTAAACGTGCCGCACTGCGTAAACAACTAAGTGAGAAACAGCAAATCATTCCTCATCCGAATACGCCCAAGCGTTATGTGATGCACATTGATATGGATTGCTTTTTTGTGTCTGTGGGATTGCGTAAACATCCAGAGCTGCGAGGCCGGCCTATTGCCGTGACACACTCCAAAGGCGGCAGCGCAGCTACAGAAGTTCCCGTTCATCCCCAAGCTAATCGCAAAGTGGAACAGGATCTGTTTGCCCAACGTTTCGAGCAGCGGCAGCACGACAGCATTCGTGCGGACAAGGTGCGCTATGGCTTTGATAAGAAGATGTCGTTATCGGAAATCGCATCCTGCAGCTACGAGGCACGCGAAAAGGGCATCAAGAACGGCATGTTTGTTGGCCAGGCACTCAAGCTGTGCCCCGACCTGAAAACCATTCCCTACGACTTCGAGGGCTATCGTGAGGTGGTAGCTAATATGCCTTTAAAGATTTAGAGTATTAATTTGTCTCATTTTCAGGTGGCCTTTGCTCTGTATGATACTGTAGCACAGTACACGCTGAATATCGAAGCTGTTAGCTGCGATGAGATGTTTGTGGATCTCACAGACTTGCTGCAGGAACTGCAAGTCGATGTTATGACTTTCGTTACACATCTACGCCAGGAAGTGCGCAAAATAACAGGATGCCCTTGCTCTGCAGGTGTGGGCGAGAATAAGTATGCTTGAACTGAAAACTCACTTCAATATTTGATAATTATATTTGTATACATTGACAGACTTTTAGCTCGCATGGCAACCAAGTTGGCCAAGCCGAATGGAGAGCATCTGCTAGACACTGATGATGCTGCCAAGTATATGGCCAGCTTTGCACTGGACACTTTGCCTGGTGTGGGCAGCAGCATGACCTACAAACTCAATCAGGTGGGCCTCAAAACTTGCGGCGATGTTCAATTGGTTTCACTGGCGCGTCTGGAAATGCTGCTGGGCAAGAAGATGGCACAAACACTACACCAGAACTGTCGCGGCATTGATCTGCGTCCCTTGGTCTACGAACAAGTAAGCCTTAAATGTAAATAACCTCTGACTAGTTTAATTCACCCTGATTTAATTTTAGCAACGCAAGTCTGTGTCAGCTGAGGTCAACTATGGCATACGTTTTACTAAGTACGAAGAGCTAGAGAAGTTTCTGCAACAGCTAAGCGTCGAGGTGCACAATCGTTTGACCGAGATCAAGCGCAAAACTAAATCAATTACGCTGAAGCTGATGGTGCGCGCTGCCGAGGCGCCTGTTGAAACATCCAAGTTTATGGGACATGGCGTCTGCGATAATCAGACAAAGTCGGTGCTGCTAAAGGAAACCACTAACGATGTGGAAGTTATTACTTCTCACGTGCTAAAACTTATGAAAGAGTCCGGCTTTCCACCACATGAACTGCGTGGTATTGGCATACACCTAAGTAGGCTGGAGGATGTTGCCGAGACAAAAAAGGAGAATGTCATCAAGAATATGTTTTTCAAGATGTCCGAAAAGCAAAAGGGTAGGCCTTTATCGTCATGTCATGTCATTTTTATCGATATTAATAGTGTTTGTCAACTTAGAAAAATCGGCTAACGTCTCAGGATCAATTACGGCTTCAGTGGGCAATAAAGTAAATGCGACCAGCGTGAATGTTCTCAACATGTTAAAAAGTGCTGCAACCAACAAGAACTCAAATGGGTCTTTGGAATCACCAACAAATCCCGATGAAAATGGAAATGTGCAGACAACTTCAGAGACAAGTAAGCAGGCAGTTGAGAAGAAGCCAAAGCCAACCGAAGTAAATGTGTTAAACATGCTGAAGAATGCCGCAATATCAAAGAAGTCAACGGGCTTGCAGACCGTTCCAATAGGAGAGTCTATAATATCCGAAGGTTATGTCGAACCAGCCGTTTCGCAGTTCGATGCTGATGTTCTGGCTCAGCTGCCGGAAGAGATACGACGCGACATACTCTGCTATCCGGACGAATATTTGCGTATGTCCACGGGACAGGTGCGAGGCGCTTGGGGCAACGGAAACGACAAGCGTAAGCAGCGGACCAATAAGAAAAGGAAATCACGCTCACGTTCGAGCTCACGCACACCATCGCCTCCACCGTTGTCGCCCGTGATGCGTATTGAACGTTCCAATGCAAATTTATTAAATGAAAGCGATTTAAAGCCTTCCACTTCAAGGGCGGCGCTGGCCAAGCAGACCAAGCAGGCTGGCGCTTGTCGTGCTGACCAAATTGTGGCTGCTTACGTCCAGGAGCTGCCACAGCATATGCATCCTGCCATCATGCAGTTCCTTGCACCCTGTAATACAATATCGAAAGCTCCAGCCACTCCGCAAGCTAATGCAGAAGCGGAATCTATAAACAAATGGAATGCTCTTCTAGATCCCAACTATAAAAATATACTAGCCACCTGGGTGACGTCGGAGGAGGTGCCCACGCCAGCTGATGTGGACCTTATGTACATCAACATTTCCGCTCTGGTGGAAGATAACCAAATGGAGAAAGTCTATGAGGTTATGAAGTTCTTGTGCCGTCTCATTAAGGCCAAACGCCCCTGCAACTGTCATTGGCACATGGCTTACAATGTGATCGAGTCGAATGTCCAGGAGAAAGTGCACGAGTCGTTGGATTGTCACATCTACTTCACGGAGGCAATCGATTGCTACAAGTGTACCTAAGTCGGAAATCCAATGGCATAGCTCTTGAACCAAAGTACAAATGTTCCTTAACTTTGAATGCGCCACTTAAGCTAAATAATCTACTTGTTAACTGCGTATTATTGATGTTTTTTTTTTTATTATTTTAAATATACTTATATGCATATGTTTGTAAAGCATGACTAAACCAAAAGCTGTTAGCGCCAGTTGATTTTTATTGCTAGTCCGTAAATTTATTTATAAATCTCGCAAGTCCGAAGAGCGGTAATTAATGTCGCAAAAGCAGCAAGCGGTAATAATCGGACAATGACGACGATGGCGTTGATAACTTAACTATACAAAAGGGCGGCTTGGCAGTCGGCTGAGTCTGAGCCGGCTAAAGACAAATAGGCCAGGCCAACACCTGGCGGAACTGGCAAGTCATAATTTGCACTTTAATGAAAGCGTCGTCGAACAGGTAGAGTCACTGCAGTTAATCGCAGCAGCAGCAGCAGCATTGGCAGCGACAGCGGTAACGGCAGCAATATGTAATTGATTCGCATGCCTGAGACCAGCCTCGAATCTCAATCCCAGCTCCAAGCTCCAGCCCCACTTGACAAACTATAACAATTATAGAGCCAGTGCTAGTGCCAGCAGCAACCCCACACAGATGCATCACAGATTGAGTGCAGCGGCAGCGGCGGCAGCAGCTGTTGTTGCCTTTTTGCCACTGACAGTGGTAATTAAAAATAGTCAAGCTGCATTTCTTGCGCCGCATCCGGTTGAGTTGCTTCTCCGTGGGCTGGGCTGGGCTGGGCCAGTTTCCCCTGGATTTACATGAGCTGCGCTTTGTCTGATTTAATTATGTGCGCAAAAGGCGTCGTTGTTTCATAAATTTTATGCATCCTGTCGCCGTTTGCACAAACAGTGGCGACTCCCAGCCGCAGCCACAGCCACAGCCACAGCCTCGAACAGTAGCCAGTCTCTTGTCTGGTTTTACACGCATAAATATGATCTTGCCTTATAGAGTCGCCTCAGCCAACAAACCAGCAGCCAGATGCAAATGTTGTCAAGTTTTGATAGACTTGTTGGCAGCGCCAAACAGTTGCCAACATGATTTGTCAACGATGCCGATGCCGATGCCGATGCCGATGCCGCGGATGTACGCATGCGCCTAATCGAATCGAGCCAAGTCGAGCAGCTGGTAGCCATAAATCTGTTGCTCTGAGTTTCCTGTGCAACTTGTAATAGATAGCAAAGAGAGTTTATCTACATTATTTTATAACTAGCACAAGAGTTTATCAAAATCGCATAGAAGAGCGAATATGTGATCAGGAGAGGCCTATAAATGAATTAATTGGAGGGCATAAGTGGGAGATTGAGATTGATTTGCCTAAAGGGTAGATCTAAAGAGTTAGTGGGGGAGAATGAGAGAAAAGTAAATATGAATGAAGACAGAGATATCTAGGTATTATCAGATTTATATGCATATGCAAATATAATGAGATATATGTATACATATATGTATATATATAAATGTATAAGAATCACATAGAAAAGTGACACATAAAGTGTTAAAGTGTCCAATCGCCCATTCGCAAACCTTTAACTAAATCAAAGCAATTGCTCGCTGTGCTTAGCTTTTCCCACGATGCGCTGACTAACAGTAGCTGGAAAAGCCGCTGGAAACTGTCAACCCAATCAGACGTGGCACTCGCTGCGACAAGATCACTGCCAAACAGCCTGGGCAAGGCTTGGATTGAGCAACATGTAAATATGTATAAGGCACAGCCAGTAGCAGCAGCAGCAGCAGCAGCAACAACAATAAGCAGCGGGATTTGAAGCAACAACATGAGCTTCAGCATGTTGATAATGGGAGGCTGTCTTGGCAGACTTGGCTACCAAATAAGCTGAACGACAACAAAATGCAACATAGAACAGCATACGTATAAAGTTTGGCAAGATGTTTCAGATTTTGCCGCCAATGTTGCAGTTGTGTTGTTGCTGTTATTGCTGCTGCTGCTGTTGCGTCTATGTAAAACTTCTAGCCAATTAACTTGGCGACCGATGTGCCGGCAGACGAAGCCAAAGTCGAATGCTGCCGCTGCTGCTGCCGGTGCCGGTGCCTTATGATTAGAATCGTCGACAGCAGGCCGCCAAACGGGCACGGCAGCAGCAGCAGCAGCAACAGCAGCAGTCGTCGCGGCAACAGCAACAACTAACCAAAGCTAATGAACCATGTTGCCGCTGATGAACCCGAGCTGATTAATGATGCCTGCCTGGCTGGCTGGCTGGCTAGCTGGCGAGCTGACTATCTGGCTGGTTGGCAAGGGAACTTGCATACAACTGTGCAATTGGAGGTTTGAAGCTGCAACTGGTCCCCGAGGGCAGCTAACAACTTAACTAGCTTGGATGGTGGGCTTAGGGTTGTGGCCGAAATGCAAGCAAAAACAAAATAAGAATAACAGCAGCAGCAAGAACAGCAACAACAGCAACTACAATTTTTGGCCAGCAGAAGAAGCTGACAACAGTTGCCCATTGGCCAAACAAAGGCTCTGCGCAGGCGCACCTGAGAATGTTGATAGCCCCCATGGAGCCCAAGGCCCACAGAGTCCAACTTCGACTCCAGCTCAAAAAGCTGAAAAGCTAAAATGCTGACGCTCTCAAGTCCAAGTGCAAGCCGTTTTTTATGCCACTCAAGCGACGACAAGGCGACCAAAACAAGCCTGAACTCTGAACAACTGGCAACTAGGGCTTATAGCTGTTGCTGCTGCTGCTGCTGTTGTTGTTGCTGTTGCAGTTGGGGCTCGTTTGCGGGCCCTTTATCACATGCGCACATCATTTACTGGACGCAGCCTCGCGCACTTTAGCAATTGTGCCTTTTAAAGTGTTTGCGTCGTGACAAAATCAATGTTGCTGCCCCAATGCTGTTGTTGTTGTTGTTGTTGTTGCTGCTGTTGCTGTTGCAGTGCCTGACAGCCGCTTGGACAGTGATTCATGGTTTATTAAGCGCATTATGCCGCAGGACACTTTGAAGTTGCCACAGTAACTGGCAACTGGCAACAGTTGCTCTTGCTGTTGCTGTTGCACGTGTTTGCAGCCCTTTTGTTGCCTTTGGCATTGGCAATGAACACTTGGCAGCGGGTCTAGAGCGCAGATCTCTTCACGTTTTGTGACCGCCTCTTCACTTCAGCAATTGATTACTTAACATGTTTTATGCGTACGGCAAGTTATGTGGCGACTGGCGCGTTAATTTGTGCCCGCTGCTGGCCTTGGCTGCTGCTGTTGCTGCTGTTGCTCTATTCTCTTAGACTTTTGCCCCTCTGCTGCATGGCAGCCAAACAAATTGCTGCTCGGCAGGCGCTGGGCCGTAAATCAGCGCACCAGTCAAAACACATCAACATCAGCATCGACAGCCGCATCGACAGCACCAACAGCAGCAGCATCAACAGCTTCCCAGACTAGACAAACAACAGCAACAACACCCACATGAGGCACCTTCCAAATGGGCGTGACGAACGCGCCTTCACAGCCTTCCACTTTGAGCGCTGGCAACGTTTGCATGTGCAATCGGAATTAATTATTAGCAAATGCGGCGTACAGCTAACAAATTCTCGCATATATATGTATGTATATATCCACCAGATATATCCACATCCGAAATCTGAGTGTGCATGAGAATGAGATGAATTGCCAGTCGGAGATGCAGGCGCGCGATAAAAAACGCGCCGAAAACGCGTCGGCTTGTTGCTTGCCTGCTCGTTGATTTATGCAATATAAACTATGGTCCATACCCTGTGGGGCAATGAATGGGGTGTGATGGACTTGTAATGCTCACTTGGCTAACAGCAATATATATAGATGTTGTTGTAGATGTAGTTGCTTTTGAATATTATTTCTATTTCATTGCATATATGCTCAAGAGCAATATGATCAAGTTTGCTATAAAAATCGGAATAAACTGATATAAACTTAAGAAAAAGGAATATTCTGGAGGAGGCCAGATCTATACATTTATTCTATAAGCTCTACTTAAAATAGTAGCTAAAGAGAATTTATTGAGAATCTCCTTTACAGGGCATCTTCTCGTACATCAGCAAAAATTGCTGTTTGCAATTACATTACGTATGCCGAAAATATGCAAATTGGCAATTTGAAGTGTGAACGCCGCCAGTGGCAACAGCAGCAACAGCCAACAACCAGCAACCAGCAACAGCAGCAACAACAACATCAATTGCAGCAGCAGCAGCAGCAACAGCAACAGCAACTTTCTGTGAATTATGCCAAAGAATTGGCGTCGGAGTCAACGTAGCTGCACTTGTCATTAGAATGCAATCGAAGCGTCAGAAATAAATTACAAAATCGTGTAAAGTGCAAACTGGACGCACTGTTTTTTGTATTTACCTTTATTTTGCCTATTTTATTTCTGTATTTATTTATTTTTTGACGTTTCGCTGGGGCACTGTAATCGCATTTATGGCCACATAAATCTTGGCTAAAATTTGCCGTTGCCTAACAAAGTTGTCGTTTGTTGTTGTTGCTGTGCCTGGCATTGGCTAAATGTATTTATAAAAAGTGTTATTTTTTTTTGTTGTTTATCAATTGAGCCGCTCTTGGAGCGAAACTGGTCCAGCTTTGATTTATTTGCGTGCTCTGCAACGTCCGACTCTGGGCCGCGATAACACAGCGCGCTTTCACGCATTTTTAATGGCTCCACTGTGAGTCGCTTATGGGCTGTAATTTGGTATCCAGTATCCAGTGCTCGATCTGCAGATATCTTTGTATGTATGTCGTGTGCGAGTACGAGTGTGCCGCTTGTAATTGAATCAGAAATATGCTAAGCATGCCCAACAGACACGCCTCACCTGGCCAAAGGTGGGCGTCTGTCATTGAGCAGCAGCAGCAGCGGCAGCAGCAGCGGCCACAGCAGGTGACAGCTGGCAGGTGCAGGTCGCAATTCACAATTCACAATTCGCATGATTTGTCTGTGTCTGTCTGTGCAAGGCGCTGGCTCCGTATTAATCCGATCAAGATATCATGACACAAACATTCCCATTACATCAGCAGCCAGCTAACCAATCAGTTAAGCCTCATTATGCCTATGCCGCTGACATGACGAGATCTTGTTAGGCATAGAAGCATGCAGCGGAATTATAGAAGTTGCAGGGAATAAAGGATCAAAGGACTCTTATAAGTAAGTACTCCTAATAGGGTAACTAGAAATGAAGGAATATACATATAAAAACTTTCATTTATTAGAAATCTTTCAAAGACATACAATGTCTGTCCACCCATGACAGTTTTCACTGTACATACATTCATAATATATACAAGTCTATAAGCTCCTTGAACATGTTTGCCTTAATTTCCATTTTCTTTTGCCTAACCCACCCTCAGCTGCTGTGGTTGCTGCTGTGGCTGCTGCACTTCACCCACTGACCAAGCATATCGAACGTCTATTTATACGCTATCTAATGCACAAGCCCATGCAAAATCCAATCACGGCAACATTTAGTCATTCCAAATGCTACATAAACTGACAGTCTATTTGTTTTATGTCAGGCCTTAGCTTCAGTTTTCAGTTTGGGGCCTAGTGGCTGTGATTGCAGGCAGCAGGCAGGCAGCAACAGTTGCTGCCGTCGTTGACACGCCTGCAATTGCACTGATATGAATCACTGGACCCGGCGCAAGAGCCAAGCGAACGAGAACCGAGTGAGTAGCATTATCTAGATAAATAATTATTCAACTTAAATCGAAATCGTAATGAATTTTTCGTTATACGTTATTCGCGGATATATGTAAGTATGTATATACATACATATATACATGTATATTTTCAGTTTTGCGGGAGTGTCAAACTGACGGCAATACGCGCTCATTGTCAGTGCTTCGTTAGCAATATCGTCGGCTGGATGTGGCCGGGACAGAGTCGAGAGCTGGCAACATGTTGCTGCCAGCGCATGTTGCTGCCTTAATTGGACAGCGATACAAATCGCAACTGCGACTGTTGCTGCTGCTGTTGCTGCTGCTGCTGCTGCAATTCCGATTGTTGCTGCTGCGACTGGGCATTGGGCCTCGGCCACGCCACGCCCAACCAAAACACCTGCAACCGTTTACACGTCGACTCCAGTAAGAGCTGATGGCAATTTGTCAAATTTCGCCCGGCTGATCGCTGAGCTCACTTAACGCCCCGTCCGGCTAGCAATTATCCTTATTAGCCCCGACCATGGCATAAAACACATTTCTGGCCCAAAGGGCTAAGCGTACATGCACCAATTTTTGTTGCTTTTTTGGGGCAGCAGCACTTTTAACGCTTGTTTGCACTGATAAATGCGCAGCGACGGGCAACACCTCTAAATGTTCCACCAAAAGACCGAGCGCAACATAGCTAATTACATGGCCTCCACTGACTCGCCGGGGCCTTCCAGGAAGGCCAATTTCACACCAATTGAGCCAGTTGCTGCTGTTGTTGTTGTCTGGCAAAATGTTCTTTTCTCTGGTGGCAGGGCCTATCATTAGCAACAGACATGGACATGTGCGAATCTGATTCAAAGTGTGCGCTCATCAATAGGAGTTCAGCTGCAATTATGGATCGCTCTGGCTGTCCGGTTGTCTGTTCTCGTCTGCATTGTGCCGCATTTATGGCGCCGCATACGCCGGCAATTAAACAATCCACAACAGCAGCAACAACAACAACAACAATGTGACTTCTGGCCAAATTAAGAGTCTTACCATAGTTGGTCAATGGAATCGAAACAAGTTGTAAGCGATAAGAACGTAGCCATTGTTCACATTGTTGTTGCTGCTGTTGTTGCTGCTGTTGTTGTTAGCATTGTTGTCGCTGACTTTGGCTGCGCTTTGTAATTATGGACATTATTGTTGGCCACTATACACATTTACATGCTGTAGCGCCCGCAGCTCGCTTAATAATCAAAGAGGCGGTGCCACATTCGCACAGCTACCGAAATAAAACCAACAGCAGCAACAACAGCAACTACAGCAACCGCAGCAACATGAGCAACAACAATGGCCAAACAAGATGTTTTACATTGAATATGTATATTAACAGATTATTAAGCAGCACCTGCTTAAAATTATAGCCAATTGGCATTGCTAACTGGTCCATCGGCCGGCTCTAATAGGCTTTGACAGTTGTCAGGCAATGCAAATGCGAAGGCAAACGCTGATTTATAAGCTACTTACAGATCAAAGTTTAAGATATTGCCGTTGTCCATTGAATAAATAAAGTTGTCAATGCATTTATAGCTGATATCATATCTATGGGATCTCAGGCGGCGTGTTATGCCTGAAGCTTAAGAAGTCTATGGATTAGTTAGGTATTACATGATATATACTGCTGGTGTCAAGGAATTTGTATTAAGTAAACTATGCATAATACTAAATATATATAAATATATACTATATAATAATAAATATATTTCTCTTGTAGAAAAATAGAGAAAAGATCTTCTTTGATTTGCCCTTGCTTCTGTAGGTAAAAGCTGAGAATCTGCTTATTTTATCTGGAATAAGAATCCATTATTCACTAAAAACTAAGTCAGCCTAGAGTTATCTCAATCTATGCTTCTTCCATTCAAATATCAATATATATGAATACATATTTACACATTTAGTTCGATATTTATATTAATTTGTCTATGGCCATAAATTTGCAGTTTCTCAAAATCCTGCACTGCCAAATACTTTGGCTAAACTCTGGCGTTAGCTTAAGTTAGTAGCTGGCATATGTTAGTTGCCGTTGTCTATGCAGTCGGTGTTAGGTTCATTCCATGCGCCACACTGGCTATGCCATCATCTGTGATTTATGCGCCCAAACTAACAGCAGCAACAGGCAGCAGCAGCAGCAGCAACAGGCAGCAGCAACATTCAACAGTCAACAGCAACATCCAAGCACAATGCTTGCTGGTTGGCCCCGCAGCTAATTAATTTGCCATTTGTGTCCCATTAGCGTAATTGTCTGTCAGTTAAAACTCGCCATGTGCCCCCTTTGACTTTATAAACGGCCAATGGACGACGACGACGATGACAACGTGGCCAACTAGCCAACTTGACCAGCAGCCGGACAAGCGAGCAGCCAACCTTTGCTTGCATTTTATGTGTCAACCATTATTGTTGTTGTTGTTGCTGATAATTTGCATAGTATGCTAAAGAGTAGGTGACTTTTATGTGACGCGTCACGCATTTAATTTGAATTTGTTGGCAGCTGGCGCCTTTAAATGAGCTTGGCCGTGGCTGCGTCCCACCCAGCTAAGCAATGGCATTTGAAATGGCGCCCATCAGTCTATGGAACACCTGCAGGCCTTAGCCCAGTCTGCCCTCCAGCCTCCCACTCTTCCACTCTCCCACTGCCCATTGCCCATCCTCTGCAGATTTGCCATAAATGAGCCAAGGCAGAGCATTTGGCGAGTAACTGCAGCTGCACAGCAATGTACGCCCAGGTATGAGGCTGGAATGGCCGCAGACAGGTGAGAGGGTTGCGCGAGGAGCAGGCAGCAGACTCTGTTTGCCTTATATGAAGCGAGCAAACGTTGTCGACGTTGTTGTCTGCGCATTTGGCTTAGATTGCTGGCGCAGATGTCGCCGGCTCCTTGCCTGGTTGAAAACCCTTTTAGAGGAGGCAGGCAGCTGTTGCTGTTGCTGTCGGGAATGGGGCATGCAACGAGACCCACGCACTTGTCTAGGCTGGCGAAGGCAAACAAAAGCCACTGCAAACTCAATTTGCGAGCCAATAGAAACAACAGCCGCAACATTGTTGTGCGTGCGTGGGCGTTGAGCTGCAGTCCCACTGTTGCAGTTGCGGTTGCAGTTGCAATTTTCTCCAGTTGTGGCCCCTGAGGAAAACTTCTACCCGATTATATTCTCTTCAATCTTTGGTTCACCTGGTTATATAATTCCCATTCCATTGCAACGGCACTTAAACGTTTTACGTTATAATCTTTATGGCCTCGCCATGGGATGCAACAACAACAGCAGCAGCAGCGTCATCATTTTCTTCAACAGCTCCAGCTCCAAGCTTAGCCCCCCTGCTGCTGCGGTGGCCATCGACAGGCCGCTGCCCTTTGGCTCATTAAAGTTTCGCCTTTTTTGGGGCGCTATCTTATCATAAAAATGCAGTTGCTTCAACACCTGCAGCCGCATCAAACACACATTTGCACTCTGATGCAATTTGGTGCCGCGACGGGGCACCACAAATTTCAATCAGCCATAATAAACTGTAAAATATTTTCGGCATTTTGGGTCATAAAAAAGGAGATCGTAACATGAAATTCGAGATGGCGAAATGCCCAGGCTTTTTTTTTCTTTTGGACTGAGTGCTTCAAATCAAGGATTAAATGAGAATTTTGAAAAGAAAGAGCTTAACATTTTTTGTAAAGATTAAAAAAATACGTAGGAAGTTGAATTAAATGAGAAAAAAAAAATGATAAAGCTGCAAAAAAGAAATACAAACAATTGCTCTTCAGAGCATTCAAATAAATCTTAATCCAAATACTGCAAATAAATATTATTCGCAGATCTGTAAAGAAAGTAAATTCAAATTATGTTAATCCAGCAGGAATTTATAAATAATGTAAGACTTAACAGTGCTGCGAATGATTTATTAGATATTAAATCTAACAGCAAGCTGTTAAAAGCTATGCAATAACTGCTGTTAACCTTTATAGAAAACTGTTAAGTACTTTTCGCTATTCTCATAATAAAATTATGCTAATTGACAGCTGCAGCATTTAGCAGTAATCTGTTAAATGCAGCTCCCTGCAATGTTAACTCATTTGAAAGTGCTAAAGCTCTGCTCTGGCTTCTGTTTGAAAACTTTAAATATGATTTTTCGCATAACTAATTTCAAGTGAATGTTAAGCAGCTTTGGCTTTGGCCACGAAATGCAATTAAGAAACTGTCTCAGACTTTGACATAACTTAGAGGCCGATTACCTTTCGGACTGCCACAAATCAACGCAACTGCCGCCTACGAGTGCGGCATCGAGGCTCGTTCGCTGCGGCTTTTGTCTCGGTCTGGACCACAGCAGGGTGTGGCGCCAGGGACAGTGCAGGACATGGCCATTGGCCATTGCCAAGTGGAAGCGCATGCGCAGCGGGTTTTATGCATTTTAATGCCAGCTCCTCGAACTGAAGCTGAAGCTGGACCCAGTTGAAGCTGGACCCTGTCGATCGTTGTTTATGTTGGTGTTATTTTCATTGCAAACAAATGATGAGGAACACGCAAACGCACTCAAAGCCCAACCATATCGTCGTTGCGGACAGGAATTGAAATCAAAATAACTTGGACAAAGGTAGGCCGAGTATTGGCAGACGACAGCAG
This sequence comes from Drosophila aldrichi, assembly GCA_035045965.1. Lineage (NCBI taxonomy): Eukaryota > Metazoa > Arthropoda > Insecta > Diptera > Drosophilidae > Drosophila > Drosophila aldrichi. The sequence continues at coordinate 6,224,124 of JAWNOM010000501.1, read as the reverse complement.
GAGGGGGCGACGACATAACATTAAGTTGCCAGCTAAATTTTAGTAAAACTTCTGCTTGATTTTTAAGTGGAAAACGAAATGTATTTTACGATCCCAAATTTGAGAAACGCGAGAGCTGAACTGAAATAACCATCAGAATTTGATTTAACATAAATTCTAGTCGAGCAACAGAAAATAAGCAAAATTATTATTTTAAGTAAAGAGGTAAATCTTAAAGAATATCATACAGGTTTGTTCATTTCAAAGAGACGGGGTATTTATTAGCCTGGCACTCCCTATTAAAGTAGTCTTACTCACATTATATACATTATATTCAGGCTAATCGAGTAGTCGAGTATACCCACCTGCATACCCTCTATATTTTCAGCTGGCAGAGCATCCACTGCTTGGCGCAAGGTGCGAATCGAAGCTTAGAAAGAAGCAGCAGCTCGGGTTACGCATCGATCAGGCATGGCAGCTGCCTGATGGCTCAATCAGGTCGGGTTACCTGCTTGCCTGATTGCCAACGAAATTAACCAAGAGCAAGTGAAGAAAGTCGCTTTGATATAAAAGAGAAGAATACAACAAAAAAAAAATGCATTTTAGCTACGATCGACAAATTAGTTAAAGCGCAGGACGATGTGGCACAGGCCAATTAAAAACTCATTAGGCAGCAGGCCAGCCTCATGGTGTAGGGGTAGCCGATAGGGGGGGTGGGTAGGTGTATTCAGATGCTGCTTTAATTGCCGGTTCGCCATGACCAAAATATCCGGCGGGCAGCAAGCAACAAAATCACTTTCAGCACGTGCAGTGGCCCAAAATGATGGGCACTTGCATTAAACGAAATCGTTTAGCCAAAACTTAAGACGTGGCTTAAACTACACACAGAGAGAGAGAGAGAGAGAGAGAGAGAGGGGAGGTGCATCTTGCGACTGACTGGCTGTGCAATTAAAGCGCCAACTGACTGCCGAGAGGCCGAGTCCATGTCCAAAATGTGTTCAATTTAAATTAACGATCAGCGCAAAATCACAAACGGCAGTCGGCTTTAGCATTGAATGAGAGCCCGGGGTAGGTAGCATCGACAACGTGATTGAGAGAGATGGGGAGAAAGAAGGAGAGGGAGGTGAAACAGCAGCATGCAACATGCAACCGATTTCGAGACTTTTTTACAGCTCCAGATGCGATGCAATTAAGCAAAAGTTTTATTTAAATTGCTGGCGTTCAACAAAAGTCCTGCTCGAAGCTAGCAGGAGGCGGAGGGAGGAGAATGTGTGGTTGCTGGCTTGAGGGTTATCGTGGGGTTTGCTGGTGAGGTCTCTGGGTTGTGTGGCTCACATATGTTTGCTAATTTCTGCGTGCAATTCGAACATTAATTAAATGCAACATTTTAGCTATAAATTGTTTGCTTAGTTGCCATTTAGGTGAGAGAGAAAGAGAGAGAGTGAGCAATAGATAGAGTGAGAGAGGGAGAGGGGAACTGTCGGCATGTCGGCAATGCAAACAGTTGGCAAGTCATCCTCGGCCATAAATAAATTAAAAGTCCGCTGCAAAATGACAGCAACAGCAACTGTTGCTGCTGCCAGCAAACGAGGACGAAGACAGCATCAATTCAGAACAAGAGCAACATCAGCTGCAGCAACAGCAGCAACTACTTATATTATTAATGATGGCGGAAGCAAATGCGGCGCTTTTGATAGTGTGTCCTTGTTGTTTGCCGGTTGTCCAAAATGTTGACGTTGTTTGGCAATGTCTATGCCATGACAAACGCAATGGCAATGGCATTGGCATTGACAGTGTTGCAGCTGCAACAGCAACAGCAACATTAGCATTGGATGCTGCTGCTGATGCTGTGGCAGCTGTGGCGCCGCATAACTTGGCACCAAGCTGGCAAATCGCTTTACCAAATAGAGCTCCACAACCAAAACCGAAAACCAAATCGTGGACATGCAGATCAGTGTAGCTCTCTGTAAGACAAAACTGCAATTGTTGCTGTTGTTGTTGCAGCTCCAATTCTTTGTTGCATGTTGTTCAATTTCAATGGCGCCAAATGTGCGCCGTGGGCCGCCAACTCCGTCGCAGCAGACGCAACAAAATCCTTGGCTTTGCCTGTTCAAAAATGTTTTGCCAGCCATTTAGGCCACAGGCCACTGGCAACCAAGATACGAGTTATAGACAACCAGATAAAGCCAAATACTTCGACTGCTGCTGCTGCTGCTGCAGCGTGACTCGACTCGAGACTTGAGGGCGTGCAACTCGAAGTGGCAGCACAGCCCAAGCAAAACGATACGCAACTGCATTTGTTGCAACTCTAGCTGCCAGACAAACTAACAAACTATCAAAATTAATGCCGAGCTCAACTTGAGTTTCACATAAACATTTGCTGCAGTAAACTACATTTAAATGGCAATTGATAGCTTTGCGACAAGCTTTGGCATTACTATACAGATTATCTATATGCATATTTAATCGGTTTGATTATACTTCTCGGATCAAGCTGTCATTTAAAAGTGCTTCAAATTTGAATAAACTTAACATTTATTGAAGCCAACAGCAAGCTGTTAACCTCAATAGCAAACTGTTAATAGGTTTTGTTTGCTCTGTATTAAAATCTAAAGCAGACTGTTAAGCTTAACAGCAAACTGTTAAAATCGGCTCTTCTCTATGTTACTTTGCATTTATCTTCATTTTGAGAGCGAAATTAACATTTTATTTGACTAATTGCTAACTTCCAATGAATGTCAGGCAGCTGAGCTTGATTACGAAATGCAATTAATTATTTACTAAATACATACATACATATTAAAATAAATTAAATAGATTAAAGATTGATTAGCCAAGCAACATTCCCGGCCTCGTTTATGCTTTAGTTATTAACTAACTTATGCAGCAATGTCTCACTGAAAACGGTTTAATGACTCAATTTCATTTAATTAAACATTTAAGCGGTAATTACATAAGCCATTTAGCACATTTATTGCGAGTCTTAGCTTAACTTCGGGCAGCTGCAATATGAGTAACTGTTTCGCTTTGGCTTTGACTTTAGCCTTAGCTTTTGGTTTTTCCATTGGCATTTGCTACATAATTAAAAGTCTAGATTCTAATTACTCCGTATGCCAGCAGCTGTAGCATTACATTGTGCCAGTAGCCATTTAAAGGTGCATTCATTTATGCAAATGCCACAACAAATCTCAGAATCGCAGTCGCAGTGCCCAAGCCACCAGTCTCAGGGTGTGCAAATGACAAACGACTTGAACTTGTGACTGTAGGCCGAAAAATATAGCAAGTAGAGAAGGTAATTCTGTGTGAATGCTGACTGTTGAATGCCCTTGCTGGAGGAACTTGACGTAGAAGAACTTGACGTTGAATTATCGTATAATTGATCACAAATCTGCAGATATATGTATATAGAGTTCAGACTCTATTATATTATTCCAAATTTTATATGCACATATTTGTGATTCATGAGAAAACTATATTAATCTCTGATTCACACTACATTCCAAAAGTTTTCTCACTAATGATTAAAGTCGCCTAGGGTGGAGCAGATAAAATCAGACCTAATACTTGTATATCAACAGACTTTAATTAATATAAATTAATTAATACTCATTACTAAATGTCACATAGCTGATATCATAGTCATATTATCCGCTTGTTAGTGTATTAAATATGAATTCGTAATTTTTTAATAAAGTTTGTCGTTTTGTCCGTTGGCCAACTCATAAATTCTGCGTCTTAAGTGCGTTGCGAATGTATCTTGTTTGTATGTTTATGTGTGTGTGTGTGTGTGTGCACATTGGTGTACATATATAATTTACATACACACACGCTGCGAGGGGTCTGAAGGTGAACCGCACGCAGCGTCAAGTTTGTGCCTTAAGTCTTTCGTTACGTTTTGGCACTTTTGGGTGCGTGCGCATTTGCATTGCAATTTTTTTAATTGATATTTAATTGCAGCCATGGCACACACACAAACACACACACACACACACAGCCATATCTACTTTATGAGTACGTGTATTATTTGTATACCCTGAACCTATTAAAAATGCAAAATCAGGGTATAATGGTTTTGTTGAAATGTATGTAACAAACAGAAGGAGGCGTGGCAGACCCAGAGAAGATGTTGAGTGTCATATCATTCAGCTTATGTCATGCAGTCTTGTAGCATTCAGCTTTTGTCATGCAGCTGCCTCAAGTTTCAAGTTGCACTAGAAGAGCTGGCCCACAGTTTCAGAGACATTCATGGGGCTATGCTTTTTTCTGAATGAGCAAATTATGATAAATATTTCCACAAGTTTGATAAAGAACCTTCCACCGAGTCTCGTAGCATTCAGCTTTTGTCATGCAGCTGCATTTCCTCTAGTTTTTGCCGCATTCATTAGAAGAGCTGGCCCACAGTTTCAGAGAAGAGTTGAGCACCGTTTCTTAATGATTCATAAGGCTACGTCTTTTATTTACCGAGCAAATTATGATCAATGTTTTCACATGTTTCATAGATGTACCATCCACAGAGTGTCATATCATTCAGCTTCGGTCATGCAGTTTCAGAGCATTTTGCTTCAGCTTCTGCCATAAATTCGCTAGTAGATCTTAACTAAGAGCATTTACATATATTTATATGAATCATGAATATGTTTTCTATTTCATGTGCAATGCATTCATATTATTTAGTCTTTGGCTTTGATGTACCTTCCATGGAGTCTTGTAGCATTCAGCTTTTGTCATGCAGAATATCAGTTCCTCGTAGAGTTCAGGGAATTTCGAAGTCGAGCAGTCTTACTTGTTTTTTATTGATCTTAAATGCGCGCAGCTGCATATGCTTTTATTATTTATATTTGATTTGAAGCACAAGTTAACAAAACTATTTACGAGCGCCAACTGCAAATTGAAAAAGAAATTACACTAAAAGAAAAAAAAGGAAATTACATTTATAGTTCAATTTTATTATACGCTTTTATCGCACTTTTACGAGCAACATTTTTATAGCACATATTAACAACACAAAGGCACAAATATTTAAGCTCAATTCGATTATTATTAAGAACAAGCCAGCTGCGCAGCCGGCGCAGGCAAGGCCTTGGGACATGTGCGTCAAGAGCAGATGCTGCCAAGTGGCCCATCTCAAGTCCTTTTTGCCTATCCATTGTTCCATTGTGAAATCCTTGCTGCCACTTGCTGCCAGCTCATCTAACACTTTTCAAGCTCAATTGAAGTTCTCACGTTCGCATTTGTTTGGCTAATTTGAATTGTTCCCGACACAGGAAACGCATTCAAATCTCTTTTGTTCGTGTTTGCTTTTGTCGATAGATTTCTTATGTGTGTGTGGGAATGAAATAGCGAAATCAATGGCGTTGGCGACAGCTTCGACCGGCTAGGCAGCCACTCAGACAGTTAGACAGACAATCCATGTGCCCAGTTCCAAGTCGCAATCCTCTAATTGCGACTAACAGCTCCAAATTTGTCTTGTTGTTCGCTGTGGGCGCTCAATTGGTCTCTGGAAAGGTTCAATGCATTTCAATTTGCCGCAATTGCCGGCGTTTACAGCTCGCAACACGGTTTGTCAGACCGAAAAGACTTCGACGGCGAATTAGCAACAAGATTGTGCAAGGGCAATTTTATAGTCCAGCTGCGATTGATTGATTTCTACACCAAAATGTGGGATACAATTAAGAGCTGCAGACAAAATGCTTTAGGTTTGCGTGATAAAAACAAACAAAACATATACATATGTATGTATGTAAAAGAAATATATAGACAGATTTGTTTGATTGTCCCCCTTTATCACAACATAAATCCCTATAGTCATATAGTTCTTGAGAATCGCATAGAAGAGAATCTAATACATTTTACGCCATCTACTTCTGCTTCACCTCCGCATTCCCCTCCACTCTCGCATATTCTTTCTTTTCTCGTTCAATTCCTTTCATTATTCGCACTCTCTTCTTCCTCCTCCTCATCCTTTTCCAGTTCCCTGAAGCCTCTTGTACCTGCTTCTTTCCATGCTCCTCAGTCGCTCGCGTCCGTTCAGCTACAACTTTATTATCTTATCATCAAAAATTGAGTATTTATATTGACATCCATAAAAGTAATTTTGAAAATGTTTTGCAATTTAAGTATTTTATTTATATGATCTTTGTTGGCGATATTGGGCAGCAGCAGTTCGCGAATTGCATGCAAAATGAAAATAAATAAGCAACGCTAAGTAAATACGAGAAACTGAAAACTGTTTTTCCCATGACCTCGAAATCCGGTGCCCAGTTCCCAGTTCCCAGCTTGCAGCTCTCATTTGGCAGTCAGGTTTGGGGCATGTAATTTCAGATGCTCGGCCGCAGAAAAAATGCATTCAAATCAGACGAAGACGACGGCGACGACGACGACGACGGCGAAGACTACGTGACGTTGAAATTAAATCAACTAGACTAGAGGCTGGCCAGTTGCCCAGTTGGCCAGGCCACTTGACCAAGAGCCACTTGGCCAGAATGGAGACGAGTTTTGGCTTAACCCTGGCTGACTAATGCACGACACCGGCTCGTCGCTGCCCAGACGGCGAAGACTATGTGTGTGTGTGTGTGTCCGGTGTAAATTGTTTAACATTTAGGCAGCTTTAATTTGTAGACGTCGCTAACATTGTTGTTGCTGTTGCTGTTAGCTTCGCTGTTGCTGGCCATCAACGCCGCTGTCCGTGCAATTTGTTTTCATAATGCCCGATATTAATAAACGACCGCAGGCGACAATTTTGATTAAAATGCCATTTATATAAATGTGCCTTGGCCGGGCGAGCAGCAGCAGCAGCTCTTTAATAAAGTGATCCATGTGTTGCCGTTGCGACTGCAGCACGTTAATCCCTTGAGTGAGTGACTAATTGTGGTCCAGAGCTGAGCACGCAATGGATGGGGATGCACGTAGGCTGGCAGGCCAATCTGTCAGCGGGGCAGTTCAAGCTGATTGCCAGAGTGCAAAAGGCGAAGGAAGGCACGTCAGACGAAAATTGCGGCCACAGGGTTCAGATTCACCTTGGCGAGATCTGGCACGGCCTGCTTGAGGAGAAAGGCTGAGCAAATCAATAATTGTATTGACTGAGCGCCGATGCAGATCAAAAGGTCGCCACATCATGCAAATAACGCGGCCAACTGCAGCAGCCGAAGATGGGGCTGCAGATGAGAACGGGTAGCCGGCCCACAGCAGTTGGCCCAGCAGCCATCATAAGTTTGCAGATTGCAACCGCGGAATGCAGACAGAGAAATATACAAAGAGACGGACATACAGACATACAGACAAACAGAGTCAGAATGCAGTCTTGAGACTTCAGCCTTAAGAGTTAAGACTGCAACTTGCTGAAAGGTCAACGCGATCATTTCCGCATGATTACAAATGCAATTCGTTGCTTGTGGCATGCGCAGAGCGTAGGCTCTATCCATAGCATCTGGGCATGGCACTTGAGTCACCAGTCAGCCGCACACACACACACACACACACACATAAGCGCAGAGAGTCTTATGTGCGCTTCGTTCTTGCTGGAGCCGAAGCTCGCGTTTGTGTCTTAAGTCATTCGTGTTTTTATGCTCGCTCTCAAGCTGAAGCCCGAACGAGTCGCTTCGGCGCTCAATGCTCTCTGCAAGCAACTCTCCACTGGATTTTCCCAGCAGGGGCAACCGCAGTGCGCGCATGCGCAGGGGCAATACCTGGGGTGTTTAAGGGGCAATAGGCAGGGGTAAGCGTAGAGTTTTCTCTGTGGATTGCATTGAGGGGTGAGTTGCGCTCGACTCTCTCTGTGGGCTGTGAGGGGTGGCAGCGAACTCTACACTGGGGTAAGCAAGCCGGGGAGGAGAAATGAGCAGGGTAAACGAAGTGAGTAGAGCAGCTTAAAAACTTTAATGAATATTATAGAGAATATTTGATATGGAAATCAGAAAGAGAAAATTTATTTGTATTACGAAAGAAAAAGGAGTACAAAATAAATTATTTGATATTTAACAAATAAATATACATATATGAAAATATAAACATTTATGTATGTAAAGCAATCAAAAATATATTTTCGTATACAGCTTGAATAAATATTTAAATCTCTTTCTTTCTTGAGTCCCACGACACATTAAGTACTTAATCCTTCACATTCCGCATTATCGTTGCTCTGGCGAATCACTTTGCTTATGCTGTTGATAAATTGCATCAACGATGATCGATGCTGGGCAGCTTTAAGAGTCAGCTACTTAGGGCACTTAAAGACCTTCACTGATCCAGATAACAATGAAATATTGCTGCTGCTACTGGCAACTTTGTGCTTAACTGTTGCTGCTGCTGCTGTTCGATTATCGCAATTTCACAATATTTTGCAATGAGCAATTGGCAGATGCGTCTGCTGTCCAGTTAGTTGCAATCTCAGCCGCCGCGATAAGCCAGTGTCAAAATTTAGCAACTGCTGATGCTGCGACGCTGTCAACATATCATTTGTCATTTGTCTCCACGTATCGATAGCGACTCACCAAACGGGTCTTTGTCTATGACAAATGCTGTTGGAGCTGCAGTTGCTGTTGTTGTTGCTGTTGTTGTTGCAGTTGGCGTCTGCTGCTCAAGTCAAGTTATTAATGAAGTTGCTGGCAGTCAAAATGCGCCGCCTCATGGGCAATTAACCTGCTAATTAAATGGCCGCCGGTAGCTGGCGGCTTTTACCATGCGCAGGAAGCACTTGGCATTTTGTGTTTTATGCGACTTTTTATCAGGCCACAAGAATCGGCGAGCGTTGGCAAAAGCGGAGCACGCCTCACGAATTGCACTGGCAAATGCGAGGCGACAGTTCAGCATCTCAGCTGCTGCTCCAGTGGCAGCCACTTCATTAGCTACCAAATTGATGAGTTCAATTAGCCAGGCCAAGACGAGAGCAGCAGCAGGAGCAGCAGCTGCTCCTCGATGGCTCCTTCTGCCTGGTTGCTTGGTAATTAGCGCAGAGATTTTCAAATTGCCAAAACTTGTCCAGCGCTTCTGCTTGTCAAAGTTTTTTTTTTTCTTTTTCTTTTTTGGGGCAACAAAAAGAAGCAGCAACAAGAGGAGCTACAGGTAGATATATGTCAGTTTGCTGCATCGAGGCATTTTGTTGCTCCCGCTCCTTCACCTGCCTGGTTTCACTTTCGCAGCATTGTGAAATCAAACGAATATGAATTCCAATTCCAATTTCAATTCCTTTTTTATTTGCAGCTGCCTCAGCATTCGTAGAATTCAGAGCAATCCTTTATAAATGTTTTTTTTTCTCTCTTTTTTTTGGCATCCGGGTTATTCGGCTGTGCTTAATGAGCCCGCTTTTGGAAATGGTATTCTCGTGTTAAAACATTGATTCGATTGGCGCTCTTAAAAGGTGTCGCCGGCCCATAAAATAAGCCAGCTTTTGCTCTTCATATATATACACACACACACACATATGCCTATCTCCCATTTAGTTTTTTTTTGTGATTTTTATATTCTCACTGACTGGCCATAAAAGTTTCGCCCAAAAAATCAAAAGGCGCCGTATCCTTTTTTCGTTAATTAACGCATCAATTTTAGTTTTTTTTTCAGTTTTTTTCCTGCTCGAGCTTGTCTACCCGCTAAGAGCACAAAAATTTTCAGCTGCTGCCAAATTGTGCGTTTAGCTTGTCAACTTTTATGGAGCTTATGCTTTAATTTTTAATTGTAATGCGCATTTAGCAGCAGCAACCAGCAGCAGCAGCAGCAACCAGCAGCAGCAGCAGCAACAACCGGCAGAATGGCTGACCAATTCATTAACATATACAGACGCAGTGACCCATATACAGGTGTGCCTGTCTGTCTGTCTGTCTGTGTGTGAGTGTAAAAAGTTCTGTTCTGTTTCCTCATCGTTTTCATTTTCACAGTCCCACGTTGTGAGCTCTTTCACACACAGCTGTCCGTGTGAAAAGCATTTCAGCGATTTTCAGAATGCTCCAAATGTGCAGCGACTGAGAATTTTCGGCGAATGTAATGCGAAATAAAGCAGTGTGAGCGGTCAGCAGATACCCTGTAGTAAACAATAGAATGTGAAGTGATTTGAGTGGAATGATCTTCTAAGGCCTCAGCTTCTGCTTTAAGTTAAGCAGTCAAAAGAAACCCGGTAAATTCTATAAGAGAAGCTAGCCTAAATCAAGCAGTTAAGCAGATTCCAGATTGCATAGCTAAAACATAAACATATTTACAGCTGATAATTATAGATAAACTATCTGTCTATCCATCTCTCTATCCATCTTCCTTTCCAAGTTTTCATTTACTTTATAGATAAGCAATCCCATTTGGAGTTCACATACTCTGCATTCCTACTATTTAAAAAGACAAAACTGATTTTCAGATAGAACGAGCATTGTATTTGAAGTTCCATTGTATTTGCTGCGAGCTGCAACAACAGAGGACACCCCACGCTCTGCTCTTTTGCAGGGCATAGCAGACAAATCGCAGCGAAAGAGTGAGTGTGTTTTAATAAAGTTCTCATTCTCACATTATTCGTCACGCCGTACAAACGCGTCGGCGCGCCCACATTCCGCTCCAGAGAAGGTTCTGAGCGCTGTGCGTGTTTGATTCCCAGTCTCATTAGCGGATGGCCAGCAATTTACTCCGTCTCCCTCTCCCTCTCTCTCTCTGTCTCTCTCGTTCTCTATTCATTTCAACTTTACCAGGGACAGTTCACATGTTGGCGATGATCGGCCTGGCCATGGCCATGGATTTGCGCGTTCCCAGGCGCATTGCCACCATTGCACAAGTTCTCGTGTGATTTTTCGGAATCGCAGCGCTTCGTGGGTAAGCTCTTCGAATGCCACCCCTAAAATGCGCTGGAAGCGTGTGCTGCACCTGCATCCCTGCATATGGGGGTTGTTTCATTGCCGACGCGTGCCGCGCGTGAGAAATGCAATTTGTTATTGTTTAATGTTCGCTCTGTTCGCTCTGTCTGTGTTTACACAGATTGCAACAAGCGTTGCGATCGACGACTAGCTGCCAATTTATATTGAAAATTACAAATTTCCCATTAAGTTTGCCAGCAACTCGGACAGCTGTTCGCCTTGAACTCTCTTCCTCTCTCGCTCTCCTTCTCTCTCTCTCTCTGGAAAATATAGACCTCCAATTGCAGTCAGCTTTACGGCATTTGAAGCTGCTGCAGTCGTGCCTGAAGGGCTTGGTTCAAATTACCCCAACATCAGCTGCAGCTGAAGAGTATTCTATATCAAAGCGCCTGCTAGCTAGAAATAATAAGTTATTGAATAACTATAGTTATACATAAAGTAAAGGAAATTCACATTAAATATTTGAGAGCATGGCAACCAAGTAGATGCAATCCCAGTGCTCACAGATTGATGATTGTCGTCTTGATCGAGCATTTGATGGAGCTCTGCCATGTCTGCTGTTTCTGTCTTTTACCTACATTTAGACAAAAACCATTTTAAGAGCAATTTTCAATGGATGGCGGGTATAATGAGTTTGTTGCTTAAGTCTTTTCATATTTGCTGTGTGCATTGCATTTCAAATCGAATTTATTTTTATAAACGTAATACGTTAAACCTGAGCAAACAACATCATCAACATCATCTGTGCAGCAGCAACAGCAGCAGCAGCAGCAGCAGCAACAACAGCAACTTGAGATAAAAAGATTTTTGTTTCTTGATTTCGTTGCACCAAAAAAGGCAACGGCAACTCCCATTAAACGGCTCAAAAAGGCAAAAGTTGTTGTTGCTGTTGCTGTTGTTGGCGATGTTGCTGTTAGTGTTTTCTTTGTTAACTGGCGCCCACCACGCTGCAGCGGCCACCGGCGCAGTCGCTTGTATGCATTTCATGTTTGTGGCGCCACGCCCATGCAACAACTGCCACATGCAACGCCCACCAGCCAGTCAGCCAGCCAAAGCCAGAGTCAGAGCCAGAGCAACAGTCTCTCTGTGCCATATTCCCAGATTTGTTTAGGCCATTTTGATACGCAGCCCAAGTGCAGGCAGGCAGCGTCATTAAAGCAGCTGCATTTAATTTCAATGCCCATTTAAGGCTACGAAACTTTGCCATGTTGTTGCATTCGCTTGTTGCTGTTGTTGTTGTCAAGGGCTCAGTATTTCCCCCAAGCAGAGTCTTGGCCCCAACCTCACAGCCTAGCAGCTGCGCAGCTCAACGCATTTTTTACAACATTTTTGCCGCAACTCAAGCCCCTGGGCCTACTTCAAATCCCACTTCGGTATCCTAGTCGTAGCCAAACACGTGCAGCAGCAACTGGGCAGAAGCAACTCGGCCCCGTTGTGGGCTCCCCTCGTCAGTTGTAGCCGCTGTTGTTGTATCAATTAAAGCTGCGCTTGATTTTCACATGCGTAGGACGACAGGTGCAAAATGCTGCAATGACTTAGACCCCAGCCGTTGCTGGCAGCTTGATCTGCTCAGCTCGGGCAACCCGTTCGTCGTGATTTGAATTTTTCCATGCGGTTGGGCTGGTAAATGGGCAAAGCAGGCGGCATTCACACACAGACACAGACACAAACACAAACACAAACACAGACATAGGCACAGGTGCAGTGGCAACAGCTGCTCAAATCATTTGCAAACGCGTTAAGTGCATCACCGGATGGGCGGCAGCCTGCTTGACGAACGGGTGGCCAACACACCTGCTCACACACGCACACACATACACACATAACACAGCTGCTTCGCTCACCTGTACAATTTGCTAATTAAGATTTTACAATTCGCTTTTTATTAGTGTTTAGAAAATTGTAGGAAGTGACATCTGAAACATAGTTGATGACAGCTCAAATAAGTTCTTTGGCTTAGCAAATTTCTAGATACATATGATATATACATATATCTTGTTGATGGGCAAGATGTAAATATAGACCTGTCGCTCTCTTACAGTAAGAAGCTTAACTAACCGTATGTCTCGGCCTATCCATGTTCACAAGTAGTTATCCACAGTGGATCGCTCGTTACGATTGATGCGCAGATTGCCCATGCAGCCCTCGAATAGTATGTCGGCGATTGCCTTGCGCGCCAGGATGCGCTGGGTGGGTGCCATCTCTTCGTATTGGATGGCCCAGGATTTGGCCAATGTCTCGGAGGATTCGCTTAACGAAATGTTTGACTTCTGCGATGCAGAACCCTTTAAAACAGTCAATGTGGTTGACGTGGAGCAGGATGGCTCATTCAGATCTGAAGCGCTCGTCTCGACATTATCCACTTTGCCGACATCATTCGATTCCATAGTCTCGGCCTGCATGGTATCCAAATCATTTTCAAATATTTCTATCTTCGGGCTGAGCAGCAAGCTCTCACTGAACTCGGTTGGAGGAGGTTCAGAGGAAGCATTGGTGGGTAACTTGGGTAAAGAATTCATGGCACCAGTGTCCAATGGATCCGTCATGTACTGCAAAAGTATATACATCAATACAACAATACAATAGTATAGTAACAATACAATAGTATAGTAATACAACAACTGTAACTTACATTATACTTTAAATCTAACGTTGGTTGTGGTTTATTATAGGGCTTGCAACGCATCTTGCGTGCTCTGCGCTGAAAGGACTCCTGCGTCAGAAGAAAACTCATATTGTCGTAGAACCATAGTGTGGGCTTGCACAAGTCCGCATGCAGTCCCAGCTCTTGTTGCTTCCAAATGCGCATCTGTTCGCGTCTATAATTTGTACGAAAAATGTTTATGCGACGTCCGACATCGCTTTTTGTTGCAGTCGGTTGAATCTCTCTTAGCTTATTGTGTAAAATATCATATGATCCGTTCCTTAATTCCTTGTTCCTATAATCCGGATGATGAACGTCCCACAGTTCTGGCATGTCTTGATAGAGTTTCAAAAACTCGCGCCAAAATTGTCGCTTATTAGCAATAAAACGATCTAGCAACCCTGACATTTTGTGCAGCCAACTTCGCGTTATATGTGCGTCAACAGAGCTCTGTAAGTTAACAGAGTTACAGGTTTTGCGCAAACTACACAGAAGACGGATATTATTAATATGAAAATGTTTTGTATATGTTTGATTTGTCTTGAATTTATATCCTTGACTTACTGTTTAGCTTATTAAATGCGTATTAAATAAATGTACAATATGCACATACTTGGACGACCTACTCGTGGCAACGCCAATCACAGACTGACGACGACGATGACGGTGGATGTGTGACTCTGTGAGCGCTGCTTGTTGTCGATTGATTGATTGATTAGTTTCGTGTCTGTGTGTCAGCATGTTTGTGTGTATGTGTGCGTTACTTTGCTTTTGCGTTTATTTCTGTGTGCGTCTAGGTAAACTGTCCATCAATCAACAGACGTTCGTGGAAGCGTGTGAGTGTGTGTGTATATACATTCGTACACTGACGCATGCATGAGTGTAGGTAATGGGTACGATATGTATTCATTAATTTACTTATATACAAGTCAGTTATGTATATATTGGTCAAATATATAGACAACTTTACGATTGCTATCAAAACGCTATTTTGTATGGAAAGTTTTGTTTTGAATGTTTATTATGAATTGCCCCGGCGGAACCAATACCACCCTGTGCCACATGGCCCAAACACAAGTCTGATTGTATATATGTATGTATGTACATATATTTACATGTACATATGTACAAATGTATATACATACATACGTGTGGGGATGCGTACGAATGTAGGTTTGTATGTGTAAAAAATGTTTGAAACGCCTGTTTTGCTCCCGTCCAGGCTAAGTCTGCAACTAAGGGCAGACATGCGCACTAAGAAACAAGCAAACACGTAAATTTGCATGCCGGCTATACATTAATACATGTGTTTTAACAGACAGCAAGCACAATTGCAATGACAAATCCTAAGTTGAATCAGTTGCATTCAGTGCTGTAACTTTAAGCAGCATGAGTAACGTTAAATGTTTACATTGATAAATTAATGGCATACATATGTATACAGACATAAATAGTTACATACACATTTACTGCTAATTAACATATTTTTCGAAAAATGATTTACAATGTCACCCTGTGCACAGCACTTGCGTGCATTGCCACCCACCGCACAAACGCACGCACACACACACCAACACACAAATGCAATTACACCATGTAACCGTATTGGTGAGCGCACACTAATTCTGTGAGCGAATGCAAGAGAGTGGCAACCTCGCCTCGTTGTCGGCAACAACAACGGCGGCCACCAACTAAGGGCAGACCTGCGCACTGGCAAGTAGCGCATATATTTGGACTGACTTTTTGATTATTTGCACGAGTTGTAGTAGCTGTCTATAGAGATGCAACAGTTGATATGAATTTGTAGGTGCTATATTTGGTTTGTTGTATTTGGTAAAATTACACGTAATTAAAAATATACAAGTATTCTATGATTGATTGCATCCATTTGCATCTTCGAGATGTGCTACTAGCTACTAGCTCATAAACATACGCGTGTATTATATATCCGTACACTCATCTATCATATATGACTATGAGTCCTAATCCCTTTCGTCGTCCAGCTCCCACAAGACCTCATCGGCGCGCGTTGTTAATTCAATCAAACGCGTGTTTTTCCTGAACGTGGCAAAATCTTTCAATAGCTTCAGGTACTTTCGCGCCTCCCCACAGCTAATTATCGATTGACCATTGTTATTCCTGTCATGCGGCTGCGGGGATTGTAGCATTAGCTGCTGCTCTTGTTCCAGCCGTCGACGCTTCGACTGCTGCGGAGGCGGCATTCGCGTCGTCGTTTGAGATGGCGCCTTGGTCAACGTTGGCATGGGCGGCAATGTGATCATGGGCGTGTCAATCTCTTTCGCCGGACTACGACTTCGTTTCTGTTGGCGCATGGCACGTGTCTGCTCAATGTACTGCTTTTCATCATCCACATTGGCGGCCAATATTTCCGCCAAGGAAGTAACGCTGGAACGGCCACCATTGTCATCTTCATCGTCGTCAATGTATTCGCCATCGCTGTCCAATTCCTGCTTGATGCACACAGCTGCATGCTCAGCAGCTGGCTGCTCCCTGGTCGGTTCCTCTGCCTGCTGTTGCAGCAGCTGCTGTTGCTGTTGCTGTTGCAGCAGCTGCTGTTGCTGTTGCTGTTGCAGCAGCTGCTGTTGCTGTTGCTCTTGTTGCTGCTTCGCTAGCTCCAGCGTCAACTCCACCTCCTGATCGTTCGTATCTGTGGGCTCCGTTTTTATCTCCTGCTTTATGTCCACCTTGGGTGGCGGTATTGCTGGTTTCTTCGGTGGCGTCACCGCTGGTCGCTGTGTAATGCTCTGTGTCAGCGTAGCCAGTGGTATGATGGTCATGGTCTGTGCTCCGGCAGGCGCTACTCCTGGTGGCAAGATAGGCGTGGCCAATAGCACCTTTTGCGAGGTGCCGGGTGGCACCTGTGGCAGTCGTACAATTTGTGGAAGCGGTTGCAGTATTTGAGCATTTAATTCGCTGAGCGAGGGCTTCACATCTTGCTGCTCGAGATCGCAACTATCGCCGCCACCATCGATGTCAACGTCGCCTTCGTCGTCGTCCATATGGCTACTGTTGCTGACGGTAGCGTTGAAGTCCTCCTCGTCCTCTTCATCGTCGTCCATAAGATCCGGTACCACGTCTTTAGCTGGTGTGCACTCAGACATCACATCCTTGACTATATCGTTGATCTGCACCGAGGAGCTGTGCAAGTAGGCAAACTTCAATAGCTTCGTATCGTTGTGGTGTATGCCGTAGGTGGTACGAAACTTGTCGCACCACTCTTGATGCGGAAAGAAGTTGTTCAGGCCCATAGAGCTCTTGAACTGCAGTGCCATCTTCTGTATCAGTCCATCCGATATGATGAAGTCCTTGTAGTACATCATACGACGTATCCATTCGAAGACTGCCTTGCCCAGCATCGATACCCGCACCACCTTCAGCTCTTGCGTTTTGTTGTCTTGGCACCGTCTGGTGCGTTGCTCCCATGCCCGCATCACCTGCTCCTTCTGCTGCACAATGCGTTTGATCTGATCCGGACTGCAATGAAACATCCGGCCCACATGCTTATATACCGGCTGTCGATCATATTCCCGCAGAGCAGCCACCTTTTCATTCAGTGCCAAGACATTTTTTCGCTTGATGCGATTATCAAAGGCAATCCTATCCGATGGATTCAATGGCGGCAATGGTGGCGACTGGCGCGTTGCTGTTGGCTTTGGTGCTGTTGGTGGTGTTTTGGCTGTTGTTGATATCACTTTGGATGTTGTTACTGTTGCTTTGGTTGTTGTTGTAATGGGTGTTGATGCTGCTGTTACCACTGCTGCTGTTGCTGCTGGTTTGATTGGCTTTTCCTCAACATCAGCTGTAACTGGCTGCAAAGACCAACTCATGAAGGCTAACTCAAGCACAGCAAAAAAATAACATTGTTTACCTTTTGTTTATCGCTGCTTTTTTGAGCCTTTTGCTCTTTGTGCTGCTTACGTTTGTCGCGCACACGCATTGCCGTATTTGGGGTTATTTAATTCCTTCAAAAATATATTATTTAATTGCACCTACAACGATATGATAAATGTTATTTCCCGTTGTTGTTTTAAGCATTATTGTCTTGTTTTGCTGCGCTGACTCACCCTGTGCACTGCGACCTATTCCCTGTGCTCTCTTTAACGCACGATTCTGTTATGGGCACACATGCATACATATGCGTGCATCTGTGTGTGTGATTGAGTGTGTCCGTGTGCGATGGCTACGATTATGCGCGTTGACAGCAACAAAACGTCGCCTGTTCTTGTTTTTTGCTTTTCTCTTTTTTGGCGCTTCGTTTGCAATTTTGTATGCACTTTTCTTTACACTTGTTATTCTTATTGTTGTTTAGAAGCACAGCTAACGCATACGCACACGTGTGCAGTTGCTTATAAATTTTTCCCGACTAGAACAGCGTTTTATATGTATAAAAATAGCTGCCCACCCGCTGCCAGCGGCTGCCGTTTTCATTCTGCTGCTCCGTGTGTTTGTTCGTTGTGTGAGCGCGAATGCGCATTGAGAGTACTTTTCTGCGCCGGCGGAGAGCTTCGTGATAAGCGTCCAAGCAGCGCGCACTTTAACTTGTGTGCGTGTGTGTAAGTGAGTGTGCATGTGTGTGTGCTACAACGTCAGATAATGGCAGCAGCAAACGCAAGCACACACACACACACGCTCACGTTTGTGTATGACGGCTAGAGCGAGAGAGGGTTGCAATTTTTCAGTTCTATTTACTAATTCGCTCTCTCATTGCACTGCGCATGCGAGAACTTTACGAACGGCCGCACGAATTTGATATAGTACATTTGACTCAACTTGTTTTAGACGCAATTCGATCGCAACAAAACGATTTAATAGAAGAACCTATTTTAAAATTGAGCATGCATAACTGTCTGTTTATATTTGTATAATTCATACATATACTATGTATGTTACATATTTAAATTGAATTCGTTATTTAATTCATTACAAACGTCCTCGCTTATCTAAACCAAATTTCGTGTATTGTTGCAGAATATATGACATGGCAGCCGGATTGTCAGCGGGCAACATATGACCAGAGCGTTTTACCCAGAACATGCTGAAATTTCCAGCTGTTTTTTTGTATCCCTCCAGCACGTGATCCACGGTAATGCCAACGCGTGGGCTGTTCAAATATTTGTCCTTATCGTTCCATTTCATATTAGCAATCCAGTTGACCGTACCGGACGTGGCACATATCAAGTCCAAGCTGCCCGAATAGACACCAACTTGAACAGTTGTGCTGTTCAGCAGCTCCTCAACTATTGTAATAAAATAAATCAATTACATATGTACATTTACATATGTATGTACATGTATGCATATTCATACTTTCTACATGCATGTATAAAGACCTACCAATATGAACAGCTGGTTTCATAAAGTCGCCCCCAAGCTTGCTGAAAGTTGTGTCCTGATTCACGCTCCACTTTATGGTTAAGTTCAGTGCTTTGGCTACGGGTCCCCGCATCAGATCCTCTAGCAGTTTACGTCGATCCTCATCAATATCAAAATTCACCAAGGTGTTATACATGCGCTCTATAAATACAGCTTTAGAAACAGTTTCTTCAGTTGGAAAGCCGTAGCTCACCTTCAGGATTCATTTCTGCCAACAGCCTCAGATATTTATCACCGCGTGTGGGCTTCTCCACATTGTAGAAATCCACGCCCTTCGATTCACGTAGCACCACCGATTGCGTGAGGCTCCATTGCAGTGAGGCCTGTGTCCACTTTTTCTCATCAACTAGTTTCTTGGCTTCCAAGGCTGCGGCTTCGATCTTATCATGGCCATCCTGATCGACAATGCCCAACTGAAGCAGATAAGGCGCCCAGGAAAGCATAGAGTCAATGGGGGATGTCCAGGGATCACCCAAACCTACGGACTGTAAGTTGCTCTCGATCTCACCTCGTTGTATAGCATAGTACAGCTCCAAAGCAAACTCTGGTGCCATTTTGCCTCCATAGCTCTCACAGAAAATATGCAAAGGCGTTTTCTTAAACTCCGGATGCAGCGCATAGAAACCCTTCATGAACTCCACAAGATCCAGGGCGATTTGCTTGTTGGTGGTGGTGTAATAAGAAGAGCCATCCACATAACTGAAGCCAGTGCCCACGGGACTGTCAATGAATAGAACATTCATATCTTTGACCCAGGTCCATTCGCGATAGCTGCCATCTAGCTGTAAGGGTCCCAGCTCATCGAAGTTGCCAAAGCCCGTGGATGAAGCACCTGGACCACCTTGCAACCAAATGGTCAAGGGCCGATCGGTATAGTTGGTGACATTGGCTGTGGTGTAGTAGAGCCAGTAGAACATGTGGGCGCCAGGACGTACATCCACATAGCCCCAATCCTGTTCGCCTGACCCATACCCCGCTCGGGCTATAAAGAGAATTTATTGGCTATTTTTTGTAGCTCTCGATTGGCATATAAAGTGGACTTGGATGTCTTCCAAATCGAGGTCTCGCTGTTACAGATCCACTTACCGTTGACGGCCCCAGAGTTGAAGAGTGCTAGAAGCACAGTAAAGCTGATCAAAAGTCCACTCATTTTGCACTACTTGCGACCGAACAGCTCGGACTGTGTCGACCGTCTGATCCTAGGCAAATCCACACACAACAAAGGTAAGCATATTCCAACTCAATGGCGTGTGGACAAAGTATTAAAAATAAAGAAATATCACCATACATAGTGATCGTAATTACAGATTTGTCCTCAGGTCTTTACGAGTGATGAGCTAAGCGTGGACATTTATTATTATTGAAGCCAATAAGTTAGTTACTTAATGCAAACTCGCGTTTGTCTCTTATCGGTGTCGTGCTTTAATGAGTCTTTCAGTTTGCAATTAACTTTATTTGCTGCTATCGTAGAACATACATGACTTCTAACTCTATCCAAAGCCTGTGAATTCACGCAGGATGTGGCTCATGGCGGCGGGATTGTCAGCGGGCACCATATGACCGGAACGATTTACCCAGAACATGGTAAAATTTCCAGCTGTTTTCTGGTATCCTTCCAGCACTCGATCCACCGTGATGCCGAGGCGAGGACTGCTCAAATATTTGGTCTTATCGTTCCATTTCATACTGTCAATCCAGTTGACAGCACCGGGCGTGGCACATATCAAGTCCAAGCCACCCGAAAAGACACCAACTTGAACAGTTGTGCTGTTCAGCAGCTCCTCAACTGTGCAAACACAATATGAAATTATATATACTTTCAATATATTTATGTATATATGTACCAAGACCTACCAATATGAACAGCTGGCTTCATAAAGTCTCCCCTAAGCTTGCTGAAAGTTGTCCCACTTTGCGCGCCCCACTTGATGGTTAAGTTAAGTGCTTTGGTTACGGGTCCCCGCATCAGATCCTCTAGCAGTTTATCTCGATCCTCGTCAATATCAAAATGCACCAAGATGCGATACATGCGCTCTATAAATACAGCTTTAGAAACAGTTTCCTCAGTTGGAAAGTCGTACCTTACCTTCAGGATTCATTTCTGCCAACAGTCTCAGATATTTATCACCGCGTGTGGGAGTCTCCACGTTGTAGAAATCCACGCCCTTCGATTCACGCATTACCACCGATTGCGTGGAGCTCCATTGAAGTGTGGCCTGTGTCCACTTCTCACCATCAACCAGGTTCTTGGTCTTCAAAGCTGCGGCTTCGATCTTATCATGGCCATCCTGATCGACAATGCCCAACTGGAGCAGATAAGGTGCCCAGGAAAGCACAGAGTCAATGGGAGATGTCCAGGGATCACCCAGGGCGACGGACTGGAAGTTGCTCTCGATCTCACCTCGTTGTATAGCATAGTACAGCTCCAAAGCAAACTCTGGTGCCATTTTGCCTCCATAGCTCTCACAGAAAATATGCAAAGGCGTTTTCTTAAACTCCGGATGCAGCGCATAGAAACCCTTCATGAACTCCACAAGATCCAGGGCGATTTGCTTGTTGGTGGTGGTGTAATAAGAAGAGCCATCCACGTAACTGAAGCCAGTGCCCACGGGATTGTCAATGAATATAACATTCATATCCTTCACCCAAGTCCATTCGCGATAGCTGCCATTTAGCTGCAAGGGTCCCAGTTCCTCGAAGTTGCCATAGCCCGTGGATGAAGCACCTGGACCGCCTTGCAACCAAATAGCCAAGGGACGATCTGCATACTTGGTGACATTGGCTGTGGTGTAGTAGAGCCAGTAGAACATGTGGGCGCCCTCGCGAACATCCACAAAGCCCCAATCCTGTTCGCCTGGCCCATAGCCCACGCGGGCTGTAAAGAGAATTTATTGGAATTAAATAAGTAAGCAGTAAAAATAATTAAGAATCTAATCACTCTACGTTTTTTAATTAAATAGAGTTACATCTGCTTAAGTTTTCTTTATATATATTGATAGCAGCTGGAATGATAAGATAACTATCTGTTTGATTGAGGATCTCAATTTGTTCATTTATGGCAACTAATCACGCAGTTTATTCTGATTGCGTATTTCTACATAATCTACTCGAGTAGATGTTCGATATTTATATGCAAAATTCACTCGAATCCACTTCAAACACTTGCTTCAATAGTTTACTTCTATCTTACTTCGTATTCCTAACACCCAATATGCATATAAAGTGTTCTTTAAACGCGTAAACACAGTTGGATGCCTGCCAAATTGAGGTCGCACTGTTACAGTTCCACTTACCGTTGACGGCCCCAGAGTTGAAGAGTGCTAGAAGCACAGTAAAGCTGATTAAGAGTCCACTCATTTTGCACCACTTGCGACCGAACAGCTCGGACTGTGTCGACCGTCTGATCGTAGGTGAATCCACACACAACACAGGTAAGCATATTCCAACTCTTTTGCTTGAGTGACGTGTGGGCAAGAGAAGCATATCAGATCGTAGTTGCGGATATGTGCAGATATGTCTCTAGGCCTTCACGAGTGATGAGTTAAGCGTGGACATTTATTTATTTATGGCTGATATTTTCTAAAGTGCTTACCTTATCACTTGCATTCATAAATTCAGCTGAAGCCAATAAGTTAGTTACTTAATGCACAGTTGCGTTTGCGTTTCTCTCTTATCGGAGTCTTGCTTTAATGGGGCTTTCAGTTTTCAATTAACTTTATTTGCTGACTCTCTACATGACTTCTAACTCTATCCGAAACCTGTGAACTCGCGCAGGACATGGCCCATGGCGGCGGGATTGTCGGCAGGCGCCATATGTCCAGATCTGTTTATCCAATACATGGTAAAGTTTCCACCCGACTTCTGATAGCCCTCCAAAATACGATCCACACTGATTGCAACACGTGGAGCAGCCAGATACTCATCTCTTCTGGTCCAGTTCAGCTTGTCTATCCAGTTAACTGTGCCAGGCGTGGCACAGATCAGATCCAGGCCGCCCGAGAACACGCCCACTTTCAAAGGAGTGTTGTCCAGCAGCTCATCAACTGTACATGGAATATATGAAGAGTTATGTAAGTTATTTTTTCCTATTAGAAGTAGCTATTGCTTACCAATGTGTATAACGGGCTTCATGAAGTCAGTTTTATGAATGTCAAAAGTCGCGCTACTCTGTGAGCCCCATTTAACATTGGAGGGTATGCCTAGTGTTTCAGCTACAGGTCCGCGCATAAGATTCTGCAGCAGCTCATCACGATCTTCGTCGATGTCGTACTTCACAATGGTGCGATACATGCGCTCTGTAAACAGCCATGCATTGCAGTCAACTTTACTTAAACATATTTTCGTTACTCACCTGCGGGGGTCTGCAACATCTGGCGTTGATAGCGATCACCCCGCGTCTGCTTGAGCACATTATAGAAATCAACGCCTTTTGAGGCTTTCATTACCTCCCATTGAGTGTTGCTCCACTGTGCAGTCGATTGTATCCAACGCTCGTTGGCCACCAAGTCGGCTGTAAAATTGGCCGCCTCCATGATGGCATTATAGCCATCATGATCCACGATGCCCATTTCGAGCAAAAATGGACCCCAGGCCAGCACCGAGTCAATAGGCGATGTCCAAGGATCTCCTAGAGCCACAGACATCAAATTACTTTTAATCTCTCCTCGTTGTTTTGCATAGTAAAGCCCTAACGCAAACTCTGGAGCCATTTTTCCGCCGTAGCTTTCGCAGAAGATATGCAAGGGAACGGTTTCAAACTCTGGATGCAGGGCATAGAAACCCTTCATTAGCTCAACCAGATCCAAAGCAATTTCTTTATTCGTAGCCGTATAATAAGCCGTGTTATCCACATAACTGAAGCCACTGCCCACAGGATTGTCAATGAATAGCACATTCATATCCTTTACCCATGTCCACTCTCGATAGTCGCCATATAAGTCAACCGGACCCAGCTCCTCGAAGTTGCCATAGCCCGTGGATGATGCACCTGGACCACCTTGCAACCAAATGGCCAAGGGCCGATCGGTATAGTTGGTGACATTGGCTGTGGTGTAGTAGAGCCAGTAGAACATATGGGCGCCAGGACGTACATCCACATAGCCCCAGTTCTGGTCACCTGGTCCATAGCCGGGCTTACCTAATATATTCGATATTGTCAGTTAAAATTAGTATTTTGCCTTTTAAAACTTACCAAGTGCCAGAGTTGCGTAGCATAGCAAAAATATTGCCAACATAGGAATTGCAGACGCCATCGTCCGTTACAGCCAGCAGCTCGCGACGCTTTGACGATCGATAGAGCGTTGATGTCCATTATAATGGAATGGCTTATCAGGAATGTCAATACCAGTCAATCTTGATAAGCGTTTTTAGTAGTGCAATTTAAAGCGCGCTACTGTAATCGATTTATCAGCATAACTTATCAAACCTAATAGCAATTTATGAATAGACATAGAACTAGCAAGCTTATAAATAATCGACCAACCTAATAACAGAAGTGAGAAATGTGGAAAAGATGCTTAAAGATTAAGTCCAATCAGAAGCTAGTCCCTTAAGAAACTGTCCGTAATGCAACTTTAAACTGTGTTATCGATAACGGCAACATTAAACCGGCGAAATAAATCGTAGTGGCAGCACTGGTGAAACAGCTGTTGGTGCTTTGTGTTGTTATATTTCTTTGTGTCTGGTGGCAGGTGTGGGTGGGCATTAATTAAATTATATTTTACAATTCATCAACGACATGGCATCGGTGCGTATACCAAAGCAAAAGGTCATACTTTGTGGTGATTATGGCGTAGGGAAGAGCTCCTTATTCAGACGCTTCACCAATAATACATTTATCACTGAGACGGACCGCAAGTCGACTCTGGGACTAGATCACATTGACCGCGAATACAATGTGGGCGAAAAACAAATTAAGGTGCGTTTTGTAGTTGTGTATTGTTATAGCGAAATACTGATTTCATTAATATCTGGGCAGCTGCAATTGTGGGACACTGGAGGCATGGAGCGTGTGGCGTCTGTAACCTCATCCTATTACAA
The DNA here is from genome assembly GCA_035045965.1 of Drosophila aldrichi. NCBI lineage: Eukaryota > Metazoa > Arthropoda > Insecta > Diptera > Drosophilidae > Drosophila > Drosophila aldrichi. The sequence continues at coordinate 6,199,245 of JAWNOM010000501.1, read as the reverse complement.
ATTTGCAGAGGGTGCTATTCTGGTCTTTGCCTTGGACAACGCGGCGTCGTTTCATTCGTTGTCTCAGCACTTGCTAGATATAGTCACATATGCGGAGAATGCCAAAATCTTTATATGCGGCAATAAGTGCGATCTGGAAGGCCGTGAGCCAGAGGTAAGCGATGAGGAAGTCGAAGCCTTTTGTGAGCAGTGTCACAGCCTGATTAGTGCAACCTACAAGACATCCTGTCGCACGGGCAAGGGTATTGAGGAAATGTTCCAGGATATCTCACGTCAGCTGGTGCAAGCCAACCGTTCCAAAATGGAGCTTCAGGCACTCGAACGACAAAGTTTTCAAGTGGACAAAACAAACCAGGCAGAGATTAACGAAGATGCCTCCTCTTGCAGCTGCTAGCAGTTGGGAAACATTGAGTTCGGCTAATTCGTTGGGGCTTAACGCTGAACTCAATGCATTTTGAATAATTTATTTAATTTATTAATGCCAAACGCTTGGTTAGTTTTATTATTATTTGTAAATATTCACTGCGAATTTACTGCTAAAACGTCCTAAAATTATATATTTATATAAATTCAATATGATATATTATTTATATGCGCCCAGACACAAAAGCCAACAATTTATTCTTTAAATACAATTAACATTCATATGTGCATGAACAAGGGGCATAAGTCATAGTAAATTAAGCTTTGTAGTTTAGTGTTTAAAGTTTCTTCAATATACATAACTAACTCACACTTGAAACTAATAATAAATAAACAATTAACTCAACAAGGAATGCCCTAATGTTTTTTATAGCCGCAAAACTATGATGTGGCCGCTGTGGAGCTGGGTGCAAATGTTAAATAGAGGCTCACTCCCACAGCAACCACGAAGCAAATACCAACGCCATAGAGGACGACCTTTTCACGCAGTGCGCGCAGCATCATTGAATTAAGGGTGCGGGAGGCGCGTCCTAAATCAGCATTCGTTTCCCTTAGACGAGCGCGTGCGCCCTGCAACGTCTCACGCTGATGATGTAAATCTACCAAGATTACGGAAAAGTATGACAAAGCACTTATATGAAAGCTAATACAAATATAAATACCATTGAGAACTTGTGCGCCAAGTGCTTCCGTTTCAATGGCTACGCGATATCCCTCAGTTAGTCGATTGCCAGTGCGTTCAATGCGTTCGGAGTTTTCGAGCAATCGCTGGCGCTGATCATTGCTGATGCCTACATCCTCGTAGTAGTCACCGCCGCCAGCTAAATCGAGGGTCGTAAAACTGTTTGCCTGCGATCTTAACCGGTCTTTCGTTTGTTTGTACTCCCCTTGCAGGCGCTTCAGCTCCGCCTGGGCCACCTGGATTTTATTATTGAAGGTGCTGCGCTGCAATGGATTCAGCTCGCGCACCTCTAGGCCCATTTGCTCGAGCAGCTCTTGTGCTTCGGACAAGCTGGCATCGATTTTAGTGCACAGTTCATTGCGTTCGGCTACAAATGGGGAGTTTATTAAACTGCTCGTAAAAATATGTTTGGGTTGCACTCACTTGCGTTCTGCTGCAGACGACCAATATGTGCTGTTATTTCGGCGATTAGCGCTGCGTATTGCTGTTCATATTGCTCAAGAAGCGACATTTGTGTTTTATTTAAATTGCTCTTAGTTGTTTGTCAATTTGTAAAAATCTGCTTAAATATTTGCTCCTTCTGTTTTGTTTATCATTTCAGTCACTAAATGCCATTCACAACGAACACAGTAAGTAGTGCTGTAAAGTGCAAAAATTGGCGTTGCCACCCTGCTGCAATCGGACTTCAGTCTGTTTAAATAAAAGTACGTTTTTCTTAAATAAATTAATAGTTTTTATTTTAATCTCATCGAACAGAATTCGCTCGCCACAATTTCTGTTTTCTGCAATATGAATTACTTAAACCAAATTGTATTGAAAGACAAATTAATAATACTACGACATTAATTAACTACTTTATGAATATGTCTGTACATTGTTCATCACATTTCTGTATTTTCTTGTATTTATGTTTATTTTGAGCAGTTTAACCCTCTATTAGCGTGGCCTTGTCACCCTTGCGCAGCACCAGCTCCAGCTGCGACAGCAGCCCAATGGCACGGAAGTTCTCCTTGACAAGCACGAAATCCTCTAGAGGCTTTAGGTACTCCAATGCTTGAGTATAGCTATCCAGTTCCTTGAACACATTTGTCAAGCAGCTTGAGTCCGGCTCCGGCGAGTTGTGACCATTTGTTTGACTGCCGGCACTTCCGCCCAGCTTCTTTGGCGAGGCTGGGGCGGATACAGTTGCGGGTGGACTGCTGCCTTTGATTGAACGCACAGGTGTCGACTTTCCACTGTGGCAGTCAGTCAGAGTCTTAGGGGCATTCTCCTTGCTGCTGGCGCTGTCACGTCCGCTGTTATTGTTCTGCTCCTTGGGACTGGGAGTGTGCTTGTCCAGCTGTGTGGTGGCTGTGGATTCGGCCAGAGGCAGTGACAATGGCGATCCACGTGCAGCAGCCGAATCATTGATCTCTTGTACTTCATCATCGGCTGGGGACTCTAATTTGGGGCGCTTGGCCAGCTGAACTGGCTGGAAGGGACTGACACGCTGCTGCGACTGATTTGGAGGCAATTGTGGCTGGAAGGGCTCGCGCGGCGGATGCGCTGCGCCTGGTGGAGGCACCACATGTGGCGGTGGAAATTGTGCCTGCAACTGTTGCTGCTGCATTTGCTGTTGCAGCTGCTGCTGATGGCGCTCAAAGTAGTAGTCATTAAAGCTGAAGCCGGGATGTGGATGTGGATGACCGTGTGGATGGCCGGGGAAGGGCGGCCAGGCTTGATTCAGTTGCGGCTGCTGATGATGTTGCTGTTGCTGCTGGAGGTGCTGCTGTTGCAGTGCATAATGCTGCTGTTGCTGCTGCTCCTGATAGGTTTGCTCCTTGTTGTCCATGCTATCCTCGTCCTCTTCATATTCGCCGTACTGTTGCATGTAGTTCATATACTGCTCCGGCATCTCTTCCAGCTTGGCAACACGCTCTGCACTGGCCGGCGGAAACAAATGCTGCAAATCCTGCACAATATCCGGTATCCATAGCGATGTGCCCATCGGCTTTAGCTGATTGGTAGCCAGCTTCTGGGCAAAGCCCTGCAAATGTGTCTCGCGGAAACGATTCAGCCAACGATTGTCCGCTATGAACGATGTGCTGCCAATCACCTGGCGCGCATTCTCCGCTTTGTCCTTGATCATGCCATGGGTTATGCTGCCTCTCAGCTGCGGATTAATATTGGCCCGCACCAGCCACTCATAGACGACGGCATTGATGTAGGCGCATTTGCGACTGCGCTCGATCTCTTCCACCATGGCCTGCTGCTCCACGGCCTCCAAATTCGAGGGCACCTCTAAGCGCAAAGTGGGCAAAGCATTCGACTGCAGTCGTCGCCCGCCTAGCACACTGGGATCAAAGTGCAATGCGCACACAACTGGCTTCTTGAATGGAATGATGCGCCGCAATGAGGCATGGCACGCCTCCTTCCACAGCTTGTGAAAGGGATTGTCGGGCCGTGGAAAGGCAAAGAACTGCATGTTTGGGTGCTGCCGCGAATTCGACAAGCATCCAATGATGCAGCAACGCCGTATAGTCGGCATAGCAACTGGTATACTGTTTACGCCCCGAATTGTTAATGAATTTTGTTGGCGTTGCAAATAAATGCCCGCCAATACGAATCAGAACATAAAATATAAACAATTAACTGCAAAGAGAAGAAAAATTTAATATTATTATTTGAATTAAAATAATATATGTATGTAATTGTAATTCACAAATGTACAACTCCTGATTTCTGTCTTCCTTTCTTAATTTATTAATTTCTTTCTATTCTATTCTGTCATTCGTTTTGCTTTGAATTTCGCCGCGTTTCAAACGAACAGGATGGCAACGCTGCCAGCTGGAGATACAGTTAGCCTGTCGGTTTGGAAGGGCGCTACGTTAATTATTTGAAATATTAGTTTCAGTGAATATTCCTTTTTCATTGTTTGCACATTAAGGCACATTTTAGCCCACCCTCTAATGTTAAGATATAACATAGAAATATATGACGGTTAAGCAGCTTCAAATCGCAAAAAGTGCAATCAACTTTAAGCTTAGAAATTGCCAGGCAACCCTTCAGAAAGTTAAAAAAAAAGAAAAACAATTTCAAAGAAAGTTCAATAAAAGTTTTTGTGCTTAATCAACATCAAAAACTAAGAAACTTTTGTTGCAGCCAAACTACTTTAAGCCATGCCCTAGGGAGAAGTACTTTACTCGGGGAAAAGACAAACTCTTAGTATGTAGTATGTACTGAAATGGTAAAATAAAAATTGATTTCGACTTCTTGTGAAATATGAATCAATACTATTTACATAGAAGGACAAAAACTACCACGAAATTATATTGAAATCTATGAACAAACCAGATTTTTCAGGGGTTCAACACATGACGCATTATATTTATATATGTATGTATGTACATACAAACATATGTATATGTATATAAATATAATACATTTGTATTTATAATAGCTTCGACCTCGGATTTTTGGAAAAATACCATCTGCACGCACACATACACGCACAATAGAGATACGTACCCTCACACACAGAAACACAAGCGAACATGCCTGGGTTTGAATGCGTTTAGTTATGTAGGTACTTCAGAAAGTTTGAATATATATAAGAGCAGTACGACGAGCGTGATGCCCGCTATAAGTTACAGATACGAGCGCACCATGAAAAACATCTCTCTCACACGAACACGCACGCACATACACATGCTCACATAAGAGTGTTGATAAATTTGAACCGCTGCTGAGGCAACGATGCGTACGCCTTCAGAAATCGATACGTTTTCCAGTCCCAAGTCACAGCCCCCAAAACCAGAACCAGTCGTACGTCGAACGCTCCATTATGGGAGCACCCAAGCGCCCATACCCATATAGGCAGAGCTCACACACACACACACACACTAATGCACATACAGATACAAATACGAAGATAGCTGCTGCTGCTAGCTCTGCTCTGCTCGGCTCTAGCAACAGCAGCACTTGACTAAAGTGAACGACTTGGTCGAGCCTCCGCCTCCTTCTTCTCCACCTCCTCTTCCTTTTCAAGATTGAGGGTAATACTCTGCTGAGTCAGATACATTGCTGTCATGCCCCCTTTTGAATAAGCCACCTGCCTGAGTCAGAGGAGCCGGTATTTTCGATTACTAAGATGACTTAATACATAAAGCAATGTTCGTGCTCGGATGAAGATTTACTATTTTGAAACCGTTCTCCGCTCTTCGTTCTCCCCTCTGCCGTTCTCAGCTCAGCACAAGTTGTTGCTCGGGTTGGATTTACGGAATTGGGTTTTATCTTTCAGTTCAACTGCTGGTAGCATAGCAGTCAGCTAGCTTAGGGGTTGTTCACTGTCGCAGCTGTTGTTGGCGGAAACTTTTTGTGTGCCGGAAACTTAGTTGGCAAGCAAAAGTTTCATAGCCCAAAAAACCCTTCCACTGAGCATCTTCAAGATATTTCTACACAGCCCGTCGCGCACCTTGACACAAAACGAATAAAACGATTCGGTCTTCGTCTATGCTTCGTATACCAAAAACAAACAAACACACACACGCACACAAAGACAGTCGGAGACATACATACGCACACACACACACACACACACACTCATGTATATATACTTGTAGTCGAGTGCACTACACCATCAATTCCAATTCAAATCTCCCCTGACTGACTTGCTTTATAAATGGTTTTATATTTCCTTTTATGTCGTCGCTGAGCTATATACACTGCTCGAGCGTTCGAGCTGTGGCTGTGGATGTTTTTCTGCTATACGAATACATATTGCTCTGCCCCTGCTGCTCTGCCTTTGCCTTAGCTCGGCTCTGCTTTAGCTGAGCTCAGTTCAGTTCAGTTCAGCTCATCTCATCTCTCTGCTTCCTCTGCCGCTGCCTCTCGCTCTCCCTCTGCTGCTGCTGATGTTGATGCTGGCTGCCCTGCTCGCCTTTCTTTCCCTTATATCGATTGGCACTTTATCTTAATCGCCTTGAGACATCGTCCCTGTTCCGCGCCCTAAATCCTCCTCCTCACACACCCTGAATAATGGTTGCCTACAACTGGCTAAGGTTGTCGGCTTTAGCTGTAAGGCTGCTTTGGGGATTCGTGAAATTTCGTGCATCGTCATCATTATCATCATTATTATCTTCGTTTTCGTCTTCGTCGTCGTCGTCGTCGTTGTCGTTGTCGTGCTACGTCTACAGTTCTCCCGTCGAGCGCCCTTTTGTTGGTACGTATCTTTTGTATCTCGATATCTGTCTATCTTTGTATAACCCAGCTATTGCTTGTATATATTCCGTCAGGCGCTTTACCTACTGCCCGTTCTTGCCTTTTATGCTTCAAATATTCGTAGCATTAACATTCCAATTCCAAATTCAGTTTCAGATTTCCGAATCTGTGTGTATATTTACTATGTGTGTTTGTGTGCATATTTTTTGTTGTTGTTCTTGTTTTCATATCTTTTCATTTTGTCAGGTAATTTGTTCTTTTTAGATTGATTTTCGTCATGCTTAGGTAGATGTACAAACATACGAATATATATGTATGTATGTATGTATGTAGAGCTATTTATGTCGTATGAGTTAGTCGTGATAGTTCAAGGTGACTTCGATTTGACCTCTTATATATCGCGCTGCATGCATATACACATACTATAAGTAGCAGAGGATATATGTATGTACATACATTAAAAATTAAAATAAATGTATTATATCAAATGGTTTCCTTTTAATAGCCGATGTAATATGTTAATCAACTACAGAAGTGATTTATTTTTATGACCGTAATTAGAGTTTATTTATATGTATCCATAAAGTTCTTTTGTATAATTCGAATTGAGCTCTACTATACATAAATGAGCTATATACTTGTATCCATAATTCTCATTTGTATAATTCAGTTTATGTTATTTGCGCTTCAGTTTCCAATTGCACATGCACTCACAACTCAAACTAGATGCTTATCAGCTGCTGGTAGTCCAGTGTCAATGTCCTGTTATCAGTGCTACGGTATTTTCTCACACAACCCCGAAAAGCCAGCATGCCAACACGGAAACAGGCGCGAAAACCGAAAGCGTGATAAAAACATAAAAAACAAAAACCAAAACAGAAAGAAAAAAAACTGTAGCAAAAATGAAAACAAAAACAAACCAAAACAATCAACGGCCCAAAGACCAAAACACTTTCGCAGTCGACGTCGCTGCCGCCGCGCAGTCTAACTGTATGCAAACAAAAACAAACGCGACCCGCAAACATTTTTAAATAGCGGGACAGGCGGGCAAACACTTGCTGCTGCCGCAGCTGGCAGATGACGCCGCGTGTGGCATGCAAATGCCGACGTCGACGTCGATATGACGATGCCGCTGGCAGCGACGTTAGCGGCGCCGCGCTGCGCCGCTTTTTTAATTGCACACAAACAGAATAACAACAACAACAACAACAAGAGCAAGAGCAACGGGAGCACGGAAACAATGACAACAGAGCAGCCGTAGCAGCGGCTGGGCAAAGGCAGAATCTCAAGACCCCGTTTGTTTACATCGCCACACACACGCACACACACACACGTGCATAAACACACACACACACACATTCGCACAGTGGTACTCACTTAAGGAGCGTGAGCCGTGTCGAGCACAAACATTCGTTTCTTGAATGAAACTTTGCACGATTTTCGATGCCGTTTATAGTCTTATATATTCGTATCTAAATATGTGTATATTTATTTATGTATGTCCATATACATATATAATAATCGGTCTGTAGCCAAGCCAAAAATCAAATCAAATCAAATCGTATCGTATCGTATCGTATCGAATCGAAATAACGCGCCTGGCTAACAAGAAGCGCGTTTGGCCGCGCTGTGAGAACCGCTTCGGACGAACGTTCAGCACAAAGTGAAATATACGAAACTAGCGACAACATCGCCAAGCGACTCGACGACCGACCCGACCGACTCGTTTTTCCCATCTATAGGAAATATTTAATCCCAAACAAGCCAGGCCAAACCAAACCAAAACCAACCGAGCAAGCAGCCAGCCAGCAGCGATGGGCTAAGCATTGGGAAGGGCAGGGCAAGGCATGACAGCGATGGGCAGCGCAGGGTGAGGGGCAAGGCAGTCGGCAAGGACGGGCAGAATATCTTGCGAAGCCGACGTCGCAGTCAGCGTCGGGCGTGCAGTGCAAATACGCAGCAGCAGAGGCAAACTGTTTGCCTGTCTGTCTGCTCGTCTGTCTCTTCGTCTGTTCGTTTGTCATTCAGTCAGTTCGTCGGCTCGCCCGTTCGTCAGTTCGTCAGCCGGCAATGGTGAAAACCCGAAGTTCATCCGATGTTTGGGGTGCTTTTGGCTCTGCTCTGTTGGGCCCTTTGGTGGTACGCTAAGACTTTTTATTTAGGTGGTTTGAGGGGGACTGGAGCGGTTGTTGTGGTTGCGACTGGGGGCTGGGGGCTGACGGCTGCTGCTGCTAGTCTCGGTTAGTCGTGCTACCCGGGTTCGGGACTTCATGTACGTCGTCTACAGCGAACACTGATGGGATTTTGAAGGTGCCGAGACGTAAAGCCCGCCCGTCGAGTAAATTTCTCTATTTTAATGATATAGGGTGTGTTCGTCTATCTATATGTATATACACATACATATTATGTATATTCATATATGTATGTAGGTGTGTATATTTCCATTTATTATATTATATATGTATGTATGTGCTCGTTATATGTATATATCGTAAATACGTTTTATGTGTGATATAATTTTTATAGACATCATTCGACATTTAGAGTATTATTCAAGCATTTTCCTCTGAAGCACTTTAAGCAGTGGCAACATTTAGCGTTCTTGGATTTATTTGCCTCGTATCTATCCAATATTTTTTCAATCCACCGATCTCAATTAACTCGAGTCGAGTGCGCGTGATCCACACATGGAAAACTACCTTTGATTAGTGCTATAAAATTCTATTAAATACTATAAGAAACTGCTCTCTGGCTTAACAATTTTGCATAATATCGCAGCCAACTGAACAGATTTCATATAATTAGCACATCTTTTTGGTCCAGCCGAATGGCAAATATAGTGCGAGAAATAATATTCGTTTATATGTACATATATCTATATAGATATATGTATATATAATTTTTCTTTTTTTTGGTTCGGCATCAAGCCAAATTAAACAAGTTTCCGTCTGATACGATAGCGAGTACTTCGTATTCGTATGCTACCCACATTATGCGTCTTCAATCAATCGTCAGCCAAAAGATACATTTGTATCTGTATCTGTATCTGTAGCTGCTGCTTCGGTTCCCAGGTCATTATATTTTATACATATCCGTTAACGAAATGCCAAAGCAACTTCAATACGAGCTCTACATATATTTATATATGTATATATATATATATTTATATAAACAGAAAAATCCATTCTACGCCAACATCTTTTCCAATACACAACTCACACACACACGCACGCAAGCACACGCATATAAACACTTATAACAAGCTCGTGCATACATGGAGCTATCTAAAAGATGCTGAGAAGTTGATACCACTGCGACGTGTGTATATCTGTAACTTGAAGTATTGCTCTGCTCAGCTCTGCTCTGCCCGGGCAGCAACAGCAGCAGAAGCTACAACAACAACAACAAATATATATACACTATAAACGTGTTGTAGTTAAACCCATTATCGTTGTTGGTTGTGGGTCGCCCAAAGCAATTTGATGGATTAGTTTTAATACGAGGAGTCGGAATAGTGAGAGAACAGTCGAAGTCGGACTCGAAGTGGAAATGTTGCTGGTTAATGCAGTTTGGGTTCGGTTCAGTTCGGTTCAATTGAATTGGATTGGATTACGACTCGTTATGGTGGTTGAAAAATCTATATGCACACATATATTTATATTTATATATATGTATATATTTATATATGCATAAGTATATAGCAATGCTAGGAAAATATTAGCAATTTTATGTGTGTGCATAAATGCGAGCTAAAAGTATTAGCAAAGGTAGCTAAACCACACGCAGTATCCGCCACACAGCATCCAGCAGCAACAGCGACAACAGCAGCAACAACAGCGGCAATGGGCGGGTGGGTGGTCCGGCGGTTCGGTGGTTCGAGTTACGCTTTAAGTTTCTAGAGTTGACGACGATGACTCGACATTAATATACATTATATTTTGTGCAGCTATCGACTGTCCGGCAAAAGTTTTCAAATGCTTTTTGGGGTTGTCCTTTGGAGCTAGAAGCTAGGAGCCAAGGGCCAGCGGTAGGGGGCAGGCTTTAAGGGAGCCGTAAGCCCTTTGGCAACCTTTCCCAAAAAACGAGCTATGGCAAACGAGCGAAGAAAATGACCTTTCCTTGTGCGTTTTGCACGAAAACCGAATGATTACGACTTGGATAAAACATACAGATGCAGAGCTAAATATATATGTATGTGTATATACATATATACATATATATATATATTACATTATATCTATATATATAGCTCCCACACTCTTTCTCCCTCCCACACACACACACACACAGTCCTTGACAAAAGCTCATCTATTATGACCTTTTTCTACAGAGCGGGGATTTAGCCATAGAATTTATTATGGTCATGTATTATATTGAACTGAAATGCCCGCATACCGCTAACCCAACCCACCGACCGCATCCACAAAACAACTTCTGAATGTCCTTAGTGCTCGTCCCTTTTCACAGATACGATATGCCACAGGGAGGCACAGACGTAGACGTAAACGTAGACATAGCCATAGCCATAGCCATAGCAACCAGATAGTATTTTTCCATTACCTTTTTTGATTAGGTCCGGGTCTGCGATGCCTCTGCTGCTGCTGCTACAACTGCGGATGCTGATGCCGCTGCTGCTATTGTAGCTGCCTCAGCTGAAGGTATCTCCGACTCCCGGCTCTCGACTCTCAACTCTCGTATCTCTACATCTCGTCCATTGTGTGCCCTATAATCTATATGCAGCTCACTCTCTATATATATATATTTGTGTGTATATAAATATATATATGTATGGGCGCGTATCTATTCTATTTGCAGTCTATAGGGACCTGAATTTTTCCTCGTAATTTCCTTTGTGCCATTCGCTTCTTCCTATGGTCGGTGCCAGTGGCCTCGTTGGCTGCCACTTCACAGTGCTGTCGGCGTCGACGCTGACGTCGCTGCCAGCGTCAGTTGGTAATCCCAATTCCCTCATCGCCTATGTATACGAGTTTATTGCCATTTCCATATCTGGGCTTTATATCTCTCGTGTTGTATTCTCTGCCCGCCATTCGATTCGATTGGCTTAACTGGAAAACTGGAACTGGAAAACTGAATAATAAAAAATAATAAAAAAACTGCACACGAAATGAAAGAAGTAAACGAAAAACTCAAAGAACGTGTCGTATATACGATCATTTAAAACCCGATCCAAAGATTATGAATGAATTATGCTGATCCTTTCAACTGTGTTTGTATATTAGACAAGGGTCATATACGACTGATATATGCTCTACTATTACCAACAGCTGTGAGATACGAGATGATCTATTACAATATTAAAAAAACATTACTAATTGATTTATTCTAATAACCAGGGACTTTTCTAGGCTGATGAATCAGAGTAGTGTTAATGATCTTGCAATGAATGTTCAATTTGCGGACATGAGATCACTTTTAATAGTTTGGCTATATTATATATAGTTGAAATCGAATGAGCGAAAAGAACTTAAAGCTAACAATTAATACATATAACTAAGAATTGCCAATCAATGAACATAAATCTATTAATATATGTAAATCAATAAAATAGTGTCTTTCTCTTTTCTAGAGTTTTCCCTGTATAGTTGAAAGCAACACAACTGTACTGCTTGAGAGTCACCTAACTCTAATAATACCTTTCGAAAAAGGTATGTGTGTATTGTATGCAGCATATATAAAAGTCGTTTGGCTTCCCTAAAACGTAGCTCACACCAAAATCGAACCCAAGTGAAATCCAATACATACAAATGCCCAAAGACCATTTGTATTTATAGCCAGCCCCTCCGAAAAAGAGAGTCAGAACAACTGAACAACTGAACTGACTGTCGCACCGACTGTCGTCTTTGTGAGCAAATTCCCCAGTCCCCAAGCTCCAATCCCCAATCCCCAATCCACAATTCGCATACACATCCTCTCGACATCTTTGTACAATAAAGATAGATTAGCATCTATCGAAAGCTGTGCCAGCAGAACGAACGAGCCACCGACCGAACGAATCCGAATGAATGCGGGTCGCTCGGGCGCATGACTGAAAGCTGAAAACTGAACTCTGAAAACTGAAAGCAGCAGCATCATCATCAGCAACAGCAGCAGCAGCAACAGCAACGGCAATAGCAGCAGCAGCAGCAACATCGTCATCAGCATTGATGGAGAATGGCATGGCTGTTAGCCCCGATGCCTCCCCTTAGAGTCTAAGCCAGTCGAGAACTGGCTGTGCTGGAGCTGATGCTCAAGTGCCATCATCGTCTGGCTCTGGGTCTCAATGATGCCTATGGAATTGAAGCAATGCCAACAACAACAACAGCATGTTATATATATGCATGCATATATAAGTATATATATTTGAGGAGCCCAAGAGGCTTACAACCCAAATACTTGAGCAGCGACAACCGGAGCAGCTGCCGTCGATGTCTGCCCATGTCGAGGCTACAGAGAATCTCAAACTCTAACTCAGTCAGACTCAGTCTCGGTCTTCGTCTCCGTCTCTGTGTCGGTGTCTGTGTCAGGCGAAGTCGAAGTTTTAGACTGAGACTCGTTTCCACTCACCACCAATTGGCAAAGCCATGCCTCCCTGCCTCTCATCTTTTTCCCATTCTGTATGTATCTCTCAGTATCTATATCTATAAAACTACGAGTACGACGCACGACTCTACTCGTATTCGTATTCGTATTCGTGTTCATAGAGTCTTGCACGATAACCTCGCTGCTCTACTCTGCTCTGCTCTGCTCTTACATATGGCAACGGGGTTCGACATTTCGGATTTACTGTTTTTGGCTTTATATACGAGAGAACTCGTTCATTTTTGGTATACAATGGCATCGATTATGGCTCGATTTCGAGTGCTGATATACTTTTCAGGCAAACGGACCCCGTCGTTTGGTTCACTTCGGTTCAGTTCAGTTCAGCTCAGTTGAGCCGAGAGCAGCGTCAAGAGATTTATGTTTATAGATGGGCTGCCTTTAAAAAGAATCGATATGATCTATACAAATACACACACGCACACACACGCTCTTACAGAAAGAGACAGTGAGTGTACCAAATAAGTATATAAATAGCAGCCGAGGCATATGTATATATACAATCAATTGAAAAGTCAATCAGATAGCAGAGCTGTTATGGAATGTCGGAGCTATGAGTCAGTACTATATATACGAAAAGTAAAAACCAGTCTACCTTTTTAAGTGATTTTTTGAACAATAATTGAATATGAATTTCTTGGGCAATAATTTTTGTGAATTTATTGGTTAAGTGTTTGAATAGCTAGCTCTTTTATCTATTTAAGATTTATGAATCATAGATTATATAATCAGAAATGATTTTAGTATAAAGCAGAGTAAATCTTTGGGGTATTTAGTAGATATTTGTGTGAGATGTGTATAGAAATAAACGAATAGTTAATATTTGTAAAATTCAATTGAATAGACATAAAATTCGGATTAAAATATGACTAATGGTATATTGAATATCGAATTAATGTGTATTGAAATTAGTTAAAGACTGAAATGCAAATATGAGTCAATTTGTTATATTATAAACGAAAACCAGTTAAGGTTTCCATGAAACTACTGTGTAATAATTTGTGCAGGAAATGCCATAATATCTATGAATCAAAGAGTATCATGCATGACTGTCATAGCTCTCGCTAGCTGATCATTATTCTGGAAATTGCCTTAGGTTACGCCCTATTTTAGTATCCACGCAATATAATCCTCAACAGCTGTGCCCACCCCTGAATACAGGTAGCTCTACCCTTCACATATGCTTTATATGTATGTATGTATATGAAGTTTTATGCCTTTAAGTCCCTTTCGTTTTGGCCAGCGGGGTTTTATGTCAGAACTTCGAACTGACTGGGGCTTCAATTTTTATTCCAAGCAGTAACCTGACTCGACTCCAGTTGTCGTTGTCGTTTTTGCATTGATGTTGCTTCTTCTGTTCCGCTTCGTATTCATCACCTTGCTTTCTCGACCTCTTGCTCCACCGCCTCCTCCCCTTACACCCAAGGTTCCTGCGCTGCACCTACAAGCAAACACTAGTGGGTTTTCTATAGCTACATTCTCTATACTCTTAACGTGTATAGTCGGAGCGTTGGTTGACGTCTGACGTCGGTTCGGAAATCCTTGAAATGAAAGTCCTGCTCACTGAGGAGGGTTGCAAGCAAAAGCGAAAAACGAAACTTTGGCTCAACGGAGTGCGATGAAGGCATCCTCTGTGCAATGCTCCCAGCTATATGGACGGTTGTGTAATCGTAGCTCCATCTATGTAAGCATAGCTGTATCTCTGTGTGTCTGTGTAAGTGTGTGTGTGAGTGACTGAGTGTGTCTGTCCCCCATCAGGCTGCTGGGCTATCGGACAGACACCCCCCAATGTCCGCTGCCTGCCGGGTTATTCTAGCCATCTGAAATTGATGTAGCACCTACAGCGCTTCGCTCCACGCACGTTCAATGCTCGCTCGCTTGTTCGCTCGTTCGCTCGCTCACCCGCCAAATCAACTTACCCAGCCAAGCCAAGTCCTGCGGCAGAGCTCGCCCAGCCCCCTAGCTGGCCCGCCCATCGCTACTGCAGGTCATTTTCTGCTCCCATCTACAAATGGCCAGGACGCGTAAAGTTTTACAGGATGAACGTAAAGTTTAAGCGCTGATTGTATGTTTCGTTCGTAAAGGGCCAAACGGTTTATGTAACCCGAGCAGCATGTGTGCATTGCACCTTGTTGAAAGAATGTGGCACGGGGCCACGTGATGAGACATTCGAGTAGCCATAATCTAGCTGGTCTATATAGTATATTCAATATACGAGTATGCACATATACTTAGATTTCCATGTGAATCCAATGACTTCCCTTATAAACACAAATTTATATGCAGGTATGTATATATGGGCTACCCATTCATCTAGAATGTTAGGTATAAGCCACACTTCACTGGTTTCGCATAGTTTGACCTTCGCTGAGCCAAAGTCATTAAAGAGGCCATTAATCAATCGAATATAGATGTTATATGACTTTTAATGGCAACCAGAAACCAGATTCGATGAGAATTAGAACGCAACTATAAAGCAAACTGCCAAAATACTATAAACCAGTTGTGAACCCAACCGGTTATAGCCCAAAATATAACTTTTCCTTTAACATTTAATGAATAATTTACGAGCACAGGCTTAGAAATATACGGCTAAGACTAATTTATTCAAATTAAAATATATCAAACTTCCCCTATCGAATGTCCCTAATTACTCAAAATATTAAATATTTTGTTTTCATAACAATAATAAAATTTTAATATACTTTTATTCTTAATGTTCCCCACATTTAGCGAGCAAAGCTCTTAATACATTGTGAATATACTCTTCATATATATACTATATATAGATCTGTTATACATAACTAAGACAGCATTCTCATTTTTTGGTTCAAATTTCAGTTAAAGTTCTCAAAACTCTATTTGTCATTCTGCACCTGTTGAGCTGCCCCCTCGAAGATCTTCTCGAGCTGACTGAGGAGGCCAATGGCACGATAGTTCTCCTCCAGCAGTGCGAATTCCTCGAGTGGCTTCAGCAGACGCAGTGCTTCCTTATAGTTAGTTACGCGCCGTGGCAATGGCTCCGTATCGGCGCTGTCTTCGGAAAAGTGACCCGGGCTGTGCGCACCGGGATTCAATGATTCAATCTTTTGTATCTTTAGAGGTAGACTAGGTATGGAATCTTGTGCAGCATGACGCTTGAGCTCAGTTCCCTCTGGCTCCTCCTCATCATCATCCTTGATCTCAATTAGTTCAGGCGGCTCATCAATGGCTATACAATCGTCGTCGTTCTCGTCTGCTGTATTTGATTCATTGGCTGGTGCCGCCGGCTTCGGGTCCACTGGTGGCGGTTGCACCAAGCGGGCTGACTCTGGCTCCTTGGGCGTCAGTGTGATGTTCCCCATCGATGGGTCGCGATGTTCGTGCCTGCCACAGTAGCTGACTATGTCACGCAGGTCCAGAGAGAGCGGCACTCGGCGCAGCATCATGCCGTAGTGCACGCCCTGAGAGAAGCTGAAGTTGTAGTGGCTCTTGAAGTGATTGAACCACGTGCGATCCGGAAAGAAGTTATCGATCTTGAGTATGTCGCGCAAATTGATCGCTACCTCGCGAAGATGATCCACATCGAGGCGTCCCTTGTTTTTATGGTGCAGCTGCGAGCGCGAAATGTACTCGAACAGCGCCTTCTCCAAAAAGTTAATTTTACGCTTGCGCCGCAGCTGCAGCTCATCCAATGTGGCTTGGTTCTGAGTAGATGTTTCAACCAGAGTCTTGGTGCGATACAAGGAGCGTATGTCCTTTGCCGTCCCACAGCTATCACGCTTTCGCGGTAACTGCATGGCCTCCGGCTCAGGTGGGGCTGGCACGCTCACCTGCACCGGCATTGCCGCTGGCTGCATGCCACTGGCCACAACATGAGCAGGAGCAGGCAAGTCAGGTAACTTGCAGTCCAAGGGCATATTCTTGCAACAATAGGACATTATATCACGCAGATCCAGCGAACGAGGTGGCTTCCGTGTCATGATAATCTGGCGATTTGAGAGTGTGATGTTGTAGGCTGCCTTGAAGTGATTGATCCAGGACTTTAATGGAAGGAACGAGGGAGAAAGTGAGATGAGGCGAATCAAATTCATATACCATCATTCCAGATCTCACCTTATTGGGCACAAAGTTCTCAAAGCCCATCAGAGTCTGAAAGTCTAGAGCCTTGGTGCGTATTAGCTCCTCGTTGATGTCCACATGCAGATAGAACTGGGCGCGTTGTATATACTCATATAGGCAATGGCCTAGAAAATTGATCTTTCGCCTGCGCAACTCCTCGAACTTGGTATTCGGTGGCTTCTTGTTGTTATGGCGCGTCGCTTCATAGAATTCCATTATGGGCTCCCGATTGATGACAATGCTCTTGATCTGCTCCCAGCTGCAGTTAAAGTTCTTGGCTAGCTTGCTGTACATGGGCATGATATCATATTGACGTATAACCTCCACACGCTCCTCTAGCGTCAATACGTTACGTATGCGCTGGGAGCCAGTTCCGAGTGAACTGGCATCGTCCTGAAAGCATAACGTTGCTATGTTAATGAAAGACTCAAAATGTTCTCACATTACTGCCTTTGTTTACGCTCGAAATTAGTTATAAAGTGAACCTTTCAATGTTTTTCCAGTTAAACCTGATCAGATAAATGTGTCTACTAGCTGCTCTAGTATGAAATTACCGCCTCACAATTTGTTGAACTGTTTTTTTTTGTTTTTTGTACTTACGTCAGACATTTGCTTCGTTCCGTACGCTCACGCACACAGCAACAGCTAACGGCAACTCTCATGCGCTCGCACTCTCACTCTCACGCTTCCGCTATCGTCCACGCTCTTGCGCTTTCTCTCGCTCTCAGTGTCTTGCTCTTTTCTAACGTAATCGAGCACACGTTGATATGGCAACGCCTGTACGAAATAAAAAAAAAACAATTCAATTTCGTTTATAGTTCAGTAATTGACGTGCTTATCCAATTGGTTTCAGATAAACCCTACGCTTACCTGCTACTATCGAAATCTGCAGCAGGTTTTTAGGCACACAGCAACCATCTGGTAAATAGCGTTCCGCTCGCAACGTGTGGAGCGTAGCAGCAATTTGTTGAAACTGACGAGGTTTGCAATCTCTCTGAGACGGCTGGAAAATCCGGTTTGGCGAGTTCTACAAACTTGCTTACGGAGAGTGAGAGAGCGCACTGCTCTGTTTTCACTCGCTCTCTTCTACTCGGTGTTGCTCTCTGATCATGAATGTGTGCCATACATGCACAGGTGCCTCCCTCTATGTGTGTGTGTGTGCCTTTGTTGCTATTTTTAGTGTGTGTAAGCAGAGCGAACACGAGCTGCGAATGGGGGTGACAGAGAGCGCGCAGGTCTGAATTTATTTAAACAAATGCATTTAACTTATTTGTTGTGTGCTTGCAAAAATTCAAGAAAGTGCGTATCGAGTTGATA
Source organism: Drosophila aldrichi (assembly GCA_035045965.1). Taxonomy (NCBI): domain Eukaryota; kingdom Metazoa; phylum Arthropoda; class Insecta; order Diptera; family Drosophilidae; genus Drosophila; species Drosophila aldrichi. Next base: position 6,180,926 of record JAWNOM010000501.1, on the reverse strand, counting down.
ATTGGTTTCCATTTTATATTTATGTTATCTGTTTAGCAGTTGTTATAAATGTAAGATGTGATATATGTTAGCTCTGCCAATTTTAGACAAACTTAGGGAGGACAGAAATCAATGATTTTGATATGCAGTAAAAAAGTATTAAGAATTTAAAAAATAAAATAACATGTTTTCAATGTAAGGGACGGGGAACTTCATTTATTTATTTTTTTTTTTTTCAGATTTTGATAACAATATAAAAATATGGTCCAGATTTTTCAGCAGACACATAAACTTAGCATACATATTTCATGATTTCATTGTAATATTCCCTTTCATTGACACCAATAATAAATTTATTAGTTTTGGCACATATCAAAATTAAAAAGTTAAAAAAAAAAAAAAAATGTATTCAGTTACATTTTATGCATAAGTACTTTAAGTTTTTTTTTTACCCAACATGAGGTAAAATTAAAAAAAAAAAATCATAGAATATACATTGTATATTGCTTATGCTAATATTTATAAGCCAAAAGCTTTAAGGAAAATATTGTTGTATGAAAAAATTAATGATTTAGTCGGGCCTATCAACTGGCTTCTTGTAGACGGGCCCTTTCTTGCGCATATATTGTTTGATGAAGTCGTAGGACTTGTGTTTAACCGATTCTGTGCAGGCCAACGGATTGCCGGTCATGTCACAGTAGCGCGTCTCCTTGGTGGTGATGTGGTGGCTCAGCTGCAAGAATATCGCATTAGACATAGTTTAGAATATTATAAATAATCACACTTACTCGCTTAATTAGGAACTTGTAATCTTCATCGCTTGTAATGCGGCCCAGCTGGCAATTCTCCTGACGATAGGGACGCAAAAACTCGGCCACATGGCCGCTAATCTCAAAGTGAAACTTCTCGCTGGCTTCACGTCCAGTTGTCAAACTACAGGGATTCGAAGAGGCTTTGAGTATAAAATAGTTCAAGGAATGAATAAGCATGCTTACCTCTTGCGCTTACTGTCCCGATGCTTCTTTTGGCTATCTGTCATAAGTAGCTTGCGCTTAGCGCTGGGCAACGACTCTGCTGCGTCTGTGGAGCTGGTGGATGATGGCGACGATGCACGCATTGGGCGACGACGACTTAGTGACTCCGGCAACTCCTTATCGCCATCAACTTTGGCGTCAAGCAGCGGCAGGCTGCAGGCGCCATCAGTGGCACCATCCTCATCGGAGGAGTATAAATACCCATGAATGGGTAATGCATCACTAGGCTCTCCAGGCGCTGGTTCAACACTATTTGTCTCGTTGCGTGTGCGTCGATAAATTTCCTTGCGTCGGCGTATCTTTTCTTTATTCTCCTTGTATTTGCGTGACTCCTGCTGGTTGTAGAGACGATCCTCCTCGCGACGTGGGCTTATCACGCGCACAGATACCAAGCGATTGCGTCGCGTCTCACGTCGTTCCCGTATCTTTACCTCAATGTACTGGGCCAGAGACTTGGCGCTCAAGTTGCCCACATAGTCGATGTCGATGTTAACCAAATCCGATGAGCTGGCTGCCTCATCCGGCACCAATTCTTCGTCTGGTGAATCCTCCACCAGCTGTTGCAAACGCTGTTCAGCGTTCGGTGGCTCCCACTGCGGAATGCGATCACGCAGATTATAATAGTAGATATCACCTTCGGGTGTCATGCTCCAGTGCCATGAGGGCGGCAACGGCTCTACGCCAGGCGGCAGCTTATACTCCACATCCTCCTCTTGTTCCGGTGATGGTGGCTCCGCAATATCGCCGCAACGCACTGGCGCTGGCACAGGAACATCCTCGCTGTTGAACCACTCATTGGTCTCCGTGTTCTGGTAAAATGGCAGCAGCTTTGGATCTGTGTTCAAATCAGCACCGAAGTATTCGCAGCGCAGCTCATGCTCACGCCAATCCTCGCTGCCCACACGCTTCTCTGCCTCATCTTGAGCCACCTGAAAAATGGAGAAGACTTTAAAATCTCTGCCTGTGCTCTTGTGGTTCTCTTACCTTTTTCTCGAAGAGCGATCGTCGCAGCTCTTTGGATATAGTTCGACGCGGATCGAACTCTGAACGTCTACGACTCTCAGACTTGCTGCCGCTGCTGCCCTCTGCGGAGCCTTGCCACTCCTTGGGCTGTGTGGTGATTGTGCAGATGGTATTATTGCCGCTCATTCTAGTTGGCGGCTTTGACTTCTCATAGCGGCTGCTGGTGTCGCGCCTAAATCGATCTTGTCTATAGCGATCGGTGCTTAGCACGGAAGAGGCGCTGTTACTATCCCCCAGAGCAGTGGCCAAGTGCTGCTGGCGATCTGCCTCACGCTCGTGCTCCTTCATCTGCTCGATGCGTTCTCGTTTGGGTATGCGAAAGATTTCGGGTAGTCCATTCCATTTTTGTAGCAACGCTGCGATGCGTTGACGCACCGATTCCTCCTCATCAGATTGTGATTCTGCTGCTGCCGCCTCTGCTGGCTGCGCCAACTGGTTGCCCCATAGCTCTACACTCTGATAGATGCGACTATCATTCAGCATCGTCCTGTTGGGTATGGGCAGAGATTCAAGTGACTCGAGCAGCGCAAGGCGCAGCTGCTTATCGCTGCCGCTTTCGCTGATCCATGCGTGCAGCAGGCGCAATCCGTGGTAGTCAAGGAAGAGACGACGACATGGCAGCTCGCCACGCGTTAGCACACCCAGCAACTGAAGTCGACTCTGCAGCAGTTTGGCACGCACCATGCAACGCGATAGGCGCAATGTGTCCAGCTGATTCTTGAGTCCGCTGCGACTGAGCAGCGTCAACTGCTCGAGCACATCTGGGTCCTCGAGCTGATCGAGTTTACGCGCTGCCGATTTCTCGCTTCCAACGCCGCCTGAAGGACGCAGCCAGCGGCCTGCTTTGTATTCACGATCCTTGGCCTTGGGCTGTTCTTTGCGCTGCTTACGTGCCGTTGGCAGCTTAAGTTGTTTTTTAGCTTTACTTCTGGATGTTTTGGTCTTTGCCTCCTGCTCTGGGCGTAGCTCCTCCACCAGTGACTCGGGCTCACTTTCGGTCTCCGTATCGAGCTGCTCGCCCTCATCAGACTCCGGCTCGTTGCCAATCCAGCCGCGACAATTGGCCGACTCGCAATAGCAGCGCTGCGCATCGCGTCCATAGCGTTGATACTGATAATCGAATGTAATTTCCTCGCCAGGCATGATGGTCTTCACACTAAAGAAGCCAATGCGCAGCTCTCCATTCACTGTCCACTTTTGTGTCTCCGCATTCGGGTCGCAGCTGTGATTGATGTAGCGCGAGATGTTGCCCTTCGTGGTCGCATCGATGATCGCCTCGCCACGCAGCGCCATGAAGTAGTAGTGGCGGTTGCGATCCTCCGAGTAGAGATGCTGGCGACGCTCGAACTCCTCGCTGTCGATCACCTCGCCCACGTACTCCATGATGAACTCCCCCGGCTGTATTTGCAGCTCGGCTGTGATACCGCAGCCCTTCTTCTCCGTGCGAAAGACACGACAGGGCCAGCCCTGATGCTGTTGGAAGCGCTTATTGGTGCAGCGGTCACCGTAGCTGCACAGCGGACCACACTCGATCATGAGCATGCGATTGATGCAGCCATCGCCGCAGCGTAGCCCTTGCCCCTCCTCGTCGCCGGTGACAAAGCAATCGCATTGCATTTCCGCGTTCTCCTTGCTCACCTGGCGTGCACAGCGATAGTAATTGTCACGCAAGACTTGGAATGTGTTTAGGCCCTCCTGGCGCAGGAACTGCTCATTGATGGCTTCAATGTGGGCAAGCTCGCTTAGCTGCTGCTCCATGCTAATGGTGGGGGCTTGGCTGCTGCTACCACGACCCAAACTCGCTTTGGCGCCTTGCGGCTTCTGCTTGATGCGATGCGAGCGGCGCACACCCGCTGACAGATCATCTGTGCTGCCAACCGGTGAAGGAGCTGGTGTGTTAACAGGAGTTTCCAAATTAGCCACACGCTCCGCTAACTCATCTTCAGTTGGCTCCTCTTGTGACTGCTGGTCTGGCTGCTGCTGTTCATCCTCCACTTTGTAGTCGCGCTCGAGCAACTTGACGCCATCCTCTATGAACTTGGCTATGTCGTGCAGCGGATTGGATGCCTCTAGCTCAGAAGTGGGTGTCGGCAAGCTGCGACTGGGCAAATCGCCAGCTCGTGTCGAGGAGCTCGAACTAGAATCCAGCGAATCCTGGCTACTCGGCAGCTGCTTTGGTTTTGTTGCCTTGCGCGTAGGCTTCTTCTGAGCTGACTTCTTTTTGTTGCTGCTGTTGCTGTTGCCGCTGCTCTGCTTGTGCTCTGACTCCGTAGCTCGCTCTGGACTCAGTGTAGGTTTGAAAGGGTGCACGGAGTTACGACGTTTATTGCTCAACGGCGATTGTACGTCCTCGCGACGCTCCTCCGAAATAGTATTACGGCGGCTGCTTTCCTTTGATGTTTGCTTTTTACCACGAGACTGAGGCGTGGCACGTTCCTGTGGCTGTTCGGCTGACTGCTTTTTGGTTGCCAGCTTCGACTTCTTCCGGGCCTTCTCTTCGTGACGCATCTGTTCGTTTGCTTTATCCAAGACTTTAAAGAGGGCATCACACTCTACGAACGCAGCGTGGGAGGCTGACGACTTCTCTAACTTGGGGCTCTCATTCGTTTTCCTCTTCTCACTAGCAATTTGTTTTGTATTCACCGATTCTGAGTTGTGCTCTTCGGGAGTGGATTTGGTTGATTTAAGCTTTGGAACTGGCTCATCGACATTAACTGTGGCTGTTTTAGTTGTTAAGGAGAGATCTAACTCTGTCTCTTCGTATTTAATTGCAGCCGAGTGCTGCTGCAGTTGCTTTGCTGCTAAATCCGTCTTTTCAAGAGTCGCTGCTGATTGTTCATTCGTGTCCAAGCTTGGTTGCTTCTTAGCAGATTCCTTTTTGGCTTCGACCTCCTTAACTGGTTCTGTTACAGAGTTGGCATTTAAAAGTTTTTCCATTGTTATGGGAAGCTTTAACTCAATGCCTGTTGCTTTTGCAGCACGCCTCAGAGATTCCAGTTCGAAGTGGGCATCTTTAATCTTTTCGACAGGTTCTTTTGCAGAAGTCGGAGTTGCAGCTTCACGTGATTCATGGTTGTTCTCTTGCATGGCTGAAGGGGCCTTGATCATTTTGATTTGCTTTTGCAACTCTTTTTTAAACGTAATCTTATCTTCGTTGTCTATTGTGGCTGAAGAGCTCGGCAAGCAGAGCTCCTTCTTCATGTTGACTTCCTTTGGCAGCTCTTTCTTAACCTTAGCCTTCCCTTCGTTGTTTATCATGGGTGAAGAAGTTGGTAATGAAGCCTCTTTCTTCATGATGACTTTCTTTTGCGGGTCGTCCATAGCGAAAGAGTTTGGTGCTGACAATTCCTGCTCCTTCTTTACCGGCTGTAGTTCAATTTTAACTTTAGTTTCTAAATTAGAGGATTTTGTAGCTGCTTCAGAGGTGGGCTTAGTTTCCTTCTCACTTTTAATCAAACCTTGATTTGGCAGCTCTTCTACTTCAATATTTGATTTCTCTTGTGGCTTCTCCTCTTGAGATTCTTCTTCTCCTTCATCCCTTTCATCCTCGGTAAACCAAAGCTCTGCCGGCCCACGTAACACTTCAGCCAGAAGTTCTGATTCCTTGTCATCAATATTATCCCCACCTGGCATTTCCTCCACTATATTGATCTGCTGAGGCATTTCTGTTTCCTTCTTTTCAGTTTCCTTGGGAAAAATTAACTTAAAGTTGCGAGTCTCTTCAGCTGTCTCTTCTGCTTCTTCTCCTGTTTCCATCTTCGCCGTTTCAATGTCCACAAATATAATTTGCGAATCTGAATCCTCATCGGATGCCACGGATATAATATCAGTCTCTATTACTTCAATTGTGTCATCCAAAGCATCATTTTCGTCAGGCACTGCTTCAACGTTCGTTTCATCATCGAGAATGATTGAGAAACTCTTTAGAGACTCATCCGAGTCAGGCGACTCCCGTTTTAAAGAAAGAGCTTGTTCCTTGGTGCTCGGCAAGATTTTGGTAGAGTCTATGCTCACTTTGCCGCAACCAACTGCAGCTGCATTATCTGTGTTCTGTGTTTTGCGCGGACGTCCACGTTTGCGCATCACCTGCTGTTGTTGTTGCTGCTGTGATTGCTGCGGCTGCTGTTGCTGATGGGCAGTGGGCGTTTTGTCACTGCTCACCTGGGCAACAATCAAGCTGGGCGTTGGCTTCGGCTTGGCAAACATGTCCAGCGAAAGCAAAGGCGAAATTACAGGCGGAGGTGGGCGTGGTGTAAATAAGCGATTGACCTCAATTGCTGGCTTTGCCACAGTAGCCGAGCTCGTTGCTAATTGTGTTGTGGATGCTGTTGTTGTTGGTGCATTGGAATCGATGCGTGCCTCGATTTGTATTTTGTGAGTTTTGCGACTCTTGTTGAGCACATCGAGCACATCGAACTTTACGATTTTCTTACGCGTGCTTCGCCGGCAATTAGTTGGCGATGCCGACGATGTGCGCTCCTCGGCTGGCGATTCCATCTCTTCAGTCAATTCAGACTCTTGTGCGTTGACCTTGGGCGGACGGCCGAGACGTTTGCGTGGAGCCGGCGGCTTAGCAATTTCGTCTCCTTTTGATTTATCCATCTGTTATAGTTTGCTTGCAATCAAAATTCACTTATCGACAAAGTGAATTTATATTACATCCAACATGTGTAATATATACTTCCTTTTGAAATAAAAAAGAAAATTAAAAATGAATTGACGCCTAATTCTTATGCACTTCTAGACGCTACTCACATTTCTGCAGAATTGTCAAATTTTCAGAATTTGTTTATAGCTGTAAATCGCGCGTGTGCCCGTTTCTCAATAACAGAATGTACTAAAAAATACCAAACAGAAATGGTTGTCAGAACAACAGCTGATGAACAGAATCTATCTACTGAAAAAGAAACAGCTGATTCGAATAATACTAAATCCCACATTTGCCCATTTATTTTGCTGGTTGCTTTTCAGCAATAGAAACTAAACTAAGGTAAATATAAAGTGAATATTGTCTGTAAATACTTTACTTATAATTAATCAATTGCAGAATGCTTGCTAGCACAAGACAACAAATATACATCAGTTCTTAAGTCGACTTAAAATAATTAGCCTACACACACACACACACACACATGCAAATATACATAGTCTTTTGGCTGTATTATACTAACGCTAGAGCTCAAAGTCTGTGGCGTCCGCTGGACTTACGAATGCCTTTTCAGTTTCACTTAAAAGTCCTATAGCTCGATAGTTTTCATTTAACATTGCATATTCCTGGAGAGCTTTTAGGCATTGCATCGCATCGTTGTGATTGTTTATCACGATAGTATTCGCTTTGGGAGCCTCGACAGACAGCTCTGGTTTCTCCTCTTCCATTCGTTCCATCTCTTTTATACATTCCGACTCCTCGTCTATTTCAATTTTAACTACAAGCTTCTCATGCGATATCTGAAGCTCTTCAGTCTCTGGTTTCGTCTCTTCCAATATCGAGACATCATCATCTGAATATTTCGCTTGCTCCACTTTTACAATTTGTGGAACAACATGCTTTTGTTCCTCCTCAGTAATGCGCTTGTTTACATGAGCTTTCAAACATTTCATTGCCTTGCCATGATTGTCGATGATAATTTGCTTGGCTGGTTTGTCTTCAATATTTACAGCCTCTTCAGTATCCAACATTTTTCGCTTCTATATAATATTTTAATCTTTATTTTATAATTTTTTGAAGATGTTGCTTTACTTACTGGTGCTTCAGAATTCGGAACAGTCTGAGTGTCAAGTCCAGTTCCCTAAGAAATTTTAGAATTAATTTCTAACAAATATTAAATAACCATTTACTTACTTTCGTCTCATAGTTATGGAATAGTTCGAGTAGCTTTGAATTTTTTGGTTGCTGGGGAATTAGCTTCGGAACAAATTTCTTTAAGATATAAATAATTAGTTAGGCACATAGAATAATCTATTAAGAGTCTTCTTACCAGTTTCTTTATGGATTCCAATTTTTTCAACTTTGATCTGTAATTGTGCAGTATGCTCTTTATTCGGTGTTGTTCTTTCACCATATCACAGACCTTGTTTAGGTAAATATCACGCGATTTAATATTCGTTTCGGTTCTGATTAGTTTCCGCAAATTGCCAAGTTTTTCATTTGTGCTCCTCAAATGGTCCTCAAGTTTGGATATAACGGTTTGCAACCCAATAATATCACCGCGTGGCGCTGCGGGAATAATGTCAAAAGTCAATTTCGACATTATTTTCAGTTTCGAGTATTGATATACGAGTATAAAATGCAAGTTATATGATAATCTATAGTATCTGCACTTCTTCTTCATGCAGTCAATACATTCTCGATAAGTTACTGGCGTTGCCAACTCGTTTAAGCGATGAACATATCGATTGTATGCTGCCGGCGTTGCCGTACAGCTAATTTTTAACTCTGAAATCGAGCGATACCATGCTGCCACTACCAAGTCAATTAAATAATTATTAGATAATTTATGACGTACATATAATAATTTACTTTATAGCTTTGTGAACAAATCTACTACAATGCTTGTTTCCACGCAAGCCAAATTCTGTTTATGTTTTCGATGATTTATTATAAGATCGATATTAAACGATATTTCTTAAGATTTGTTGAATGATCTTAATTGTTTTTAATTTGATTATTAAAATAATTACAAATTGAGATTTATATATATATTTTTACCTGTCGTCAGAAACCGCCGCAAAGTATGCAACAAAATGTGTGCTTGTTTCGTTCAGTTAGAATGTTCGTCAAGTTCAACACTAAGGCGCAGGCAAACTCACAGAGCCCGTTGCCGCTTTGTCGTTAAATGAAGCTGGCTGGAGTGGCGCCATCTAGGGGATGTTTAGAAGCAACAATTGAGCTGGCCTTCAGCCAATGAAATATTTGAATATGAATTGCTGTTAATTGTACGCCACTATATTAAATGTCCAGATATATGGTTTATGCGAATGGGCAAACTGACTTTTCAAAGTTAAAATTCAATGAAGCGAAGCAGTCAACATGCTGAATTTAATTTCCGCTGTTTAGCATACAAAAATTAACATATTACCTGAATATTTGTTAAGCACCTGCGTACACAATGTGTGAAAATTGGTTAGAGGACGAGCACACATTTTGTTTGGCCAATCTAGCGCAGTTCCGTTCTTGAGTTGACCGAAAAACAAGCGTAAACAATTCAAAAGTCAGTCAACCCCTCGACAGTTGCATTTGCACCTCGGTTAGGAAGCGAGTGCAGCAGAGCGTAAGCAGAGCGAAGGTGTTGCCGCCGGCTGCGTGGGGGTTGCGACTACCAACTGGACTGCCAATTGGTCATGTTGGCCAGGGCAAACCAAGCCAAACCAAAACAAACCAAAAGCCGAGTAATTGTTGCGCAACAAGCGAGCCTCCAGTTACGCCAGAGATTTTCCCAGGGCCAGAGCAATGGGGGCAGCCGTCCATAAAATGTGGGAAAACGAGTGCAGCGCACACATTAAACTGCAAAAGAAGCACACAAATTATGATTGACAGGGCAAACAAACCTTTTGGCCAATGACCAACGGCTTCATTATGTTCAGCTCCCACAATAGCGTTTTTCTTCTTCTGCTTCTTCTTCTGCTTCTACTCTTTTGGAAATTGCATTTCGTGCTGGTAGATTTCAAAGCGTCTCGTTTCATACTCCAGACAAGATCGGACAACAAAAAGCAACAACAACAACAAAGTTCAATGCACGCGGGTCACGACTTGGCTTGAAGCTGGGCGCCCATAAATCGGCAGGCCTCGAAATTGACGTGTTTTGGCTGCCATTGCCATTTTGGCTCAGTGACTGTGACTCCAACTTCAACTCCAACTCCAACTCGAACTCGAACTGCAGCTCCTCCTCCTCGAGTTGTCAATCAATTTCGATGCGGAAACGTTTGCACAGCGGCATGATGAATGTTATTGGCCTGGGCTAGAATGAAATTGCTTGGCCATTTGCTATTTGTCAAATTTTCATTAGTCGGCCATAAATTGAATTGGTCGCGCAACCAATAAATTATGCTGCACTGATTCTCACGAGCTCCATCCAGCTCGACTAAAAAACTTTCTAGTTGTTCACACCAGTTGCCAGTTGCCAGTTGCTCGTTGCCAGTTGCTCGTTGCCTGTTGCCAGCTGCTTGCCAATTGCCACCTGCGCCTCAAAAGCTAGCTGCAGCTGCGGCTGTTTGACTAAAAGCGAATTCCAGTTGCAAACCCATTTTTGGCACGACCCGGCCAGGTAAGATCGCACCATTTAGGGAAGAGGCTACAGCCAAAGGCAAGCTCCTGCCGCAACGAAGCATTGATTTGCAATTGCCTGGAACGCACACGTGGTGTCTACAACACAGGTGTGTGTGTGTGTGTGTGTGTGTTTGATCGTGATTGTCAGTATTGGCATCCAGCTGTGAGAACGCACCCACTTGGCCAACACACACGCACACACACACAGAGAGAGAGACAGAGTCATATACACACCCACTAGCGAGGCCAAGCAAGGCAGAGATCGTGTTGGCTATCGCATTGAGCTGAGGCAAGCAAACAACTGTTGATTGATTAATCATTGCTGGTAATTTGATTTTGTGCCTTTTTGGAGTTACCGTTACCGTTACGCTCACTGCTGCTCCCCCCTCCAGACTGCTCAGCTCATGCTCAGCTCTAGACAAGCCCCTTTTCAGCGCTTTGATTGATTGTTTCATTGCATTTGAGCTTTTTGCCATATTCACCTGGGCCACTCCCCCGTGCCCTCCTAAACATGCTCATACATATGTCGTGTAACAGTCCGTCATAATGTGTCCACCATGCTCACTTATGCATTTTTGCCATGTCAGCTTAGCTGTCAAAATCCTTGAGCCCAAACTTCAACTCCAACTCCAACTTCAACTTCAATCGCGCCATATGGCTGGCACACTTCTGTTGCAGACTGATTAAAATCGGATGGCAGCCAACGTTGACAGTTTTTGTCAGCCGATCGACGAGGAGTAGAGTGCTGTATGCTAATCGCAAAATGTGCCCATATAATTTCATATTCAATTGTTCACAATATGCTGTATGAATAATTATCAAGTCTAGACTACTGTTAACTGATCTTAATTGCAGGGTCTGATCTAATGTATTCATGACGTGCAGATCGGCTTGCACTTTGTTTCTGTTTGCAATATGGTTACACATCTGATCCAAATCTAGTCTAGACAGCTACCGATCCACCAATTCTACTGATCATAAACCTTAATATAAGCCGCTCTATTAATCTTTCAGCTTATCTCTAAACATAAGACTTGATCGTTGAAGAGAGGTTACCATTTTTGATCAAGCCATTCTTTATTGATCATAAACCTCAATTGAGTTCCGTGCTATTAATCTTTTAGCTTACCAATAAATACAAGACTTGATCGCTACAATATCTGATCAGTTTCCGATCAAGCTAACGATCGATATATATGCTACTCATACAATTATTCAGTTTCTCTAGACTATTTCATAATCTAAACAGTTATTGATCAAGCATGATCGTAAGAACGCAATCGTTAGAGAAGTGGGTGTCCACGTGTTGGCACTTGTTGTGCGTTGTTGCTTGAATTTGGCATGTGACCGAAAGCAGTGCTCGTTCATGTTGTTGTTGTTGTTGTTGCTGGCCGGGAGCCAACTGGAGGCAGTAAATCATTTGCCAGCGTCAACAACTTGTCAACAGGCCAAGCCAACCCAAGCCGAGCCGAGCTAAGCAAAAGCCATTGACTCGCAACGCGAGAGCTTGGAGAGGTTTTCGCTGTTGACTGTCCGACGATCGGCAATCGACAATCCACAATCCACATTCGACGATCGTCGATCGTTGATCGGTAGTCGGCTGCAGTTTTGGTCCAGTCATGGCTCATGTTGCATATAAATGGTGCTTAATGAGCTCGTGCCAAATAGAATTGTCAGGCGCCTAGGCAACACTGCTGTCCCCCCCCCCTTCACATCCTCCTGCTGACCAGCTGTCTGGGCAGATAGCTTGTTCGTGTTGCGCTCAAATTGCTGTTAGAATTCCACAATTTTATGGCTGGGCATTTGATTTGATCACGATTTTTGCCGAGTCTGGGCCATATGTAAACCAAATATGGTCGACTGACGCTTGGGGCGCGGCAGGTGCCCAGGCCCGGTTGCCTGCCAATGGATGGAACGACGCTTTCCCACGCGCATTGAGCTAACCACATACAACCAGAGTTCAAGTAACATAAGAGAGGAAAAGAGGAAAAATGTGGAGTCCTATTGTTTATTTTTGGGGTGCAATCTGCCATCTTGGCAGCCAGAGAGTAGAGCGCACTAACAAGCTGCGTTTCGTTTCGCCTTTATTATTTTTAATTGGACTGATTTCGAGCTATAGATACATTTGTATCCAGTGACATATGCAGCGACTGCCATTCCAGCCAATCATCCTAGGCCATCATCAATCCCAGCCAAGACTGTACTCCCAGCTGCTGCTGCTGCTGCTGCTGCTGCTGCCGCCTCTTGACCAGCTATGGACTTGCGTTTTGCTGCAGCTGTGTCCAAGTCCAAGTCGAAGGGTTGCCTCCAGGGTTGCTGCTCAAACATTCCCACGATGCTGACAGCCAAATGAAAAGCAAACCAAAAAAAAAAAAAACAAAAATCAAATCAGCTGCAGTTTTTTCGCGCAGTTTTTCTGCGTCCTTGGCGCCTGCCCTTAGTCGAGGGTTGCGCCTCGTTTAGGGGTTGGGCTGCATGCGCGTCGATGACACGCTGTGACATTGTGACGTCATCGTCAATATTTGCATTGCTGTGAACTAAAATGTTGTTCTAATGATGAGGGCAACTCAACGCCTTCTTTGGCCAAACCATTTGACTTGGGCACAGCCACAAAAGACTCCTCGAAAGATTGCGTCAATATGTATATAAATGAATACATATATATATATATATAATTATACATATATGCCCGTATTTATCTAATTAATGATTGATATATGTTTTCAGTCAAAGCGCTAAACTATGTATGTTTTCTATTAATGCATTTTATATGCTGCAACTTAACAGTCATATTAAGAGAGCTTAACAGCTCGGCTGTAAATAACAGACGTTCTGTTAAAAGTCTAATTAGAGTTAACAGCAGCTTTTAATAACAGCAGCTGTAAATTTTACTGATTGCATTTTTGGAAATCTGTTAAGCACTTGGTTTTATGCGTAAATGTAAAATTTTCTTTAATTGAAAATTTTATGATTTACAAGAAATATTTTCATAATTTTTCATTTACAGCCAATTTCTTTGGCTATTCTCCCACACTTTCACAGCAGCAACAGCACTCATAAATATTTGTTAAACTCAAAAATTTTTTTGGTTGTCTCTTGCAATTAGTTGGCGACTCGAGGCAGCTGCCAAGCGATCATGGAACGCAACTTTAGCTGTGATTTTGAGTAATCATCGTGAGGCGGATATTCAAAAAGAATATGTATGTATATACACATGTATGTATATAATGAAGAACGTAACGCTTGACCCACAAACTTGACAAATCCATCAGCGCACGCCCAGGAGGAGGCACTGTTGCACGTTGCACGCTGCACGCTGCCATTGCCTGCTCCCAGTTGCACTGTTGCCAGCTTGGCCAGCACATCGTAAATCAAATGCTCATAACTTTTTCTGCAAACATTTGTTGGCTTAAATCACGCGAAATCAACGTGAGCCAAGCTGAGCCCCAGTCGAGTTAAGAAGGTAAATCATAAGTCACTGCATGTCTGGGTCGTCATCTTCATCTTCAGCTTGATGTGCAGACAACGGCAGCAGGAGGCGGAGTAGGCGAAGTGGAGGAGGCGGAGGACACTGAGAAAGAGGACGAAGAGGGGCGGTGGCCGGTGCCGCCTCATATGCAAAGTGTCAGTCATAAGTGACTTTTCGATTTTGACTGCCAGCAACTGTTGCTGTTGCACCAGCAGCAGCAGCAGCAGCAACGACTGCAACAACAGCAAATTAATTATAGCCAAGCCATTTTCAGACATATTTCTTTTGGCATGTCTGCAAGTCTTCAAAGTCTTCCAGCTGAGCACCTTTCACCTTAAATTGCTTGCTTTATGACCGCGAGTGTTGCCAAATGTCGACCTCTGTTCAAGTATTTTTTTTTTTTTTTTGTTATTGTTGTTGGCCATCAGGTGTTTTATTTGATGGTCGTCACTTTGACATGTTCCGCCCGAGGGCCACAGAAAGCGCTTCTAGCCAACAGCACCTTTCACTACACAGAAACAGAAAAAGAGACAGAGACAGAGAGAGAGGGAGAGGGAGAGGTAGCATCTAGCATGCGTGCAACAGGTTCTCACATTGCTGCTCGCCCGCACCACGAATGAAGTTGCCACAGAGCAAAGCAAAGTCTTGTAAGCCGCTAATTAATAGACGCCTAAGCCTTGATTAAACTTGCAACTTGCAACTTGCAACTGGCTGTTGTTGTTGAACTCTTGAACCATTGCCATAAATTTGCCCAGTGGATGCCAGATACGCGCCTCGTCTTCATTTGGCTGCCTGGCGACCGCGGATCGTTGGCTCGTCGTTGTCTCCTTGGCTCGTTTACCATGTCGGCTCTATGTCAATTAGATGTTTGTCTTCGATTAAGTCCCCAGCTAGTGGAGCGAGCGCATAATTTGGCGCTTGTGACAGCAATTTGCCGGTGCTCCCAGCAATCAGCTACATCCACCTACCATCTGCACCCACCTGCTATTCACCTGTCGTGCCACTCACAAATGGACAGCGCATCGCGTCTTTAATCGCTGGCATGTAGCAAAGTTGTGACCTGTTCAATCAATTGATTGATGTTTGACCGCCGTGTGTTAAACATTGATTAGCCCTAATCGACGCACCTGTGCACGCGTTCTAACAGCCAACTCCAGCCAAGTCCTTTGACCTCGTTGCGTGCTTGTTTCCAGCATGGCCCACAATAGTATTCAATTAAGTACTTTTCCATTGATTTTTGTGCGGAATGATTGATGGCCGTAATTGGATAAAAGAAGCGTACACTAAGCTAACGCTCAGGTTGAACATACTATATGATATTGTGTAATAGCTATTTATAGATATGTGACTCAGAGGTCAAGCAGTTCTTAACGAAAAGTTCAAATGGCTAGCTTCTTGGCTTATGAAAGACTTATAACTTATATATAACATATAAAACTGAATTGACTAGAAGCTCTTCTAAAAAGATGCTCTCACTTTATTGGTGTACTATTTTGCCACGTATTTGGTTCGTCGGTCTAGAAAAGAAAAAGTAGAAAAGGAGTAGGAAAGCCAGGCATCTCTAGGCATATAAGGTAACACAAAATTGTTCTTCTGTCTTTTTCCCTTTCTCACTATCAATTTCAGTCTTTCTCTCTCTCTCTCTATATATATATGAATAAACCTATAGCGCTCTATCTCTCTCTAACTATCAATCTTTCTCTTGCTCACTCTCTCTATCTCTCTCTCTCCACCTCTTTCTCACTCTCCTTGATACATAATACATTTCTACATATCCCACATACACATATTAGGTGTCTGAACTGTCCAGAACTTAACAATATATTTAAATTATGTTGTGGTTTGGCTGCTCGTCAAGCTGCTATGGCTTCGATTTTCTGACCAAAAATAAAGAAAAAACCGAAACCAAATCAACGTGAACAATTTTCGGGCAATTTTCATAAATTTCAACACCAAAAGAGCTGGAGGCTTAATTCGAAATTAATTGTGCAGAAATTTATTCAGTCTGAGTAGAGTCGAACGAAAGGAATGATTATTCCAATTTGTTTGGCCAGGCCAACAGCTGAAATTGGCCAATGGCCAGCTGGCCTATGATCGGGAACAGCCCACTCCACTCCATGTGACGTTTGCTTAGCTAGGTCCAAGCACCAGATCTCAACTCCCAACGCCCACTGCGCCCGTTGGCAGTTGCCAGGCACCCGCTGCGTACAACTAGCGCCAGATCGAGATCAGCTCCAGCTCCAGCTCTAGCTCCAGCTCCAGCTCCAGCTCCAGCTCTAGCTGTAGCTCATTAATAAGCGCCGTCTTTAGCAAACGTTGGCAAGCAGGCACTTGAAGCACTTGTAAAATGCAACATTTGTTTGAGCGATAAAATCACCTACAATAAATTCACAATGAACATACCAAAAAGCCGCATAAAACGCAAAAAAAAAAAAAGAAGTCGCCACTCCATTCCCCACTCCCCATGCCACATGCCCCACTCGGAATGGACGCACGCCAAACGACGATCGAGATACAGATACAGATATACAGATACAATGCCAGAGTGCTATCTGCATTCTATGCTGGCTGCTGCCTGCTGCCTGCTGCCCGACGGGGCTTTCCATTGGAAATGCGACTGGAAAAGCGGGCCGACAAAGCAAATGCTGCAGCTAAAGCCAAGCAGCCTGGCCGCCTGGACTTATAAACGAGCGACCACCGCTGCAAAGACTTCAGCGAACGCGACAAAATAAAAAATAGAGTTGTACGACGACCACCTGCAGACCACGAGCAGACCAGACCAGCTCTACACAGCTGGACAAAGTCAGCCACAGCTCTAGCCAGTGAAGCTGCGTAGCACTTGCCTCTATCTCTGCCGCTGCTGCTGCTGCTGCTCTAGCTGTTCCATTCAAATGTCGCCAAGCGCACCTAAAATATGCAAAGCTCTTTGAATATCTTGTAAACGAAGCACTGACCCCCAGTGCGTTCAGGCTACCTGCTCTGTCTAGCTGAGCATCTTCCAGCTTTGTCCATTTCACTTGCTCCACTTGTCAGAGAGATGCCCATTTGAGAGTGTGTGTGTGCGTGTGTGTGGGCTGTAATTTAAGCTAAGCTTTTGTTCAAGAATTGGGTTGACTACACAATAAGACTTGAATAGGCTGAACAGGGCTTTAAAGAGAAGACAAGCTATAAATGCAGCTAGCAGTGCGATGGAAGCTGTAAGCTTATTTGCCTGCTTGAGAATCGCATAGAAGAGCACGCGTTCAAGTGAACAGTTGATCAAGCATGAAACATCTTAAGATATTTGATCATTTGATCAGGGTATAATGGTTTTGTTGAAATGTATGTAACAGGGAGAAGGAGGCGTGGCAGACCCCACAAAATATATACACTCTTGATCAGGGCAACTAGTTGAGTCGATTTAACACTATTCCTCTGTCTATTTCTTCTAAGTATTCCCTTTACGTATTTCGAAGTATTTCTTCTAAGCATTTTCTCTAAGTATTATTTCCAAGTATTTCCGCCAAATATTTCCGCCAAGTATTTTCTCTTATTTCGAAGTATTTTTTCTACTTATTTCCCTTACGTATTTCCTTTACGTAATTCCATTACGTAATGCCTTTACATAGTTCCTCTACGTATTTCCTTTACGTCATTCCACTACGTAGTTCCTCTGCGTCTTCAATGCTTAGCTGATCGATCACACACGCTGCTTCACTTTGATGCGCACACCCCCACCAGGCCTGGACGACTGAAGAACAGCTGCAGCTGCTGCCCTTTATATAGCGACACTTTTACTCAAGCAATGTCTCTCCCAAAAATGTTGAGCCCGACGCCAGGTAGAGCTCGTTGCAGTTGAACTTCAAGTGAGCAATGGGTACGCTCTCTGCTGCTGTGAGCATTCTAGCTTCGTTTTACCTACATATAAATTCCAAATGAGAGCTGCTGCACACACATAGACAACTTTAATGATCTTCTGCATCGAGCATTGTCGACTAGAGCTTTCTTACTTGTTTTATTTATATTTTAATAGATATTATATTACTGTATTATTATATTATAGCAAGAAACAATAATTTGTTTATTTATTTATTTTTATTTATATATTTTTATATTCTTTTATATTGTTTTTATATTATTTCTGTTTTTTTTCTTTAACTTTAAGTTAAATATGCATTAGCTAATCACAATCTATTATGTATATCTACTCCATGTAAGGCCAAGGGTCTCTCCATAAGCTAGTTTTATTTTCATATTATATGTAAAGTTTAAGCCTATGTAATATATATACTCTCCCTGATTTGTTATTGGACCCTCACTAATTTGACAGCGCAATTGATATTGCTAATTGATATCAAAATGCTTCACTAAATGCGACACTCTATTGTTTTCGCTTCCTGCAGCACACGATAGGCCACACCCACACACACACTTCCAACACTTCCCCTGGCAGCTGGAACACATGTAGCTGGCGATATTAATAGCGCGTATTACCAGTTGTCATTTGAGCCAAAGTCAGCTGTCTGGCATTGCAATGAGACAATTTCCCAATTGGCGGGAGTGTCGCTGGCCCAACAGCAGCAGCGTTAAATTGAATCAACAGCTTGGCTCCACTCCATGCGGCCGTGCCACGCCCTAGGGGCAGCTAGCCGACTAGGCTAGAGAATGCTGCGTGTCGATTGCATGTGCCGCAAACTAATCGAACGAATCGATCAAATTCTCAGCACGCAAGTGTAGCCAGAGGCTGAGCGAGATAGAAGAAGCTGAACTGAGAGAGAGGGAGAGAGAGGACTACGCTATATATACCTATATACATATCTATATCTCAGCTCGATCGTAGCGGTAACTGGGCAAAACGTAAACGCCCGCTGCTGGAATTCAATTATGACAACTGGGCGCATGCTGAATGCCGCTGCGAGGCAATAAACAAATGTACGGACAACAAACGTACGTAATATTTAATAATAAACCAAGCAACAACAACAACAACAGCAGCAGCAGCAGCAACAACAACAACAATTGCGCTTTAAACATTTGCTGGCTGCGCATGCGCAGCTTCAGCTGCTGCTCAGCCAACGGCAATTGTTGTTGCTCGCTATGCCACCCACAACAACAACAACAACAACAATAAAACTTATTTATGTCTCTGGTCAAATTTGCGCCGCTATTTTGGGGACTTATTTGACAGAGCGCCGTTTTGTAGCCTGGCTCCGATTTCCAAAAGCCACAAAAAGAAGCCCCCTCCCCCCCTGCACCCTCCTCTCCAGCCCACCCCAGCACGCTGCTAGCCATTTGGTCATTGGGCTAGAGGTCTGTGATTCGTTTCAGCGCTTGTCTTTTGTTTGGCCGCTGCCAAAAGGTTTACGACCTGTTAATGTCCAGCCTAGGCAAACAGGCCATTTGGCCACTGCTTGGCCAGCAGCAGCTACTCCAGACCTCCAATTGTATCTATGTGTGAGTGTGTGGGTCCATGTGTCGCTGTCGCTGCTGTTGATACGCAATTTGGCGCACATTTTGTTTATATTATTAAATAAATTTCATGTTATGTTTATGGCACAGACTTTTAGTCCATTGTTGTTGCTGTTGTTGTTGTTGCTGCTGCTGTTGCTGCTGCAGGCTGTGAGTGTGCTAAATAAATTGTTGGCCCAGACTTATGTTGTACAGCGCATATGCATATAAACAGGCCTTTTAACAGCTATTTATTTTATTATTTTTCATTTACTTTTTTTTTTTAAAGGAGGTTTGTCAAATTACGCTGTTTATTATATATTTAATGATATTTTTTTTGTACTGAAATATAATTTATATATATGAATATGTAAATGAATGAATGACAACTAGATGCATTTATTGTTAATAAGATTTACTAAGTTATAAAAGGCCACTTAGCGAAATTTTAGCAGAAGAGGAATAGTGCTCTTAAACGGACAAATGGGTAAATAGACGAACAGATAGACAGACGGACGAATGGACAGGTAGATAGAAGCTCATAGAGACAAATTGAGGATTAAAATTTAATCAAAACACGCAGTTTTCCATTTTAAATTCAGTATTTTAATGGATATTATTCTCTATATGCAATTGGTACTCACATCCAAAAATATTTGGAAAAGTATACTACTAAAATATACTACTAAAAATATGTACGGAAAAATATACTAAGAAAAAATATACTACTAAAAATATATATACTGAGAAATATACTACAATTTATAAATGAATACGGGTTATAAATGAAACATGAAAAAAGAAAAATATACTACTAAAAATATATACGAAAAAATATACTACTAAAAATATATACGGAAAAATATACTACTAAAAATATATGCGGAAAAATATACTACTAAAAATATACGAAAAAAATACTACTAAAACTATATACGATAAAATATACTACTAAAAATATATGCGGAAAAATACTACTAAAACTATATACGATAAAATATACTACTAAAAATATATACGGAAAAATATACCATATACCATATATTTTTTTCAATAATTAATTATTATATAACTGTATCACAAATATTCTTAAATATATATATTTTATCTATTTATTGATTTATTTATTTTTTTAAAACTAAATTTCCTTTAATATTGATATGCATAAATATATTTATATTTAGTTTATATGCACAACATATAAATTTCGAATTTAGTTGTGCTACCCATAGCTGGGCATATGCCTCATTATATCCAGACCAACTCAAGGCTGTCTTTTGTTTCGAAATTTTGGTGAGTTCAGTGTGTATTAGAATTAGATTGGATTAACATTTGCATTGTCATAGGGGCAGAGTGCGAGAAATCCCATTGCTGGCACGCCTCCCTGACCGAGGGACCCAATTGATGGCTGTCCATTATCATATCGTATAGTTGGCGCAGTCCGAGCAACTTTCAGCCCACATCTACGCACGTGCACTTAATTTATTTCAATAAAAACATAATTTCCAGCCTATTATCCACACTCACGCACACACACATACACACACACACACGCCGGCAATTACAATGGGGTTCCAATTAAGCTGGCAACGGAAATTTCAGAGTTAGATTTCAAAACTTCTTCCTCTGCTTCATTCCATTCGAATCGAATTGGAATTCTGTTAGCGCGTTAATCGCACCGAAAATGATGTGGGCTTCACATTTGTGGCGCATTCTGGCCGATAATACCCATACTCGTCCAATAAATCTCATATTACACTATCCACTATGAATGCGGCTTGTATTAAATTTCGAAAAGTGTTAAAAATGGAACCCAAATCAATGCAACCAAATGCGCCATAAAACTGTCACAGACGCTTAAATTTTAAGAAATATATATATATGAGGAAAACAAGTGTGCACGCATCGAGAGTGATTGACTAGTAGATACCCTAGACTGTGAGTGAACTAACCGAATGATCTAATCTAATATAGAGGTATTTCATATTCTGTTGTTGATATTCTGTTATCTTGTACCAGATAAAGTATAACAGATACTTTGTACTTGTTTGTATCTTTGTATACTAGATACTATCTATTGAATATTCTATTGCACATAGTCTGTACTCGATACTCTAATACCTAGCATCACATAACTAACCTGAAACTGATTCACTGTATTAGAAAACAAAGAGATATAAAGATTAGAACTTGTTCACACTGATGAAAAATTATATCATCTATATATATGATGTAAATATATTTCTCTAGATATTTCTCTAGTTCACCTACGCTCTGCTTCAGCTCCAACTGTGCTCCATTCATATGTAGATTGACTTGGCTCTTCAACTATTCCCACTTTCTTTAGTTGTTATTAACATACCCCATTTGTGTTCACTTGCAATGGGTATGAAAAGAAACGCAAAACATAAAACATAATGGTCACAGCAGTCACATATATTAGTATAGTTATATATGTATATGTATATGCGTCGATGACCCCGACAACTCCAACTAGCCAAGACATTCTCCGCAGCGAATGCGACGTGACTTTCAGTCTCTTTCTTTTCTGAAAGTTCTGCGCCTGGGAAAAAGCAAAAAAAAAATAAAATAAACAGCGCCAAGTCGAGTGGGTAATGCGATACAGTCGCCGCACTTGGATTTGGTTATGGACAAACCTGACACTCTCTCTATATATATATAGTATACACAAGTATATCTACATATATGTATATAAATTTATGTCTACACACAAGTCCAGGCTCAGCTACAAGTGCGTTTGCTTTGCCCAGGGCACTTGTTGATCCATGTTGCTGTTGTTGTTGTTGTTGCGGTTGTCATGAATTACATTTCTTATCAAGTGAAATATGATGTCCACAAAATGTGAATGCATTTCCTGTCACTGCCACAGTTTACATTTGAACTGAACTCTTAGACCTCAAGACGATGAGCTGAGCCACTTTCAGTTTTTCTCTTTATCGTTTTATCGCTGCTCGATGACCCAATGTAAGCTAATATTTGCTCTGATTATGGCTGAGCGCTACTGATAAGCTCGCTGTCTGCTCTTAGGTGACTCCAACTCGAGGGAAAGGCAGCTCAGCGCCTCAGCGATAAGAAGTAAGTTCGGTAATGGAAAAAGACAAATGTCCATAAAGCGAATGAAATTCGAAACGAACGCCCACATGGCGGTTGGTTTGGTAAACAAAAGAGACAGGTATTCCAGGTATCCAGCTAGGCCTTGATATGGTAATCACGTCGACAAGTGTTTGCATTCAAATTGAAATAATTAAATGGAATATTGTATGATAATAGGCGCGCCCCCATCCTGAGCGACAATAAACCTCAAAATGAGAATCTGTAGAAGCCTCACGCTGTTTGCCTAAACCTCGATCCTGATCCCTTTGCACCTTCGCTTGCCCCTTTCCCTCTTCCTGCACCTCATCATCATCATCATCATCATCATCAACAACAATGGCAGCCCCTGTGCACTGCACTTGCTTCTACGAAACGATATTTATGCCCCTTGTTTTGTATTCTCCTTTCTTTGACTGAAATTCCTCAATCTTAACGCACAAAAGCCATTAATATGCTCAGGGGCTAGCTAGGGGCTTATGTGACCCATTCGATAAAAATGATGGTCTTTCTTGGGTTCGGCCGATGAGGTTCGATTCACGATTAATGTATGCTGCGTGTGTGTGTGTGTGTGTACTGCCACGCCCATATTTGTATCAGAAATGAGCCACGAAATTTAACAAATCTGTGCATCATTAATTTGAACACTTGTTGGCTTTGGCTGCTTGGCTGCCACCGCGGGGCAGAGCACAGCAGCGCAGGCAAATTGAGTCGCTGCACAAAAATTCCCCAGCATCATTTGTCGCTGAGTCCTGCCAACATAACGCTTATTAAAACGACAGAGAGAGCGAGAGAGAGGGAGAGGGAGAGCAACAGTTGTACGTGCGTAACGCGAAACCAACTAAAGAACAGCAACAATTTGTCGGCCAAAATCAAAGATGCAGAGTTCCAGGAATGTCAACAGAGATTAACACACGATGCACACGTGCAACGCGCTGCTCGACTCAAGTGGAGGTCACATAGCTGCCCAGAGATAGATACGGCGAACGGGCGACAGGGAGATAGAGACCCCTTCGAAGCGGTTCTTATCAATTTTGGGTACGTCTACCTGGCTGCCTGAGCGACTCACGCTCGCTCTCTCTCTCTCTCTCTCTCTCGCTATCTCTTTCATCTCTCTCTAGGAAGTTTCACACAGCAAAACAAACAAGGACAACGCAAAGTGGGAAATGTTGACGATAGAAACACAAACATGCGCAGCGATAGAGATTGCGAGGGTGTGCCTAAGAGTTGTTGAACTATCAAAAAACTTAGCAAATGCTAAAAGGAATATGGGTTATAAAAAGATAGAGATTTGTAGAGAAATCATACGAACAAAGTCTAAAAACTTGATTTTTAAAGTTTATTAATTATTAATTGTTAAAATAACCTAAATATATAGTAAGATATAAAATATTTACTTGGAATATCTTTTAAGATTCAGGAGCATCCCTGCCTCTCACATTTTCCATTTCATTATGATATTCTATCACATTTCACACTATTTCTCTGCACTACTTTGCGAGCAGCCCTCGTTTGGCTCTGTCAGATAATTAACCAATGGTGGCCTGACTCTATAAATATATGCTTTACCCGAGCCTGGGAGCAAGTGCCCAATGAGTAAATTGTCGACTCATCAGCGGCGGCAGCAGATAAGATAAGGCGTCTTAATGGTGGTCCTGCTGCAGCTACTCCTGCTCCTGCTGCTACTCCTGCTCCTACTCCTACTCCTGCTGTTCAGGCAGAGACAAATGTTTGTTTGCTCTGGCATTTGATTGCGATTGCAAGCGCAAGTCCCGCATCCAAAATTATCGCCATGGCAGGCGAGGCGACTGATAAGCATGCCTCGACAAATTACACGGCGAGTCTCTGGCTGGTTAACAAGAAATGATAAACGACTCGGCGAATGAGGCGGAAATAGAGGGGCGTGGCTGGCCCGGGTAAGTGAGTGTGCGTGCGTGTGTGTAATGAATGCAATGATTGCGCATCTTTCACCTGTGACAATTTCGACGGCCAAACGGTAAAAATATGTAAATTATGCGCAGTCCGATGACCGCCCCAGGCGCAGGCCAAGGCGCAGCCGCAGCAGACAGAACCGCAAACTCAATCAAAGGAGCGAGCAGGATGCCTGTGTGCAACACAGACTGTGGCAATTTCCATTTGGGTGAAATTGTGCGCGGCTGCCCAAATAAATTACGCACATGATTAATAAAATGCGCCGACAAGGCGCGGCGAGGCGAGTCAATTGGGCCAACAGGGGGGGAGCACCAGCGGGCAGAGGGCAGCGGGCGGCGAACTTCAATTTGGGCCAAAATATTTTTATCGCCGCCACTGCTGCTGCTGCGCATGAGCAGCATCTGCAACATTGGGGCAACATTGGGGCTACGGCAA
This sequence comes from Drosophila aldrichi, assembly GCA_035045965.1. Classification (NCBI taxonomy): domain Eukaryota; kingdom Metazoa; phylum Arthropoda; class Insecta; order Diptera; family Drosophilidae; genus Drosophila; species Drosophila aldrichi. Next base: position 6,156,250 of record JAWNOM010000501.1, on the reverse strand, counting down.
CAGCTACCGCGCATTCTCATAAATTAAACGCCAAGTTATTTGAATTCCTGTACAGGATGAGAGGGAGACAGAGAGAGAGAAAGGTAGGGCTAAGAGCAGGAGAGCCCTTCTACATTCACCTTCTTCCTCTTCTTCTTCTTCTTCTGCTTGGTCAGTTGCTGTTTTGTTTCTCGTTGCTTTTGTCAAATGAATTTTGCAGCTGCCGCCACATACGAAATTGCTGGGAGCTGCCCCAGGGCCAACGAGCGGGAAGGGGAATTTGCAGACTGCCAAAAGGGGGCTGCGCAGTCAGTGGAAGACACTGATTTGGATACTGTAATTCGTATTTGTCCATTTCGCGTCTTTGGCAATTTTTCCACGCTGCTCAATTATCGTGTTTCATGTTTGCATTCCTTTTGGGCTTCTGTCGCGCCTCGTTGTGTTGCTGCTGCTGTTGCTGCTGGTGGCAGCCACATTTCCTGTCCAGCACCAGAAGCAACAGCAGAAGAAGCAGCAGCAACAGCTACTCACAGTAGCCAATGGGCCTCTGAATGCGATGCGGCTGCGCTTTGTTAGCCTTTTTGAGAAGTTGCAGATAGCTTGAAATGAGGGCTGCAACAACTAGTGAATACCCTGTAAAATACATATCTGTATCTGTATCTGTATCTGTATCTGTATCTGTATCTGTATCTGTATCTGTATCTGTATCTGTATCTGTATCTGTATCTGTATCTGTATCTGTATCTGTATCTGTATCTGTATCTGTATCTGTATCTGTATCTGTATCTGTATCTGTATCTGTATCTGTATCTGTATCTGTATCTGTATCTGTATCTGTATCTGTATCTGTATCTGTATCTGTATCTGTATCTGTATCTGTATCTGTATCTGTATCTGTATCTGTATCTGTATCTGTATCTGTATCTGTATCTGTATCTGTATCTGTATCTGTATCTGTATCTGTATCTGTATCTGTATCTGTATCTGTATCTGTATCTGTATCTGTATCTGTATCTGTATCTGTATCTGTATCTGTATCTGTATCTGTATCTGTATCTGTATCTGTATCTGTATCTGTATCTGTATCTGTATCTGTATCTGTATCTGTATCTGTATCTGTATCTGTATCTGTATCTGTATCTGTATCTGTATCTGTATCTGTATCTGTATCTGTATCTGTATCTGTATCTGTATCTGTATCTGTATCTGTATCTGTATCTGTATCTGTATCTGTATCTGTATCTGTATCTGTATCTGTATCTGTATCTGTATCTGTATCTGTATCTGTATCTGTATCTGTATCTGTATCTGTATCTGTATCTGTATCTGTATCTGTATCTGTATCTGTATCTGTATCTGTATCTGTATCTGTATCTGTATCTGTATCTGTATCTGTATCTGTATCTGTATCTGTATCTGTATCTGTATCTGTATCTGTATCTGTATCTGTATCTGTATCTGTATCTGTATCTGTATCTGTATCTGTATCTGTATCTGTATCTGTAGCTGTATCTGTATCTGTATCTGTATCTGTATCTGTATCTGTATCTGTATCTGTATCTGTATCTGTATCTGTATCTGTATCTGTATCTGTATCTGTATCTGTATCTGTATCTGAATCTGTATCTATCGTATTCTTTTCCAAGACCCTCTTACCCTGCCTGTACCTCTCGTCTTCTCTCTTTTATTATCCAAGTCAATGCAACTCATTTGCCTGCACTTATAGCCAATTTAGAATCTGCTTTGGGCACACTTGGCCAAAATCGCACTCGAGCTAATAGACATGCGCACAGGAGACTCACTCAAGGTGCAACAAGCTATAAGCAAATCGTCGCCCTGCGGCCACAACAGGGTACAACAACAGTCGGGCAGCTCCGTCAATTGGCAATATGTTGGCGTTTTGGTGCTGCAGCAACAACAGCAACAGCAACAGTTTGTTGCAATTGTAAATTACCGTCTTTGCAACATTTTTGCGCATTTAGTCGCGCTTCGAGTGTTGCCGTCACAGCTGCCACTAGCAGCAAGAGCAACAGCAAGAGCAGCAGCGGCAACAACTGTATGCGCCGTGTTCCCAATTACAATTCACTTTGCGTTGAGATTCTGCAGGACTCGAGCACCTTATGCCTGCCAGGCTACGTTGCATTTAATTTGCAGTTGTTGTTGCTTTGTTTTTTTCATCTCTCTCTCTTTTTTTGGGTTGCAGCGCTCAGTGGGTTGTCAGTTGACTGGGCTTGGTTGCCGGTACTTAAATGTAATTACGCCTTGCCACAACGGCAGGCGACGTTGCCCCGTTCTTCGGGCGACCTCGTTCTGCGACGCGAACTCTGATTGCCCCAACAGGAGGCGGGAGTTGGGGCATCATGTTGCGTGAACAGTCGCAGGACATAAAACGCAACACGAAATTGGAAAATGTCTTTTTTTTTAAAGGGTGTCTTAATGTCGTGGTGAAATTTTTATACAGCTAACGAGCGCTTAATTTGATTTGTGTTAAAAATAAAAAATAAAATAAAACAAGCAATAAAAGGCGAAGCTGATGAGAATGTGGCACGAAACCGGGCGGCAGCAACTGCACTCCAATTTGGGCCTAGAAGAAGTGCAGAAGCAACGGCTACCGTCTGCCAACAATGTCAGCATTTGAGCCGTAATTAGGCTACTGGCAGATGGTGCACAGCAGCAGCAGCTACAGCAGCAGCAACAGCAACAGTCGCAGCTGTTGTGGCGCGAAAATTGTTAACGCATTGCTGTCACTGCAACTGCAACAGTTGCTGCTGTAGCTGCTGCTGCTGCTGCTGCTTCGCGTCTTTGTGCTTATCGCTGCTGACGTGCCGTTTAATTGAAATTCGCTGCAACCAAGAAGAAGGCGAATGCATTGCGGCATTGGCTGTGGGAAATGTGGGGCTCAGAGTCGCGTTTGTTGCAGCTGGCAATTGCTGCTGCACCACCCGCAATCCAGAGCAAAGCGAACTAGTTGCAGTTGTTCGATAATTGCAGTTCTCAGTTGCTCTAGTTGTTGTTGTTGTTGCTGCTGCTGCTGCTGCTGTTGGCGTAAAAATGCTAATTAAAGTTGCTTGTTGCCAATTGTTGTTGCCGTTACTGTTGCTGTTGCTGTAAGCCGCTGTGGCTGCCACAGCAAAGGGTCGCACCAGAAAGATTAACGAGCCAAGGAAATCGCAAAGAAATGCACCGCGGCGCACCACAAGAAAAATGCAAATTGTTCGCTGATGAATTAACAAAAGCGAAAATCGTGACTTATGTTTTTTTGGCAGCTGCCTGTCGCAAGCGGCGCAAACGAACCGAGCAATTGTCCAGCTGCAAAATACCCAGCAATAACGAATGCCACAAAGGGCATATTATATTTATGGATCATACAAATATTTTTATACTTTCGTGCTTCCAGGCAAAAAGCCCAATCTACGCATATTTCCATTAAGCTTTACTTTGCTTAAGCTGCTTCCAGGCGTTCTGTACTCTCCACTCTCCACACACTCTCTCTCTGTCTCTCTCTCTCTCTCTTTTTGCCCCTTCTCCTACACTATTCTTTGACACAGTCTAGTTTTAGTTTTTTTCAGCTCTGCGTACTAATCAATGACGCAGCTTTTTTCTTTTGTTTCGTTTGCCGAACACCTGCAAACAGCGACAGCGACAGCGTCGTCGACGTCAGCGACTGCGACTGCGCAGCTGGCCCTGGCAGTAGCAGAGGCCGAAGCTTCCGCCAGATAAAGCTCATTGAGTCGCTCATTAACGGCGCTGCAGCAGAAATTTTCAAATTTTGATTGCCTGCCTCTGATTATGATTGGCTGCCACTTGAGAATGGTCGAGCAGCTGTGAGGGGCTATGGGGAGGGACAGGAGGTTGAATAGGGGGCGTATTATTATTGTTGGCAGCTGCAACAACTAGTGTTGCTTTTTTGCTCCTGCACGTTTTTCGCGTTGAACTTCACTGAACTTGCAACTTGGAAGATTCGTTGTTGTTGTTGTTGCTGTTGCTGCTCCAAAACCTTTTCAGTTTTCTAGTCGTGATTTGAGTGTCGTGCGACTTTTTTAAGCACTCGTACTTACGCCTGAACTTTGTGCAGTCATTTAATTTTGCTTTCAGCTGTTAACTGTAAGCTGGAACTTGAGTCGCTGTTGGCTGGAACTGCGGCTGGAAGACGCCAGCGCCAGCGTTGTTGTTGTTTTTGTTGTTGCTCTGCCGTTGTTGTTTTGTGAAATTTTCAGCTCTTTTCGAGTGGAATTTTAATGCTTTCGCACACCTGCACACACAACGGTAAAGTACCCTCGTTTTTGGGCTGCCAACTACAAAAGTTTCGAGCTCTGGAGCTGTTTGCTTTTCGGCTGGCGAAATGCTTGTGACCCGCTTTGACACTCACACAGACAGACACACACACACATACACACACATACACATACATGCATACATGAATGCGCCAACTAATTGCAGTGGATTTTATGTAATGCCTCTGCCTTTTGCTCTGTCACTTAATCAGACAATCGGAAATTGCTGGTCAGCAGCTAAGAGAGCAACGAACCAGCACAAAAGAAATGGAAAAACAAAAGCAACAACAATAAACAACAACTACAGCTAGCATAAAGTGGAGTAACAATGTGAAGAGAGCTTTTCTTCAAGCTACATGTAATAGGAGCGAGAGAGAGAGAGAGAGGGATTGATTGCTGTCTATGTAGAGTTAGCTCAACGTCTCTACACTTTGATGAGCTTTTGCTTACTCTACATAAATTTGGTTTTAGAAGCAATTTGAATATTTGCTCAATACCAATAATCCTTTCAGCTCACATTACTCTTATCTGTTGCTTTGCTACCATTAAACAGCCATGCTCATAAAATAAACATTACATGTCTTATCTTCAGTTTCTTTGCTTCTACAGGGTATGCGGCGAGGGCAATAAAAGATGCACTTTACCTAATTAAAACGCACAGCAAATGCATTAAGCGAGTTCCGTTCCGAGGCGGCCAAAATGTGATTGTGAGCACGGCTGTGGGACAATCACAACATGGCCATAACAACACAACTACCTGAGCCACAAAATACAACAAAAAATAAATAAAATAAATAGAGATGAGCAATGAAATCCTTTCCAATAGCCACAGCAATAACAACAACAACAACATTGTTAATGGTCGATGACTCAACTCCAAAATGAAAAGAGGCAAAAGATGAAGAAATGAAATAAAGAAACAAACACACACACACACACACACACACACACAAAGACGAGGGGAGAGACACCTGAGCTGCGCTGAGCTGAGCCGTCGCACACCTGAGAAACAAGAAATGCATGCAGGTGTCAATCGCCAGGCAGCCAAAGAATGGTCAGCAGAGGAAGCAGGCAGCATACCAAACCAAACCAAACCAAACCAAACCGAGCTCAGTCGAGTCGTCGAGCCCCAAACACAGAACTCAAATCCAAAGTCAATGCCAAGTAAAAAGCGGGCGCATTACAAATTCACACCAAGTGGCACCCACTGGCAGCAACTGCAGCGATCCGGGCTCCCCAGCCTAGAGTAAGAAATGGTTAATCATTTAGGTATAAATCTCGACTGCTGCTCGGTTGCTGCTCGATTGCAGCGGCTGCCTCCTCTGGAGGCATCGTCTGACAAATGTTGCCGCTGCCAAATGCCCCGTGGGGGCAGCCAAACACATTAACGAGCGGCGGCCAACGCGATCGCATTCAAATGAGAAGCAGCCAGCTAGGCGTGGGCAGGGGAGAGACCACTAGGGTAGATGCGGGGGACGGCAGTGGAAAGGTGGATAGAGGGAGAGAGGGCGAGAGCGAGAGGGGACCTGCACTTGGAGCTGAATTCCTAGAATTGTGCGCGTCAATTGATTTACTCAGCTGCGTGGCCCAGGCAACGTGTCGGGCTGATAACTTTGAGATTTGTTATATTTGCTTCATCATCGCACAAACGAGCCACAGTCCGAGCCTAGACTCGCATGATCATCATCATGATGATGATCATGATCATCGTGAGCCGCACACATGTGCGCACATTAAAAAGCAAGTTTCTCAGGTGTTTAAAAGCGTTTAAAAAGAAAACCGACGCAGACGCCGATGCCGCAGCCGCAGCCGCAGCCGATGCCAATGGAGCTTGAGTGTAGAGGTGCCGAGGGAGGGGTAGACTCGCATAGGTTGCTCCTAAAGAGCCAACATTGTGTGTCCGTCTGTCTGTCTGTCGATCTGTCCGTCGTCTGTCGAGACATACACAACAATAAACGCAGTCGCTGCCAACGCCAAGAGCAACAGCCAAGTTAAAAATACACGTACTCTGGCCTCTTGCCAAGAGCCAGTTAAAGCCATGATCATGATCTCGACAGCCAAGCCATGAAAACTGTACAGGTGAGGAGGAGGAGCGGAGGCAGTGGAATCACGGACAGCTGGCGACGACGACGACGACGACGATGGCGACGCGCACGTGAAGGTTGCCCAAGCCAAGCTGGAGATTTACTTAACGAAATCAAGAGGAAGCGCGTAGGATCGACTGTTAACCTAGCTGTCATACAGCATTGATTGCTGCCAGGCAAGAGAGAGTGAGGGAGAGAGAGAGATAGTTGCAGTCGTTGTTCGGTTGATTGCGAGCGGGAGAGCCAAAGCCAAAGCCAAAGCCAAAGTCGAAGTCGCAGTCGAAGTCGAAGTTGAAGTCAAAGCGAAGTGAACAGAATAGTTGGACGCACATTTTGGGCCAGGTTTGAATGACTCAGCGTATTCTCTGCTTCTTCGTCTTCTTCTTCTTCGTCATCTTCTCTTTATTTCTTTAGCAACTAACGAGCATTTGCTGCTTTGTTGTTGTGTTCCGTCTTATATTATTTTGGGTGCCCAAATGTTAAGTGCCTGTTTTGATTGGTTTGAGCGATCGCTGTTTAGTCTGCACTCCGATATTATGGTCAATGATTGGAGTCAACATTAGCAAGAGTTGAGAAACGGATCATTATGTTGGGGCCGATGGAGAGGCTGAGGCTGAGGCGTTGGCGAATATGGGAATCGAACATGCAAAAACTGAAAATACACCCGATCAATCATTGGGAATACAAAAGTGCTGGGAATTGAATATTATGGAGCTCGTGTTGATTAATGAGATCGCCGACTTCTGATTTAAGAGAGTGTGGCAAATGCAAGAGGCTTACATTTCATAGCACTCAACTATTTAATGTTAGTACTTAGTTGCTTTGATTGGATGAGATTAAGTTGGATTGGGAGCTGTAGAGTTGTAAGCATGATATAACTCGATGGGAATCATAGAGTACATTTGTTGATCTAAAAGATCTTTGAATTGATATGCTATAGAGGTATGTAATTTATGCTAAGACTAAAATTCACTCTTTTCTGATTGAACTATTTGGGAATTACGAATTCATTACTGCCACAAGCTAACAGATGTCGGACTTCCATTCATATTGAATTTCGCAGTACAGTTTAGCTATTATACAATTCCAGCTTTCTAGAGAACACTCCGAACTATTCAATGCCTCCATTGTATGCAGACTTCTTAGAGATGCGTTTACCTATGAAACACGTACCGCTTCTCACTTCTGGATTGTTCAATTGAGTTTTGGCTAGCGTAACCAATTGTCCGAACAAACACTAAACGTATTCTAATCCATAATTGGTTAGCATGCAACTACATCTGTTGTTGGCCAGGTGAGACGCACCTGTTGCGGCTTTTGTTCCAGGCCATATGCAAATATGCGAAAGGTGTTGCATGAGGCGTCAGCATTTGGTTTTCGGCTGGTATTTCGGAAACCCTTTCGATGAATCGAGCAAATGCTGGGAAATTCCGCAATATGCAAACGTCTTGCAGCCAGCCAACAGCCAACAGGCAAGCGAACAAACGAACAGCATCCAGAGCCATAAAATAACAATGCAAACACACGCATTAACAATGAGCTGTGAGTTCTAACACCTGTGTGCCACAATGCACTTGCAACACGCCAGCGAACGGACCTGAAAATCTATACAAATATTTGACGTGAGCAGAATAGATTTGAGAAATTTGCATTTGTCGGCAAAAGAACAAAAAAGAAAAGCAAAGAAAGGCAAATGAAAAGACGCGCAACAGGTAAGACTTGGCAACAGTTGCTGTTGTTGTTGCTGTTGTCATTAACACGTTTATGCCTGACCAAAAACTCAGCTGGGGATTAGCAAAACGGTGCGAAAATCCATCAAATAAAAAATAAACATTCTGCTGCGGCAATAGTTGAAAGCGCGACCATGGAAAATGGAAGTGGAAATGGCCAATGGAATGTGCGCACACATGTTGCTGCAACGGCGACAATGGCAGCAGCAGCGACAGCAGCAGCAACTCGTGCTGGAATTTAGCTGCCAAGTGGGCACGTTCGAGTGACAAATGTCAATTTGCATTCGATTCTGGGCCTGCTGTTAATTTGCAATTGAGTTTGGGACCAGAGTTAAGAGTGTTGACTGCTGCAATCACTGCAGCAGCAGCAACAGCAGCAACAGCAACAGCAACAGCAACAGCAGCACTTTCAAGCTCAAGAACACACCTTAAACTTTTTTGGCCCGCTTTTTGTATTGTTTACCTTTACAATTGACTCGTTTTTGCTTGTATGTGTGCCTGTATTTGTGTGTGTGTGTGTGTTGGCCAACTGGCAACCAGGCTACAGGCAAGCAACAAGTTGTTGTTGTTGTTGTCGCCTCGGCTGCAGTTCAATGTCAATTTCGATTCGTCATCCGCAGCTGCGTTGATTTCTCGGGCGACCTCTCCAATCGGGTTGTTGTTGTTGTTGCTGTTGCCGTTGTTGTTTGTTTTGTAGCCGCTTTTATGGCCATGTTAACTTTGGTCTTGGCTTTTAATACAGGACCACCGCCGTTGACCATTGAACGCTCGCCGCCATTGCCTGTTACATGGGGTTCATTCTACTGTAATTTATTGATCATGTGTGTGTGTGTAAATGTGTGGGCCGTCTAGAAGGCAGCCTAAGCTCCACAGTGCAGCTGTTGTACGCCCACGCAACTATCAAGCATATCTGCTATCCCTTTCCACTCGATGATGCAGCCAGCCGAGATGAGATCATGACTACAAATGGGAAATCATGAAGCACTATGTATTCCTGCAGCTGCGATTGGGGCTACGTAAATATGACAGTTGGCTTAGACAGTTATACGATAACTGTAGATGGCGCACCTAGCTGGGAGGGAGAGAGAGGAACTTTAATACTCTACCAAATTTGGCTGCGAGTTGTAGCTTTTGTTTAAGCTATTTACTTTATATCATGCATTGAAAACTTAGATTAGAGATCTATAAATATTAAACTAAAAGTGAAGCGAAGGTTATCTAAAACATAAAAATATTATTTCATGTCAGTAACTTTTTTTATTGCTTTACTTTTTGCACACTTATTCTCTCATAATTATATCAAATTAAAATCCTCTCGATCTTCGCTTGTCTTCAGTCATTTTATTGCTTGTGACATTTCTCAATTATGCGCACAGATTCCAAAAAAAAAAGAAAACCTATGCCAGATCTTAGATCAACGTAAAACCCAATTTCAAACCAAATAAAAAGACACGTAAACCCGTGTTTTTTTGATGATCAAATCAACAAATTTTCTCACGCACCCTTCGCCTAACCCTTCAAAAGGGTTCAAATGCTAACAATAAAATGTTTTCTTCGCACTACAAAAGGCAAACCCAACGACAACTACCTTCGATCTCGGTCTGGCTAAGGGTGTTTTGATGAGTCAGTTTGCCCGGGCGGACAAGTGAAGCAGTTAAAGTCAAGGGTTACTGTATAAATTATCAACTGATTAAATAATCTCAACTCGGAAATTCAAAACGTTTTACAGTTTGCCAAACATATTCTTTATCAGGCGAATAAAATCTTTTACAATTACAATTTGTAACAGCTAGATGGATTGTTTATAGCATAGTTTTAAAAATTACAGTGCGAGTATTATATTGTATAGTTGACAGCATTACATACAGACATGTACAACATGTTAAATGTACATATACTTAATAATTGACAAAAAAAATATATAATTTTTATATTTTTTTGCAGAAAACTTTTTATATTTATGTCGTAAGTCATTTTCCTCAGCCTTTTTATAGAACACGTCGCCCACTGTGCGGCGAGCATGCGCACTGATTCGTTCAAAATTCGCTCTATTCTCTCAATTCGCTGCGAAAAGCCGCGCTCTCAATTCCAATTTGTGGAGCTAGTGCTGACTTGTTGGGCCTGGTCCAAGGCCATCTGCTGCTGGTTCAACAACATTTGCGACGGCTGCGGCTGCTCCTCCTGCTTTTGTGGCTGCCCCTGTTGTTGTTGTTGCTGCTGCTGTTGTGGCTGTTGCATCGTCTGCAACAGCAACTCGCCCATCTTGGCCCGAAAGGTAATGTTCTGCAACGGCGACATTTGCTTCATCAGCGGCAAAAAGCTGATGAGGAAATTGTAATCGGAGTCGCCCACGTGTAGGATATTCTTGCAGCGCGCCAAATCCTGACTGGTGGACTGGATTAGCTGCTGCTCTTCACGCTCCAGACTCTCCAGAAAGTTAACCTGCTCGTCCACACGCTTGGCGCAATGGCAGCTGCTTGCCGCAGCGGCTGCCGTAGCCGACTGCGCGCCGCCCATGGGCATGGAATTGACTGGTGGCACCGCCTGCTCCTCGGCGGCGGCGCTTGCCAACGAAATGCTGTGCGAGAGGCGGCGTATTGCTTGAGGCGTGGCCATACTTTGGAACTGCTGCATCAGCTCATCGTTGTCCGCCTCCATTTCATCCGATGGCAATTCCGTCTTGAATGACATGGGCTCCGTCAGGCTCACATCGCAATCGTCGTCCTCGTTGTTGCTGCTATCCGCGCGCAGCCGGCGCCCGTCCAGAAAGCTCATGGCCTCCGCATAGGACCATTGATGCGATGGCGATGCCTGCTGCTGTTGGTTCTGGGTGCGATGCTGGTGTCGGCGATAGCTGCAGCGCAAGTTCTTCCACTTACTGCGACACAGTTCCACTGTGCGCCAGAGAGAAACAGCGAGCGAGAAAGACAGAACGATATTTACGGCGCTTTAAGTTACAGCATTTGCTTTTGCTTTTAGCGCGACTTGACTTTGCGGCTGACTCACCTTTGACGCCCAGCGCGTCTGCCACGCTGCGCCACTGGCGTAGCGTCTCCACGCGGTTTGCATGCTCCGGATGACTGGCGTCCCACAGGGCCGGGCGCTGCTTAACCTCGTTGATCAGCCTGTGCATGTCCATTTGCCTGCGTCTTTATCAGAAAACTGAAATGACAACAACAGCAACAATGTGGCTAGGCCACGGGAACGAGAGAGCAAATTTGCCGGCGACGCGCACTGTCTGTGCTTGCTCTCTTGCTGTTGCTCTCCTTCGCTCACTTGCTCTCTCGTGCGTGCTCTCTCAGCAATGGCAATGCTTATTGTTTTTGCATTTAAATTTCGCTTTATACACTCGAAAGCCAACGTTGGCGAGTTCATCAAAAGGCTTGTAACACAAGCAGCTTGATAATCTGCGAATTTCTTAATTATATAATGAGCGTAAATGTGAAAAAAACGACAGATATATGGAGAAGCCAATTATGTTTATTTAAATTGTATATTCATCAACTGAACCTATAGCAGACTAGTTTACATTTAGGTAGAGTATTTAGAGTGCGCTGCCTCATTTGGTATTTATTAGTTGCTTTTGTTCTTCCTTTAGTCAAACTTCAGCCTCGTTTCCATTTCATTATTTTATTGACTTTAGAGTGTCGGGTACTGGTTCCGTTATCTCTATTATTCGTGTTTGTTTTCGTTCTTGTCTCATTGCTCTTTGCAGCCTACGCGTTTGTTGTTGTTATATTCTTTTCGTTTTTTTGCATTGCTCTCTCGTTCGTTGACGTTGGCGTTGGCATCGCAACGTTCTCTCTGTGTTCGTTTGCTTTGTCGTTCCAGACATTGAACTTGGCGCACCGGCAACGTCATCGGCTCGCACAGTGGTGCAAAGTGCATAAAAATGCGTTTTCATAAATTCAGTTTTCTAGCGATATTTTTGTTATTTATTTTGGCAGTCAGCATTCCGATTGCAACATGTTGCCTGAAAAGGCAGTACCAAGCAGGCAACACATGTTGCCGACAGTTGGCTGCACTAACAGTTGCAGTTACAGTTGCGGCGACAACAAGTGGACGCCAAAAATATGCGACAGCAATTATCTTTGGCAGCGAGCGCAATCACAAGCAAACACAAACACATACAGAGATACATATGTATATTATACATATAGTCATATACCATATCCATATCCATATCCATATGTCGCCAGTTTGAGTTTGTGCACGACTTTCGTTTAGCGTTCCGTTCCATATTGTCTGTCTCTGCCTCTGTGTATGCATGTGTGTGTGTGTTGCAGCTGCTGTCAATCTGTTGGCCATTTTGGCTGCTCCGCTTTCAAAAATTTCCATGTGTCATTTCAAAAATGCAAATATGGACATGATCTGGCCGAGAGCTGTGCCGCGTTTGGGTTTTTGTATTCCTCCATTCTGTCGCGTAATGTGCGCGCTGTCTGCCCGACCGTTCCTGCTACACTCTATACCGCCCCTTCAGTCCACATGCCATATGTTCCATGGCTGCAGTTCGTCCAGTTCGTCAGGCGCTTCAGCTACAGCGACTGACAGTTAAGTGACGTCTAAATTTCGTACAACAAAATGATTATGGAGGCATTTATGCATGCGTACCATCGATCTTGTCTGTGGAACCTGTGCCTAGCCAGACGCTGGAACAGCCAGACGGACAGACGGACAGCCTTGCCAACTCGATCGCCTCTCAATGTGATTGTTGTGACTGGCTCAATTGATTTGTAGCCGCAGCTTGGCATCCGACTCCAAATCAGTTTTTTTTTGTCTGCCGCTCGTCAATGTTTGTATTCAAATTTCCAACTTCGATCTCTTATGCACAATGTTACTTTACGAGTCTGCCTAAAGCCAGCGCGATTTATGAGCGCTTTGTCTGGGACTACGAGTACAACAAAAAATAAAAGCGAAAATCTTTGCTTATATAACTAGCAGCTGCAGCTAGTAGTGCCTAGGATGGAGAATTGATTAAGTAATTGTTTGAGCTAGAGCTCTAGATCTCTTCTTTATATGTATCTCTATAATCCATATAAATATATGGGATATACATTTATAGCTTCACATAAGGAAGTAAATATTATTTCATTGAACATTTGCTTTATCTCACTTTAATTGTTGCTTAAATTGCATAGCAGCACAATCTAATTAATATATATATAACAAATATATAATATGTATATAGAGTAACAACAGTTAATCTTATTGTTGTTATCGTTAATTCTAACGCTCCATAAGCGTCACTTGGCTATTGCCGTTGTCGGCATTTAAGTCGCCCATAAAATGTTGCTGTCGTCGTCACAGTTGTTGTTGCTGTTGCTGTTGCCGTTGCTGCCGTTGATTATAATAACAAATTTGCATAATTATGCCGCTTATCTTGGCCATATGTCTAGTCAATGGCAGACACAAGCAAAACTGACAGACCGGCAAGATTTGACATTGTCAGCAGCTGTTGCTGTTGCTGTTGCTGAGAGTTGAATTGCTGCTGGGCTGAGCAATACGCGTGCTGGCAATCGTCACTGTTGGCACCCACATGTTGCAGTTGTTGTTGTTAGTTAGCTACAACAGCAGCAACAGCAACAGTAACAAAAGGTATGCAAAGGCCATGTCAGCAACATAAACAAGTTTCATCTATTCAGCAACAACAACATTATCAAATTGCCAGCAGCGGAAGAAGCAGAAACATTTGAGGCACAGCGAATCATAAAAACTGACAACAAATTGATTGCCAATCAACAACATGAACACGACAGCAGCAACACAACACAATGTTGCTGCTGGCATTGCGAGCAACAATTGCAGGTGTCAATGAATGCGGCGCATAAGGAAAACCATGACAGAGGAAAGCACTCGCTGCTGAGCTACAAAAAAAAAAGTTAATTGGCTAATGCCAATTGCTGCTAATGTGGCCAGTTATTATGTCAAACGGTCAGGCAGCAACATTTGCCAATGACTTGTCATGCAACAGCAGCAGCAGGAGCAGCGGCAGCAAGAGCCACAGCCATGGCAACAGCAACTATAGCAACATGTTGCCAATGCCAAATGCAGTTTGGCAATGCGCCATGTAGCTCGAATAACCGGACCTGCAACAAGTGCTGCAACTGCGACTGCTGCTGTTGCTGCTGCTGCTGCTATTGCCGCTGTGTTACAGTTCGCCAACCCACACGACTCCAGCTGCGGCTTCAATTGAAAGATGTGTCCATGAGGCGCACACGAAGAAATTCCAATAGCAATTAAAAATATTTACAACGCAAATGCAACGGACCCAAAGCCAATCGACAGTTGGACAGACAGTTGGACTGATCGACAGATCGTTCGCCAGCTGCTCCATGGCTCAAAATTTTGTTGATTTCACCAGCAACAGCAACAGCAACAGTTGCTGGCAATTCGCACAGTGTTTACTTTATAAATATGAGAATCAAATTCGAAAGACAAATAAAAAGATTTACTATATAGTATAAACAGAATATGAGCATCTTGTAACATGACTTAAAATAATATATGTGAATAAATATAGAACTTAAAAATATATTTTTCAAATATAGAAAAAGGTAAAAGGTAAAAATATAGAACAAGTAAATAACTACTTAGGCTGTTAGGCTAATAAAATGAATAATGCTGCTATGCCTAATACTTCTATTAAATTAATTCTTAAATCAAACTTGTAATACTCAAAGTTTAATATATGTATATCTCTTGAAATCGAAATAGAACTACAAATGGGTTCACAAATGGGTTTTGAAGTTTGATTAATATTTAAATATATCATAAGTTGAAAATATATATACATATATATATTTTACTAACTGTAATCAGAGTCTTTATGATGATCTAATAAAAATAGAAAATACTATTAACTAGTTTTTATATTTTTATTGGTATGGAATTTTAAGATAACTCAGTGAAACGAAGATTTTTATTATAAAGCAATTGCCACTGTGCCAAGACCAGCAGCAATACATATACATACATATATCTATGTATGTATGTGCTTACGCAGTAGATCAAGCAGTAGAGCAGAGTTTCATTTACAACTGCTGGCAGCTGCGTGGCCGTTAGAAATGCTAATGAAAGTCAAGCGGACCGCCGCATAGTCCAGATCCCGTCTCGATCTTTGCCATTGGCAGCTGCTGTTGATGTTGCTGCTGTTGCGGCTGCTGCTGCTGCTGCTGTTGCAATTTGATTGCAAGGGGCATAGAAAGTTGCCAGCCAGCTACCGTTTGCGAACAGCTGCCCCCGGGTTTGCCTGGCTGCAATTGCTGCGTGCGACATATGCGGCACAGCGAGTTGATCATCATCAATGTGGCAATGGCAATGGCAATGGCAGCAACTGCTGCCACATTTGAAATGTGTGTGCCGCAGTTTTCCGCAGTTTTTCCTCGTTTGCGCGGAAATTCAGCACACGTGGCAATCGTGTTGCAACTGTGACTCTTTCAAGTTTTTATGATTGGGCACAGGCGGCGCTTCCTGCCGCTGCTGCGGTCTGCTGGCAAGGACGTTCGGTTTTTTTTTTTCTGCCTGCTTCTGCGTACGGCCTACCCTGGTTGCCCCCGTTTGCCTTTGCCACAGACATACATATGTGGCTTTGTTTCACACATGCCACACAGCCGGCAACAGAAGTCATGAGCAAGGGGCATGGTCTTCGATTGAGATCGGTACTCGAACGTCGAGCGTCGAGCGTCGACAGCCGGCTAGCAGTCCGCCTGGCAATTGCCGCATCATTTTTATGGCATTCGGCATTAGCGTTTTTTTTTTTTCACAAGATTTTTAACCCCAAAAAGCGGGAAACGAATGCAGCTGAACTTTTGTGTTAAGTACAACACGGCAAGCCAATGACATGGCGGACATGTGCGTCGAATGCCTCGGGCAGCTGTGTGTGCCACAGTCGGAGACTCTTATCTGCGCCGTGCCGCATGTGTCACTAGGCGTCGCTAGTTGCAAGTTGCAAGTTCGCGTCTGCTGCTGATAAACCAAATCTACATGGACAATGAAGGGGAGAGCGAGAGAGGCAGAGATTGCCCGCATCCGCAATAGACTGTGGCATGCATACAATCGTACGATTTATGTGGGCTTGAGAAAAAATACTTTCTTCATATGGGAAATATGGGAAAATCGTATGGAATTCCTGAGATTTACAAGAAGATCAAGAAGAAATGGAGAAGGAAGTGAGTTAGAGAGAGGGAGAGAGAAATAGAGAGAGAGAGAGAGAGAGAGAGAGAGAGAGAGAGCTGGAAATAAACATATATCTATATATATTTCCGTTAATAAATAAATCTAATTATATATTATTATAGTTTATATGATATACATATGTATTTATGTGATATTTTAATATACATATGTATATTTTGTAAAACATATGTATATTTCTTTATATCTACAAAAAAAAATTGATAAAATTACACAAATCAAAGAGAAATACAAATAGAGATCAATGGAAATACGGGCTCTAATCCCTGATAAGAGATTCTCTATCTCTCTCTCTCTCTCTCTCTCTCTATTTCTATCTCTCTTCTAAAGGACAAATAGAGAGACATTTCAAATTTCAAGCTATCGAAATAAAAAGCAAACATAAATAAGATTTGTTCACAAACTCTAAACACAACTCAATCTCGACAATTTTGTTATAATGGCTGGCCAAATGAACGGATTAACTTCTCGGCTCATCTGATAAAATTGAGCTGCGCCTCGTATCAGGTTTCAGTTTTTAGTTTTTGGTTTTCGAATTTTTGTGGTTTTTGGTTTTGAGTTAAAAATAAAGCAGCAATAGTGCAAGCGAATCGCCTTCACAGATCAAATGTCGGCTTAGCTGAGCTGAAAGGTGCATCCACTATGCAAACACCATCCATCATATAGATATAGACAGATATATATGTATACGTAAGCTAGCTAAGCTGATCGAGAGGTTTGCCTACTTCTATTTTGGGTAGCTGGCAATTAGCAACTGGCGACAATTTGACGAGCTCACAGGAGCGAATCCTTCGTCTGAGGACCACCTGCTGTGGCCTTTTTGTGCGAAAAACTCTTCAGTTGTTGTTGCTGCTGTTGTTGCCGATGTTGTGATTGGCTTTGGCCAAGTGGCTTGTGGCAATAATATTTGTGCCCAATCGACCTGCTCAGCTACCTGTTGAGTTGTCGCGACGGCGGCTAATGAAGTCGCAACAGCTAAATGACTCAGTTATTATTCTTCTCTTATCTTTTTGCTTAGCTAAATCTGCGCAGCATCTAGAACTCGGCTAGCTCTGCCTCTCTCAGCCAGCTCGTTAGCCGCGTCTAGACAGCGTCTGGCACAGCCGGCGGCGCTGCATAATGCAAGGACGAACCACATGCCACATAGATATTAGGCCTGCCACGTTGACAGGATATTCATCCAACGCTCAGCTGCTGCCAATTAACACGCCAGCAGCTCACCTATAAACAACACAAAGAAAGTCCTGTACGCAAAAGATGTGCTCAAAGATACCCTTTAGAAATACACTTATAGCAAACACACTGCCAAAGTAAACTACCCCAAGTGTGCACTAGTTAACAGAGTATTAAAAGCCCGGTGGCCCGGTGGCCCGTTGGTCCGCTGCTCGGAGTCATTGGCCGCCACTCGATACGCAGCGGCTGCAGCGCAACGGTAAAAATGCAATACAAATAACGGCAGCCGGCCAACGAAACAAAAAAATAAAATAAAATAAAACAACATAAATAGTGCAGATGCAATACAGGACGCAGAACGTCCGCAGGACGCTTGCAGGACCCTCTCTCTCGCTGCTGCGTTTTCCCACTCAATTAGGGTAGCAAAAATAGTGAGAATCGAGGCGGCTGCGCACATTTGCCTAAATATATTTGCCTGCTACCAGCCCCTCACCCCCTGTCTGCTACCCTCTGGCCGACTGGCGAGAGAAAATGTTGTAGCATATGCCGCGGCGTGCGGCGCAGTTGTTATCCTTGCTGGCATTGTTAATCGTATCCTGCGTAATAGCATAATAATCCCTAATCGCATCTGATCTGTTCACCTGGTTGCCACACACTCGCTCTCGCGCGCTCTGTCTCTCTATCTCGCTCTCTCTGTCTTTCTGTGTGACGGCTGCACATTTTCATCGATATCCTTTGGCAGCTTTACAAATAGCGCGACGCGTCCTTTGTGCGCCTTTTGTCGCCGTCCTTTTTATAATAGGCAGGGGTTATTTTGACAGCAGTTCATTTGCCTTCTGCCTTCTGCAATGCCATTGACATTTGTCACACACTCAAACACACACACATACACACACACACAGACAGAGACAACTGCTCGCCTGATCCTCGCTATTTCAAACATTTGGAGTGAGCTCCGTTTCACAATGTGTCGACTTTTATTTGGCTTCCAGTCGCATTTGTTCCATGTGCGGCTGCATTTCCCTTTCCATTATGTTGTTGCCGTTGTTCGTGTTGTTGTTTCTGTGGCTTCTAGGATAAATGGAGTTTGTTATTGGAATATAGACGCCTGACTAATGCGTATTTACATTTAGGTAAATTAGCAGCCATTTAGTGGTTAACTCATTAATAACAATAATCAATTCAGTTTGTTTGCTTCTGGTCTGCTAATAGACTTGAGCCTGTTAACATTTTCAATTTAATTTACATACACACCATTTTCAGCTCATATTCACAGCTCTGTTTTCTTACAATTACAATTCGATAACAATGCCGCAACACTTCGTCATCAGTCCTTGATTGAATAGCTGATCAACTTACAATTGGAAAGACGGGGAAAAAAACAGTCAAACAATTGCTTTCCAACATGGAAGCTTCTCAATGAGCGACTTACTCAGCAGATGCTCCAACGCATACCAATGCGCACATTAGCACAAGTGAAGCTAACTCTACATAGCGTTCCATCTCTCTCTCTCTCTCTCCGTCCCGCTCTCATGCTCACGCATTTGCGTAAACAAAGCAAAAAGGCCATTACAGTTGAAGTTCTCATTCCCACGCATTGCTGCTGATTGTTGTTGATTTTTTTCTCTTTTTTGCGCAAACAGACAAAATAAACAAAAGCTCTACGAGTGCCGCTTATTGGAAGCGCTTTGACTGCTTGAATTAGTATTCAGTTACCATAACAACCAAAGGCCGGATGCGAGCGACAAGGCTACAGCGAAAAGTCGCCAAATGATATGCTGAATGCCAGTTGGGAAAGGAGAGAGGTACACCAACACACATACACAGATAGTCACACATATGTGTGAAGCTAAAAATAAGTCAAAGAATGAAACAAAAATGAAATGAAACAAACGGCTAGCGCAGAAATTGTCGCGCCGAATTCATTAATGAGATTCGCGTATGCAGCATGTCAGCAAGCTAGAAAGGGACGGCAGCAGTGAGAGGGGAATGTAAGCGGTGGAGAGGTGGGGTTGTCACCCTTCAGGTTTTCTTTTTAATGGCCTAGACGCGGACACTGGTTGAGTGACGCGTATTGGATTTCGACATGCTATGCACGCGGCATGCGGCATGCATATCTGCAACGCCATCTAGTAAGGTGCCTCCTGCCCCTCGCACCGCCTAGCCAGACTCCCAGCTTCAGCTACAGCTACAGCTACAGCTTTAGCTTCAGCTCTGGGTCCACTGATTGACATGTGATCGCAACGCTTTGCATCGCAAGTTCTATTCCCCCGACTGTCCCCTGTCCGTTGGCACTTCCAGTCTGCTTCCACTCTGCGCTTAACCTGTTGCATCTGCTTGCGTCGTCGTCGTCGTCTTCGTCGCTGCTCATTTGTCATTCATGCGAAACACTAAAGAGTCGTAAAGCAAGTCCTGCCTGCCTGGCAGAAGAAGAGGCAGAGGCAAAAAACTCTGGGCGAAGTCATAAAATTATGATCGGTATTTTTGCTGGAAATTTGAACTGTTTGTTGGCTTGGTTATGTTATTTTTTGCTAGCATTTTTTATGTTTTTTTTTTTTTTTTTTTTTTTTTTTCATTTAATTATTTGCAGTTTAGTTTTTCGACACGGTTTCTTGTGTATTTCATGCAACACCTTCGCTGCCTTACTTGGAAATTCGCGCGAAATTCCACAGCGAAGATTACAGTTTCCTTCCAGACGCTCCCCTCGCGCTCTTTCTCTGATTGACGCTAATTTGAGTCAATGAATATAATTTTTGGAGAGTAATGTGTCTCTCGCTCACTCTTGCTTAGTGAATGAATGCTGCGCTTCAATTAGCACTTGAAGTGCTCCACTGCAATGGAACGCAGACTATTGCCAGACGTGTCATTTTTCACAAACAGGCCTCACTTTCAATGAGCATTTCCCTCACATTTCCTCAATGGGCGGCAGTCTCAAATCCACATCAACATCCACAGTCAAATACAAATACAAATCAAACACTCGACTGGCGTCGTTGTCGCCTTCGTCGTTGTCGTCATTGTCGTTGTGGTTCGTGGTCTCGTGTAATATGATCGTGATTTCATGCCCAGCAGAAACCCTACAAGTTGTTCTACTATGTGGGAGCGGAGTCAAGAGCGACAGGGCAACTCATACACGCATACATACACAGAGAGATGAATGTATCTGGTCGCTGATACCATAAACCCAAATTAAGATAAGCCACGAAGAAAGAAAGAAAATAACGTCTCATACTTTGAATCTTTTTCATTCACAAAATCACATCGTGTGTACAGAGAGGGAGAGTATGCTTGCGAGAGTTGCTGAGTGAATCGTAGATCCAGAGAGTGCATGCATTGCAGCCGACCAATCGCAGCACAGTTTTGGAAGCTGGGGAAATTCTACAGAAGTTGTAGCATCCACAATGTCCACACTGTTGAGAGTTGTGGCATTTAAGTGGAGGCCAAGTGGACTCTACACAGCGTTGAGAGCTGGCAGTTCAACTTTAAAGCTGAGATTTTGTAGAAGCTGGGGAAATGCATGCCTTCACTCTACAAAGCAGCTCAAGGTGTGAAGACTTTTTGCAGATATTTATTTCCAGTTTGAATAAAGTACTTATAATATTCTAGAAGTCAATTTATTATAAATTAAATAATTTTGTATACTCATACATTTAGCATTCAAAATTAATATATCCATCACAATTCCTAATCCATAACATCCACAAGTTAGCGCATTGCCCCTTTCAGTTAGCGCTAATAATCCACAGATGCCACTCTACAATATCCAGTTGCTGCTGCTCTACACATCTCACCTCTGAATTACCCCGCCAACATGAGAACCACAACTGAGATTGATTTCAATTCGACACGGAATTACTCTCCAACTGGCTGAGATCCTGTGGTCGAGCTCTACACATCATTGCCCCTTTTATATCCACAGAAATTTTCCAGCGCAGCTTTGGTGCTCTCTCACTCTCCCGCTCTGCGATAGGCGGAGCCATTTTATTCGTGTTCGTGTGTACGTTCGTATTTTCACTCTTCGAGAGGGCTGATTGCAAAGTTCATTATAAGAAATAATTTTATTAAATATATTAAGGGCTTTGTATATTGTATTTAATAAAAAATAAATATATATGTATATAATTAATAAATATTAACTATACTTTAAGGTAAATAGATTACGATGCGTTTCCCCTCATTGCTGCGTGGAACGAGTTTTCTGCTGGCTCTGTTGGTGGTTGGTTGATTTTGTTTGGTTGGAGAGAAAGAGAGAGAGAGCGGAGAATGAGAGCGCTAACGCGAGCGCGAGCGTCGTCTTCGTATCTGTTACACACGAAGCACTCGGTGTTCGGCTCATGCACGGGTATAAAAGCGGCGCTCGGCTCGCTCTCACATCCAAATAGAAATTTATCGTGTTCGTTGATGGTTGTTGCTTGTCCGCGGAAGAAAAAAGAATAATAAAGAAATCAAATCAATTTAACCCAAAGCAAACGCAAAATTGAGCAACACTCGACAACAAATGCAATAGAAAAACACGCTGGATTAAAGTGTTTTGTTTTGTTGATCAAAGTCAAATTCAAATGCAAATGCAACAACAGGGCAAAAAGTGCGTGTAAAGTGAAAAAGAGAAAAATTTAAATAAACGACAAAATCAAAGTCAAACAAAACTCGCAGCGAAACCAAAACACGTCAAAGTTGAATTTTGAAAGAAGTTAACTTCGATTTATTGAAACCTCGCAAGTAACCGGTAAAAGCCGTGTAAAAAGCCGCCAAAATTCTACTCAAGGAGCGTAAAGCGATCATCTCAAAAATGAAATCCTTGACGGCCGTCTGCCAAACAGGTGCCTCGATGCCGGCAATGAATCCCAATGGCCGCATCGCCCGCCATCCACCACATCGCGGCGACGGCGAGAATGCCGAAATGAAGATGTATCTCTCGAAGCTGAAAGACCTGGTGCCGTTCATGCCGAAGAACCGCAAACTCTCCAAACTGGAAATCATCCAGCACGTCATCGACTACATCTGCGATCTGCAAACGGAGCTGGAAACCCATCCTGAGATCAATAATTTCGATGCAGCTGCCGCTCTGAGTGGCGTCGCCGCAGCAGCAGCTGCCGGCGGCTCCGAAGATGAGGATGAGGAGGAAAGCGATGAGATGGATCTCGATGCAGCCGGTGATGTATTGGCCCAGCGCCTGGCCGTCGAGCAGGAGCAGCTAGCCAAAATCTCTAGTCCCGCTGCCGCCCGCCTGCCGCTCGCCGATCGTCAGACTCCCAACACAATTCTGCCAGCAGCCGCAGCCGCAGCAACAACGCTGGCGTCAGCAACAGCGGCAGCACCGGCGCCCCAACAGCAGCAGCAGCAGCAGCTGCCCAACAGTTTAGCGACGGTAAGTCAAGCGCCTGCGTCCCCACCCACCCACATTGAGTTTTCTGTTTCTGCTTTGAATTTGCATTGCAAATGAAACGTCGCAGCTTTGACGTCGTCCCAAAAAATAAAAATAAAGAGCACAAAAATGAAAACATCGAACAAAATTTACACATGCAAGCGAATTAAGCAAGCGGCGATAGCGCGACTTTTTTGCATTGTTGTTTTTGTGACCTCATTTGCTGCTAAGCAGCGTAAGGACGTTTCAGCCGTCCGTCTGTTTGTCCGTTTGTTCGTTTGTCGGCATTTACATTTCTCGCCTTAAAAATATAATTCATTTTATTTGCATGTGCTTGTTGTGAGTGTGCGAAATTTACATTCTTTCGCCTTGCTTTCTTTTCGCTGCAACAGAAACAACAACAGCTACTACTACAATAATAAATCTCGCACAATTTCATTTTGTTTTTGTAGACATTTCACATATTTTTCGCTGTCGCCGTTTCTTTCTTTCTTTTGTTGTAGCTGCGACCGCGACTGCGGCGTAGCTGTTAATTTTGTGTTTTTTTTTCTCGCGGCCTTTTTTGTCTTCCTCTCTTCCATTTTGTTGCTGTCTGTGATGTTTTAAATGAACACCTGCAGATACTTAAATTTATTTCATATGTGTGTGTTTGTAAGCAACTAAACACTCACACACATATGTACACATATACATACATATGTATATACAGTCACACGCACAGTGGCTAACGCAGCTTTAAGCTTCACTTCGACATTTGGAGAATTGGAGAATCATCCGTCAGCCTCCGTTTCAGTTATTTCTGTTATGCCTGTCTGCGCCTTCTTCTTCTGTTTCTTCTTCTTGCTGTTGCTGCTGTTACTTTGTTGCTTACTTCATTAGCGCAGTTTTTGGCATCTCCCATTGCCCGCCCGCTGCAGCGTTGATTATAAATGATGTTGGCAAAAACAAAAATATATAAAAAGTATTAAAAAATAATACAAAAATTGTACAACAGGTTATGAACTTGATGTATTTGTATATGTACAAATGTATGTATGTATGTATTTCTTCACAATTCGTGCTTAAACAATTCCAATAAAACTTCCCATCTTTACCTGCTCTCTCCTTCTCTTTCACACTTCTTTGGTGGCATTTGTTTTTGTGCAGTTGATTAATTATGCATTTGCATCTTTTTGTTCGTGCAGAAAAGTATTTAAGTAAAAAACCCCACAGCACAATTAGTCGGTCATTCAGGCCTTATGAACGACTGTGTTGCTCTGGCAAATGAAAAAAAAAAAAAAAACAAGCAAGCAAGCAAGCAAAACATCTGCACTGAGATTGAGACATGCTGCCCACGCCTCAGAGTCTCCGCCCTTCTACTCTACACCCTCTCCACGACTACTGCTATGTGTGTGCGTTTGTGTGTGTCTGTTATGATGTGTCACTCTGCTGGCTGCAAAACAAATTCCTTCGTAAAGGCACAGCAGCAGCGAACACGCATGTGTGTGTACATTCATATGCGCATATGTACATACATATGTACATATGTATGTATAAGACGTAAGAAGAAATGCACGTGTTCAAAATGTTCTCGTTACGTAGTTGTTGTTGTTGCTGCTGCTATTGCTGTGTTGCTTTGCTGTTGCTGTTCTTTTTTTGTACTTTTTCGCGCCGCGCAGCTGTGCGCCAGTCGCCAGTCGGTCGCTTTCTACATTGTGCGCACCCCTGACGCTGCCCTACCTCCTTCTCTACCTCTGCCCCTCTCCTTCTAGTAGCCGACAAAGCACTGCGGTCAGTCAACATAACAGGCAACGACATTAGAAGACGCAACAACAACTTCTCCTACAAGCTCATTTGATTTTCTTAGTCTTGCGCTGGCGCTCAGTTGGCGCCTCTTCTTTGGCCCTTCTCCTGATACGTCTCTCTGTCCGAGCAACAAAATAAAAATAAATAATAAAAAAAAGCAGCAACAAATTGCACACGAAGCTCGAGCGCTTCGTAAACAAACGAGACAAGTAAGAAAGCAAGAAGAAGAGCTGTAAAATAAAGAACGAAAACAACGGCAAATTAATTGATAATTCGTGATTTGTTGTGCAAGTCAGGCATACACTTATACTAAGACTTTCGCCTCAAGCCTCATATGCATACACTAATACGCAGTTCTTATACTTGAGACTTCGCCTTAAGCACACATGCATACACTTATACACTGAGGCTTCGCTTGCATGTACCTCTACTGCTCACACTCATACGTCGGCTTCCCCTTAAGGTTAAATAGCACACGCATACACTTATACAGAACACTTATATTTTTCAATTTTGACTAATTTGTCGCTCTCTCGCTTATTCTCATTGCAGCAATTCAGTGGCGAAAAGGACAGCAGGCAATCGTAAAGCAGCTGGCCACAGCAGAGGCCGCGGCAGCAGTATCAACACCTACAACTAATACTAAACATTTAAAACTATAGAAATCATATTAATTAATGTTAGTCGCAGTGTAGTACAGTCAACTCCACTCAAAACTCAACTCCACTCAAAAACCAACTCGTGTGAAGATCTCCACAAACAATAACAACAACAAACAACAAGCAAACAATAACAATAACAGCAATGAAAATGAATTAATGATATCTACAAATACATAGACACTGCAGCCACACACCCTCATCCCCACAACCACACATAGGGCGTGTGGCTGTAAAAGCATTTCACACCAATACATTTGAAAGAGTTTAGCTATAAAAACAAAACAAAACCTAAATAGCATTAAAAACAAAATGTAAGCACTAATACATTATTATTATTAACATTTAACGTTTAACTTTTAACTATTAGCAGCAGTTAAGAAGTAGAAGAAGAAGCAGATGTAGCAGAAGAATGAAGAAGAAGAAAAGAAAAACTTGGCAAAGCTTTAAACAATTTAATTTTTCCTTTGATAAAATGAAATGAAAAACTGAATAATTTTTGTTTTCTATATATTTAGTTTTTGGTTTAATTGAACGAAAAAAAATCATGTTAATAATTTTACGAATGATAAGATGCAAAGCAAAAAAAAAAACAAAAAATTTAAAAAAAAAAAACAAACAAAACAGAACAGCAATAAAAAGAAAAACTAAAAAATAAAACAAAAATTTTCATTCTCATTTTCTCAATTAAATATTTTCCTATTAATTTTAAATACATAACAAGAGCAAACTAGAAATTTTTATCCTATTATCATTTCATTTATTTATACACACACACACTCACGCACACACATATGGAAAAAACCTCAAGGAACAATTTTCTTATCATTTAGTTTAAGCGACAGCAAAAAGTTTTCCTCCTTTTTAACTCTTGAATAATAATAATAATAATATTAATAAATATATAAATATATTTATGTTCTGTGATCTGTAGCATACTTTGTACAAAGTGTTTTTTATTTAGCATAATTATGCGTTTTAAAATATATATTTTTTCGAAAATAATTATATAAAAAAGCAAAACAAACAAAATGAATTAATTATTATTTGATTTTTACATTTTCAAATCGGGCATACCACATTTTCCCAAACATGATGTAACATGATACAAGAAAAGAGAAGCAAGAAAATTTAATTATAGATATTACAAAATAAATTACTTAAAAATACAATTCAAATGTTTGATTTTAGTTTTGTTACGGATTTTTCTCGGAAAACTTCCAATTATTGGCTACCTGGGCGGCGAAATTATGTGGAAAACAAACGACTGTTGGCTTAACGATGTGAAAAACCATTTCCCATGTAAACAAGTGCAACGTAACAACTACCGTTAGGGTAGCACTCTATCACACACACACACATACACTTAGATAATGCGCTCGAACGAGTTTTCTCACGCATTGTCATTGTCTCCGCTGCCGCTGCCGCTGCCCATTAAGGGTTTTCCAGCCACAGCCTCAGGTAGACACCCAACTGCAGTTGCACGTGTGCAAAAATTATATATATAAAGAAATTCTCTTTCGAGAAATTTTTCGAATTTTGGGTTTTTACCCACAGCTGAGGCTGAGACGGAGTGCAGCTGCCTCACAGTTGCTGACGTCGCAGCCAGCTTCAGCGTCAGCATCTGCGTCGCCGTCGCCGTCGCCTATTAGCGTTAATGATTGCAGCTTACAAAGCAATTGACCAATTGCCTTGGGGGCTGCGACTGAGGCTGCGACTGAGAGTGGAGACTGAGAGTGGGGCCACTCGGTGCCAGTCGCCCCATTCAAATGTCAGTTTGGCTGCCCGCAAACCAAATCAAATGCAGCCAACTGTCAATGCATGACTAAGAGTTACCCTGTACTTTAAATTTGTATGCGCTAGAGCGATAGGCAATTTCTAGAAGTAGCTAGAAAAAGGTTTGTGTAAGTAAGGCTTAGGTATATACATATGTATAGGCATATTTTTTTTTTACTGAAATTTGAAGAGCAAAAAATAATTATTTTTGTCTCAGAGTCATAAGAGGCTTCAAATATCAATTATATGCATATGTTATATTAGCTATATTTATATTCTAATTACCTTATATACCCCAACATACCCCTTTAAAACATTACAGGGTATCTCTGCGCTTTTGTTTCACATGCATTGTGGCTGCAATTGTTTCCCCCCCACATTGTGGTGCGTTCTCTCTGGTATGCGCTAATTGTTTCTTTTTTGTGCATTCTGCAATGGCAACACGAAGCTCGCGCTCGAGCCCACAACAGCTTCCAATGGCTTCCAATGGAATTGTCTCTGGAACGCTGCGGCTCAAGCAACGATTACAGCAGCAACTCTAGCGCTTGCTGCGACGTTTGGCAATTAGCGCGCCTAGCTCGATTTTCACCCATTTGCCGCTGTGGTTTATTATGTTTTTGTCTTTCTGTGTTTTTTTTTTGTTTTTTTGGGTGCGACATGGAACGTGAAATCAGTGAAACTTGAATTACCATAAAAACTCGTGTAACAGTCAACAGCTGCGGCTGCGCAGCCGGCGAAAAACGTAGAAAAAAAGGCAAACAGAAACAAAAACAAAAACAATTTTTGACATAATAATTGTCAAGCTGACATTTCGAACAGCGCAGCTGACAGCTGAGCTGAGCCGAGCCGAAAGACTCTCAGCTCAGCATTTGCCGAAGCCGAGGCCGAAGAGTCGAAAAGCCGAAGCTGCTGCGCTCCGCTAGCAAAATGGGAAAGCTGAGCCGAAGGCAGCCGAGGCGGCTGCCAACGACGACGTCTTTGTAGGTGCGCATAAAAATTGCATTTAATTGTGATTTTCACACGAAACACAAAGCGCATGAGCAACTGGCGCCAGTTGCTGGGTGCCGAGCCAAGCCGAGCTGAGCAGCAAGGCGGGCGGCAATTTGTGCAACTAGCGGTAAAGCGTAACTACTAAACAGCGCGAGACAGCAAAGCACACACAAACACACACATAGAGAGAGAGGAAGAGTGAGAGAGAGGCATAGACATAGACATAGTGGAAGGGGTTCGGGCAGAAGCTGAAGTCGAAGTCGAAGTCGAAGCCGAGTCCAAGTTGGCAGTCGCTGCTGCTGCTGCTGTTGTTGTTGCTATTGCTGCTGGTGGTTGCTTTTGGGAAACACCTGCAAAACGCAAACGCACCTGTTTTGCTAAGCAGCAGCAGCAGCAGCAGCAAAAAACTAAAACAAAGTCAGACACCAACGCCAGCAACAACAACAACAACAACAACAACAACAGCAATAGCAACGCGGACACGGCTCGGCAACTTTCGTGGGTTTTCAGCTGCAGCGCAGTGGAATGAGTTGAGGGGGCGGGCAAGTGGAGGTGGGGGGCTGGTTCCAGCTGGAACTCTGCATGACTTTGTGTAATTGAAGCAGCCGCAGCAGCGGCAGCGAGTTGAGTTTTCAGCTTTTGACTTTCTTGGCTGTGTTAGGAAATCGAAACCGAAGCGTAGCCGTAAACGGGTGGGGGGCGTCGGAGGGGTAGGGGCAGGTTGGCCAACACCAGGTGAAACCGCCAGGCAGCGCTGATGGGGCGGCATTTTGAGTCAGGTGCAAGTGCACATGTTGCACATATATTGGACATGTGTATCTATCGGTTATGCGTAGTTTGTGCATCGGAAGCGGCAACATCAGCTGGCGGAAGCTTTTGGGCCAGCAGCTGTCGCGCTCATGCCCCATGTATGTGTGTCGCATGCAGAAAATGGGCGCCGCTTGCCACGGCTGCCATGTGTGCCATGTGGGGCAATTGGTCAGCGCATTGATTTCAGCTGCGTCACCTTCTTTTGTGGCAACTGCACAGCCTGGCACAGCCGCAGCAGTGGCCCTCTGTCTTCCAGCTTCCAGTGGAACAACAACAACAACACCAACAATGGCTAGGTGCGGCAGCAACAATCGCATTGGCAACGCCGACTCAGACATTTGATCGAAAGCCAGCCGCTGCTGCGGAAGCACATACTTCAAACAGCGGAGACTGTGTGCTGTGTGGCATGCCACATGTTGCCACTGTCGCTGCCAAAAGGCGCTGATTAAGATCGCTTGCCACGGCTCCTGTCTGCCAACACTTCACATGCCAAACGAAAATGAAAACTGAGAAGGCGTCAAAAGATAAAAGCCTGAAAAATTGCATCTTAAACTTTGTATCTAAACAATCGAAAATTGTATCTTAAGCAGCTGCTGAGATGGTTTTCCATTGCAGAAATGTCTCTGTGGCATTTTATGAAAAGTTTAGGATATATCACATGTACTTTAAAGATATGTGAGAGATGGACATGGTTTGTTAAAATTTTTTACTTAATATTATATGAAAATATAGAATATATATATATAGAGAAACATAGATATAGAAATGAATCTAGATAGATCTCTCTGATCTTAAAAGTCTATTGCTATTTATCTACATTTATCTAGCCATATATCTGTACGTATATAACCCTACACACTTGGCTACTCGGTCCCTACTCTCTAAATCTTTGATTGTAATGCCACATTGTTGCCGTTTTGATGGGTTAATTGAATTATAAATCATATAAGAAATCCGGATACTTAATCTTCCCGCTAATAATTGGTCAAAATATGCAAAATAAAAGTCAACTTCATTAAAGCCCATAAAAATATGCGCAATAAATTGCGAAAAGCGTTAAATAAATTATGCAGCAAATAAGAGGAAGGAAAAACAAAAAATCAAATGGAAAACGGAAAATAAAAAAAAATAAAAAATTGAAAATTATGCAGCAGAGCGCAAATATTTATACGAGCTGCCAATTGCTGGATGCGATATTTTTTTTTTCTTGCTTCAGGTTTTCTTTTGGGCGCTGACGTTTGACAACAATGTGGCCAAAATGCTGATCCGCCAAACTGCGGATCACAGAGCCAATGACAAGAAGGAGGCGGCAGCGTTGGCGTTGCCAGCAGCAGCTGTTGCTGCTGTTGGTGTTGCTGTTGCATCTGCATGCGGCTGCAGCTACTGCGCGGCGCGTGAAAAACAATATTTATGGCAAACAAATTTTCATATCGACAGCAAACGGCGCCGCGAATATTGCCATTTTTTGGCAGCAACTATTGCTGCTGTTGTTGCTGTTGTTGTTGGCGCACCCAACGCCAACGATGCCACAAGAGCGCCGCCAACCATTGGTGGCATGTGTGAATATGCGGCAGCCATATAAAATAATTAGGCAGCTAGTCATAAACAAATGCCAAAAGGTGGAACGCAAGAGCAGAGACAACTACGAGTGTGTGTGTGTGTCAGTGTGTGTGTGTGTGTGTGTGTGTCAACTGAATGTCAACATAAATTTGCAGCGCATTTAAGTGCGTCCATCAGACAGATGCAGACAGATCAAGCTGCACAGCTCGTAAGTTAGTCAAGTACCTGGAACTGGTACTGCGAACTGGAACTGGAAGTGGAACTGGAATTGGTACACACGAATTGAATGCAGGCGAATACCTAAATCAAAGCGCAGCGCATTATCGTAAATTATACGCGAATTGAGGTAACTGTCAACTGACTTTATTTTGGCCAAGTCAGCAAAGGGGCAGCAGAGAGAGAGAGAGAGAGAGAGAGAGGGGGGGGGGTTGGCTGGCAAAAGCTCAAAGACAAATGTTTGGCGGCTTCTTCTGAGACACACTCTCTCTTCCTCTCCCCTCTCTCTCTCTCTCTCTCTCTCTCTCTCTCTCTCTGTTGACTGTGCTAAGTTGACCAACTGACAAGCCACGCCCCGTTGCAGGCAATTAACATGGTTATCGATCACAAAATTGTGGATTGTATCTTAAATAGAATTTGTATTTGCTGATCTCGTGGCGGCGATAACGAAAACGTAACGAAAATTTATTGAATTTAATAACGCGCAATGTTTTATCGCACAGTTTTTGTCAATTTAACAAATTGCAGCAGCAACTGTTGCTGTTGTAGCAGCAGCAACTGTAACCAAGCCCACAGCGCACAATGGAAATGGAATTGAATTCCTTAGACGGCTCTAATAATGTCTTTGTGCACAATTGACGGCCACAAACTGGACGCTGCCAACAGGTAAAACAAGGGTGGTGAGGGGGGAGGGGTGAGGGGGGCAGTAGTGCAAATGACTGCAAGAATTATTTAACGAGCGCGGTCTATCGCCAAGATCAATGAATCAATTAGCGCAAAAAGCGAAAAAAATAAAAGCCAAAAACCGAAATGAAACACGGCTAACAAAATGGCTATTTGCAGCATGCCACAGCCGGAGTTGCAGCCAGTTGCAGGCGTGGGATGGCATTTATCAAAGTCGCTTTGGCTTTGCCTCGTTTTGCAGCTGCCGTCGCAGCGTTGACTGTCTTTTGTTTTGCGTGCAGCGTGCAGCGTGCGGCGCGTTGCAGTTTCAACTTGCAACTTGCATATCGCATATCAATCATAGCAACTTTGGTGGCGCATTAGTCAGAGCCGCTGGCCAAAACAATTCAATTGCCGTCGCTGATAAGAATTATGCACAATTCTATTTCATTTGCATTTTGACACTCGCCATTTTTATGGCCAGAAAAAAAAGCAAAAGCGAAGTAAAAACGTTTAACTGAATAATTTATTTTTAATGACAAAAATGACACACAGATTAAAACTTATATAATAAATAATATTTGATAATATATATATTTCTAAATAATTATTTATATTATATATTTTTAAATATATTTTAGTATATAAATAATTATTTGATAACATTTATTTAAAAATAATTATTTATATTTTAAAATATGTTTAATTATTTGTTAATATTTATTTAAAATAATTATTTATATATTATATATCTATCAATATATTTTTGAATAAACATTTTAAAGTACTTGTTTATGTTGTATTTTTAGCTTGTTAAATTTGGTATGAATTGTAAAAATATTCTTATAAAAATTTAACATATTTTTAATGAATTTATTTAAAATAAAAATAAATTTTAAAAACAAAAATTAACAATTATTATGTATTTTAATGATGCAATTGGATTTTGTATTTCATTTTATATATATAATTATTTATAAAAATTAAAATTTTATATATTTTAAATTATAAATTAAATTAAATTATAATTATAAAATTGCCTTTCTTTATTAAAATTAAAATTATATATTTTTAAAATTATAAAATAAATATTGAATTCTATATTATTTATTTAAATATTAATTGCTAATATTTAATTCAAATTGCCTTTATTTATTAAAATTAAAAAAATTATATTTGAAATATTAAATTTTATATTATTTGTTTAAATATTGATTGATAATATTTATTTTAAAATTGCATTTCTTTATTAAAATTAAAATTACATATATATTTTTTAAAATTATAAACTAAATATTAAATTATATATTTTTTATTTAAATATTGATTGCTAATATTTATTTTAAAATTGCCTGTCTTCAATAGAGTTTGAACAGTTATACCTAGCCTCAATTGCCTTAGTTTTAATGCAAATATCACACTAAATATGTAGTATTGCATACCCTCTCTCTCTCTCTCTCTCTATACATACATATGTATATATGTAATCTATACCCTGTGATAAACGTGCTGTCAGCTGTCTAATTAGCGCAGCGCTATCAATGGATCCACCAAGCGCAAAAACAAGCCCAGTCGGCAAACTCTAAAAGAGCTCAATTGCAATCAGCTTGAGAGAGAGAGAGAGAGAGGGATTGAGGATTGGGCCTCATAATCGCTGTGCAAAAATCTCATTAACGCCGATGCTAAAGCTCGGCTCGACTCGACTGGGCCAATTAATAAAAAAAAGCGTGAAATTGAATTTTATTTTACTTATTTTTTTTTTTTTTTTGTAACTTTTATGAGCAAATTTCACACCCCAGAAATGTTGCAGCACAGCGCCAAGAGGCAAGTGGCAAGAGGCGGTGGCAGCTGATCTACGCGCCCAAAAAAAGAGAGCAAGAAAACAAGATTGCAGTGCAGATAGAGAGAGAGAGAGAGAGAGAGAGAGAGAGGGGGAGGGGAAGCTGAGCAGCAGTTGCAACAGAACTGCGAAAAGTAACACAGAACCACATCAAATGCAGGTGTGGTGTTCACTCTGGTGGTGCTATTAAAACTCAATCTGAAATTCAAATCGTAATATAATGTGGCCGTCCTCCAGCCAAAGAACAAAGGCAAACGACAAAAGCCTTGAAAAAGCCCCCCAAAAAAAGAAAAAAAGAAAGAAAACAAAATCAAATTCAACCAAAAACTATTCACACACACACATACAGTGAAGCCTTCTTTGAAGAGGACGCTTCGCAGGCGAAGCTACAGAAATTCTTAGGCGCATTTTGGTCAAAACGAATGACCAAGCCTCAAATCCAGTTACCCCCGTGCACCGTCTGCTCCTCCGGCTGCTCGACCCCACCGCTCGCCCCGCTGTATACCCTGTACTTTGCACGGCCCGGCTGTGGCTATCTTTACGTTTGATCAGCGACGAGACGAGTTGCCCGTCGACGTTTCTGCACCGCAAGGAATTCTTTCAATTCATTTCGACTACCTTGCCGCTCCCCCCCCCTCTCTCTCTCTTCGGTCTGTCTCGCTTGCCTGCTTTTTATTTAGCGCAGATCCTTTGGGCACAACGCGCTGCGCATTTCAATGCTGCACGTGCATCTTGCCCCAAAAGCAGTCTCCATTGCCTCTGCCCCTAGCCCCCAACCTCTGTTGCTTGCTGGCCGCCTTTTTGCCTTTGCCTTTGAGCCGAGATTGAAATTTGTTGAACACCGGCGTGGCATAACTTTTTTTTTTCTCATTCTTTCGGCTGCCTTTTTTTTTGTGGTTTGGTCTTTCGTTTGTATTTTTGGGCTCGACTGCGCTTCCTTTGGACGATGACGACTTTTATTAATATTTGGGGCTCGGCTTTGGCTTTGGGGCCCTGGAGTGTAGCTTGATCTGCCAACGGCTGACTGAGACCCACAGCCGGAGACGTCAAACAAAGCAATGCGTTTCTTGGAATTGCCCTTACAGCCAGGGCTTAGTCAGGCTTTTGCCCAAATGCCCTATACGCCAAATGCGGGGTAGATTCGACTGAGCGTAAAGATAGCCTGAAATACCTAAGAGTTGTTACAAATATATAAATATATATCGGTAGATTTAGTGAAACGAAAATTGAACTATGTTCTTGTCAGCTAAGGGCTAAAAGTAGATCATTTTATACAGTAAACTTAATCTTATATGTATATCGATAACATTTACAGCTAATGCTAAATAGTATTTAATCAGTAATTCCTTAAGTCCAGCTGAGAATATTTAAAAATAAATGTAGCTACCTCGCAAAATTACAAGGCAGAGCTATAAAAATAATATTTAATATTTATCGATAACTTATTGTTCATATGGAAAACGCACATGAAAACTCTATGAAATTAGTAATTATTAAAAAAATACTCAACAATATTCTTGTTAATCTAATAATAAGCAAATAGCTAAATTTCTAGAGCATTTTGCATACTAACAATAGCTATCGATAACTTAGAGTGGGAAATATTTATAGAACTGTTGACTGAACTTATGCTAATGTCATCCATTTTTGATGATCAACACTTTAATTATAGCCAACTGTAATGTTAATGAGTTTCTGCAAATCGATATTTATCGATAACCACTAGACAAGTCAACTAGTTAATTCCCTTATACACTTGATTAATTTTTAGCATTTTACAATATACCTAATCATAATCTCTGCCCATTTCAATCTCTTCAATCTCAGCTACAGCTCATTCGATCGGTCGCTCACTGGGAATCGATTCGCAAATCTCGCATTTCGCATTCATTTGTTCAAAGTTTTTTTCGTTAGCTTCGTTCGCTTCGGTCTGTGAGTTGATTTTGAAGACAAATCATGCCCCGTGGTCGCATTGGCTCGCATTGTGTGGCTTCCACTTTTGGCCACATTCATCGTCGCCCACCTTCCGCCTCGCGCCCCGTTCTTCGCTCCAGTTTGTCGCTGGAGGCGATTTCTGGTGCAATTCGAGCGATTGCCAACATTTTCGTTGCTCGAAATTAAGTTATAATTTTGCAATGCCGAACGGAGTCTTCTTCTTCCTGCTGCTAGTTGGGTGGTCGCTATTTGCATTTAAATTGCAAACAAATCATCGTGACTTTATGATTTATTGTGAAAAGTCCTCGAGCCGTCAATTAAATGACGGATATGAATAAAAAAATAGCAGAGCAAAAACAGAAGCAGCCTGCCACACAAACACATGCAACATTCAACATGCAAGATGCCCCGCTTGCCCCGCCTCTGATAACCGCCCTCCACTCGGCATTTTCTTATCTCTCATTTTATTTTCGGCTAAGTCAACAGACTTTACCGTAAGCCGGAAAACGAGGTGCGTCGCAGCTACAGATACAGATGAAGATAAAGAGTGAGAGAGAGAGGGGGAGAGGGAGAGTAAGAGTCAGTGGCAGATAAGGCGATTGCAGTCATGACAACAAACGCTGCGACGTCTGCCACAGAATGGCACAATTCATAATGAGAAAAAATATCAGAAACAATTCTTTTGCTGCCACTTGGCAACGAACGTCACGTAGCAGCGGCATCATTAGCCACCAGCTCAGTCCCGGTCGCACCACCAGCTCACCTCACCAGTCAACCAGCTAACAGCCAGCAGCCACCGGCTTAGCTGTAATGATACCCTGTAATTGAATGCAGTTTGGTGTTTTAGTTTCAAAAGTAGAGATTTACACTTAGCACAGATTGACTGGATAGGGCGACGACTCTACTTAGACTCTATTAGCAACTACTTCCATCTGGTATCTTCCATTTGTCTATTTATTCATTCTATAGCACTCACTATATCACTCTAATCTAATATTCACTTTTCTTAGAGTGCCATCCACATATGTTGTACTTGCTTAACTTCTTGAGAATCGCATAGAAGGGCCACAATGTAGTGAATGTTCATTTCATATAAACTTTTACATAAATTTGCACTCTTTATATTTTATATTTTATATTTTATATTTTATATTTTATATTTTATATTTTATATTTTATATTTTATATTTTATATTTTATATTTTATATTTTATATTTTATATTTTATATTTTATATTTTATATTTTATATTTTATATTTTATATTTTATATTTTATATTTTATATTTTATATTTTATATTTTATATTTTATATTTTATATTTTATATTTTATATTTTATATTTTATATTTTATATTTTATATTTTATATTTTATATTTTATATTTTATATTTTATATTTTATATTTTATATTTTATATTTTATATTTTATATTTTATATTTTATATTTTATATTTTATATTTTATATTTTATATTTTATATTTTATATTTTATATTTTATATTTTATATTTTATATTTTATGTTTTATATTTTATAATCTATATTTTATATTTTATATTTTATATTTTATATTTTATATTTTACAGGGTATCTGAATGTTAGGCACACTGTCGCTCACGTGGTTCTCTTACATATTGCTTATTTGCTGTTTGTTTGCTCAATGAGCGGCCTTTCCATTTTCCCACTCACTTTGTAGCTGTTGTTGTTGTCTGCGACTGTTGCTCATTAATCCCGATTGCGATCCCGCCGCAGCCGCAACGGCCGCTGCCCCAGCTGCACCTACTTTTTAACGCTTTTGTTTGGCACCGACACAGACAGACAGACGGACGGACGGACAGACAGACAGGCGGACAGATCGGCACACCTGAGAGGAAATGCGTAACGCTGACAATGCCCACCCGTTCCCAGTCCAATTGCTGACGCTGCTCTTGTCTGTCTGCCTCTACTTCACCTCTCTCTCTCTCTCGCTCGCTCCCTCTCTGTCTATCACGCTCTGTGATTTCTACGAAATTAGCCGCCGCCTCTCTGTGCACAGTTTGCAAACACTTTGCAGACCGGAGCAGAGCTACACAGCTGTGTGGGCATTTGTCCACGCTGGAGGTCAACAGCAGAGACAATGACAG
The DNA here is from genome assembly GCA_035045965.1 of Drosophila aldrichi. NCBI lineage: Eukaryota > Metazoa > Arthropoda > Insecta > Diptera > Drosophilidae > Drosophila > Drosophila aldrichi. The sequence continues at coordinate 6,119,094 of JAWNOM010000501.1, read as the reverse complement.
GCAGAGTGAGAGAGACAGGGAGACAGAGAGAGAGAGATGAGTAGAAAGCGCGGGCGTCAATAGCTGCCTACACATGCGGGCTAAGGGTCCATTCGGGTTTAAACTCACTCTCTCTCTCTCTCTCTCTCTCTCATGCTCTCTGCCTCTTCTTCTGCTATGCCTATTTCAAGTGGCGCATTGTTCGCCCTATTGACAGCCATTCAAGTGGAATTCCCGCGCCCCGACTCCCGCAGACTCCGGCCTATTCGTAGTCGTCTTTTAATTGTGGCATAATTAATGTGGGAACTGATTGGAAAATTTGCCGCTGATTGAACCATTAGACGCACCCACAGTTAGCTGCATCAACAAACAGACGGCGGATACACAAATACACAGCAATTTTTTGTTGTTGTTTGAAAAATGCCAGATTTCCAGACTGGAAGACTTGAAGAGTTTTAGACACTTGAGTTGAAATGCAAAGGGAAATGTGACAAAAATTGTTGTTTACTTTACGAGTTGTGAAAAAGAGTTAACAGTTGAAGGGAAGCAGATGTTATATAGTATTTATATGGATTTTTAAATAACTTAAACTGAGATTTGGAAGCAAACATTCCAGTGGCTTAAGAAATCTAACCTAACTTATATTATATGGAATATTCCAGGCCTATCTTTAAAGGGCTTAACAATGTAGTTATCACCAGTTGATATTTTGTAAAACTAAACTATAAAACAGATACAATCTGATGAAATTAGATAGAGAGCTTACCTAACCTAGATTTTAGATATTCCAGACGCTTTAAAGAAAACTCATTAAAAAAGTATCAAAACTAAACAAATTTTTCCAATCCACTGACTGAACAAATGTTCCATGAATAACCAAAAAATTTGAATATTTGATTTATTTTAGCCAAAATCACAACAAATCTTGGTAGTTCCGTTTGTTGACGCACACAGACTGAAAATTTATGATAAATAATGCAGAGTTTATGAAATGTTGTCTGGGTCTGGATTGATTCCCTTATCGCTAATCCCTACAACATGAGCAACAGACAATCGAGAACTGAGAACTGTTTCTTATGGGTGACAACTCAATTTGACGGGCGTGTCAAGAAATGGTTTATGGTGCCAGATGGAGACCCACCCAGGCTCTAATCCGTTAACAGGCTGAGCGAACAGCCGCTCGCAGCTCGCAGTTCGCCATTTGGCACATTAAATCCACGCGTCAACAGGCGACTCCGAAATGTTGTCATTGTTGCTGTTGGTTCGGCGCATAGTTTAGGCCAGATAAATCTCAAGCTAAATGGCCAAAAGTCAAAATAAATTAAGCCCACATGCGGCCACACGGAGCCGCAGCTCGAAATTCGAATTCGATGTCGAAGCCAAAGACAGTCACCAAAAAAAAAAAAAAAAAAAAAAAGAGAGAGAAAAAACAACAACAATAAAACCAAATCAAATGAAACAAACGTCACACCCTTTTGGCCAGGCATTTGACCCACCATTGCCACGGAACACATGAGACAGGCCCAAAAATCAAATTCAAAATCGGCGTCCGCAAAACGACGCCCACATGCAGATGCCGTGGCAGGCGGTGCAACACAATGGGCACGGCTGCTGCAACCGCTGTCGCTGCAGTTGCAGATTTGTCACCAGCTCGTTTTGCCAGCGGCGGCGCCGGCGCCGACGCCGACGTCAGCGCCAACTGGGCCGCCGTTTTGATTAAGTTGACGAAACTGAAATTCAAATGCGGCGCACATACAAAAATTGGCCAACCGACAGGCACAAATCAGCGCACTGGAAACTGACACTGGAAATTGCAATCCATAACGCAGGGAGAACGAAACAGAGACGGAGAGAGAGAGAGAGAGAGATAGATTGTTGGTTTTGCCCTCGAAATGTCAACGCCCTTCGGCTGCTGCACCCCAATTGGAATGTAGACATTTGATGCTTTCCAGTTACGCTCTCTCAAGAGAGCTTTCACGCTCTGGTACTGTGCGCTTGTATGCAAGCGTGCGTGTGTATGAGTGTGACATACTTTTACTCCTGAACGCATTCAATTGTTCACATTGGGTGTGTATGTGAGTGTGTGTGTTTGTGGGTATGTAGGTGTGATATCGAAAAACTGTTTGTTTTGCATTTCGCATTGCACGCGCCGTGCGATCGCCATTCGCAAATTTTATGTTTACTGCCAGCAGCAGCAGTGGCGAAGCAACGTCAGCGTCTGTCGCCCAATTATTTAGCCCATCCCCCGAATTCGCCCCGTTCGCCTTTGCCTTAGCATTCGCCTTAGCGACGCGTCGACATTTGAGTTCAAACACCTGCAATGCACTCGCCTTCGCACTCGCACTCGTTCTCGTACTCGCAGTCTTTGGAGCCACTAGACGCCTTGCTTTGCACTTTTTTTAAAGCGACTTACGCGGCTGCAGTCGTCGCTGCGCTAATTTGACTAAATTTTTAAATTTATAACCATTGCGGCTGCAGGTTATAAATTCAGCTTAATAGACTTTAATTGCGGCACCTGCGTCTAGGCTCAAAGTCTAGGCCTAAGCTTAGGCGTAACAAATATTTACACGCATACAAATACACACTCTGTCACATACATACAAATACATACATATACTAATACGCGTGTAAACTTGGCAAATCACAAGATCAACAAAATAATTCCCACAAGCCGGCAAAATGAAAATGACGTGAACGTGAAGTTTGATCAGGTGCGCATACAAATCTTGCGGCAACTTTCAGTTAAACAAAAACAACAAAATATAAGAGAAGAAAAAAAAGAAGAGCCGAGCAACCCAGAGTAAGCAAAAGTTAATGAGAAAGTCAAATAAACGAAACAAATAACATGCAAAGTGTCTGTTGTAACTGTGTGCGTGTGCGTGTAGATGTGCGTATGCGTGCGAGCGAGCAAGCGAGACAGCCTCCATGCGGGGGCGACAGTGCGAAAGAGCAACCAAGCAAAACAAGCCAGCCACGCAGGCGTGCTCTCTAAAGCTCATTGTGCGTTTGTTTTGTTTTTTTTTGTTTTCGCCTTCATAGAGTGCGCCTGCGGCGGGAATGATGATGATGAAGTGGGCAGCGCAGGCTGGCCCTGAGGTAAAAGTCGCTGCCAGCGCAAACATTGCAAAGTTCAACAGCGCAAAAGCAACTGCAGCTGTGTCAACAACACAATGAATCTTCACTTCCAGCCCAGCAACAATTTCGCCGTGCTTTAAGTCAAGCGAACTTGGAGAGTCGAAGTCGAACTCGAACTCGAACTGCAGCGTTAGCAAATAAAACCGAAAGTGGCGCTACAAGTGCAGTCAGCAGTAGCAGCAGCAGCGACTGCAGCTGATAAGCAAACAACAACAACAACAATGATAGACATGCAAGTGGCTAAGACAATAAAAACAAGGTCTAATCTTAATGCAGTACTTGAGAGAGATTAAGCTAGCTGTGTTTTGGGTGACCCATACATACATGCATATGTACTTACTACGTTTGTATGTATGTATTCATGTGAGCATTCATGAGACTAAAGCTACGTTCATCAGTCGCTGTGCAGCGTGGGCTTGGAATTTATCTTAATTTCCACGCTGGAATTGCAATTGGAGTTGATAAGAAGCAATACGAAAGGCAGACAAAAGAGGGCGCTATTGCTTAAATGATTTAATTGATAAACAGCAATTTTAAGATAAGTTTTATGACTCATATAAAACGTGAACAAAACAAAGAACGATTAATAAATAATTTTAAAATTGGTTTAAAAGCACATTTTGACAAACTAAATAAATGCACGGTTTTTTTTAAAGATAAATATCATGTAAGTATTTTTAGAGCGTTAAAGTCTGAATTTAAAATTTTAATGACTTGATAATTTAATATTTATTTATACTTGTAATTGCGTTTAATTTATATTCATAATGGTTTTTATTTATAAATTTCAATTTCTATTCAAATTAAAATTTTTGATTACGATATTTGTATTTTAATCCTAAACAAAAAGTTCATTGTATTCGGCTATAAGATTTTAAATCAATTTTACGGTTTTTATTTGTAGACCTACTTTAAGATCTCTTCATAGAGCATTAGCATAATATTTTTATAGAGATTGCATTGATATTTCTTTAAAAGCATTTGATACAAATTTCTGCGAATTTTAAGGGGATTTTATTTGCTGTTCAGCTTAAAAACAGTAAAGCTCCATTAAAAATAACTTGATTTTCGATCGTATCTATAAACATTAATTCCATTTAAAGATTTGTTGCTTTATCTAGCTATATATAGTATTGTTATATTGTAATGTTTCATTTCATATTCTAAGATTTTGTTGTTGAGTCTTGTTATTGTTTATTATTATTATTTATACATAGTAGAGCTTGGTGTTTTTTCCTCGAATTGTTTTTGCTCCTATCATTGTTTTGATTTCATTGGCGCCAGTCACCAAGCCCCGCCCATCTCCCACGTACAAGCTGTCGCCTGGAGATGGAAGCTTGAAAATGGAAAAACATTGCAGCTGATATGCGACGCTTAGACTCTCGTGTGTGTGTTTTCTGATTGGAGTCTAATTCGATTTCGTTTACGCTTACAGTTATACAAGTGTAAGGCGCCACGCGATGTGCCACAGACAGTTGTATTTCTATATATTTTTTTGAGGTCACATTTTACATACATCATTAATTGTCAGCTAGTATTATTAACTGTTTAATGTCCGACTGTCTGTTGTCGCTTTTCATTTATAATTGTTTTTGTTGTAGTTGTTGTTGTTGTCGTCGGTGTTTTTTTTTCTGCTTTTGTTTAATTGCAGCATGACATGACAAGGGATTTGGCTTTTGCGCGCTTCGCTAAGTTTTTTCCATTGCGAAATCGTTTTTCCAGCATTAAATTATTATTATTAATGTCATACAATGGTCATTTGTCACAGCTGTTGTTGTTGTTGTTGTTGCACTTAGCTATACATATGCATATGTGAGTGTGTGTGTGTGTGTGTGTGTGTGTGAGGGTACTTTATGTTCATTGCATTGCATTTTATTTTTATTCAGTTAGAAACGATTATGGCAATAACACTTACAACAACAGCAAGTACAGCGCATACAACAGTAAATATCGCAACGCTTTATGCCCAACGTAATTAGCGCAATTTGCATTTCCTGACTGACTCCGAGCTTGATTTTCTCAGTAATCGCCGCAAAAGTACTCGCCGTGCTCGGTACACAGTGCACAGTTGAGCTTGAGCTTATTCGCCCCGCTTCGCCGCGCTTCTCTCCCTCGCTCTACTTTTCCGCACACTCTATTGTTTTCGCTGCATTTTGCAATTCATTTGAAATCGAATTGTAACTGTTTTTTTTGTTGTTGCTCATTGCTCTTGTTTTATTATTTTTTTCTTTGCATTTTTTGTTTTGTTTAACGTTTCGCATTGTGCCAACTGGAGCTGGGTGCTGGATCTGATGTCGCTGCAATTTTAACGGGCTTTTCGTAATCGCCGCTAAAGCTACACCTGTTCTCGCAACGAAAGTGAAAAGCATAAAATTTACATTGTTTACTTAAGTTGTGCAAGGGTTGGATCGCCGGTCCATTGAAAGTAAAAACTGTTACTAAACTAATTTCACTTTTCAATGCATTAATACATATTTATAATAATTAATATTGTTGTCATGCCGATTGCCGATTGTCGATAGACTATTGCATCAATTAGCCGGCACTACATGCTCTCAATGACTCAATTTATTAGGTTTTAAAATGACTTTTATATAAGCATACATTCTTATCAGCTTTGCTGCCGCGGCGAATTAACACGGCATTAACAAAATTTCAAATGTCATGCATACAACCACACACACACACACACATGCTCAAGAGCACAAACACACGCACGACCAGCGTGCCACAAAATGATTGAGAATGAGTAAGAAAACGAATGAGCGAGAGTGAGAGTGAGCGGAAGAGAGCGATGCGCGAGAGTCAGAATTCGCTCAGCAAATATTCTAGTTCTCAGTGGCTCTCCGCTTTAGATGCGTATTTGGCAGGCACCGAGCAACAGCTCCAGTGGCGCAATTGGTTAGCGCACGGTACTTATAATCAGTACTATTGTGTATGAGCTATGCCGGGGTTGTGAGTTCGAGCCTCACCTGGAGCAGGTCACTGTGTCGACTATTATTTTTATTTTTTAAATAATTTGAGCATACAGAAGTAAAATAAAAGATGGTTTGAAGCGTTTTTATTATAAATTATGTGTGCTACGGGTTGTTTTTAATATTTTTCACTATGAGTTTAATGTTTTATCGATTTTTTGTTGAGAGAACTTTTGAAATGAGTTTTATATAGCCAACTAAATTATTTATTTTTATCAGAAATATTTCTTTATTTAAATTTTACAATTTGCATAAAATATAAGCTAGCTTTTAAGCTCTTCTGTTTCTGTATTTTAGATATTTTGGTTGGTTGAACTTTGGTTGAATTTTAAGCAAAAATAAAAAGATATTCTGTGCAACTTCGTTTGATTGTTTTGATCGGGAAATTTACTTATAAACATTTCACAGCTCTGTCAAAAATGATTCAGCCAAAAGTGGAAAAAGTGAAGCCAAACATCAACAACATCGTGGATAAAGCACATGGCCAGAGCTGTGCCGACAGCTACGATGCCCAGATTTCCGATTTCCCGCTTTTTCATTTTTTTAAAGGTTTTTTTTTTTGTGTTTTGTGGCAGCTTCAAGCAGCTGTGGCTGAGGCTGAACATGCCACCCAAACAAATCGCAGTGGCAGCAAACGTTTTTTGTATGTTGTTGAATTTTCAACAACATCAACACAATGCAGCAGCACTTCATGCCACGCATTGATGAAGAGGCAGCCACTACACAAGACATGTTAATCATATATATATATGTATATGTACATATGTATATGTATGCATGTATGTATGTGTATATATACAATTAATCGATAAGAAATCAAAGTGGAATCGAAATTATGAAAAGTTTCTTGTTTGTGGCAGAGATTTCTCGATCGGCGTCTCCGGCAGCAGATGTGTGGCAGCCTATAAGAAGGTGTTGAAAAAAGAGATGCGCCGGCTGCTGTTGGCTGTTGGCTGTGGGCGTTGTGTGGCACTATGAAGTGGCGTGCGGCATGTGGCTTGCGGCATGTGGCTTGTGGAGTGTGGAGTGCCGACTGTTTGAAGTAAACTCAATAAAAATGAAGCAACACAAGCGTAGCCAATAAAATGTTTGCAGTTCGTCTGCCCCCAATTGTTTACAGAAACAGCCAGCAGAAGAGAAGGAAGAGGAAGAGAACGAACTGAGCACTTAGCATATTTGCGGCAGCAGCTGCAACATCCATCGATCTTGCCTGGTGGTCCACTCCAAGCTACAATGACTGGGCGTGTGTGGGCGCATGCAGAGCGCTCGGCCACTTGCCACTCTCCAGTTGCCACTTGCCCCTGTTCCTGCCCCTGCCCTTGCTTCAGGGAGTGCGGAACTTTAAACAAATATTTATTGAAGCAAAAAGTCGCAGAGCTCCAAGCTGATCATCATCGAGCTTCGATCGCTGGCATTCATTATATGTGTTTACAGCTGCAATATTTGGGGCAACATTTATGCAAAATAAACAACACTGCCCCATCCTGTGGGCTTCTCTCTCTCTCTCTCGCTCTCTCGCTCTGCTGCTTTCGTTATGCTTTGCTACGGAGGGCCGCAATTGATTTGGAACAGACCACCCAACATATCAGCTCACACGTACCGGAACGACTCTCCGCTCTCGTCTCTCCTCTCTACAGTCGTCCCATCTCTGCTCTCTCCACCAGCAACGTGATCTGCAGGCGTCGTCTTGATAGCATCTGCATATAAAACCCACTCGGCCTGTCTGACACCCATGTTGCCAGCTTGTTCTGTTTCTTGTTGCTCATGTTGCACGCTGCTGCTGCTGCTTTTTTTTTGTTTTTTTGTTTATTTATGAGCTGTCCGGTCCGTTTCCACCTCGATAGCTGCGTGGGCTCCCTCGGTCTCTGTCAGGAGAAAAAAAAGTGAGAATTGGGCCAATTAGTAGTATTAGTTCTAGCTGAATTTCTCCATATCGTAGATATCTGGCCAACATCTTTTACACTAATTGCGATGCGGTGGCACCACCACAACTACCGAAAGTGTGGCAAGTGTGAAGAGGTCGCACTTCAAACGGATATCGATTATCAGCAATCTTTCTATAGGGTATTTAAATATATTCATATATATGTACATATGTATCTATAGTATATTTTATATTGTATATTAATAAGGCAACAACTCGTTATTAAGCCGTTTCACATTTTGTTCACATTTTGTTTAGCTCATTTTAATTAAGAATGTGGAGTTGTTACATAAATTTGATTTCTGAGAGATAACAAACAAGTACATTGGAAATTAATATGCCTGTCAGTTGATATTAAGATTTTTGCACATAATTTTTACATTATTCAGCGTGCCAAATACAAATCAATTCACATTTAGTCATTATTATTTGTAAAACATGTAATATATTAACATATGTAATAAATGTTTCAAATTAAAATATGTACTTAACCTCAGCTAGTTGGATTCGCCAACACTCGCCAACAGGTGTCGCTGCTTAACAATGAGATGGTGTTGATGATAGCGCTCTTACAAATAGCCTTGACATAACTTTACACACACACATTCGCATGCTCACATAGTCTCTCTCTCACACACGCACACACACACACACACTCAAGTATGCGTTTGTCACACAACATTAGCATTAGCTGACGACAATGCCAAAGTCACGCCCAGCCAGATGTCGAGCTCACTTGCTCTGCCGGCGGCTGCGGAGATCACAGATTGCCGAACCGTGTTACACCTACCCGACCTCTTCACCCTCTCTATCTATTTCTCTCTCTCTCACACACACACACACACTCACACTCTCTCACTCCTGCTGTGCATAATAAATGCCCGCATCAATCAACGCTGACGCATGCGCTTACGTCAATTTGCTCAGTGCTCAGTTGTCGAATTCGAACTCGAACTCGAACTAGACATGTCAATGCTGCTTAATTACATGCCGCACCAGCAACAGCAGCAACAATAACAACTGTTAATCAACGGTAGCTGCACAAATGGCAACCACAAAAGTTCACAAAGTGCACGCAACACATCGTCGACTGCAATTGCCATTCCAAGCCAAATTTGAGAACGAGTGCGAATTCGAATGCGAATGCGAATGCGAATGGCGAACTGTGAGTGCGAGTGCGACCGCAAATGCGAATGCGAATGGGAATGCCTGTGCGAGCATTTGTTTTGCAACGTAGTGCAAAACGTGCCACTGACAAAGCCGAAATGCGGTAGCTACAACAACAACAACAACAAAGGCAATGCGCAATGTGCCATTGTTAATTGCATGACATAATCCACAGCTAATTCGAAAACGAAAACTCAATCGAAAAGCAAACTAGAAAGAAACAAAACGACAAAAACTAAGCAAAGATGTCACTATGAAATACCCTGTGCTAAAATTGTGTAATTTATGTAATTGTAATAAATGAGAATAATTTTTATTTTTCAATTTGCATAATTTAAATATATTATAAATATTAATAGTCTATTTAAGGCTCAATTTATATAGGAGAAACATCAGAATAGTTGAGCAAGTTAATGTATTATAAAAATAATATAATATATATATATATATAATATAATATATAATAATAATTTTTTAATTTTATAAAACAATATAATATAATATCTTTTATACACTCTCCATTTCCGACCTGTTACAACTTACATTACCTAGTCAGTCATGCTCTTTAGTCTTCTTTACTCAACCCAATCAAAAGCCCGACAAATTGTGTTCGAACGGCCAAAAGCAAAAAAGGCAAAACTAACGGCTTTTATTACCGTCTGCATTTACGTCTGGTGTCTTTTAATTGCTTAACTATGCCCAGCGGCAATTGTTAATAACAATTAGAAAATTTGCATGCGATCGACAGCAGAGATCGCCAAGATCTATGTAGATCGCGATATCGAGACACATTCAGCTAATTTGCGAGGCTCCGGCTTGATCTTTGAGTGCCGATCGACGCTGGTGGCCACGGCGAATGGACAGCGTGCGGCAAATTGACGGACAAGTCTGTCAGTGAATTTTGTTGTTGTTGTTGTTTCGATTTTTTTTCGATGTTTGCAGTTGATTTTGTGTGTGTGTATGTGTGTGTGTGTGTCTTGGACTCAATTAAGCCACACGCCGCGATTCAATTACAGCTGCATTGCATACAATTTATACTCGATACTTTTGTACTCGATACATGTCCATCTGGCCTTTTGTCCGTCGGTGCGCGGCGCTGACAAATGCCATAAAAACAAATAAAAACGCGCTCGATTTCATTAGCACGCCAAAACGGCCAGCTGTGAAAATTGGAGCACAACGGATGCTTCATCATGATCATAAATATGAGGATGATGATGATGATGATGATGATGCTGCTGACGACTATCAGCAGCGAGATGAGATGCGGATGTGCTACTGCCTACTGCTGCGGCAGAAGCGCAGTTCAACTGACCAGGGCCAGAGTGTGTCCGGGGTTGGGGCACATACATATATGTATGTCTATGTATGTGTGTGTGTACATGTATTTGAGCGCTGTTTGCACAGATGTTCATTATACGAAATTTAACGTTACGTAAATTTAACAGAGTGCTTGTGTGTGTGTGTGTGAGTGTTTCATTGAAATTCATTAGGCCGCGTGTCAAGCTGAATGGAAATTTCATTGAGTGGCAGAGCGTCGAGGCGAGAACTGATCTCTCAGCTCGTGAACATCATTGTTTAGTGTCAGCCAGCTGCCAATAGATGGCGCTCAGTTGCAACAAACTCACTCTGGCAGTGGCATAGACAAAGCTGAGCCATTGATTGATGCTTTTAGCTGCTGCAGCTGCAACTGTGCAGTAAGTAGGTTGCCCCACTGCATCGCATCGCATCGCATCGCCATTTATGATGATGTTGTTGACGTTGATGCACCACAGTCCCCACCCAACCTGACAGTCCACAGTGCGCCACACCCCACCCCACCACTCGCCCACAGCCAGCTCCCATTTGGCGGCTGGCAAACAACATATGGAAGCCGTACTGTCTGTTCACTTTGATCATATCGCTCGACTACAGCTGTGGCCGTGTGGCTAAGGCTGTGGCTCTGTTTGCTTTGGCACCGACCAGTGGGTCACTTGACATCCACCATGGGCAGCAGCCAGGCAATCAGTGCACAAAAACTACGGCTATGGCATATGTATATGCTTCTACAAGGTCAAATGAGAGGAGCAGGAACTCTATTTAAGAGTTTTTAGTAATTTAAATAGGTAATTGAAGTAGTAAATGAGTTTTAAATGAGCTTAAAACGAGTATGAAGCGTTAAACGAGCTGTGAAATAAAAGAGAATTGAAATGAATAATTAGCATAGCATAGTTAAGTAGTTTGACAGAGTTCAGCTTTTATTTTACAAATAATATCTTATAATATAGGATTATAATGTATATGTAATATATGTATTATATGTAAAAAACTAAATAGGAAAACTAAATCTACCCGAAGACCTTTGGTACTCTAGCTAAATTGTTAATTAGAATTAATTCTCTGTGCCGATTAAATAAAAAACAAAAATAAATATATAAATAACTAATAATATTTAACTTCTTTTTCTTCTTAACTCGAACCACCCTAGAAATCATTTCATATTTGCTCATTCCACTGTACTTTGCCTTGGTTCAAGTCACAAAACACACACAGATTCTATTTGTCTTACCTACTCTCTCCTCCCCCCCTTGGCTAAATGGAAATTTTTACAACATTTGTGGAAAATTGGCAAATTCAACTTATTTAGTTGACCCATTGAGCAAATTTCGTATAAATTTTGCCAGCAATTTGGCTGGCACTCAAGAACGCATCCGTAAATGTTTACGCTAATGGCGGCCACGTACGGCACGTGAACCCTTTTTTGTGCCCCACCACCTCAGCACCGCCCCCCTGCTCCACTTAGCCAGCCATTAAGGAGTGGCTGGCATTAAAAAAGCAAGAGGAAACCTGCTTAAAGAAAGGCGCACATACGGCATATAAAAATTTAATAACTTTTTGCACAGTAGCACGTACCATGACTCACACACACACACACACACACACACATACACCCACGACGAAAAAGCAATCATGACATGTGGCTGAGACTGCAAAAACCAAGCTGAAATTGAGGCTCGAGCTGGAGCTGTGAGACGGAGACGGAGACGTAGTGCCGCGCCTGTTGTGCCACAGGCCGCATGCCACATGCCAAAAGCGCAGCCAAGCACTTGAGAAGCTGCCACTCCAGCAACAACAACAAGAGCAAGAGCAAGCAGCCATCTGTCATAATCGTCAGGCGACTCGGCATCAAATTGTAACCTAATAATTCCCCATGGCCGCCCAGCTGTTGCCCCGCTGTTGCCCCGCTATTGGCCCGCTGTTGCACCACCGATGTGCTGCTGCATGTTGCCAACTCAATTAGAGCAGGGCTTCAATTACGCATACGCCGTGTGCAACACTTTGCGGCATATGGCTACACCCCCACAACACTACGTCACATTTATGAATTATGCAGCGGGTAGGAGGAAGATGCGGCACAAAGATTTCCCCACGGACTCACGCTGAATGCTGAAACGTGTTCGTCATCAGTTAAGAGCGTAAAACAGAATTTGATTGAGCTAAACGTCTAGATCCTTGGGGTTGTTGGGCTAGATAACACTTTGATTAGGTTGTTCGATGAGATTTAACCCCGAATGCGACTCTACGGCTCTCCGACTCTCCGACTCTCCGGCTACGGCTCCGTCAGTGCACGTGCCTTAATTGTTTTGTTTATCTATTGTTGCGCAAAACAACAAAAAATATGAACTGAAAATTTTCCATATTTTATATTAGTTTTCTATTCACAATTGTTGCTATTATTGCTATGGCTGTAGTTGTTGTTATTGTTGTTGTTGTCTTTTAAGTAGCTTAGCAAAACAAAAAAATTAAAAATCCATTTCGCTTGTGTGTCTACGATGAAACGGCATTGCAATGTCATATCTGTCTGACGATTTGACTCTCTGTCAGTCAGTCAATCAGTCAGTCAGTCAGTCAGTCAATAATTGTGGCACACACCTGCTGCCGTCTGCTTGTTAGTTGTGCTGTTGTTGTTGTTGTTGTTGTTGTTGATTGCAACCCACGCCCCAAAAACTTGCGCGACTCGTCTCTAGCTGCTCGTCATCTCACTCTGCTCACTCTCTCTCTCTCTCTCTGTCTGTCATTCACGCTGGCAGCAGCATCTGCCTCGCTCAGCCGGCGGCATCGCATTGCGGAAAACTGCATCGCACGTTCGTTTGAATGTTCATTTTGAAGGTTGCCTTTAAGAAACATCAAGTTTCATTTGGACATTTTTATTTTTATGGGTTTTTCACGTTTTTGTTTGTGGTTCGTTTCGCTTCAGTTTTTTGTTTACTTTTTATTTTTTGAGCGGGGCCAATTGAACAATTTGTCTTTGACAGCTGCCAGCGGAAGCTGAGGTGTATCAAAACCTTGACTGAGCTTGACTGCGATTGCTATTACTCATGCGAGATGTGACAGAGGCGGAGCAAAGATTTTCCTTGGCCATTGGGCATTAGTATAGTTGACCGATTTTCAGATGCCATTACATAATTGTGGAGACTTTTGGAGCCGTCTTCAGATCCGGATTCTACTGTATATAAAGCGTTAGATATAGAGAGTGAGAGAGAGAGAGAGAGAGAATGATATACAGCTATAGAGCGGAAGAAGAGAAGTCAGATACAGAGATAACTAGAGAGATATAGAGACAGAGAAAAATAAACAAAAAAGTTAAATAATAATACCCATTAGTCTTGTCTTCATATAAAACATTCGCTTAATAGTTATTTCGATGTAGGATGTAAACCGTTACACGACTATTCAATTATAGTTTAAATAACTCTTGAAAGTTTGGAGTCTCTGTTTGTGTATTGCTTAATTGGCTGCCCGCCTTTTGCAGATACAAATCGAATCGAATCGAATCGGGGCGAATCGCATCGATTGGCAGTCAGCGAGACACGCGTTATAAACGCCTACGAAAAAATTGTAGATACATATATATAGCGCACGCCGTCATATAATTTGGCATGCTGAACTTTGATCTCTGCGCTCATAAAAACTTCAAAAAATGGCGCATGGCAACAACAACAACAGCAGCAGCTGTTGCTGCAACAACAACAGCAAACATGGCCAACATTTCGGCGACATTTGACGCAACAAAAAAAGCGCAAATTAGCCCCAGGCAATCGGGGCAGGGGCAGCGGCAGGGGCAGGGTCATTGGATAGGCGAGGGGAGTGGCAGGCAGCCGTCGCTTATGTAGAAAATTTAACGAATCTGTCAACCTGCCGACTGGGCCAAGATTTACGAGAGGCTGCTGCACTCGCGACTAGGTGCAGTTAACAAATTGTTCAAATATGGATGCCAACTAAAGCAAAAACACACTGGGCGAAATTGGTGATGAATTGAAGCTGCAGTGGAAATAAATGAATGAGATAATAATAAAAAAATATATAAAATATAGTAAAAATAATAATAATAATAATAAAAATAAAAATAAAAATAATAATAATAATAATAATAATAATAATAATAAAAATAAAAATAAAATACAAATAAATAAAAATATAAATAAAAATCAAAATAAAAAAAAAATAAAAAAAATAAATAAAAATAAAAATAAAAATAAAATAAAAATAAAATAAAAATATAAATAAAAATATAAATAAAAATCAAAATAAAAATAAAAATAAAAATAAAATAAAAATAATAATAATAATAACAAAAAAAAAAAAAATATAAAAAAAAACTTAATATATAAATAATAAAATAAATATAAATACAAATAATAAAAATATATTAAATAAATAATAATTCATTTTTTTTTTCAATTATGTATTTTTACTTATCACTAGAAGCACCCTAGATATTTGGGCAACTGTAATCGCAGCTGAGGCTGTTATGCACGCGGGTGGAACTTTTGGAGAGCAGCAGAAAAAAAAAAAGAAAAAAACAATGAAAACAAAAAAGAACTAACAAAAAAAAAATCGCTTGAAATTTATGCGACGGGTTCAAATTAAATCGATAGCCGTGCTTAAATGTCGGCTAATGCAAAGCGGCAAATAGCAAACAAATATCAATACCAGAGCCGCCTGCCAACACACAACTGCGATAATTGTTGTTGTTGTTGTTGTTGTTGAGTCACCTCAACTCATGGCTTGTGAGCTTGTGTAAGCCACCTGTGCGCCTAGCTGCGACGTCAGCTAAGCGCCAGTCCCAAGCTTTCGGCCTGCACCTGCGCCAATCGCCAATCGCCAGCTGCTCGCCAGCTCTCTCTCTCTTTCTCGCTCTCTCACTCTCACTCTTTCTCGCTCGCTCTGGCTTGCTCGTTCGTTTCATTCGCTCTCAAATGAATCTAAATTCAGCTTTAGTTTTTAGCTTTATTTTTAGCCTTTTTTAGTTGTTGTTTTTGTTGGCAAAGCAATTAGCCGCTGTTGCTGTCGTTTTCTAATTAGTTTACGAGCTGTGGTAGCTAACCTTTTCGATTGTTTCTTTTGTCTGTCTGCCTCTCTCTGTCTGCCTCTCGCTGTCTCTTTCTTTTGCGTCTACTTTGCGCAATTTCAATTTTAATTTTTCAATTTCTTGTCGCCCGCGTGTCAGTTCCGTTGGCATTTCAATTGAGTTATTTACCAGATAGCCGAATCGCATCCACTACCTCCATCTCACATCGCCCGCCTTCGTCTAGGCTAGGCTAGGCTCTTGCTCCAGTTTTCGCATTTGGTTCCACTCGCTTTTTATGGCCAGCTCTGTCAGCTGGAAAATTAGCCTCTAATTTAGTTTTTATCTTTATGCAATGGCCACTAATTATTTATTTATTTTTTTTTTGCTAGCCCCCCAATGGAATTGCTTTTTAAATGCTCTCCTCGGTTTGTTGTAATTGAAAGATCTGTTATGTGACTTAACAACACTGTTTTGCTTTTCGGTTTTTTTTTTCTTAAAGAGACAACACTAACAATTAAGATATGAGAGTGTATAATATATGTAAATGTGATTTAATGTGGTTATATTTATCCATAGAGCAAATGGAAGTTGGATTGCCTGGTAGTGTAGTGGAATAAAATATATTGTTGACCAACACTTAAGCACTACAGATATTATAAGATGTAGTATTTGCCAACACCGAAGAGGGTATAAAACATGGCAAAGTTATTTAACTGTTGGCTTATTACAAGATAAAAAATTTCTAGATTAAATCTACAAATAGCTGAAAATTTGTTGTTTACCAACACTAGAAAGTGAAATTATTAGCTAGGCTGGGCTAGCAATAGTATTCTTATAATTAATCGCTGCAAGCTCAACCAATTTAATCGTTTACCAACACTAAATTCGCTTTTAGAATTCATGTCTTGCTTAATTAATTAAATAAATAAAAATAAAATACAAATGTTCTGTTCCAATATATCTTCGCACAGCATCGCATCAGAATTAGCATAAGAATAATGTTAATTTTTTTTTTTTTTTTTTGGCTCCCGACACTGTGAATGAATCAATTACGGGCAATACCATAAATCGACTCATTCGTGTTACACCGCACACAAATTTCGCCACCTAAAAAGCTGAACATGCGACATGCGACATGCGACATGCGACATGCCGCACATATATGTATATACGATATATAGGTATATCCGCTACAGATGCAGATTCACATCCAGGATGCTGGGCCAACGTTTGATCAGAACAGAGTACAAAAATGAAACTCCACTCAGCCTGACATACTCAGCTCAGTTGTGATATACAGCTAAGTGCATGTTCTCGGATCATTTTGGGGAAATGCAATTTCGGGCTCGATGTCCGCTGTCGGAAATTCCGATGCTCATTTCTCATTGATAAGTTTGTGTGTTTGGCGGAGCGGCGGGTCGCACTTCGATATCAATTAAAAGCCCTATAAATTGCCAGCGCGATGCTCTCACTTTATCAACTCGGACAGCCGCTCGAGTGCGGCTAAAACAAAATCAATGGAAATGCTGTCGAAAAGGCGAAAATTGAAAAACGTCGCCCAGCACTGAGATTCATGCGAGTGCAATTAATTTTTTATTTACTTTGCTTTCTTTCGTAATCATGCAGCAAAAAAAAAAAAAAAAAAAGACGAAATTTATAATAAATATATAAAGCAAGTACGGGTTGAGAAGAGAACAATAAACGACTTAGAGATACGCTGTAATTTGAATGAGCTTAGCTGTAGAGTTTATTTATTTAATTTTTATATTTGTTTTTTAATACATATTTTTTGTTTAAATATTTATTAGACATTAGTTTTTGACATTTGATTTAAATATCAATTCATTGATTTTATTATAATTATTTTTATATTTATTTTTTAATATATATATTTTGTAAAAATATTTATTATTTTATACATTAGGTTAAACTCAATTAATTTATTTTATTATTATTTTTTTATTTATTTTTTATTTATATTTATTTTTTTAGTTATTATTTTTTTATATTTCTTTTTTTATTTATTATTTTTTTATATTTATTTTTTTATTTATTATTTATTATTTTTTTATTTTTATTTTTTTATTTTTATTTTTTAATATTTATTTTTTTTTATATTTATTTATTAGGCTAAAATCCCAATTAATTTATTTTATTATTTTTTTATATTTATTTTTGATTATTTATTTATTTTTTAATATTTATTAGACATTAGGTTTAAACATTAGGCTTAAATATGAATTCATTTATTTTATTATTATTATTTTTTTTATTATTTTTTTATGTATTTTGTTTTAATAATTATTTTTTTTTTTATATTATTATTATTATTATTATTATTTTTTTTTTAAATATTTATTAGGTATTGGGTTTAGATATTAGGTTTAAATATCAATTCACACTTAAGATCTATGTTTTATATATTTAAAATTGAGCTGCATGTCACATGCATGCAAACGCATGCAAAGTTTTAGCTGGCTAGGCTATTTAAGTATAGTTTTACAAAAGTATATATGCTTTATATAGGTAACTATTCACATAGATGGGATAGAGAATGATTTTCCTATGCCCAAAGCATGTTACATATCATTCATCATCACATGTGAAAAGTTAGCTGTGCTTAAAGCCTAGTTTAGACTGGTCTTGCTTTAACTATTCTAATATATAATCATCTGGCATATATGCATAAATTTTCCATCAGTTGTTCGCCTATAGAAGTGACATGTTTGACACATGCGGCACACGCATGCAAAACTTTAAATCACAAATATGCAAAGATAAGGCTAGCCTAAAGAAGAATTCAACTCAATGCAATTCAACCTTCAATCACTCTTCTACTGCTCTTCCATTTACAGGGTATACGTAGCCGAAATGCAGCCCACTTGAGACTTGCATGCGAGCATGCTCTACCCATATCGGGCGCAATTCAATGTGTGTGCAGCGGGCGCAGGGGATTGCAATAAATTCATCACCTTAATTACAAGCGCAAACAAAAAAACAGAAAAAAACTTAATACGAACGCACGTAAAAGGCAAAAACAAATGCAGCAGCACGCGAAAGGAAAGCAGAAAAAAAAGAATACAAAATAACATAATGCTGAAAGCGTGCGGCAGATAAGAAGCTACGATCACTAATGGCAAAACCTTGGGCCCTCGGTGCAACCACCTGTTGGCTGGCGAGTGGGGCTGAATGGGGAAGCAGCAGCAGCAGAGCAACCCACAAATAGTACACACTCACACACACACACACACACTGATAAGCGGCTGTCTGCTACGTTTTGTGGTTTTTACTTATGGAGTACAACATTGTTACGAGCAAGACGACGACGACGACGTCGATTTGAGGTTCGCACTGGGTTCGCTGTGGGTTGGCCATCTGGTCACATTCATGATAACAGTGCGGGCGTAATGCGTGGCCTGATAAGCGGAGCGACAAGCTCCAAGGTGCTGAATGGGTGCGAAGGCACCTAGAGTGCACCCAAGATAGATATAATATAACGGGCAGGCCTATGAATCAAGTTTGAAATTCTTTTATTTTTGTATTTAGCTGTCAGTGCAAACTGATAGTGAAACAACAACAGCAACAACAACAACAACAATAAAACGCCACAAAATTATTGTTTACACACTCGTTTTGTTCATAATTTGGAATTGCTTTGCACTTAAAGTTGGTTGAGGGCGGCCCAGGTGCAATTAGATGGGCAGGTAAGGCCAAGTGGGCACAGGTGTTGACGCGAATGGGTACGCACTGGCGACGTCTATGAATATAACGCAATGGGAACGGGTGCAAATATAGATACAGATACAGATACAGGTACAGGTAGAGCTATAGATACAGATAGATAGATACAGTTGGGTGTAGAGGCAGAGGTAGAGGCAGAGGTAGAGGTGGTGGTGGTAGAGCAAAAGCTACAAGCGTGTCGTTTGAACATTTGAATTTCTAATCTGTTTTTTATCTGGCTTCGTGTTTGTTTTTTGTTGTTATTTTTTTTTGGGTACATTTGCGCTTGCGTCTTCGAAACTGGCTTTTTTTCATTGGGGCCGGTTTTGTCAACAGGTGTTTTGCACTAATCGAAAATAATTTTTGTTTGATAGTCGCTCCAATTAATTTATAGCCTTTGCCATTGATTGAATTCGATTTGGCGCTGTGGCGCTGTGGCTGCTTTGCCTTGGGGCGTGGGAGAGCCGGAAGTTAAAGAGTTTTCGATGTTTCGAGTGTTTTAGGGTTAGTCGAGCGTACTGAAAGTTGCATCGATTGAAATGTTCTCGAGTGATTAGGCATTTTTTATTAGCTTAGTGGTTAATGAAATTATTTATGTACATTACATCACGTTTATAGGGGAGTGTAGAGTGTTTTTTATACAATATTATATAAAAAACTTAAAAACTTATTGGATTTTGGTCTTAGATATTCTATATTTGATTTGTATGTTTCTTATAGAGATGCTGCAGGCTAACTCAAGTAAAGTAAAGTTCAATTTTCCGGTAATTAAGTAAAGATTTGGGATTTTACGTAGTTTAAATCTTAAATAGAATATTTATATAGTTTAGTAAAGATTTCGGATTTTTAATAGTTGATAATATATTTGTGATAATGAAACATTGATTTATGACTCTGTTATAAAATATTACAATGTTTTAATTTAGTATTTTTGGTATGTTAAATGTAAGTTTCTAAAGAAGAAAAAGAATCATATCTGTTCTTGCATATAAATTTCGTCATACTAGCTTTACCATAGGCCATATTCCATATTTTGTTGTCTTATCTTAAGAGCTTATCAAACTAACTATTTAAGAGAGTTGTAAATATCTGCTAAGGTATCATCAACTTCTACTAAGAGAGTTATATATAACAGTTAGAGCTAGCAGCTATACAGACTTCTTTATTTGATTCAGTTCTTATGCTCTCTGCATTCCATTGATGAAATGAATGAATGAAATGATATACATATATTTATATATATATAGAATGATATATCACATTTTGTTAACTGTCACATAGAACAGATTTGTCCATTCAGTCAGCCATAAAAGTAATGTCTTTAAGGATCTCTAATCGATTCATCTCATTCGAATCTGATTGACAGCAATTAAGCAAAGCATAAAGTCAAATACACAGTTGTACAACAAGTTGTTAACAATAGTTATTGCTGCTGCCATTGTTGTTGTTGTTGTTATTGTTGTTGTGCATATATTTGCCGTTTGTTGTGGTTTTACATTTTGATTTGAGCCAAGATTTTTGCGCTGGCAGCTGGCAAAATGTTGGAATATTAAAATGGTTATAAATATAAAGCACACAAAGTTTTAAAGGTTTTTGCGCTAACGTTAATGTGTTAAACACGTCTTGGCCATTAAGTGAGCAAGGGGATACACACACACACACACACGCACACCCCTTGACGTATACGTTATGACAATGCCAATGGCCAAATGAATTTTTAGTGCTTGGCTCTTGTTTTTTTTTATTGTTTTGCTTTTGGCCAAACAGTTGGCATCGCTGTCAGCGTCTTGGATCTTGGCTCGCCGCACACCTGTTGTTACCTGTTGGGCCATTGCGCGTTGCGGCCATGGCCAAAAAGCGTTGGCTCACACCACTTTTACAGTTTCTATGCCATTCAAATTCGCACACGTGTGTGTGTGTGCGCGTATGTGTGTGTGTGTGTGTGGCCCTCTCATGCTCGCAGCTGACAACATTTTTTTGGTGAGAAACGCTGATGATGACATAAAATGGAACAAATGGCCTATGAACGGCACAAATTAAGGCAATGCAAACAGCAGCCCAATTGCAAAACAAAAGCCGCGACACACACGCACACACAGAGAACACACAATATTTGTCGGCTCAACACCCCCTTGGCAAGCCTCTACAGTTACCCCCTCCCTCCCTCCCTTCATCTCTTAAACAGTTCATCATCTGCCTTATAACTTGTGTTAAATTTATTCAAAACCTCTTGACTCGATGTCAGACAAAAAGCCAACCAACCCCCAGCGACAGTTGGCCAAGGGGTGTACGTCTGTATGTGTGTGTGTGTTGAGTGCACTACCCCGCCCTCTGGCGACAATTTTTGATCCCTTTTGTTAAGTGTTCTTTGGGCACGGCCGTCTGATGTTATTATTACGTCTGTTTGCCCATTTGTCGTACAAATTGCCAGAGCTCTTCATAAATCTGCGAGTGCACAATATTTAGCAATGCCACGCCCATCATGCCCACCTGCTATTTGTCATTTGCACACCTGTTAGCCATTTGATCAATTGTGTTTTCATTTCTTTCCTTCTCTCTAGTTTTTTTTTTTTTTTTGATCCGCATTAAATGCTTGAAGTATATACATATATTTATATATACTCATATATATATGTATGTATGTATGTATATGCATATTTGAAGCGTTCGCTCGTTCACAATTTGTGAATAGTTCCACGCAGGTGGCAGATGTTCGCTTAGAAAATTGTGAAATATGTTAATGGCATTTTGGCAGCAGCAAAAACTACAAAAATATATAGAAACAGCAGCTAAATAACATGAGCTGTAATGTCACATGCGAACGTATATATAGAGGGAGGGAGAGAGAGAGAGCGAGAGAGGGAGTGCTTGACTATGGCATACCCTGAATAATATCATATAGTATATATATTATATTATATATAGATGATGATGAATGATTACTATAGAATATCTAGCTATCTTAGGCGCCCTCTACAGGTCATTTTATACAATAAACCATTCATTTACTCTGGTTCCAAAGTTAAGAACTGTATAGGATTTATAAAATTTTATATGTAACAAAAAAACCAAAGATTACTATTCAAAATGAGAGATACAACAAACTCAGATATATATTTTTTATAGCAAATTTATTATGTATCAGACTGGATCTTTAAGTTACAAGTCAAATGATTAAATATGTATAAGGGAATGGTATGAAAGATGATTGTAAAGATATATACATATGTTTTGTTGTTGATTTCAAGATCATATAAATAGACAGCCAGCTAAATGGAACTGGCTAGTTGGATTCCATTCGTTTTTCTGATTAGGCAATTCGTATTTATATATACCTAAGATCACGCTTCTAGCGGAAAGTTATCCACTTATTCAAAGATTGTACGAATTCTACATGTTAACCATAAATTTGGGCTGAAACTGAAAGTATTTTACAGATTAATAGAACAGAGCTTCATCTCTTTCTTTCTCTCTCTCTCTCTCTCTCTCTCTCACACTCTCTATCGCTGTCTCTCCCTCTCTCTCCCTCTCCCTCACTCTCCCACTCTCTCTCATTCCCTTATCTCCAACATTTCCTTGCACTTCTTACACTGTTCTTATATTATCAGTTGCTAACCTACTTCCATATTCATATATCTATATTAAATAAAATAAATAAAACTCACCTTATCCACATATCAAAAGTCTCAATTAATTAATTATAATTAATGTTATCATTGCAAAGCTTCCTTTTGTTTTATCAGTTCCGTTTCCGAAATATCTTCCAGTTATTCGATTTATCTATTAACGAAAATAAACCATAAAAATCCATTTATATTTTATTATCTATATACACTTCCGACTTGGGTGCAAATCAATCGATTTATTATCTAGTACAGTTCGGTACGTTCGTACGCTAGATATATGTACTAGGAAATATATGTGTATATATATATGTATATACATATGACTAATTGCGTTTTTGAGATGCGACAGTGAATCAAGGCAAGAGCGCAGCAGTTGTCGCCATTTTGTATGGCTAGTCACCTGTGTGCCATAAGCTGTGGTAATTGAAGCGCAAATAAAACTATCTACAACAAAAGCGTAGCACACACACACACACACACAGACACACAAACAAATTGGATTGAGTAATTACCTGGGCCATAATGCGACGAGTACATTGGGACCCCCCCAGCTGTGGCTGCTCAGCTCACCTATATACATATATACATATATACATATATACTCATATATCTATGTTTGTATGTCTATATAGATATGAGCGCGTTCAATGGCCGTTTCGCTGATAGCGCGCTGGAATCAAGTGCATAACACCTGAGCAAATGAAAAAAAAAAGAAAAAAAATGAAAAAAAAAATGCCTAATGCGCTAGAGATCGTCATATTGGCATGTTGTTGAACAGGTGGGCATTGGCCACGCCCATACGGGCATTGGCTGCACTCGGCATTTTGGCTGAACCCAGTCGAGACTAGGCTAACGGGGGCTAACGGTGCTAACGGCCTAATCAGCTAACCAAGGCGTTGCTTCCGCCGTCGCCTCGATCGCTTGGGTCCAAGGAATTTCTGGTCATGTTGCTGGTTCCGTTTGATAAACTTGCCATACAGCAATTCATTTGTTTGCACTTGAATAGCGGTATTTATAGTACTGTGAGTACTCGCTTTGTGCGCTCTTATCAGCAATTGTTGCTGTTGTTGCTGTTGTTGCCTTTAGTGGCAATTCGATGACGCAGGCCACGCTCGCTGGCTGGTGGCCCCGTATCGCTAGTCAGTCCCTTGGGTCTCAGATTGCTCTGCTCGCCCACGTCATCGTGTGCCACGCCCCGCTGCCTATACTGAAATGTTGCTCCATAAAGTGTGCACATTATGCAGCTGCTGTTGCTGCTGTTGCTGTTGCTGTTGCTGCTTTAGCTGCCATCGAACATGAAAAACAATTTAGAAACGCTACAAATCAGCGGCTCAATGACCGCGAATCAAGGCGGCAATCGAGAGAGGGAGCAATGTGGCATGCAAATGCAATTGCCACAGCAGCAACAACTGCAGCAGCAGCAGCAACAGCAACAGTTGCTGTCTCAAGACTCAATAAAGCGCAATGCATTGAAAACAGGTGCAACATGCAACATGCGGCAGCCTAAATGACAGGCCGCAGTGAAGGGAATCGCGGCTGCCTACCACTGATGACACCATTGCGGCAGCATTGCCCTGCAGCAGTGGGTGGCAACTCTGGCCAATATGCTGTCAATGCTGTGTGTTGCAGCTGTGCGCCACATGTTGCTGCTGCTGCTGTTGGTGGGGCGTTGTCTGCTGGGCGGCCATTAGCGGGCCGCGGCTAATGGCAGCCGCCGTGAAATGAGCACAGCAGCTGCAGGTGCGACCGTCCGTCCGTACGCCGAAAGTTGACAAATTTACAGCAAGCGCTCGCTCAAAATGGCCGACGGCAATTCATTTGACTGTCCGCCCGACCGTCCGATGACTAACCACATTCACATTGATGAACGCTAAATGGCCAACAGATTTATGGCAAACGCCGCCTGCAAGCAGAGCAGATAGACATGTATGTATATGTATGTATGTATATATGTGTATGTATGTACATGTATGTGTGTATGTATGTATATAGTTTATTATATGTAGCTCAACTAGTTTGCTTGGCCGCCTTTCAATGTTACTCATACGCACCTGTGACCGACGTTCTCTGTCCATCTGTCCATCTGTCTGTCTCTCTATCCCCCTGTCCGTCTCCGACATTCATTTGCAATATTTTCACGCGTTTCTGAGTTGTCACAACAATTGACACTTCAAGTTTTTAATATACATGCCACAAATTGTTGTTGCTGCTGCCGCCGCTGCTGCCGCCGCTGTTGCTGTTGCTATTGCTGCTGCTGCTGCTGCTTTGTGGCAGCCAATGAAAGACACATCGACAGCAGCTGCGCGCCAAATTAACAACAATTCAAAAATGCGCCGCACACACTGAAATTTCCGTCTCTTATATTTTCAACCGAAACATTTCACAAATATTTCATGCAATAATTTATGGCATTCATAAAAAATTAACAAAATACAAAATATAAAAGCCAAGGCACAAAAGGCAATCAAAACTGAGCAGCGAAATACTTCAACATAATTTAATAATAACTAAAACAATAAACAAGCAAATGTCAAATTAACTTGGCCTAAAGTTAGCCACCAACTAGTGAAATAATTAAAACTGAATAGAAAATGAAATGAATTTAATTATGTTACTCATCAATTTTGATTAGCTGCTGGCAGATACCCTGTAATTTATGATGATACTTTCATGATGTGTGCTAGAAATAATGCTCTATCTTCAGCATAAATCGAATGTTTGCTCTTGCATAACAGTTGTTGCTAAAAGTCAGCCAACAGCTGGCAAATGATTGGCTTCATTTCCATACACGAATTTGAGGCCTTTCTCTCACCTGTAAAACCTTTTGCTGCAGCCCAATTTCCTGGCAATTTCCCAGTAGCAGCTGTTCACAAAAAAAAAGAAAGAAAAAAGAAAATGAACAAACATTTTGCCACTTTAACGTTTGAATTCAAAGACAACATTAATTAACTTGCAATTTAGCATAAATACATCATCGCTCAACATGGACTGGAGTCGACTCGCAGTTGCAGTTGCAGTTGCACTCGCAGTTGCAGTTGCAGTTGGCGTTTGTTGCATTTCACTTTGGAAAACTCGTCGCTGCCAATTGGAAAACTGCTCCAGTTTAAGCCGGTGCACGTTTTGGACAGGTAGCCAGGCCACCTGTTGTTGCCGGCTGGGTTAGTCAGCCGCTGGGAAATACCAGTTAGCTAGCTAAGCCCCCGCTCCGCCCCCCCTCGCCACCGAGCCGTGGAGCCGTGCAGACGCCGTGGGCCGTCGCCAGTTTGTTACAGTTACAAGGCGGCCAATGCACTGGCCTCGTCGTGTTGCAGTTGCTAGCAGTTGCTGCCAGTTGTTGCATGCAGATTGACTGCGATAACAGCTGCAGCAGCAGCAGCGCTGCATCGGCATCTGCATGCACATCTAATGGCCTTTCCTTTTGACGTCCACTTCGTCTAATTGCGGGGCGTTTACTTTGAGCTTTTTGCAGAGTTGTTGTTGCTGTTGTTGCTGCTGTTGTTGTTGCTTGGCGGCAATTTGTCTAAATGGCACTAACTAATTGTAAGACTAACGCCCCATAAATGGCTGAGAGCGCTGAGACAATGCCAACGCACACTTTCACCATGGCTACACATTCTGCGCCAAGCGCCATCTAGCGTCAGGTGGACGCCGTGAGACACTGCCATCGTAGGTCGTGGCCCTGGCGAAAGGCACATCAACAACAGTTCCTTTGTAGGTTGTGCAATGATGCGTGACAGCCTGAGAGCTGAAACTTTTTAGCTCAAATACAAATATGGAATGTCAACAAAAGTTAGCGGGGAGAGAGAGAGAGAGAGAGAGATGGGAGAGGATGTAGGGATAGATTTGTTGAATAGTTTTGCTTTGTAGTCGCTTCTGAGATATTGGGTGAGCTGTTTATAGGTTTTGGCATAGAGCTAAAATGCTGTTTAGAGGTTTTGGTATAGAGCTAAAATTATGTGTAATTCCCTTTGATCTGAGACTTTGACTAAAGGGCTCCCATTATATATGTATGTAGCTAAATGGATGTATATCTAGATCTATATTCCATATTCCATATTTCTGTTTGATCTGATACTTTGACTAGAGGGTTTTTTTTTTATATATGTAGCTAAGTAGATGTAGATCTAGATCTATATTTCATATTTCTGTTTGATCTGATACTTTGTTTTATCTGAAGCTTTGACTAAAGAGCTGTCATTATATATGCAGCTAAATAGATGTAGATCTGTATTCCATATTCCATATTTCTGTTTGAACTGATACTTTGATACTGGAGGGGTTTTATTATATGTATATGTAGCTAAGTAGATGTAGATTCAGATCTATATTACATATTTCTGTTTGAGCTGATACTTTGACTAAAGAGCTCTCTTTATATATGTAGCTAAATAGATGTAGATCTAGATCTATGTTACATATTTCTGTTCGATCTGCTAAATAGATGTAGATCCAGATCTTTATTCCATATTTCTGTTTGATATGATCCATTGACTAGAGGGGTCTCATTATATATGCAGCTAAATAGATGTAGATCTGTATTCCATATTCCATATTTCTGTTTTATCTGATACTTTGATACTGGAGGGGTTTTATTATATGTATATGTAGCTAAATAGATGTAGATTCAGATCTATATTACATATTTCTGTTTGAGCTGATACTTTGACTAGAGCGATCTCATTATATGTGTAGCTAAATAGATGTAGATCTAGATCTATATTACATATTTATTTGTCTTTAATCTGAAAATTTCACTAGCGAGCTTTTATTATCATGTGCAATAGATTATTAGCTAGGTAAATAGTTGTAGATCTGTAGCTCTATATTGCATTCTGGCAATTGCATGGATTGCTGTTGAGCTTTATTAAAACTAGATCAACTGTTGCTAGGTAAATTTTTATATATTTTCTATTGCTGGGCTTCGCTTGACTTTTTCTCAAACAGAGATAACATTTAATAAACAAATTTCTCAATCGCTTTGAGTAATGTTATTAACTTTTTTTTGTTGATTGAGGCAGATGCTGTTATTGTTATTGTTATTATTAAAGATGTTGTTGTTGTTGTTGTTGTGGATGCACTGCAGGTGCACTATGGCAAATTTTTATAACATTTTCGCTAATTGAATCTGTTTGCATTGCCGTTATGCCCAGCTGCCCCATCCACAACCCCCTACCCCTGACATTGCCTCACTGGCCCGCCCACTGCATTGAATGCATTTGTTTATAAACAAGCGAGTGTGTTGAATTGTGCAATAAAAACGAGGAATGAAATTTATGATCAAGCTGAGATAGCAAATGGCGCGCTTTAGTGCCAGTGAAAAGCGATAAAAGCGCCTCAACTGCAAATAATTAGAAAACGGCAAGAAATTGCACCTGTTTTGCCTTTATTATTTTCTTGATTTTTTCATAGACGAGGCGCTGATTGAATATGCGAATGCCATGCGGCTGGCCGTATACAGACAATATGTATGAATGAAATATTGCTCATGGATCTAGCATTGCTCTGGGGTGCATAATATGCCCAGGCCGGCGAGGTTAGGGGGGGTAGGCGGTGGCACTATGAATTCATTATGCAGCCAGTCAGGCATTGAGAGAGCAACACCTGCCAGCTAGCCAAGCCAAGCCAAGCCAAGCCAGCCGGTCAGTCAGCTAACAACATGGCCCACAGCAACGGCAACGGCAACAGCAACATTGCCCAGCGGCAATATTGCAGCTGCAGCATGCAAACAACATTGTTGTTGCTGCTGCTGTTGCACTTGTAATTCATTTGAGCAGCGTAAAAGGGCGACAGGGGCCGCAGTTGGGGCAAGTTCTGGCTGCATTTGTGGCACTTGGAAAGTACAAGAAGATGCGCCTGCTGCCTCTTGTTACCAAAACGTTTTGTCAGAAATTATGTTTATTTATTGGCAACTATTGTTGCTGTTGTTGTTGTCTAGATAACAGTTGCTGCTGTTGCTGCAGAGGCAATATGTTGCAATTGTTTGCCAAAATCGGGCAAAATGTTGTTAACTGCATTTACAAATATGGCAACAGCTTACGTAAATAGTAAATCGTAAATCGATCGGAGCTAAGAGTTCTGCGGGATCCAATGAGAGCAATGCAGAATGTGATTCATATAAGAGAAAATGGAGTTGTCTTTTTTTTTTAAGATTTTCAAATATTTAGAGCGTCATTTCAGCATCAGAGTTAAAATTAAATAAATGTAAAAAAAATTTATTTAAATAAAACTAAAATTCCTTTTATTTTTAATGTGTATTTTCATTTCATTATGAGAGTTAAAATTATATAAATGTAAATAAATTTAATTTGAATAAAATTAAAATTCTTTTTAGTTTAATATATGTTTTATTATGTTTTACATTTATTTTATTATGATTTATTTAAAGAGTTTTACTTATGTCCAATTTTGTTTTTAATTTCAACAAGAAACCTCTTAATGAGAGCGTTTCCATTGCTCACTTGAAGCTCGACTGCAACGAGCTCTACCTGCCGTCGGGCTCAACATTTGGGAGAGACAGTGCTTGAGTAAAAGTGTCGCTATATAAAGGGCAGCAGCAGCAGCATTTCTTCAGTCAGTCTTCAGTCGTCCAGGCCTGGTGGGGGTCAGCGCAATAAAGTGAAGCAGAGTGTGTGATCGATCAGCTAAGCATTAAAGACGTAGAGGAACTACGTAGAGGATTACGTAAAGGAAATACGTAAAGGAAATACGTACTAAATCGACTCAACTCGTCACCCTGATCAAGACTACATATACTTTGTGGGGTCTGCCACGCCTCCTTCTGCCTGTTACATACATTTCAACAAAACCATGATACCCTGATTTCCCATTTTCAATGGGTTCAGGGTATAAAAATGTTTCAACAAGGAAAAATATATTTTAATAATGACTGGATCTAGAGATATTTTACATATGTATTTATTATTTAATTTTTACAGAGCATTAGTTCTAAATAGAATCTAAAAAGCCAGAGCAACAAACGCCTTCAGGCTCTACATATTGATAAGAATGACAATAGATAATAATATAAAATAATAAATTAAAAGAAAAAACACAAGTTTTTCTATTTATTTAACAAGTTTATTTAAATAATATTTGTATGCAACTACAACTTTTAGCTATTGCTGCAGCTTTTATTGATTGCCGCCCCTTTGGTTGCTTTCTCTATGATCTTGAGCTAAAGTTTAGAGGTCAAGCAGGCTGATGAAACGATTTGTCTGGATGCTTAGGCTAAATCTCTAGCAAAAACAAATACATATATGTACATATATACATAAATATACAGCGCGGTCCGCAGCAAAGTCAAACCGACAAAATAGTCAAACATAATAAACTGTCAGCGCGAACAGAAGCCGCAAAGCAATTTTGACAATCGAAATAGACACGCGACGACGACGACGACGACGACGACGGCAACTGCAATTTGTGCGGGACTGGGTGGAGAAGAAAGTGGGGGGAGAGCAACAGCAGCAGCAGCAGGAGGAGCCAATGACAAATGGATATTTTGAGGTGAAATTCCAATTGGAAATTAAGTTAAAGATGCATGTGTGTCTATTTTGGACTTGAATGCTTTCCATGCAGCATTTGTTGCAATAAATCATCGTGCAGCAAGCTGTGGCAGTTGCAGAGAAAATGTTGCACAGCCGAAAGATCAATTAACAAAAACAAACACACACACACACGCATACAGTTGCAATTGAGTTGTCAATCAGACGCTGATTTTTGTCGCCAGTTGCCGTCAATCAGCAACAGCAACAGCAGCAGCAACAATTGCAAGCGACCATCAATTATTTGTATGAATGTGTGTGTGTGTGTGTGTATGTTTTTTTTTTGTGTTGCACGTGCGTCGTCGCTGCCGCATTGCATGTTGCCGGCTCATTAGTTTGGCTTTTATTTTTGGAAAAGCCAACGCGACGCATTGCCAGCCTGTCTGCTGCCTCAAAATCAGTTGCTGTTGCCATTGCCGCTGCTGTTGCTGTTGCAGTTGTCGTTGCAGTTGTCGATCGTTAGTTGCCAGCGCCGTTGTCGTTCGTCGATCGTTGTGTGTTGCACCGAAAACAAAAAAAAATTATTAATAGACCTTTGTCTGCCTTGGCTGCGGCAACTGCAACTGCAACAGCAACAGTTGCTGCTGCTGCTTCGGTTGGCAAATGCCAAACACTGCAATTGTTGCTGTCATTGTTCTGTTACACTTGCAATCGCTTCATTTATTATTGTCGCGACTCGCTGGCTGCCTCTTTGCACCTACCCCACCAGCCGCTCCACAGTCCCCCGTCCGTAGTCCGTCGTCCGCAGTCCATCAGTCAGTCTGTTAGTCTGCTAGTCTGTAAGTCAGTCAGTTGTCGCGGTCGTTGGCTCAGTCACAGTGTCTCCCAATTGCAGACGCCATCTCGAGACACCTAAATTTAATGCGACAACCGCCAACCAGCTGCATTCAATTATTTAGTCGCAAATCGTCATCATCATCATCAACATCATCACATCGCATTGCTATGAGTATATATTACAGTCGATCTGAGTGTGTGTGTGTGCATGTGTGTGTGTGTGTGTGTGTTTGTCTAGCCGTCGAAGCAGACAATAAAACATCATTAAAAATCAGAGGCGTTGCAAATATTTTAATTGTTTTTTTTTTTTTTTGTTTTTTTTTTTGTTTCTCTCATTTCATTTTCAATTTAAATTTGTTTTTCTCTTATATTTTTGGGCACTTTTATAATGTATTTTCTTATATAGAGATCGTGCCACATATAAAGTAGGTGGGGAAGGTCTCAGCAAACTTAAATACTACATCTATTATATTTAATATTTATTATTTTTTTTAGTATTTTTGTGTTATTTAATATTAAATATTAGACAAAATATAATTTGTATCTATGAAGTCTATAAGATATTTCTTTTATACAGTGTGCCAATAAAGTCTTCAAACAGCAGCAACTTTTTATTTGGGAACGATTGAAAATAGTGCACATAAATATATAAAAATTTTCAATTCAATTTTAATATTTTATGTATTGAATTTAATATTTATATTTAAATTATTTATTTACTTTTTTTAAAATTTAAATATAGTTTTATACATTTATTTTCTATTAACTTATTTTTTATTTATTTATTTTTCATTTACTTATTTTTTATTTATTTATTATATATATATATGTATGTATTTTATTTTTTATTATTATTTATTTTTTTTTTAATAAATTTCTTATATTTTCAATTCATATTCATATTTTTTATTATTTTAATTTAAAAACACTTTTATTCATTTTAATTTTATTTATATTTTTAATTTTTAAATTTAAAATCAATTTTATTCATTTATATGTTATTTATGTATTTTTTATTTATTCATTTTTTATTTATTATATATTTTTTTATGTATTTCTTATTTTTTTTATTTTTATGTATATTTATATATTTTATTATTTTAATTTAAAAACGATTTTCTTCATTTATTTTTTATTAATTTATTTTTAATCATTTTTTTTTTATTTTTTATTTATTCATTTATTTTTTATATTTTTTATTTATATTTAGATTTTTTTTTTTAAATTTATGTATTTAAAATTAAAGTTCTTCCTCTGTCTACTCACTAACAATTTCATATATCACATGTTCCCTAACTAAATCTTCAGAGCTCAACCCTTTTTAAGATAAATGATCTGCAAATATTCATTATAAGCTGAGCGCTAAGCTCTAGCTCATTATAAATAAATAGGAAAAAAACTATGGTAAGCAAATTACGCCCCTGGGCGTCAGAGGAACATAGTTTTCATTCAGACTTCACACAGAAAATCAATCAAAAAGCAACAAAAAGCAAATCATTCATTATCGGAGAGCCGCTCCCCTTAACCCTTGCGCAGAGGGCCCGGGCACACCTGTGCGTCGACTTAATAAGTGTGTGCGTGTTTTTTTTTTTATATTTATTTTTAATTAAAGAAAAAATAAAATTTACATGGCGAGCGATCATCAATCAACGTGGAAACTGTTGAAGAAACCAAAGTGCCAAAGCCGCAGAAAAGCGAAAGCCGAATTTGAAAACCAATCCATCAGGTCCAATACTCATTTGCATGGCATTAGAAGAGGGCAGGGGTAGCACCAGCAAAATAAAACATAATGAAACCTTATGTTCATTTGGAATACACATTTCTAGTTTTGTTTTTTGGCCATACGGCCGATGCAGAGAGAGCGAACGAACTAATAGAACATATGGATGCCGTGTCGAATGATGATGATGATGTTTTGGGGCACGGCTGAAGAGCTGAGCGGAGTTACGGCTTAAGCCTTAGCAGTGCATTTTTGTGGCATGTGTCGTTTAATTATGCTAAAAGCTAACAACAGCAGCAACAACAACAATAACAACAATAACAACTGTCAATGTTAGCTGGGATGGTCATTGATACGAAGAGGGTGCAAATGCAACAACAACCCCTTTGGCAATGTAGAGCAGCACGACTTGTGTTCACTCACTCTCCTGGGAAATTTGTTCAGGCAGCTGACTGACAGAGGAACAGAGGGACGGACAACTGGCTGAATATGTGTGCCCAGTGGCGCGTTTATCAGCTCATTTCACGGCGCACAACAAACGGCCCAGGCAACTAAAAATTACACTTTTGCTAATATGTGGCATAAATACCAAGCTGATGATGATGATGATGACGCTGACTGACCATTGGTCAGAGTTGCCACGGCAATGCTCATGTGCGCGAGATCTTTATCAACACGTCATGCTTAAGTCTTCATTAGCGACGTCTTCAAGTGGCCGACAGAGCCAGACAAAGCCGAGCCACATTGCCCACATAATGATCATCAGCATGCGGCCAAAGCGAAAATTGCCCAGACGCGCGCTAACGTGTCTAACTGCCAAACAGCACGCGGCGACTTCCAACTCCAACTCCAGCACCAACTCCAGCTCCAACTCCTGCTTCAGCTTCAGCTTGAACTGCAGCTCTGGCTTTACTATGTAGCTAGAGTCTCTCACAATGACAGCAGACACCTGGAAGGCACTGTGGTGCCTTTATATATAGCTGGCTAAACCAATTGGGAATTATAAGCGTGTTCAGTTGTTATGGACTGCAGCGGAGTCTTTGGAGACTATATACGATTTTAAATTTTTAATAACTATATATAACTATAACTATATAAAATATCCTTGATTCTGCATAATTAATAATAATAATAATAATGATAATAATAATAATAATAATAATAATAATAATAATAAAAATAAAAATAAAAATAATAATAATAATAATAATAATAAAAATAAAAATAAAAATAATAATAATAATAATAATAATAATAATAATAATATCTAAGCCATGCTCTAATATTTCATATATATTTACAATGTCTATGCTCTATGCTCTAGACATTAACATTCTCGTTTATCCATAGCTTTTGCTACACTGTGCCTAATGCTCGTCGCTGTCTGGCCTGGCTGACTACCGGTATTAGTTGCTCCAGCTGTAGCCTCGCCTGGACTGCAGCAGGCACAGCCACATCCACATTCACATCCACATCGATATTCGGAGTCAACTTTTTGGTTAACTGCGCACGCGAAAATCCAGCCAACATTTCCCGCTGTGTGGCGTGGTCAAGTCAGAGTCTCAGCCAGAGTCCGAGCCAGAGTCGAGCCTAGCCGAGTTGCCTTCATGTTTTTCACGCTGTTGTTGCATATTTCACACACAGCTTGCGGCAACACCTTGTCGAGTGGACCACAGCAGCAGCAGCGGCAGCGGCAGCCGAGGCTTGGCTACAAAATTAGTGCAAAGTAGGCTCCATGTGTGTGTGTGTGTGTTTGTGTGCATAAATTTGTGTGCATGATCGGCAGCAATAATTTTATTTGTTTACGATTATGTTCGCTGGCCAAACAGGCAACAAGCGATCGTCGCGTCACTCATACGCCCCGACGACAGCAGCCGCAGCCTCTCAGACTTTGTGGCAACCGTGGCTCCAGCTGGCCAATAGATGTTGTTGTTGTTGTTGTTGTAGGCAGGCGCCTGCGTCTTGCTCCTTCAATTCATGTGAAAATTGCTATAAATTTGCACAGTTTCGGGCATCGATTTGTTGTTGTTGTTGTTTCTGGGGCTCACTTTAGTTATGGAGTAGGGATTTATTGTTTATTGCAATTGCCACAAAACGGTGCAAAATAATGAGAAAATCGCTGCAGTTGGACAGTTTTATGTTTTCATTTCAAAAGTTGTTTGCATTCGAAATAGCAACGACCACAATTTGAGTCATGTAATCAGAGACGCCATTAGATCCGAGCCAAACATTTTAAATCTCTGCCACACCAAGAGACGCCATCTAGCGGCACGTGCACATCTTTTGTTGAGTCATACGATGCTTGAGTGTTCTCCCCGGACAGCTTGTTAATTTTTATGTTTTGTGCTTGTGTCTAAAAGCTGAAATCACATCTAATCAAGATTGATAGCGCGTAACGCATTTACTGCTGACTTTCGACACCGAGCTAACGGCAACCAACCCCCAGATGGTAGAACTGAAGGAGTACTGGGGTGCTCAATCCAACCTCGCCCCCTCTCTCACAACTGTTTGCACATTTGTTGGTCAACTGTTTATGCCACAAGTTGCAGCCACCAAAAATCAAAAGAACCAAAACCATCTCCCTCGCACTTTGTGAAAACCTGAACAGCCATAACCCAAACGCAATGCCCACATGTGCCATTAGCGACGGCTGCGTTGATTAAGTTATACAATGACATTTCCCACTCTCGGCAACTCTATTAAAGTGTCGTTCCAATATCGAGCACTAGTCTTAGAGGAGGAACGAACCAATTTCCTGAGTTTGTGCTGGCTAAACTTGAAAATGCCATTCGAAGGGTTTTCAGCGCGGCATATTTCAACTGAATTTGGTATTTCTTTAATACAAAATATATTTTCTCTGTATGTTGAAACCTTTGTGATAGAGAACTTTGTCAAATTTTCCAGAAACTCTTTTCTAAGTTCTCTGGAAATAATTGTTTTATTCTTTTGCTTCTCGAGGACGATTGAAGAAGCAAGTCCGCACTTAGGTTTATTTCGATTTATATGTAGTTTATATAATTTAATATTGATTCTGTTCCTCTCAATAACTTTTTCTTTGTCTATATTTTATTTTATTTCGTTCAAACTGCATTTTCATTATTTAATCTATTTTTAGTTAGTTTTGGAATATCATGTTATTATTAATTTGTAATAGTATTCTCTTTTAGAAGACTTGTAGACTATTATTATTTGTTAAATCGAAAGCCTGAGCTATTTATTCATTTATTTATTCTCCCAGTCTTCATAACGATTGAATTAGTTTCCCTTTCCGTCTGTAGCCTAACTTAAGCTCGTAAAATTCTATTGTAATTTTCATTTTTCTACTTCTCTCTCTCATTATTTCTGTCTCGCTCTCTCAACTACACTCTGCTTCTCTCTCGATCTCGCTCTATCAGTCTTTCTCATTCTAACTCTCTCAGACTATCACTCTCTCTCACAGTCCTTCTCTCTCTCTCAGACTATCACTCTCTCTCACAGTCTTTCTCTCTCTCTCTCTCCCTCTCTCTCTCTCTCTCTCTCCCTCTCTCTCTCTCTCTCTCACAGTCTTTCTCTCACACTCTCTCTCTCACAGTCTTTCTCTCTCTCTCTCTCCCTCTCTCACTCTCTCTCTCTCTCTTAGTCTCCCTCCCCCTTCTATCACTCTCTCCCTCTTCTGCCTTTTAACTCAGCTTAATAACTTTATTTAGTGCTCTTCCCCCACATCTCATATTCCATATACCTATATTCCACACATGTGCGTCCATACATGTGTGTGTGTTTCAAGGCAGTCTCTTGCAAGAACAAAATAATAATAATTAGTGAAACACTTGAGCACAGCTGCTGCCATTGGCCATTGAACAACTGTCGAAGCGCCTTATATACCATATCTCAGCGTCAATTCGAACAGATTTCTCATTTGAATCGCAAATATTTGCAAAGACAAATGCATTGCAAATCGCGCATCGAGTCGAGCCAGCGAAACGCGGAAATTCTCAAAACAAATGTCCGAACAAATATAATTTTGCTTCGTTTTTCAGAACATTTGCCAAATAATTCGCACGCAAGTCTGTGCACATTTTTTTGCTGCTGTTGTTGTTTGTTGTTTGTTTTGTTTCTTTGTAGGCCAGCGACTCGTACTCTTGGAGGGTTGAAACAAACAAGGACGGGACGCGACAGAGAGAGAGAGAGAGAGAGAGCAAGGCTGTTGAGATACCCTGGATGTGGCGGAAGGTGTGTGATGCAGTCAAATGATGAAATATTTATTAAAAAATTAAAAAATATTTATTATGAAAAAAAAAAAATTAAAATATATAATAAAAAAAATTTCTATATATTTTAAATTTTTTTTATATATTTTAAGAATTTAAATTTAATATAAAAATATTTTTGATACCCCGAAAAATATTAAAGTTAGTATGCTACCATTATAAAGTCTAACATTCTTATTTTTCTCGTAAACTTCCCGTCGTTCATTGCCCAACTGCCGTACTTTTCTTTTACAGGGTATCAGCACAATAGTGCAAATGCTCGAATGCGAGGTCGCCGAGTGCGTGACTGAGTGCGTTATATATACTGAGTGGGCATTCGAGGTGCCATCAATCGATTAGGTTTGCCCCCCTCCGGGCGGGCAACCCTCGCGGCGCACTGCAAATCGCCAAATGACACGAAATCCGTGCAATTAACTTAATTAAAATGAAATAACAAGTGCTCAGGCAAAATGCTAATACCAACTCCAAGTCCACTCCACATAAATCCCCCCATCCCCTCCCCCAGTCGACGAGTGTTTGCCTTTGTGCTCGAACAAATGTCAACCTTTTCGTTGCTCTTCATTCGTTTGCTCGAATGTTTGTTCAGTTTGTTTGCTCGGCGTATGAATACAACAGAAATGATAATAGAAATAATTTTAATTTGTAAATGCACTAAAACCAAATTGTTTGACAAATATGCGCAAGTCTATTTGCTGTCCGCTTGATTTGCTGCTGACTAATTAGAATCGAGCCGAAGCGAGCTCCAGAAACTAGTCAACAAATGCTGTCTTTATAGGGTATATGCGGCGAGTAGAGTGCTTGTGTTTGTTTAATGTAATTGAAATGTTCTACGGGTAAGCCAAAGAGGGGAAGTTTTGGGATGGAAGAGAGCAGTATATAGTAAATACATAATATTATATTTGCCTAGCAGAATAACTTTTGGCTGCTGTTTGCTGAAACTTGTTCTTGAAGAGTTTTATAGTGAGTGCTTGAAATGTTGGGAAATTTTAATAGACCATCTGACATTTGAGTCTATTGAAGTTATATTTTTATTTGGTTTAAATTTGGTATGAAAAAGGTTCTAGTTTTTTGAATGAATGATTAATAAATGAGAATAAGAATCTCAAAACTCTCCAAGAGAAACTGAACATTTCG
Organism: Drosophila aldrichi; assembly: GCA_035045965.1. NCBI lineage: Eukaryota > Metazoa > Arthropoda > Insecta > Diptera > Drosophilidae > Drosophila > Drosophila aldrichi. The sequence continues at coordinate 6,080,815 of JAWNOM010000501.1, read as the reverse complement.
AGCTAGAAAGTTTTGGGATGGAAGTGAAATATTTGCTCAGCTTTAGTTTTGTCTAGATAAAATATTTTGATGAAATAGCTGACATAACTTGCCAAACACTTTTTTCTTATTCAACTCACAGAGAATTTGTTTCCTCTACACATAAATACCTATGCACAAACATTTCCATTTCCATTTCGAGCTCTCCCTACTCCACTCGCAGTTCGTGCAGCTGCAAAAGTCAATAAGTGTGGCATGTTTTCTGGCTCTGATTTCAATGGCCAACAAATGGCTTTAAGGCTTGCAAATCAGCCACAGTCGAACAAGTCGACTTTAATGGCACAGAACCGAGAGAGGAGGAGGAGAGAGAGGGAGGGAGAGAGAGAGCGAGAGAGAATCAACAAACCGAAACGAAGCGCCTGTCATGGCAGCCGCTCGAACTTCCTGTCGCGTCGACCCGGCTAAAAGCTTTCAGGGCGAAATTTATTGCACCCCACCGCCTGCTTGGCTGCCCCCCAGCTTGGGGCTGGCAGCAGGAATTCTAATAAATGTCAGACGCTCCCCAGCGCATTCCTTTTGATGAACTCGTAGTCGTGCACGTGCAAAGCCAACGAAACCTCCGGCCGAAAGTAGAAACCAACCCCAAAGCTGTGGCATTGTGCCACGGGGGCCGGGGGCGAGAAGTTAACGAGCTCAAATGTATTCATGAGCTGGCTCTTACCAGCCAGCCGGATAGAGCTGTGCGTGGGTGTGGGCCGGGAGCTGTCTGCCGGCTGGGGGTTGGCCACGTTTCAGCGAGGGTTTTCGGGGCGGCCTGTCAGCTGTTTTTGTGGGCTTGGTTGGGCTTCTACTCTGGGGGGTTGGTCTGCCCTGGTCTGGCCTGGTCTGACTTATTGCCTTGCGTTTCATTTTGGGCTGTGTGTGACGAATCCTCTGATGTTGTGCAATTTGCAGGTGTTCGAATCGAGCATCTGTAGATATTTTGTGGCAAGAGTGTGACTGTGTGTGTGTGCGTGTTGTGTGAAAAGTGCGTAAGCATCGATCGAAAAACAAACATTTCAATGCGAATGAGGTGGCAACAGCCTCACAGACAGCCAGACAACTCAAGTGTTAAGTATACGCCGCATTGTGATGCTAGACAGAACTCTGAAATTGATCGGGGATCGCCGGCGATCTTCAGTCAGTTGAGCGTAGTATATAAAATCAAATATTTCCACATAGATATCCAAATGTATTGAGAATATCAGGCAGCAGCTCGTTAAATAGCCGCAACATAATTCCAACTCTTTCACACACTACATTTCAGCATCTCCATCTCCATCTGGATCGCGATCGCAATCTGTGTGTATCTTGTGGATACATCAATTACCATATGGTAAATTTAGTGGGCAACAAATCGGCGTTCATTAGCCGCACAAATCGCGCACTTATTGACCGTTTCATATGCATTCATTATATGAATTTATGCGAATTTATTATGGGCAACCGAAATGTGAGCGAATATTGTAAATATGCCATTCAGTACAGTAGTTAAACGCTACGAGCGCCTGGCTGCCCGCTGTGCCAACGATCGTTATTGCCTCCATAAGTACAAGCCGTGTCTATGTGTGTGTGAGTGTGCCGTAGACTCCGTCAAGGTGTTAACTGTGTCGAATGGGCCACCGAGCAACTGGGCTTTAATGAATCAGCTTTGAGATTCGCTTGGGCACGTTAAAAGGCAGTTAGAAATGCCCGACGGCTGCCCAAGCGGCATAAATCATCTCAGTTACCAACTTACTTTTAGCCACATACGTAGTACCTATCGAGCACTTGTTCGTTCGATTCTCAACGCCTTTTTCTATCAATTTTTATTCAAATTTAATGCTGCTCAGCCATAAATTACTGGAGATGGGCCATTAACCGAGCTATGTTGAAAGTAAAGCTGGAGCTATCAAATGCAGTTTTACTAGATATAGAGGTAGTTCTATTCATGATTAAGTACAGCTATTGTTGGAACTACTTGGAGTAAATGAAGATTTGAGTTAGTGGAAAGGAAGTATGCTCTTGGAGTATATAGTTATATCTCGAAGTAGAGTAGTTTTAAGTCTCTTTTGATTATAAGTATAGGGTATTATTCAGAACAGATTTTACAGTTACTATATATCGGCTATATCGTATATATCTCTATCTCCTATTCAAGATTCTGCTTAGTTTTTATGCGATGAATTACTTAATACCTTGCAAGGAATATAATATGTATATTAATTTTTTCTCATTACAGGGTATATACTTTTCATTATAATTCACATGTTTTGCACCGTTCTAAGCTATAAAGGCTTAATACAATATAAATATACCATGTAATCTATTACCTAATTATTATTTATGTTTATTTTAATATTCTATTTGACTACCTAATATGAAGGTATGCTATCTGAAACTCTTATTACAGGGTATATTCGTTACATACCAACTCATATGTTATGTATATCAAATATAATACCCTGTAATATCTTATATATTTTTTATTTATGCTTATTCTACTCTAAGCTACTACCCAATAGCAGGATATGCTCTTCAAAACTTGTCATTACAGGGTATATTCGTTTTATAGCAACTCATATGTTATGTACATCAAATACAATACCCTGTAATTTCTTATATATTTATTATGTGTGCTTATTCTACACTAAGCTACTACCTAATATCAGGATTTGCTCTATAAAACATGTCATTACAGGGTATATTTGTTTCATAGCATCTCATATATACACTGCATAGTCTAAAATGTATTATATATTTCTTATTTATGCTTATTCTACTCTAAGCTACTACCTAAAGCATGATATGCTCTCTAAAGCTTCACATTACAGGGTATACATACATATCCATACGTTTTTGCTTCTCTTAGGTTAGCCTGTTGTTTTTGCTACTCATTAGAGCTGAAGAGATACTAACTGTTCATAGCTGAGCATTCTAATATGCTATACCCTATATACATATATACATATATACACTTATCTCTTTTAGCTCGAAGCTCTCCACTCGAATAGCTAGCCATTGGGAATGTATAAAAAGTAGAGTCCCCTCGCCTGCCGGCCACTGTCTCACCTGTGGCATCTGCTCTTCGTCCAAGAATCTTCATTCAAGTGCTGCTGCTGCTGGCTGCTGCTGCTGGCTGCCAATCAAAGTTCTGTTTGGTTTGGCTTTTTGGGGTATTTCACTTTATTTATCTGGCGCATAAATAAAATATTTCTGTACATTTTGGTCAGCTGTTTCACATCAGCGGCGCCTGCTACCAAGAAGACGCGAAAAGCCAAAAAAAAGAAACCGTCGGTGGTCCACGATTTGGCTCTAATTCTCTGTAGATCGTATCACCTACAGTCTGTGGCAGTGGCATAAAAAAGCGTTAATGTTGCATTAAATTCAAATGAAATCAACTGTTAAGCGGCTTTCAGTGAGCTATTTAATTTCCCTACGCCGAGCTGCGAAAAATAAATAGAAAATTTTCATAAATATGCGCATAAATATTTGGCCATCTCGTGAGCGCTCCTCCCCTGCCCCCTGTCTCTCTCTCGACCATGCCCATTCACTGACTGATCTCTGCCAATATTTATTTACACACATATATATTTTATTTACTCGCATTTTTCTTGATTTTCAGCAACATTTCCCAGTCCCAGCGGATCGAGGCGAAACTTGATGTTCAATGTTTAAATATCAATTATGTTTATGCAGCTGTCGAGGCAGCCAATGAAGTGGGGGAAATGCTTGATGAGGGGCCGGGTTAGTTTATGGATACAGATAAATATTGTAGAATGGAGAATATCGAGAGATATAAGTAGATTAAGATGTAATATAGAAGATATAGTGTAACATAAATAAGAAATTTATAGACGATTGATTGAAAACTCTTCTCTTCTCTTCTCCTCTCTGTTGCCCCCCTTCCTTAATGATCTGTTTCATTATAATGTGTTTGGGTGCAGCTGCACTTGGCTTAGCATTTTTTTGAAAGTATTCGCTGCGCTGAGGTCAGGGCTTAACATGTTTGTCTACCTCCAAAAAGTAAGAGGTAAAAGGTTATGGGAATTGCTTCTCGGATATATCAGTCAAAAATCATGTGTCTGCCGTTCGTATGTGAGTTGTCAACACGAAATCATTGACGAATGGCTAGGAGACATAGGAGACATACGAGACACAAGACACAAGACACATGTTGCCTGCTTGTTGCGGCCATGTTGCAAGACACAAAATTCTAACAAGCAAATAATTCTCCATTCTCTTATTTGATGTAGATATATGTATGTATATACATACATAGATATTTACATATATTTATTGCATGCGAGGCACGGCGACGAAAGGCTTCTTAGAATAATGTCTCTGTCTCTGTGTGTGTGTGTGTGGCAGCGATTGATGGGGGAGTCGGCAACAGCTGGAGGCGTGCCACATACTGAAGACATTCGTCGAGTGGAGCAGGCGGGGGGTGGGTCGGTTCGCGGCTGCCAAATGTGTACGAACGATTGACTGTCGTGAAGCTTCGTTTAAATGCATTTTTAATTAATTATGCGACGCGCGTGCCACATGCAACATCAGCAGCAGCCACAGCAGCAGCAGCAACGACATAAAAATGCGAGCGAGCGGGCGACAGTCATAAAAATGCGGCAAGAAATTTTCATATTTGTAAAACGCACAGCATTCCCCATGCTGCACGCTGCACGCTGCATGCCGCAACGAACCGTGCCACATCCGCAACTGTATGTATGCCCCAAATGCTGCCACGCATGTGTTAATCTCCTCGGAGCACAATTAATTTTCTGCAAACGCATTTCTCGAGCCGCGACAATGAGACATTCATGGTGCTCATGGAGCTCATGGAGCTTTATGTTTTATTAATTGCGTCCAAGTGCAACCAACGCACAGCCTGGGGCAGCAGCAGCAGTAGGAGCAGCAGCTGGATAGGGAGGGGAAAAGGTGCCCGTCGACTAATTACTAAAAAATTGGCAGTTGTCGTTGATTTGATGCTAAATTATTTGTCAGCCAAGGAAGATGGCAATGCGTGACTGCCCCAGCAGTTGCCACAGCTGCCACAGCTGCCACACGAGCTGCTCCCCACAGTGGCAGAGTCACAGACAGAGACGGAGACAGATTTATGGCTGCCATTTGAATTTTTATGAATATCTGAATGCGCCCGATTGGCTTTGACATTTGCATTTGCATTTACAGTGCCTCCCAATGGATGCCCAACGGATTTCAGCTGCCTCCAATAGTAACTGGGCCCGGTTAATGCTCAAGCAAACGGTTCAGGTGTTAACAAATTGTATTGCATTACATGATTTGCGGCACATTTAATGGCTCACTATATATTTTACTCGGCTTAAATAGCCTGTCCGTGGGCTAATTTCATTAGTTTGCCTCACCAAAATTTTGTAATTTTACAATTTGTTAACAAGTTATAGAGCTCATAACATAAATGGTCTTATCTATATGGTTTATTTCATTTTTTTTTTGTGGCTTGCAGAGTTCGTACCACAAGGTGACTAATTAATGGAAATACATAAATAAACTTAAACTAAGTTTTATTTTCTAAAATTTACTGCTCAACCGCACAACTATTTTTTATGAATATGTAACTAATTGAAAGATTAGCTATTAGTTAAAAATAAATCTTGAAAAATACACATAATAAATAATTAGTAATTATGTTTAGTAAACGATTGTTTTTTATTATATTGATTTTAATTTAATTTATATTTATATATAATAAATAATTACTATTAGTAATTATGTATAGTAAACGATTGTATTTTATAATAAATAATTTTTTAAAATTTTATTTATAAATTCGTATTTATATTTTAGGAAAAATTATTTTTGTTATTTTCATAAAAACTAATGAGATAATATATTATATATATATACTTAATAAACGAATTGTTTTTATATTTAATTTAATTTTATTTATATATTTTTATATTCATATTTTAGGCAAAATTATTAGTTTTATTTGCATAAGAAATATATTTTACATTTCTTTATTTATATTTATTTGATATTTTTTGAAAAAAATTTTTTAAAAATATAAATACATATATTTAGTTAACGAATTGTTTTTATATTTATTTAAATTTTATTTACATATTTTTGTTTTCATATTTTAGGCAAATTATTTGTCTTATTTTCGTATGAAAAATATTTTACCTATTTTATATTCATTTATTTTAAATTTTTTAATATTTTAATTTTATAATTTTTTTTTTTATTATATTTATTATTATTATTATTATTATTATTATTGTTATTATTTTTGTTATTTTATTATTATTAATATTACTTTATATATTCAGTTAACGATTACTTGCAATAATAACATCTATAAAGACTCGCCTGGAGCCCTTCTGATATTAACTAAAATCAAGAGCCGGCCTTTTAACGCTTTAAATCTCCACAAAATGTTGCCAGGTCTTCAGGCTTTGCCCAGTCGAAAGACCGATTCGGCTGACATTAAATGAAGTCAATTTATAGAGATGTTGCGCGTCTCTGAAGCAGGGCTATTAAAAGGGTCTTGTCACCGGGGCCCACACATGCAACTTGTAATTAAAAATGCTTAAGCATCTTTGTCGCCGTCAGGGAGCCAAAGCGGGCATGCACGAATTGAGGAGCTGAATGTGACAGCTAAGAGAAAATAAATCCAAGTGACCTTGAGAAGAGGTATATATGATATTTTAGTTGAATATGAATGGCAATTCTTATAGTTAGGGTATCTAGATAGTCGTGCATGCCTTGCGCTGTTGCTGCTGCTGCTTTGCTGCTTGTTTTTACGATGCAGCTGGTTAAGATTACAACTAATCAAAGTTCTTGAACTGCTTTATGGACGACGCCACATGCTTTGCATAGCTCGACTAATTCTTCCAACTTGGCTATGCGTACTAGTCCCCTTCCCCTTCCCCTACCCCGCCCCAGCTCTTTCCACTGCTGCGGTCGTCTATCCTCTGCTTTTTATGTACATGCAACATTCTTTTTGTTAACCAAATGCGAATGCCTCATAAATTGTCAGCTGATTAGTGCAACAATTTCAGTGCCACATAAACAGATCCAGAGCGAGACAGAGAGAGATAGAGAACGACGTAGACTAATTGCAGGATGCGAGCGCTGGCAAAAATGTATCTCATAGATACACGGCTCTAACAGCTCTAACATGGCGCTACAATTTACAAGCTGCAATAAAAATCAAATTGCAGCGACTAAACGACTAAAACGACTAATTTTGCACAAGTTAATAAATTTGTTGCAGGGGGCAGGAGACGGGAGGCTGGGGGGGCGACCAAAAACAGAGACGCAAATGCAGACACAGCCATGGATCGTGCCGCACGACTCGAAGAGGGCGAAGGAGGGGGCAGGTAGGGGTGAGGGGCAGCAACAACTGGTTGATCTTCATATTTAGTGAGCAACAAATTATGGCGGCAATTTCCAGGCGCAATTTGCCGAAAAAGGCAACAAGCAGAACGCAATGCAGGGAAAACATATGGAAAATTATAGTAATAAATATTTGCGGGCTGAGAATTGAGAATCGAGAATTGTGTTAAGTGGAGGAGCAAGAGCAGGAGCAGGAGTCGGAGCAGTTGCTGTGGACGACACGCAGCTGAGCTGGAGCTAAAAATCTGAAGAAAAACGATAATGGCAGCACTAATAAATTGCAGCCAACATGTTGCATGTTGCACGCTGCACGCTGCAGCGGCAGCAGGAACGCGCGCGAGCGTGAGTCAAACGGGGCGTGCAATTAGAGTACGAGAGTAAAACATATTTGGGCGCTGGCCAACAGGTAGGCAGCGGCTGAAGGGGGAGGAGGGCGGGGGCAGTCTCATGCAAATGACGGCGCAACGCATGGCCGCAAGGGACACTTATTAAAAACAGTTATTAAATGCGACAGGCAACGCGCATTGCAGACATTTGTTGTTGTTGTTGCGTTTCTGGGTGCGTGGCCCAACCCAGGTCCAGCTTCAATTCCAACAGCAACTCCTGCTCCAACTGCGACTCCTGCTACGGCCTCGTCACAAAAGTCGTGCAAGTCCCCCGCGGCTTTGCACGTGTTCCACGCTCCACTCATTGCTCGCACTCGCATTTGTATCTGTATCTTTTGGCTGCTTGTGTATCTGTGTATCTGCGGCTGGTGTTGTTGTTGTTGTTGTTGCTGTTGCTGTTGCTGCATCTGTGTTTGTACAAGGGACATGCGTACGAGCGTCGTCATCATCGACATGGCCGCTGGCCGCGATTACAATTCAATGTATGTGTGTGTGTCGGTGTGTGTGTGTGTCAGTGTGCGTTGCCATATCGCATATTGGATTTCGTGTTTGCACACTTTGGTGCCCCCTCACCGTGCAACATTTTATGCTGATTACACGTCTAATCCGCAGCGTGTGCCTCAAAAACTGATGCCCCCTGTGTTGCCGCCGTCGTTGATTGGGGTGGAGTCCAAGTCGTCCAAGTCGTCCCAGCGACTCAAAGACCAAGTCCAAGTCGGCATCGCGTCATCCAATTGCCGTTTGCACTATTGGCGTTTCACTTGATGTGCTAGAGCTTCCCATTGCATACAGGGTGACCAAGCAGAAGCCTTAGAAATTGAAGTTTTTGCTAAGACTTCATTTCGAAGGCCCTAAAGTGGGATTAGATAGAGACAAAGGGGAACAAATGGAACTGGGAATTTCTTATTTGTCCATTTAAGTTATTAGGGGCAGCAATCGAGAGCAAGTAAGGCACTTTTACATTATATTATATTTCTATTTCTGTAGAGTAGTTTAATATTTATAAGAGTTTGTGTGAAGAATTGCGTCATTGTTGAATTTTCTAGATATATTTTCATGAGCAAATAAATTTTTAATTAATATTAAATTAAAACATAAATTCATTCAAATATGTTTATGATCCATTTATGCTGCGGCGGCAGGACTATAAGAATTTTATATTTTATATTTTATATTAAGAATTCTATATACTCTTTCTTATTAAAAATAAATCCAATAAGATTTCACATGCTTCTCTTTGCCCAATTCATTAAACCCTTTTTCAGATGCTGCTTCTCGCAGTTCGAATTCTATATATGATTTCTGTCACACCCTGTATGACGCTCATAGTAATGCCCATCCCATATCCATTTCCCATTCCCATTTCCACTCGCATTCTCATTTCCATTGGCGTTTAATTGGAATTCTGTGCAAATATAGAAACAAATAAAAACATGGCAAAAATCCAATAAATGTCCTGGCCTGCACGTGCAGCACGCAGCGCGACGCCAAGCGACGGCCGTGGGAGCGGACGAACGGACGGACGTACGTTCCACTGGGCAGCGTTAATTGAGGCGCGGCAAGGCTGCGCCAGGCAACGCATGAAACGGGATAAGTTGCATGGAAAGATGTGGCAGGGGCTTCACAATCCAGTGTCACAACAATCGATTGTCCTTTTTGTTGCGCGCATGCTGACATCATCAACATGGGCGTAGCCACCCTCTGAGCAGGAGGAGGCGGGGGCAGGGAAAAGGCAACGGTAAAGACGTAGGCAGCAGCAACGCACTTCCGATTTCCGGAACGTGTCTTGATGGATGTGCAAGAGCAGCAGCAGCAGCAGGAGGAGGAGGAGCAGGAGGAGAAGCAGCAGCAGCAGCAGTCGCGGCTTTCAATTGATGCCGCGTGACACGTGTTTCGTGTTGTTTTTGCCGCGGCGCAGCTACCCTTGGATATACATACATACATATTTGCTTCATGCCGTTAGTGGATGCACGTGTGCGGCTTGAAAGGATTCGTGCGCTGGCCGGAAGCCCATAAAACAGCCGCAGCAGTCTGAAACCTTATCACATTGGGAAAATCGATTGTGCCACTCCGCAGCGACTAGGGAAGGGCGGCTTCAGAGTAAGGGGCTTCAGCTGCGTCTGGGCCGCCATTGCTGCGCAGTAGAAAAGTACGCTAAAGAGAGCCGCTCCCGTTTGTAGACATGCCCCAAAAAGTGCATGAGACACGTGTGAAAAAAACAAACAGAGAATAGAGAACAGTAAACGGTAAACGGAAAATTGGAAAATAGGAAAAAAAACAAGAAAAATCTGCGCCAAGCCAAGTCTGCGCGCAGTTCATGAGTCAAACGCAAGGCGAATAAATGTCTACACGAAAGCAAAGGCCCCTCCACACACAGCTGGCGGCTGGCCTGGGCCAGTCCAGGCTATCCATCTGTCTAGGCAAAGCCTGTCCAAACAATTGCCTGCGTCGATCTGTTTGAAAGCTGTGTTCGAACAAACGTCGCATTAACGCAACATTTTACCATTTTTATGGCCCAGAGAGCTGGCCAACAGCTCTCAGCTGCTGCCTGTTATCCAACACGGCTGCAGTCAGCCAGTTATTTGGCTGGCCAGCTGTCCAGGTATGCGCCAAAAGCAGTGCAGTCTCCAGCTGTGAGCTGAACTCTTGCCAAACACGCGCCCAGTTGCCACAACTGGGCTTTTGTCTGCCAACGAGCGGGCCAATTGGAAAGCTGGAAGGAATGCAGACGAGGTTATCGACGGTTTCATTTGGTCTAATCGCTTCACCCACTATATTTATATATATATGTATATATATTATAACATACAAAAACACGTACAAGAAAAATCATGTCACTAAAACACCGTTAGTTTGTTAGAGCGTACGTGGTGACCCCTATTATGGCCGCTTTGCTTAGACTACTCAGATAGGGTATGATTTCAGGCAGGATGGGACACAGCGCCATTGGCCCGATCCGCGAAACAGCTGCCGCTGCTGCCACGCCCACCTGAAAATAGTTCTCCTCCTGCACGCCTATATATGTGCCGGACGCAATGTTGCAAAAGAGCGAGATATCCTTCACCGTATCCGTCGAGTTGCTCCAGTCTTCGCCCATGCTGCCCATCATGTCGTACAGCAGCAGTATCAGGGAGAGGGCGTGCACCAGTGCCACGCCCGACATCGATGAGTGCGAGTAGAACTCGATGTTGGCCAGCGGCAATGGTATGACCTCCACAATGTTCGAGGACACCGCATAGGTGCGATCGCAGTCCGCGCCACCCTCAAGGGTGCGCACCACCCCGATCAGTCCATGGACCAGGCAGAAGGCAGCCGCCGTATACGCGTACGGAAACTCGGCCGGCGTCAGAGCGTAGAGCGCGTAGCAGCAGGCTCCTACGAGTATCATATGCGAGATGGCCGTTATGTACATCTTTATAAAAGTGTATACGATATAAATATATAAAAATCGAAAAATCTATAAAAATAAAATAGGTCGACTTTAAAAGAAATTTTAGAAAACTAAAATTTGTTGTGTTCGGTTTGAATAAAATAGTTTAAATGAATATCATATACTAAAATGGGAAATATAACAATGTTCGGACAACAATATCGAAAGGTTGAGTATGTTTTCGGATTACTGTCAAATCAGCTTAGACATGTATAATCGTATAAAACACATAGAGACTGATATGGAAGCTATGCGATGATTTATTAGGAAATGAGAGATAGATTTTGCAAATAAATATTGATTCTGTTTAAGAATACCTACATAAACATATATATGTATAAATATATATTCATTTATATAAACTTTATGGGGGTCAGAGAAATCTGCTTCTGGCCTATGCAAAAACCAGGCAACAACAAAATATCACGTGAAAATATTTTCAATGGGCTTGCAAAAATGTTCGACCTGTGCCTGGATTTTCTGATACGATCGCATTCCGGGCATTGGACAGTTGCGACTACTCTGGTTAGCCTGATTGACCCTCATAAAGTCAACTGCCAGCGTATAAGTTGCTGGACACGATCTAAATCAGCGCAGGCTGGTAAAAGTGCGCCAAGTACCAAGTGATCGACTAGCAGATGCCCTGTAAAGAGAGGATGATAGGGAAAATAGAACAAAACTGAGATTGCGTTTAGGCGAATGGAAAAATGTATTTAGTATAGTAGGACTTTCTTCTCTTGAATAACTGTATTATGCCCTATATGGTATATACTTTGTCTTCATCCTAGGGTATATACAATTGAACATTGAACAGCGACTTGTAGCGCCAACATAGTTATAAGGCAAACTAACAAAGCTAAATGCAGGAAACGCTTTCCAGGAAACACCAACAACTGCAACAACAACAACAACAACAACAACTGCAGCAGCAGCAGCAGCAATACATGACTGGGCTGCTGGCTGGCTGATTGTGTTGTGTCCAAGTTTTTTGGGTGCCATGGCAAAAGCAAAAACAACAACAACAGCCAACAGCAGCCATGGCCAAGAGATTTATTTGCAAAAGTCCAGCAACAACAGCAACAACAACAATCACAGCAACTGCAGCAGGAGCAACGCCAACAACAGGCAACATGACTTGGTAGTTTTTTCGTGTGCCTTGTTGCGCTGTTGTTTTGGCAGTTGCTAGTAGTCCTCGAAGATGAGATACTTGCCAGCTGATTAGCTGACACACAAACAGCCACAACAACAACAACAACTGGCAACAACAACTGGCAACAGCTTAGTGGGCAGCACTGTCAGCCGGCTGCCAAGTCAAATCGTGTACACAATTGGCGCGACATGCAACATTATGCTGTACCTTCCACGTCCACGTTCACGTCCCTAGCTATCCCTATGGCCTATGGCCGTATGCCAGCCTCAATCCCGATGCAGCTGCTCTGCCCAGGCAATTGCAAGTGGCTGCTTGGTGGTGCTCTCTGTTGTTGCGGGTGCAAAGTCGGGCCAAAGTCCCGAGATCAGTTCGATTGGTCGAGCCGATTGGCAAAACGTTTTGCAGCAACAGTTTGACTTAATTTTCACCGATCTCTGTCTGTTATTGTCCGTTGTTGTTGCTGTTGCTGCTGCTGCTGTTGTTGCTGTTGTGTCTGGGTCTATTGTCTGGCTTTTCGTTTATTTTGGTTAGAGCCGCGCTTTCGCTTTGGCTGCCGCTTCGTGATTTGCGATTTTATCGCATCGAAATGAAATAATTTGAGTTCAAAATGATGAAGTTAATTGTGTTTATTAGGCTGCCAGTCACAAGCTCTAGCTCTAGCTCGTGTTTCAGCTGCCGCTGCTGCTGTTGCAGCTGACTCACTCGCTGCGACCTGAGACTGCTGGATGTGGCCCGAGGGTCGCTTCCCTCTCTGCAATTGCAATGCTGCCCAAATAGTCGACTCGGTTTATGCAAATTCGTGAATTTATGAGCTGTTTGCCATTAAGTCATTTTAAACGAAATCTTTTGGGGCCGCCTGCAGCACCAGCACCCACCACCACCACCACCACCAACAACAACAACAACAATGGCCAGCACCAGAGTCTCAGAGTCAGAGCTGGGCATCATGTTCCTTCCACACGTTGTGGGAGCTGCTGCTGTTGCCAGTTGAAGTCTGGAGTTTCGACTCTTGCTCCTGCCCAGCTTCGTGTCGTGTGCGATATTAATCGCATTTGCTGCAACTGTGATGTCAGGCTGTGTGTCGTAACATGATTACGTGGTCCGAGGATACAAGACGGCCAACATGCAAAACCCAAAAGGAAATTGCTCAAAAGAAAGTCGAAACGAAGCAAAAATACCCTAAGCAAGTTGGGTATATTAAATTCTATTTAAAGTTGTATCAAAAATAATAAATACAAAGAAAATTTAAAAATTTCTAGAGCAGAGTCGAGTCTTAGATGTGAATTCTGGGATTTCCTATTTAAGGTAGAGCTAGAATCTACTTAAGTAAAGGCAAACTTTTACTGGTTTTCTAATGTCTTATGGAATTCTAATCAAAATCTATATATAATCCAAGTTTAGCGTCAACAAATGGAATTTCTTAGCAGTTTCCTTCCCTGAGTGTTGCAAGATCATTTCAAATATCATCGGTGCCGACTCCTGCTCTGCACAAAGACAAAGCGTGATGAAATGCAATGAGCTGTAAACTGCTGCAGTTGTGGCAGCCGTCTGTGACATGCCACTGGCGTGACTTTTCCACTGTGCAACAGCAGCTTAGTGGGTTGTTAAAGGAGGGTTGCTGTTGCTGTTGTTGTTGTAGCTCGAGCTAGAGATTTGGCATTTTGATGATCATATCGCGATTGGTAAAACGCTTGTCAGCCTCTCCTAATGAGCAGAACATCGGCTCGTGTGTCGGTCACGTGCACTGATTGCCTGCCACAAAGCGCAGCTGTCAAGTGGCAGGCGGCAGCATTGTAAGGTGGTTAAACCGGGTTGATAGTACGTACGTACTGCCTCTAGGGTTTGTTCATCCATATAGAGTGGGACCCAATCAGACCGTACCAAATCGGTTGAGCCAACGAAATAGCTTGCATCTGGTGTCCACTGCAATCGATTCCCAGCGTTTACGATGCGTGGCAACCCTGGACGTGGACGTGGGCCACCCGTACTACCCTCTGGGCGCCAAGCACCCCCAGCCAAGTGGCCTGGCCTGACGTTGCCTGGCAACCAAGGCTGAGTGGAGACTACGCTCTCTCTCTCTCTCTCTCTCTCTTTGTCTGTCTCGCTCTCTGCGCGCATGTCACTCGCTTTTTTGAAGGCAGCCATTTTGAATTCATTTGCCGACTTTAATATATGCAACTGTCTCTATCTCTCTCTATCTCTCTCGCTTTGTAGACTTTTCCGTTTGTCTATCGATTTTCCTCTTCACCTTCCGCTTGTCTTCTTTGCTGTGACGCCCACATTGGCGGCAACTGGAGCCGTTGCCATAAATCTGCGGCTCGCTGACAGATTTCCATGAAGCCCAATGCAAATCGCAGTCAAATCATGAGAAAAGGCAATTGCAATTGCAACAATTGTGAGGCAGAGTCAGAGTTGGCAGTTGCCAGTTATGGCAGCCGCTTTTTGCATATGTCAGGAGCAACGCTCGCTGTGTGGCTGTGGCGCCACCGCCACCGGCGGCCCACCACGTGCAGCTGTCTGCATTTGCTTTTTTTCTATTTAGTCGAAGGAGCGCCCAAGCGCTGGCTCACGATCTCGGCGAGCGCACGAATAACAGCGCGGCCAAAAGCTCCTGAAATTATCATTGACCCCGGCGTGGCAATTGGGTCAGCGGTGCAACATTTGTTCGGTGACACAACACGAAAACATTTTCAGTTCCCAGTCAGGCGCTCGCATGGAGCTCCGCAGCTGCCACGTGGCTGGCTTCAAGCGCTTTTACCTGGTTGCACGCTAATGAGACTCGCACCCCGGCCGACCTCTATTGACTCAATGCACAATGCGGCGGCCACGTGGCATGCCCCCAAGTGGGCGTGTGTGCAGCGGACGGTGTCGCCGAGCAACCACCAAAGCTTGCCCCTAATTGACGCACGTCCGTCTCAGAGCTCGGCATCCGGCTATACGTGCGTCCTGTCCTGGTCGTGTGGCACGCATATGAAAATTTAATTGCCGCATTTGTTTGATTCGTATTTCGAAGTCTGGGGGCGGGATGCGGCCTCCAATCAATTTGCCAAATTAGTTTAGATCCCTTGAATTGCTCACAAATTGGCAACAAAATGAAATAAATTAATACAAACAAGCGGGCGAGCGTGAGAGCCACGCGTTGCCCAGGGTCGTCCATAAAACTGTCCTAGCAATCGAGACAATGAAGCCCTTAAACAGCTCTAAGGCAATTCAGTTGGATTTTATTATCAAATTCGGATGATAATAATGTCACATGCTTCTATATCTCCTCTCATATGTATATACGCTCTGTCCATATGCTTACAGTGTTTGTGTATATATTTGACATACGTATGTATTTCTTTCCTTCTCATTTTGTCTCTTTTCCACCCATCATTAGTGTAAGCTAAGACTAGCATTCCCTCTCTATCTGAATGCTTTTCTCTCTGTTTGTCACTTTTTGTGCGTTGGTCTATGTTCTTTTTTCATTGCAATGTCTCTCTCTGCAACTCTCTTTACCATCTCTCTCTCTCTTTCTCTAAGTTTGTTTCTTCATGAATGCACCTCTATCACTATATCCATCTGCGTTTTGTTCTTTTTCCCATTCGCTCTTTCCAAAGTTGTGTATATGTATACATATATGCATTTATTCATCTCTCTCTCTCTCTATCTCTGCCACTTACTACCTATCTCTCACCATTTCTGTTTCTTGAGCTTTATGTATGTTTCTCTATCTCTAGCTCTATCTATTGCGTTTTTTCTAACTCTCTTTCTATCTTTCTCTGTCCCTCTATGTCTCTCTCGTTCTCTTTTGCGCTCTCTCTCTCTCTCTCTCTCTCTATCTCTCTGTGTGTATGTATATTAATATATTTATCCATCTCTCTTTCCTTTTCGCGTTTTCTTTTGCTTTCCTCCCCTTCCTCACTCTCACTCTCAATCTCATTGTCTCTCTCACTTTCTTTCTCTCGCTCTCTCTCTTTCTCTCTCTACTTTTCACCCTTCCTATTGCAATCGTCTCACATGTCGCCTCTCTATGCGATTCTCTCTCCCATCCTCTGACATTTTATAATTCTCCTGCTCATATAGGAATGCCTAAATAACTTTAGAATATCTTCATCTCTTACCTCTTTAAATCTCTACTAATATAAATTATTCTCTAGTTGGCTCTACTCCGTTTTGCATTCTTTCGCTTAGCAGGCTTTGAGACTTTTGCCAGCTGCCGCAATCTCAGGCAGACGAGGCATGCGATGCATATAAAACTGATTAATAGATGTCATCATGAGTTGTGGCAGCGAAAGGAAGCTGCTGCTGCTGCTGCCACTGCTGCTGCATCTAAGACTCGCAGATTGCAACACAAATTCACTTAAGATTGCTGGCTGCAACAGTGGCTGCCTCTGTATCGTTGCCGGGGTCTGTTGCCACTTGAGTTGCCTCTGGGCGCTTGATGCATGATTAAGCGAGCATTTAACGGCTGCTAATGAATATGGTGCAGTTGCCACATAGATGCTGCTGCAATGTCACACGCAATGCCACTGACACTGTCTGGGGGTCGCCAGAGGTCCGCAGAGGCTGCAGCTGCAACAGAGGCGTCGCCGGAGTCAAAGCCAATCAAGAGCGCATCATGCGTACGCCGACGCAAGCAGCAGGCAGCGAGTAGTAGTTGATGATGTGGCAGGCAGGTCTCTCAGCTGCAATTGATGTGGCAGCAACAGCAACAACAACAACAACAACACTGCCATCGCTAAGTGCCGTCGCGTCTGAATCCCACATGCTCTGCGTCTGGCTATTTAGCCGTTGACTCGTCTGGAATGCAGATGTGGATGCAGTCGGACAGCGCACAACAGCAGCCCACTTGCTGCTCATATTTTCATAATATCAACAACAACAACAACAACTGGCAACAACAACTGGCAACCCACTTCGTTGCAGCTGCGAAATTTACCAGATTGTAAAAATATTACTTCTTCGCTTGAAGACTAATTAAATTTGAATAGATATTTTCGCTTGCTCCTTATTAAACGAGCTATCAAGGCGCTGGGGCGCTGGGGCGCGGGGGGCACACAGTTGCAGCAGTTGCAGCAGTTGCAAGTCTCTTGCAGAGGCGTTTCACCCCACCACATAGACCACATAGTCTCCAACGAGCTCCTGCTGTTTCTTACACACGAATCCTGCCCTGCCCTGCCCTGCCCTGCCCTGCTCTGCTCTGCTTGGCTGGTGGTCCAGCTCCGTCTGAAATTTATGGCTTAATTTGGCGCCTCTTGTTAATGCGTGTGTGGGCGTGGCAGAGTTAGCTCTGCAGCAGCGAGTGGGTGGGCCCGTTTAGCTGTCACAATCTTGACGTTTTAAGTGTATTTTGTTTGACTCTTGACTAAGCAAATATTTTGCACTATAAAGGGCTGTCGAGACGAACTGTCTGTCTCTCTGTCTGTCTGTTTGCCTCTCTGTCTCTGTCTCTGTCTGTTTGCCTGGCTGTCTGTCAGTCTGTCTACCTAATTGCCAAATTGCAGTGCCATCAAGTAAATGGAAAATTGTGTGCGAAGACTTATGGAAATGTTGTTGAAAATTTAATGAAATTCATTGAAAATTCCGGTGCCGCAAGCGAAATGTTTTCTATTAAGGCAGGGAAAGAGGAAAACATATAGAGCAAGGGCAGAGGGAGTTGCAGGGGAAAAATTGTGGGTTTGAATGGGAGAGAGAGAGAGAGAGAGAGAGAAAGGGAGATAAGAAAGAAAAAGAGAGAGAAAGAAAAAGCAAATGTCTGTCTAGGACAGATATTGAAAGAGACAGATATTGAAGAGAATGAAGAACAGAGAAAGAGATAGAGCGAAAGAAATAGAGAGACACATCGATAGTGTGAGAGCGAGTGGAAGAGAGAGAGAGAGAGATAGATCAACAGGGAAAGAAAGAGTGGAAGAGAGAAAGAGAGAGAGATATAACGTAGGAGAGAGAGAAAGAGACAGATCAACAGGGAAAGAAAGAGTGGAAGAGAGAAAGAG